>OU426979.1:149672693-150380037 GCA_911387785.2 Aelia acuminata | reverse complement strand
TATAAACACACCTCCATTTACGGTCAAAGCACAATGCCTTCTCCTCCCTTCGGGATAGTTTTTACAATTTATGACTTTCCTTCCACTGATTTTTACATTGTCTCCATCCTTTTTTATCGTTATAACATAGCCTGGTTTGTTAACATGTTTTACTGGTGAAGTTCTGCCTCCATAAAGGAGAAAAGTAGTCTCGTTTTGGGAATCTGACAATAATGAACACGTATGATACAAACAATCCCATGTAATTTCATCAATTGTGGGAGGTGTAATTTTCTCTACCTAGGAAAAAAGAGTATTCATATATTAAAAAAAATGCACAAAAAGAACTCATTAGGAAACATTTATCGGTATCGGATGCAGTAATCTCTAATAATAAATAAAACTTTTAACTACATTTGTTTGAATTCATAAATTTCATAAAAAATTAGTTTAGTAGCAAATCAAAATAGCATTTGACGGACCTGAAAAATTATATACTGGACAGGCACGAGTACCATCTAAATTGGCAAAGTTTCGACTGACCCTTCTAAATCCTACGAAAAAAGACCCAAATAACTGATTTTGAATTTTTTCAGGAAACCGGGGATACATGGTACCCTACTATGCATCCCATGGTTCCGTGGGACGAGAAATCGTGGTTTGGGAGTGTACAAGAGACTTTTTAAGATTTCAAAACCAGCGAAAAATTTTACATCAAATTTTGATGAAGTAAAGTTGTTTTTATTAATCTAATCTTACTTTGTGGCTGACCACCATTTTAAATTATTTTTAAATGATTTATTTTTTGAAGAGAAAAGATTTGGCTCCGCCGGGAGTCGAACCCTGGTCTCCTGCGTTTCATGCGAGGATGCTAACCACTACACCACAGAGCTCGGCTTAAGGCAGAGCAAATCCTTCCTCTTCACTGATACCTACTCCCCCTATCTCACAAGTTTTGCGAGTAGTAGCGGGAGGTGGACAAATTTTGTCCAATTTATGATATTTATGGACATAAGTCAATTTTTTAAATTATTTTAATTAATCTAATCTTACTTTGTGGCTGACCACCATTTTAAATTATTTTTAAATAATTTATTTTTTGAAGAGAAAAGATTTGGCTCCGCCGGGAGTCGAACCAGGGTCTCCTGCGTTACATGCGAGGATGCTAACCACTAACCCGGCGGAATCCACTAACCACTAAGCCAAATCTTTTCTCTTCAAAAAATAAATTATACATGTCACAATAAAACCATCGAAGGGTAGAAGATTTCTATGGTTCTTTATATATTTTTTCATTTAAAAACATTTAATTTACCTTCATAGTTTTAAAATTTAATAAACTCAACAGTTCTATTCTCTTATGTTTGCTATCATTGGATATTCCAAAGCCACCAATAATCAGCACTGCATCTGAATTCCAAATCAACAAGGCAGAATGTGCATATAATTTTAGCTCTGAATCAATCAAGGAATCCCATTCAAGGGTGGAATCATACTGTACAAAATCTGAAAAAGAAAATAAATAATATGGATTATTTTGTACTGAAATAACATATTAACTAATAAACATTCAACCTAAAGAATTCTTTCGAAAAACATTAAATAACAACAACAAAAAATAATGGAAAGTGATCGATTTCTTTTAATACCATATAATTTAACTGACAGCTAATCATCTATACGAAATAGTGAGACTGATATAATAATTATAATAGTTACTACATAAATTATAAATAGTTAATACTTTACATATCATATAGAGATCAATGATTCCTTTTTCAAATTTATCTATACAGTTAATTGTTTAAATGAAAGCTATTCAAAAATAATGCTTAAATGAATGTACCTGATCATTCATAAAAACATGGATATTGTAACGTTATACTAACCATAAGGTGTTGAGAAAGCTGAGAAAAATTTGGATGTTGTTTCATCAAATAATCCTTTAGTGCCAACAGATAAAGTATAATGACAGGAGGTCAAATGCCACTCCTCCCACTCATCAAAGGGTTCTAGATTCAACACTCTTTTGTGCTCTTCTAGCGATAAAATCCTACTGTATATTTCAAAAGCTCCAACACTATAGCCACCAGTGAATCCCTAAAATTTAATAGCTATTTTAACGATATAAATTACATTTTAAGATGTATACTTAAGAAGGTCAGTGAAACAGATTAGAATACCACGATCTGCCAGGTTATGACCTTATTGGAGTGAGACTTTTATTCTGACAACCAAAATGGAGAAGAATTAAGTTGAAAGTGAAAATATAAGTACCAGTATACTTATGGGGAGGAGAGGAGCAGGTCATATTCTTAAATAAATAAAGAATCACATTTTAAGTTACCATAAAGGGATTTTGTTTTATATTGAATTCAGAAGCTTAAAATATATTTATTTTGTAATAAATTACAGTACCAAATAATCTGTAAATATGGGTAATAATATAAAACCTCAAATAAGCGAATTTGAATTTATTACAATAAAATGAAGTTAAGTACAATCGTTTAAAAAGATATGAAAGTTTAAAAAAAAAAAAAAACACAATTTATAGCAACTTTATAAAAGAAACTTTAAAGAGCATCAATCAAAACGGGTCATGACACGGCTCAGCCACGGAGGCATGGCAGCAGAGTATTCCAAAACAGTAGCGGATCCAGGGGAGGGGCACGGGGGGCGCGAGCCTCCCCCCACCCCCCTGAGAGGTGAGGACACTCATAAAGTCTTACTATTTCTATATGAAATGAGCTATACTTAGTCATTTTTCAAGTCCACTAATTGAAAATGAATTGTGCTTAAACATTTACAGTAATTTATAACCTCATTATGCACTACTATATATATATATATTTTTTATTCTTTTTCCTTACGTGGTACCCCCACATAAGGACCACTTATTTGTCATTCAATCATGTTCCATGCCTTAAAGGCATACTACATGATATTACAATAGTTTTAATTGTTATTTATAAACTTTACAAAATTTCAGAAATGAATTTAAACAAATAATGAGAAAAAAATAACAAAAACAAAAAACAATAATGAAAAATACAAAAAAAAAAAAAAAAAAATTAAAAATACAAATGAAATAAAAATAAAAGATAAAATAAAATAAGATACTGTTTTGTGTTTCCGTGTTCCGTCAGTACTTGTGTCAGTCTGTCATCACTGCTGTTTATACGCTTGTAATTGTCAAGTGTAATTTTTGGTAAAAATCTGTGCAAACTTGGAGATTTAGGGGAGATGGCCCACGTTTCGTCCCATCTTTTTATCAAATCAATTGTTAAGTCTCGCTTTATAAACGATAATGGGGCTTTATGATACGAGGGCAGCAGTTCTCCTTTAGCTGCCTCTTTAGCTAGGTAATCTGCCTGCTCATTCCCCTCAATCCCCGAATGCGCCTTTACCCATTTCAATGTAACTGTCTTTCCTATGTTTTCAGGAGTCAGTAAGTTCAACCTAATTTGGTCCGTCAAATGGTCATGAACGTCCGGATTATTCACAGAGTCGAGTAAAATTTTGTTGTCTGTGGTTATGGTTACGTGTGTGTTTGTTAGTAACGGGTTGTCTCTTATGTACCCTGTCACCTTCAACACAGCATATTTTTCAGCCTGGTTATTCGAGCAATAGGATTCTTGTTTGTACTGCTGTTCTATAATCCTATTATCTTTAGCTCTAAATAACCACACACATCCAACGTTCTCATTGTCTTTACTCCCGTCTGTAAACACATCAGCAGGTTCATTGTTGATGTTTTGTCTGGTATACAAAGTTGTTCCTGGATGTAGCCAAAGTTTACAGTCAGTAAGTCTTTCGATTTGGTCTAATGTCAGCTGTTTGTAACCTGTCTTTCCTTTTCTAATGTTAAATAAAACAGTCTGTTCCTCAATTTTAAATTCTATGGGCAATAACCCAGTCAATAGTAGTGAGGCCTCGTATGACAATGAGCGGTAGCCCTTACAGATTTTAATCGCTATCAATCTTTGAAGCCTCTGTAACTTCTATTATATATTCTATTCTATTACATATATATATATATATATATATATATATATATATATATATATATATTGTTACGGGCTACGGGTTCGATAAAATGAACAATTAACACTAGGACAATAATTTATTAATCAATACTAACAAGGGTAATTACTGCCTTATTATCAGATACAAAACAGGCTGTGTATGCAGACTCTACTCACTTATAACAAACCGCTCGGGTTAAAACAAGAGTCTTTTCTACGACATACACTATCACCACGATAACTAATCACAATAAGGCTTACCACCAACTTATCACTGTTCACTACGAAGTGTACTCCACGGGTGTTGCCAAACAACTCCGCTGAGGCTTGTTAAAGCTGGTATTTATAAGCCTTAGGGAGATTCTAGAAGGTTCGGGGTTCATGTAGAACAAAGTCTTTGATCTTTGCCGGTAGCCCGTGCCGCACCGAACAATGGACGTATTGTTCACCATAGGCGCTTTGTCCGACCCCGCTGGCCGCAACATTACCCCCTCCTTAAGGCTGATCTGTCCCAGATCAGGTCGTGAATGGGGTGGAGTAGGCTCAGGTGTTTTCTCTTCTTCAGCTACCAGCAGGACTTTTCCTGTTTCCTGACCGAGTGTTAGAGGCACAGCTACTTTCTTGACACTACCAGGCGGAGCCACCTTCAACGAAAGGACCCTAGCCGGTGAAACAGAGTAGAGCTCCACAATGCCAAACGTATTTGACATTACACAAACACCAGAAGATGGGTCTGGGACCTGGCTTGGATCAATCCTTACAACACTTGCATTTGCAACCAGCACCTGTTGGGTGTGAGGGCCTAGACCAATGCTCTGCTCAACTAAGCTTCCGTTAATCGCACCACGAGCAGCTGATGATTTGCTCTCATCACCATTCGATTCGAGTCCTACTACCGCTGCTGGACTCTCTGTAGTCCCATGGGTAATATTGGGCTTAGGAGGAGGCCGATCAGGTCCTCGAATGATGCCACTCACTGTCACTTCATTGTCAGTTTCTCTCTCCAATTTCAATTTCTTTGCTAAGGGGTCATCATCCTCATCAGAATCAGTAACAGACATTCTCTTGTTTAACATTTCAAGTTCAGCATCATCAGGATTCATAGACCCACACCAAGCCTTTCCCTGATTCAAGGTTCCTTGCTTGCTGTACCTGATTGGCCGACCACTGATTGAAAAGTTTCCAGAGTTTGTCACTTGATCGTTTCCAGCCCTCCATGATATGGCAGTTCTCTGTCCATTTAAAGACCGCTTGGCCAAACTCTCCTCAAATGCTCTAAACAGACGCCGACAAGCCTCCAAGCTTTCAACCGGCTCCCAGCCACTCTGTTCAGAAGGGCATCCCTCCCATCCAAGGGTGTATCCGGCCCTCCTCGATACGGCTGACCTCTGTCCATTCAAAGATCGCCTGGCCAAACTATCTTCAAATGCTCCAAGCAGACGCCGACAAGCATCCAAGCTTCCAGCCGGCCCCCAGCCACTCTGTTCAGAAGGGCATCCCTCCCATCCAAGCAAATATCCATATTGCTTCTTTCCTGGATGGAACCTTCGGGAAACAACAAACTCTTCGTCCTTGTCTTGGGAACTATCACCATCCTGTGGCTGATCTCTCATGCTCTCAATATCCTCCGCTCCTTTTTCAACACCAGTGGTTGACTCAACTTCCATGACTTCTCTTGTCGAATCCACATGAACAAGCCTTCCCACTTCAACAGGCTTTTCCTCAGCGCCTTCATCGCAATCTTCCTTGTCAGGTTTAGCATACCCAAAAGTACTAGAATCCATGACAGTCTGTACAGCAGCTAACCCTGCATTTCCTATTCTTTCAGGCTTGGGTTTCATGAACTCCTCCTCGAAATGAACACCACAAGAGGATCCACACACAAGAGCATCCACCTCTCTCAATCCGCCAAGCGGGACCTTCACATCTTCAACACTCACTTGAGGATCAAGGTCGAAGGGCTCTTCTTTTTCTTCTTTATCATTAGTTTCCCCTTCACCTTTCGATTCGTTGAAATGAAACACTTGCGTAGTTCTAAGAACCTTCTTAACCGAAATCTTAGGAATATCACTATCAACTAACTTATTTTCTAAAGTAGTAAAACATTCTGATAACGTATTTTTTAAAGTAGAGAATAACTCCTTTTCATTCTCTAACAACACATTTTTAAATTCTAACAACTCATTTTTCAATTTACTAAATTCTGTTTCAAAAAGAACGTGATCTGGATCTTCTCCACTACTAATTAAAGCTTCCCTGAGCCTTTGTTGCAATATAGACTTGTTCCCAGAAGTATCCAAATCGCGTTCTTCTAATTCCCTTTTTAAATATACTACTTTCAAATCATACAATCTTAAGCCACCGGTTGACATTTTAAATATTATATACAATTATCAAAATTAAAATTAACAAATCAAAACTTAAAGACTAACAACAATAAGTTGATTATAAACTAACAACGAAAAAAAGAAATCTAATCCTATACACAGTTACTAAGATTTAAATTACAAATGAAATTCTCAACAATATAAACAATAAACTAAATTATTAAAAGAAACCAAAAAGATTAGATAAAACTCAAATATTAAATAAAATAAACAATATTCAAAATAGACAAACAAATTTTCAATAGCCTAAATTACAATAATTAACTAAAATAACAAACAGAAAAATTATTTAGAACAAACTATATAAATACGCTAATGCTAAAAATATATCCGCTTCTGACACCAGTTGTTACGGGCTACGGGTTCAATAAAATGAACAATTAACACTAGGACAATAATTTATTAATCAATACTAACAAGGGTAATTACTGCCTTATTATCAGATACAAAACAGGCTGTGTATGCAGACTCTACTCACTTATAACAAACCGCTCGGGTTAAAACAAGAGTCTTTTCTACGACATACACTATCACCACGATAACTAATCACAATAAGGCTTACCACCAACTTATCACTGTTCACTACGAAGTGTACTCCACGGGTGTTGCCAAACAACTCCGCTGAGGCTTGTTAAAGCTGGTATTTATAAGCCTTAGGGAGATTCTAGAAGGTTCGGGGTTCATGTAGAACAAAGTCTTTGATCTTTGCCGGCAGCCCGTGCCGCACCGAACAATGGACGTATTGTTCACCATAGGCGCTTTGTCTGACCCTGCTGGCCGCAACAATATATATATATCATTTTAAGTTAGGGCCTTCATTACTCATAAAATGTAAAAAAAAAAGTGCCCCCCCCCCTCTGAAAATTTCTGTATTTGCCACTGTTCCAGAATGTCACCTGATTTAGCATTCTTAAGTCTAGCGGCAGAAGTTTGAATCTTTCCAGAGCAGGTTGAATTTTAATGACATACCCACGTAATAAAGATCAACCCTCGTCTTTGAAAAATAGATGCTGATAATGATTTCGGAGCTCATTTTGATCTAAGGAAAGAAAACAGCTATGGCACAATTAGGCCAATGATCATATCAAAGATATAGGCAAAAAGGAATAACTGACTTTCAAAGAATGATACTACATAGAATTTCCGGGAAATTAATTTGAATGCTCAAAGGAGAAAATAATTATTTGGATGAAAGTTAACAGATGGGCCAGAATGAGAGAGTATTCAGCTAAAAATCTGGTGGCAGAAAGTAGGAGATGAAAGATTGCGATGTAAAGATAATGTGACACGTTTTGTTCGACCTGTATAAAATGTCTTTACTTGAGTTGAAACCAAAATAGTCAAAGACATCAGAGGAAACATCAAATATAAATTATTCCTTTACAATTTTAACCAAGCTTCATTGAAATAATTATAGTTTTGGCAAAAAAGTTTAAAGAAAAACATGTATTTTGGTTAGAGCAGGTACTAGAGTATATAGGTTAACCTGGGGCTAAGACTGAAATCCTACAAAATTAGGAGAAAAAAGCAACCAAATCAGTATATTCAAGAGAAATCTGGACGCATACTAAACAAAAGCATTTTTTGATATTAAGGGCTCTAAAACACATAAAACTGTTAAAATATTTTACCTGATAATAAAATTTTCTTAGAAGTGGGGAAAAAATAATATTATAAACCACCATTTTAAAAATATTAAAGACAGAGCCCATACAGCCACAGCTATCTTATTATTTTAGCGAAACATACACATGACTTATACCGGAATGTCTGATCTTCTTTAGTCCTGTATTTTTCAACCGATTTCAAAGGGCTCTCGATAGCACAAAAATGATTTATCATCACTCTTCCAAACCCGTCATCCGGATTTATTTGTTCATACACCATGAACATAACATCCTCCAGTCCAGAAGCCCACTTAATTATTTTTGTTGATCTGAAAAATCAAATAAAAATGATAATACACAATAATAATAGTAACAGTTATTGTTGATGCAAAAGACCCGGATTTGATAGCCAGCCATGGCGAATCTTTTCTTTTTTAATAATATTATTTAAAAATTATATAACAACTATTTAAAACCCATAGAAGTTTAATTTCCAACAATTAAAATTAATACATTAGTTTGATGTGGAACATCTGTGACTGGAGGGCAACTACATTCGCAAGAGCTCACTTATGAAAACAGTATTTTAATGTCATTTTGTTTTGTAACGAAATGTAAACCAACATAAATGAAAGAATAGACATAACCTAACTAAAAAAGAAAGAACATATTCAGAAAAAATTTTACTGATTGCAAAGAATCAATAAAATACTTACGATTCTTCTGGCATATATGTTACTGCACATTCAGAGAAAAATAAGGTTGGTTTCCGTACATCGAATCCAATATTAGTCAAAACAGACTGTAATTCTTCGATATTAGTCATGTCTTGAGATATCAAAGAATAATGTTTACTTGTTAGACCATACAATGTTTCTGTGCAAAATGATATTTTACTTATAGAAGATGAAAATAAAACAGAATAGACAATGAAAAATATCTGTACATACCTCGAGGAGAAATTAGTTTATTTTTAACATTTTCATTATGGTGAATATAACGTATCTTCCTTTTAACCACATCACTAAAATCTATTTCAAAATAATTTATATTTTCGTGTCCATGAATGAGCCGAAAAAAAGTGGTGTCAAAACCAGCTCCTAATGAAACAATCTAAAAAAGTAATAATACTTTAATTCATAATAATTCATAAATATTTTCTCATAACAAAATATTTTTACACAATGTTGTAATATTTTTTGTATAGTAAATTTAAAATTGAACTAGGATTTTAGTTTATTTGAAAATTGGTAGGAAAATGGGATGTTAGAGAAGGCAGTGGGATGGTCATAAAAGGTTCAAGACCGTTTTCATCCAATGAAGGTACTAGACCTACCTGTTGTATGTGTACAGCAGACTAGCTCAAAAAATATAAACCGTACGAACCTTAAAATTAGTATTTGGTGTATATACATGACCGCGATGTAACAGCAAAATTTCATGAAAAATGTTGAAATGGAGGGGGCACTTTATTTAATAAATTTGTCCCATTTTCTTTTTTCCAATTTTCTCAAAAACAGCTGTAACAATTTGGATTGAAAACATGTCATGTTAAATGTGAATCAAGAATTCTTTAATATCAGTTACCTTTTATGTAAACACGAGATGCTCAAATTATTTAAAGCATTTAAGGTGTGAAAAAAATATGGTACAAGATAATCTTTAATTAATTATATTTTAGTTTAGAAACTTTAGTTCCTAGATTTCTGAATGCAATATAAAGTGATTTTAGTGGAACAGTAATCATTCTTCATCATCGTTTTTCCAGAAAGGCAGAAGAGACAAACTTTACTTCTTAAATACACTTTCAATCGATTCACCTTCACGATATATTTACAAAAAGCAACTCACAGTAAAAAAGAAGCAAGCAGTAAAAAAAACTCTACTGTTGATGAAATTAGTCCTTTAAAAAAAGGAATAAGCAGTAATGAATCGAACAGTACTGAGAACTTTCAAGTTTTGCAATATACTCTATAATTTATGGAGATAAACAAATATAACCATATAAATGTAGGAAAATGAGAATCAAAACACGCCAATTAATAGTCTAAGTAAGTTCGTAAGTGAAAGTTGTATGTTGCGCACATTGTACAAGATTTTTAAAATTTAATTTCTAATTTCATTTTGTAGTCATTTATGCAAGCACTGTATTTAGCTAATTAGTAAAATAAATTTGTAATGATAATAATTGGATAATACCTCAGCTAGAGTAATACTAAACTAAATAATGATTACCTGGCGTTCACGTCGAGGCTCTAAAGTCAGAAATAATTGTATACCCTCATTTACAACAACAGCTCGAACATAATAGCCAATGTTGATCAATGGTGATCGTCTTTTCAGCTTGGGAGAGAGATACTGCATAAAATCATCAACAAAGTATCCTCTATGCACCATAGAATATTTTGATGCAATACTGTAATCATTAGTTTCTTGTACCTACAGAGAAACATATTTAATAACTCCAATCCTCAGATATAATTAAATAATACGATAATTTCTATCCATAGTATAAGAAACTGACTTGAAAAGACATTTTAAGAAGCTTTAATCACAGTATGTATGATAATTATTCCAATGATAGAAGAACCAAAAGATGGAACATATTCTTGGGTTGGTATACGTATCAGAACAAAACCAATAATTATTTGTATAGGGAATCGTCATAAATTAAAGTGAAATAAGCAAAAATTTAAACCAATTCCTAATAAAACTTCAAACGACTTAAATCTTATCAGTTTACCGCAAATTGGTTATATCAAACATGATAGAAGTACAAACTACAAAGAGGTAGGTGGTATAGAGTTAAACAAAGTTCATATTAATATGTAAAAATAATAAGCAATATCGTTTAACATATGAATTTCTAAATTTATAGTTGTTGGTTTAATTGGTGTGTTGTCTTTTTTTTTTTTAATACAAAAACATAGAGCAGGAAATGCGATTTTTATTATGATACTTTCTTATTCGCTATTAATAGAGGAAAATATTTAAACAAATTTTGGTACCTTCGTGAAACTTCAGTTTGAACTTCATCTTAAAAATAATATTAAAGATCTACAGAGTCCGAATAAATGATAGTGGGTTAACCACTGTTTAAGTGAGGGCAAGATATACTAAACAATTTTTCTGTTAGTTGGTCGAGTGGTGCATCATTTTCTATAAATTATTTTATTAGAAGATAAAAGATTCGACCACGGCCGGGAATCGAACCCAGGTCCTCCGCATCTACGTTGCGGCGCTCTTACCACTGATTAAATTATTATATTAGAAGATAAAAGATTCTACCACGGCCGGGAATCGAACCCAGGTCCTCCACATCTACGTTGCGGTGCTCTTACCACTAATAAAATTATTATATTAGAAGATAAAAGATTCTACCACGTACTACGTGGTCGAATCTTTTATCTTCTAGTAAAATAATTTGAAATTTATAAATTAATTATTCAACCAAATACCATATATATATATAAAACACCATTTTCTATAGTTTCTATGCTTCCAATGAGACAATTCCAATGAAGATACAGTCAACAGGTCAAAAGTTGTAACAGCTTATTAGTGAAAAAATCTTTTTTGCGACTTGATAATTTCACAGCTTAAAAATGATTACTTAAGTATACATAGCTATTGTTAAAAGAGTTGGAAGACCTAGAAAAGTTTTAGTTTTCCAAGGGTTTTGGCTAACATGTAAATTTCCGGTACTCAGAAACCTTAATTTTGAGCCTATAAACTTTATTTGAATTTCCATGGAAGATACAGGTTGCCATGTTTCAGACATAGCTTAATTTTGATTTGAGTCACACTAAAATAATTTGAGTCAAAATTAAAGTGCTTCTTACGCTGTTTCTTAATTCTTCCAGCCTTTGTTCTTTACGTCACAATTACATTTTCTATGGTTTTTGACATTGTTATTCTTTAATAAGCAAATTGTTCATTAATTATTTGAATGTTTAAATCATCAACAAATATGAAATAAATCAAAAGAAAGATTTAATATCTACCGTCCATCACTATCCAGTAACCGAGATTCCTGTCTAATGACTCAGCGCCCGATTTGTTCGGGACAGCCGAACAATTGACATTAGTTTCCAAATTAATTAAATTCCTTTACATCAGAAAATGCTGCAATGAGTCAGAAGTGGATGCTAAAAAAGTTGGAACTGAACTATTGATTTAAGAGTACCCGGTAAGTCCACAGCGGCAGATAATAAAAATAGTGACAAATCGGCATTAGTGGCATCAGAAAAATAAAGCTGGCTGAGGAAATGATGGAGTTAAGAGTAAACGCCAAAAGTAGAACGAATATCATTAGAAAATATTGATCAGACTAAAAAAATAAAAACAAAATAGATGAGCGTGCTATAAAGTAAGAAAAAATTATATAAGAATTACTACAAGAAAACGGATCCTTAAAAGCGCAAGTTGACCGTCAATCAGGCGGAACAGGCTTATCTACCGAAATCTCTCGAAATTAGAGGAGTCTCTAAAAAAGCTGGGAGTCGACGGAGGGAGTGAACGGAGCCATGGGGTGGCTCTGGGCCATAAGTTGGCTGTTAAAGACCTAGATTCAGTGGAGAAAAAAGGCGAAAACAGAGGGCACTCGACTACCCCCTATCCTAGCCCGGTTCGACAAAGGATTCGAAACGAGGTTATTCGTCTTCGGAAAATTAAAAAAAAAAATTGATAATGAATTTGGGTCGGGAGACCGATGAGAGGGAGAATGTGAATGATGAGTCTAGGCAAGTGGCGATGAGCTTAGGCAATAGACATCTCTATAGGCCGTCTTCCTTTACCTCGCCAGTCTATCTTGGTGCCAACGATATAACGGCTCTCCTAACATCATAATTTATAAGAAGGAGAATGCCAAGGCCTTGGACCGTCACAACCATAAGTGCCGTCATAATAACATCTTAATAGATTTAAAGAACAGGCTCGGGTAAAGATCACCGGCGTTTATTTCTTTACTGATTAACGGGGAATAGGTGAATGGGGAAGTTTCAACAGATAGATCCTATCGGGCACCCGGAGTGCGATAATATCACATGTAAAGTATTAAAAAAAACATCAGAGGAGATTTCAATGAAAAGGTGTGAAGGGGATACTAGAAGGATTTTATCCTCCGACAAACATGAACTTAAAGACAAACACCTCTTCCTGTTAGGTCCTCACGATCACGACAGATGAGAGATTAATTAGGATTGGATTTGGATGAGGATGTGATGTTGGTTTAATCCAGGTTCCCGAGATGGCAATGATGTAATCTAAATTATGGGAGAAGTGGCCTAGGAACTCATCATAATGGGCTGGGAGAATGAAATAAAATAGTTTCGCGAGAAGGACGGGTGGTGGGGAGGGGGCAAATGGCGATGAATGGGGAAGTGATGTTTGTGTGGTTATAGTTCTGCAACAAGGACAAAGACGATTTCGCATGATTTATTACAATAATGTAGCTAAAGCATTTATTTTTTTGCCTGCCTCCCTGTCGCACTTGGCTTACACTCTGCTAGTTGGATAGTGAAGATGAGAACACTGGGCGAGTTTACTAACAGCTTGTAAATTTGTTTACATTGCGATTACAATCAAGTCTTTTCCATATGTTTACTCCAATTAGCAGCACAGAGCTTTCGTATAGTGATGATAAAATATTCAGCAATTATCACAGGTTGTAGTAATGTATTTTTTGGAGTCTGAATTTTGTATTTTATTGAATGGAATAGTTAATGTTGAGATTTAAATCAGACTGACGGACTAATTTTACCGTAAGAATTAGTTTGTTCAGATCATGTAAAAAACATTCATGTAAAAAACAATTGAGCTGAGCAATTTAGAATCAATGAAAGGCAGAGAAGAGAGAAACCTTCAAAGTGAGAAGCGAGAGATATTTGCTTTAGCCTAGAAGTAGGGAGTGTTACGACAGGTGGCCGCTGATTTGCATACCAGCGGCTTAACCAGGTGAGCCCTTCCCCACAGCCTACTTGATAAGATCTTTCACCCTATTTACAACTTCCCACCTCTAACTTTACTTTGAAATGAGCCCAAGATAATTACCATATTCCGGAGAAAAATTAGTCGCTAAATATTTAGAACTCTCACATAAAGTGTGAGGATGTTTCACTGCACTTAAATCTCGGACTACATATATTTAAAGAGTACATTTCGGCTTCAGGGCAAATAATGACTCTTAACAGCTGGTTAGATACATACGTTTCATAAAGTTCTAGACCCAAATCCTCCCTGGGATATAGAATTGTATTATATGTTTTTCTGTTATCATAATATTTACATCTTTTTATCGGAATAATTTATGTTATGTAAGCTTACTATTACGATTCGTTTTTCAATGATTTTCTTTAGTATATCGAAAGTAGTTCGCTGTTACCAATGTTTCAACTATTTGGCTGGTAGGGTGGGGAAGAGCAGGTAGGAGCCGGAACAACCTGAGACGATTAAATATGTAAGAGGGGACGGAAGTGACTCGGAGAAGGATATAAGGCTCCTAAAAGAAAATTTAATTAGTTGCAACAGATCCCGCTAGAGAGCTCTCGCCCTAATTTAATGCCCCCTCTTTCTAGCCACGGCTCATTATCCAGGAAATGCCTTTTCCACCGGTTACTGTCGACGATAAAAAATTGGCAAGGATCTGTTCTACAGTCGCATGGCATAACATAATTCATATACCTGAAATTTGTATTCTACAGATGATATAAATTTTAAATGCTAGAGGTAAGAGCATTTATAATTAAGTGGAAATAGTTGGTGGTGCCTTCATAAAGAATAACGCTCATATGTGAAATTACCTACATATTTGTGTGGGTTTCTACCCGAGTTTCAGATCGTTATCAGGGCTAAATATAAATAGATAATAACCAATAAGAAAAAAATGAAGAACTCTATGCAAAGAAATGATCGATCAATATTCATACTAATATGTTCAACCAAATCCTGTAGTTATAATTTTTAAATGATTTCACAGTTGGTCTACATAAAAACCATATTGAAGCACCTTCTTCGGAATTCGGCTAAATGAAGGGATTTAGCCAGAATATTCTGCGTATATTTAACGTCTTCTTTACTGCAGAGAGAGCATATTTTCTGTGCATCTTGTCCATTATTAATGTTGTAATTTAGATTTACGAGTTCCCCTCTATCTATATATATATATTTATCCGTAAGATAATTATTTGTTAAAGTTAACGGCTGATTGTTTTATGGATTGAGTTTATTAGATCTTTTAAAACGTTTTTTTTTTCTTCACTTTGTAAGTACTATAGAAGTGTAGGAGAATAGTAACTTTGTTCCACCTTATTTATAAGTTTTTACAAAACAATTTATTACACTATTCTCTCCATCATTAAAAAGTTAGGTCATTAGCATCTACTCTATTGCTATTACCATCTACCTTCAACAGCTTTCTCTAAAAGTATCTACGAACAAACTATTTTCCACTATTATTAAGAATTTTTACTTTGCTGGGCCGAAAAATACTTAGATTGGTAATATATTCTTTTTTTTTTTTTTTATGATTTGCCAAGGAGTTGTTCTACTTCTCAAGAAAGTTTAGTGAAATGGGAAATTTCATTTTAAAAATTACGTAATTAGGTTTGACAAGACAAAAGATTTATAGTACACGATTAAAAGAAGTAAATGCAGAAGGATAAAGGATAAAAAGAACTTTACGTATCTCAATTTCAGAAAAGTGGGAAAAAAATTAAGGAGGGGCCTTGTCAGACCGTGCTAATGACTTTTCCGGCAATTTCCGGTTTGGCGCGGCTGTTGCTTTGAGCCACGGCCCAGTCAATATTTTATTAGACCCTGAGGGCCCTTACATCCTCGTCCATCACCTTCTTCGTTAGCTCCCCTACTTTTCCCCTTTCTTTCTAAAACGGATCGACGCCTGTCTAGAACTGAGGCAATAACAAACTTGTTACTGAGAAAAGTTTGGAAAATATTATTTTTATAAACTTGGATAATATATATAACAAAAATTGCATTCCAATAACTCGTAAATGTTTCACAGTTCAAGGATTAAAAATCAGTATTTCTAAATCGCCTGATTCATTTAAGGTACTTAATGTTTAAAATTCCAATCGCAGCCTAGAAACTTCTCCCTTGCTCCCAGAAGAAGGGATTGTTTCCAATTTACTTTTTAAAAACTTTTACAAAGTTTAGGGGGATTGTTAGAGAGGGGGGAAGAATTGAATGAAATTGTTTCTTTACTGAAAGCAGAGAACAAAGCGGAAGGAGGGACGCAAGGAATAGCAACGGGAAAAAGGAAATATAATATCTTCCCGATTACGGAAATAAGGCCGAGTTTATTTAAATTTATTTATGGAAGTTTAGGGTGGCAGTGGATGGTTGGGGGATCTGATCCACTTCCGCCGGCAAGATGGCTCCCCTCTCCTTCCGCCGCTGATTTATCATTTCTCGATTTGGGAACTCGAAGATAACAATCGAACCCCTCATAAATTCTGTTTTCAGTCCGGCGGGTCTCGATGTTATTTATTTTTTTTTTTTTTCCGACTTTCTTTTCAACAGGATAGGGTGTCATCTTTTGAATAATTAATAGGGTTGTCCACTGGATGATTTAAAAAGAAATCAGTTCTTCAAACGGTCAAAAAATGCCCCGGTATTTTTATTATACTTTTTGGGAATCAAGTCGTACCTATAATTTATAACTAAATAGGTATTTATATATTTGTTTACACTAATTTTTATTTGCATCCATTGGCGTATATAGA
Organism: Aelia acuminata; assembly: GCA_911387785.2. Lineage (NCBI taxonomy): Eukaryota > Metazoa > Arthropoda > Insecta > Hemiptera > Pentatomidae > Aelia > Aelia acuminata. The sequence continues at coordinate 150,363,298 of OU426979.1, read as the reverse complement.
CTTATTTTTTTGGAAGGGGAAGGGGGTAGCACAGATGGTGTTGACCGGGGGGAGGGAGGTCCGACGACTTATGTTGCACGAATCATATAAAAGATTTTGGCAATTCAGATTATGGCATCGTATATACCAAATACAAAATATTCTTTGGCCGTGTTTCTACTTACGCAAATAATATTTATATACTAAAACAGTCTTTCTATAATTGTCTAATGTAGAGAAATTTAAAAAAAAGGACTGAATATTTTTGTTCAGTGGAAGAAATTTATATGTCTACATCGATTGCTCAAACTCATTATTTTTGTTATTAATTGATGATATGAAAATAAGAAAAGCCAAGGCCTTAAAATACAGTGCGAAGGGGAACTTAAGCTCACAACACATTAAATAAAAATATAATAAGAGATTTTTTTAAAATTTATTCTGATTTCAGACACTGCATAAACTCATATTCTTCAGTTAAAATAATATGTTCTCTGGACCTGCGGGTAAAAATGAACCTCATGAGTGTGGATGAGTTAATTTTTAAGTACAAATTAAAATTTCTTATTTAACTTTAAAAAAAAAAATGGTAAAAATTAATCCCCCAGATGATGATTACACATTTGTATTCTATTTTAGTTCGATTGAAAATCGTCGAGAAATGGAGAAAAAAAAGGTATATTTGTGATACTTCGTTTTAAAAAGAATAAGCTAAAATTGATTCTTACCTAAAGCCAAATTCTTTAAAAAAATATATAATCTTTCACTTTAATCAAATCTCTCCTGACATTTCGTCCATACGGAAAGAAGCCAACAATCCTAATGTTCGCTTTTGAAATTTTTCTGATTGGGAAATTGTCCCCTTTCACAACTGTTATCAACTTTATCAAACACAAATGTTTAAAGATTTCAGTGAATGTCGTTGGAATATTATCTGCTTAATCTAAGCTTAACGGCTATAAATTTGTCAACTTCTAAGTCCTACCCGCTTTCCCAGTCATGATATCTTCGCTGGTCTTCCTCTGCCTCCTCCCCTTAGCTCTATGTATATACGGAATATACATATATACGTGCATATACTCATATACATATTCGCTGTATGGGTATACTACATGTATGTACTCTACATATATATAATACGACAAACAAAAATCCATACCACTCTTGAGTTCCAGTCACCAAGCGTACGTTGAGTCTTCCCTTTCCTTCCAAATTCATTCTCTCCGCGACTCCCCTGCAGGAATTATATTTCAAAAACAGGACACGTTATAGCGACGTCTCATCCCTAATCCAGGTCTCCGCATAGAAACACCGGCAAGAAAACAGACTTAACTAAAGCCTAAAATTGTATTGCCAATCTATTATTTTGATTACAGAGTACCAGATTTTTTAATGTACTTCCGGATCTACGGATCAGTTTGCTTAGATGACCCTATATAAACTTCCACCATCTTTCTGGACTTGGATGATTGGACTGAGAACCTATGAACTCTGGCGTTTTCTTTTACTTAATTTTTTAGTTATTTTATTTAAAATATCCGCTTTATTGAATCTGGATGATGCTACAGGAGGGTTTATCTGCATGATGATTTTATAGCAGAATAGAAAAATACCCCGCCTCAGCCAGGTATAAACCCAGGATCATGAGCCAGGTGATACAGTGCTTATTTCCTGAGCTATTAAACTTTTTTTTTTTTTTGCTAAAAAATAACGTAATAAAAAACATAAGGAGGGTCTGATTTCATATATGCCCGGCGAATCAAGGAAGCCATATAATCAAAATATTACCCCCATCACCCCCCCCGCAAAAAAAAAAAAAAAATGAAGAAAAAATCTGGACTTTTTGATTTGTTTGCCTAAAGCTGCACAATGGTGTCAGGAGCAGGCTAAGGGCGATCTTAAATGATCTCATTAAACTAAACCGAACTGGAACCAACCGCATTTTTCGGTTTCGATCCTTCCTCTTCAGGCCCGGATCAATTTAAACTTTGGCACAAGTTGGGTAAGTTTCGTTAGTTATTGACGTCCGCCTTTGTTTTTCGCAACAACAGCGAAATCGTTAAGGTCTAAACTGGATTGTTTATCAATTAAGACATGGTAAGTTATTACCAGCTGTTCCTGACGGGAGGCTTTGGGCTGTATTGGTGCTGATATAGAATAGACTTTAACTAGTTTAGAGCTTAAACTAAATTACAATATTCGTTATCGCTATAATACATGTACGTATATTGTCACGAGGAAAACCTAAGATGTCCATTGAACCTAGGAGACCCTGAGAGAGAGGGGGAAATCCTAAAAGAGGCTGTCGAAGTCTGGCGGTCAGTCTGAGAGGGGCAGTGAGACACAGTCAGGCAATCTGGGAGGGTCGGAGTCAGGCAGTCTGAGAGGGGCAGTCTGGAGCGGAGGCTGGGGGTCTGAGATGGGATGTCGAAGTCTGGGACAGGCAGAGTGAGCCTGGGGCATGTTGGGATTCGAAATAGTAAAGTAGCCCCAAGTAATTTATGAGTCATGGTACCCTCCCCCCCCCTTGTGTAGTTGGGACTTGTAACAGATTATTGTAATCATTGTAAATAATAAATAGTGTAAATTGTACGTAGTTCCTTAATTACCTCACAACCCTTGCCCAAAGATCCGTGTGTCACATTGGACTGGTGGATTTTAAGAATAGGGGTGGCAATATAATTCGGTACTCCCTTTCGGCTCATAGCTGCAATGAATTTTGATGGATGAGATATAAAAAGAAAAGGAATACAATCGGTACGAGAGAAATTATAATTTCGATTCTTAAATTCTTCCTAGGATGAAATAAAAGCACATTTTTTTTTGGAAAGACGCAATACAGTTCCGTAAGATTCGAACTAGTTTTAGCATTTATAGCAATTTTATGGTAATGAGATAACAAGCTCACGCCGGCCCGCACTAGACTACATCGGACACTTTAGTCAATCAAAAAACTTTTCACGACTGTTGGGTATTAGGTAGCATTATACCATATTGTTCATTTTATTATTGTTGGATTGCAATGCCACATGGACTGCCCAGGAATCGCTCCCGTCTAATAGAGCGAAAATTCAAGCTCAGGGGGAGGAGCATGAATGACTGTGCAGGTGTTAGCGTGTTAACATGGCATTGTTATGGATACTTACGACATATTAAGTTTTTTACATTATTTTTCTACAGGTGATAAAATATGTGTTTATTATTTACGACTAAATTAAGTTAATTATCAATTAAGTTCACTCTTACTATGTTTAGTAATGTATTCTTTGAATAAGTTATAAATAGTTTAACGTTGTAATTACAAATTGAGTGATACCAAAAGCATAGGTAGGGGAGAGCGGGGTTGGTTGGCATAGGGGGTAGGTTGGCCTTTGGCTTATAGTTTCGTCACATCTGTTGTGAAGGCCCCACCATTGTACCATGTGACCTGCTCGACCTAGGGAGTCTTGTCCTGATTTTCAATCCGATGCTAACAGTGTAGAGAAGAGTGTGCTTCACTGATTGATTTTACAACATGTAAGTAAATTTTTATATTTTCAGTAAATTTGGCTTAAAGGCGTGGCAAAACATTTGACTCCGATTCTGTTCACATAGCCCCAAACTCCTTTGAAAAACCTAACCTTTCGACTAACCAGTTTCTTGTTTGATTGTTCTCCCCTGTCCTGGCAGCCATCTTTCATATCGCACTAGTATTTCTAATGTGACACAACTCAAAAATTGGTGTTCTTGAATTATGACTATGAAAGACATTGGTAAATATCTCTTTATCAATCATCACAACTGTATCAATCTAGCTTCAGAGCTTGTCCGCCAGAAGGCACTTGTGTCACTCTTGCTGCCTTAATGCAATTGCCCCTACATAGGCAAGAGTGACAAATTTTCAGTTGTGTTAAATTTTGAGTTATGTCATTTTAGAAATACTAGTGCGATATATCTCCTGTGTGGTTAGTTGGCTCTCTTCAACTGGGGTTTGTTTCCGCAGTAGCAATTCACAAAAGCAAAGTAAACATAAACAATGGCGAAGCTACCAATTGTCTTTAGTTCCAGAGAAGAGAATGAGAGCAATATTTCCTGTACAGAAAGTGACGGCAGTCTAATCTTTTATCTTCTTCTATCGTCATTCTATTTTCCCTTAAAAGCTGTTAAAAACCGATTCAAAATTATTATACCATTATAGTGCAGCTTTTAATAATAATAATATATGTCAGGCAATACTTGAATGAGATGGCTAAACAACCCACCTTCTAGGCCAACCGGCCCCACATAGGGGGTTAATTGGCATACTCTGGATTGTCGAATTCTTCAATTTTCTATGATCTTAGTATGTGTTGAAAAAAATACTTGAAGTACTCTAATACTTAGAGTTTACTGTGTTATCAGCCCTATTGGGATTATGTTAACAGGAACTTTCAACAATCAAAAAAGTGAAAACTGTTGCCTACCAACCCCGCTCTCCCCTATATAATGTTAGTGTTCTCCTTTCTCTCTGTAAGCTGTTCTCCAGCTTTGATATAATTAGAGAATAGTCTTTACCATTATATAAATAATGAAAAATATTATTTTATAAATTTATATACCGTTACAGTCATATTAAATGTGCAATTGAAAATTTCATATCGACAGTTCAAGGTTTGAAGCAATAACGGGACAATACTTCTATTTGCCTAGAATGGTCTGCGAAAATTACGATGGAAGAGCGCTAATTACTATTGTTGATGAACTGGTAGATCCCCGATGGACTTGGTATTCATATCGCGACAACTCTTGTACAAGTACAAATAACACAAGGTCAGCCTGTATTTTTTGTTTATCGATTTCAAAGGGCGGACGATTCAGCAGTAGTATAGAAAGGGGGAAAAATGCGGAGGTTTCTGACGGCCTGCCTCGGATCTAAATCATGAGGGAATTAATCAACACTCAGCCCGGTTATCAAAGGGTCTGAGCCATCGGTCATCATCCCTGTAAGGGGCCCCATTGGATTGAACCCCCACTCATCACTTGTGATCAGGGCCCAAGTAAAGGTGCATTTACACTCTAAGAACCTAACCCTCGAACAGGTTCTCCCTCGAACCTTGCCGTACCGGCGTTAAACGAACAGCCATTTATACTTAACGTGACGTTAAGCAAACCAATATGGCTGACGCAACCAAATTCATTATCAATATATTTTATATTATCTAAAAAATAAAAAAATAGGAGACTAATTAGAACGGCGCACTAATATCACAAACAACTCCTGTCACTTGGGAAAAACCAAAACCAAAAGTGACACTAGCGCTACCCCTCAACACAGGTGAACAGATGAAGTACCTAGAACACCTGAACAGTTGACGTGAAGGCTGTTCGAGGGTGGTGTTCGAATGTAAAGTTCGTAGAGTGTAAAGGCACCTGAAGGGTCGAAATCCACCTCCCCCACCCAGTGATCACCTGCTGCAAGGACAGGCTCTTTTTAGGGGCCTCAAAAAATAATTCCACTCCCATCCACGAGAAATCTGGGGGGGGGGGGGTCAAGGGTATTTATTAGCAGTTGTGTTAGGCAAGACTGCTCAAAGACAGTAAGAAAAATAAAATAATGTAAAAATATTTTACTAGCAGTAAAATTTTTTAATCTTCTGCGACTGAGTTTGACTATGCTGGAAGACTTCTTTTTTCTGGTGGTACCTTTGGCGCCGTTCCTCTTCTCTGGGCTCCTAAGTTGAAGTAGGTTGGACCCACCGTCGACTTCCACGTATAAATAACTTTTTTTGTGAAATAGGACTTAAAATGCAGGATTTAAAAATATAATGCAGCACGGCTGTAAAACGCCCATGTCCCGTGAGGAATTGTGGATCCCAGTGGTCATAGAGCACCCACTTTGCCGATTACAGAGATTACTAAGGTATTGAATCATGAGTGGTAAGTTTGACTGTTATTATAAGTTATCTGAGTTATTGGTCATTAAAAAAAAAAATCCCATACGTATTTCTATATGGCACAATAAAAAGGCAGCTTTATCCTTCTGAAAAGAAAATAGAGGCTTCCAAATGACTCAGTATTAAAAGCACTAAGACATACACTATACTATGACATAAAACGAACAGGGAAATGATATATAATTATTATATTAATAATTATATAATTCTATGAAAATTTTAAATTTTTGTTTTATTTTCCTAGGAAATTGTGTAATGGAGTTACCTGTTTTTTTTTTAAGCACACCCCCTAAATCCAAAAAGGCAATCTCTGACAGCTTAGAGCTTTTAATCTATGTTGTGTTAAGATTTTCTGCAAAAGCTTAAATTAACACCACCCATTTCAGGCAATAGATTTCTGAAAACCCATGTTTCATTCCTTTTAAGTTTATTCCCTAATCACCTGGACTAATCATTTTTGCAATTATATTTGTATAGTAGAAATCATATTAGGTAACGAAGAATAGAGATAGAATGAACATTTGCAGTTACACATTGTATTATTTTTATTTAGATAATATATGACGGTGTCCTTTGTTGTAATATTATAAATAAAACTTATATTATATTAAATAATTTTATCTGTAAAGATAAAGGTTGGCTATCGCGGGGATTATCGAGGATCTTCATGCCATCGTTGCTGTACGTTTACTAACTTCTACGCTACTAATTAGTTTCAAATCCATGCCATGGTCTCTCTCTTTATACATTACTCTTTATACATATAGATACATTTTTTTATCTTATTGATTATTAAATTATATGAATATATATATTAGTAGGTGACCAATGCATCTGATTTAATGAATAACATCCAAAAAAACAACACCCAAACAGTGACTTTTCTTGACCTTTAAGTTATAAAAGAAAACTAATTGAACTTGTGAGCAAACAATATATTTAGCTCTTCTTCCTCTTGTTTAAATATAAGAGTATATAAAATTTTTGCAATCAGCATGGTCAGTCTGGTATTGCTATATACTATTTGCTCGAGAAAAAAGCAAGTTAACAGGTTGAACTCAATAATTTTTGAGTTTAGTAAAACTTTAATTACCTCCTCCAAGCTCCATAGTTCACTTGGCTATCTTGGATCCATCAATAATTCAATGCAGATTAGTTCAGCGAAGTTCAAACTTTAGTTGTATGGATAGGAATACAGATTTTTAATTCTTATTTCCTATTCAGAAATGGACATGCTTCAACAAATATTAAATTAAATTAAATAAAACCAAGTCAACATACAATAACTTTATTATACACTTTTATTTACAATATATACATCAATATAACTTAAAACAAATTATAAAGCAAATATCTTAAATAAAACATACATTGAAAACGTCTTTTTTATTTTTTATTTATTCAACATTTTTAGACAAATTAAAACCTACAGAAAAAGAATGGTATTAATATAAAATCAACTTAAAAAATACAACATTCAATGTATATATATATATATTGTATTGGTCATTTCTGTATTTAATCTATTGAAGTGACATTAATATTTTTTTAAATAACAACTTATCCAGCAACGTGTTGAGAAAACTATTTTCGGGTGCTTTTTTCTTTAAATTAGTTTACTTATTATTTTAATCCAAAGTTCGGTTTATACGTTGGACTTTAGATTAAGTAAATGTAGCATCTATTTAACGGGACATCTAGTGTTGTTTTTATTTCTACTAAATGTGATAAAAATGATGTAGTTTCTTTTTGGAATTCTCGATTGCTAAATTCAGTTCAAAACAGAGAACTGATTTGTGTTTTTAGAACACTTAGTAACGAATTAATGCGATCGAGAAAATATACTTATTTGGAAAAGGGACATATACAACTAACAATATTTATTATTTTATAAGTTATATTAGACACCTTTTGTATGTTGATATATATATAAATTTTATTTGCAGACATTTCGAATTCATACAGTCATCATTATTTTTTATTTTTTTTATGATAAGTACACGTTACAGGATATTATTTAGGGAAGAAACCTATTTCATGAAATGTCTTAAATTACTCTGTTCAACAATTTAGTTAAATAATACTCCATTGCCAGCTGCTGCTATCCTTGGGCTAATCAAAGAACTTTATGTACAATGAGGAAGTTATTAAGATTATTTGAGATTGCACTAACATACAAATGAAAGGATTCGTGAGGGTTTGTTAGCAAGATCAGTGCGGACGTCCTGGGAGAGCGACAATTAAAATGTCCGCGGTGGAGACTAGTCAGGAACAGGGACCAGTGGGGAAGTTGTACCTGGAGTAAAACTCCGATCATAACGGCACTGAGAAGTAAAAGAAAGAAGAAAAAGAATATGTGTCGGCAATCGATATTAAAACATGGAACATTGAGAGTTAAACATCGATCATCGAAGTATATTTACTTTGATTTCAACATTGTTATAACTGTAATATATCTTCTTTTTTTTAATTTTAATCATTTTACGGAACATTATTATATTTATTAATGTTGAAGGTTACGAAAGTATTCCAGAAGTGATAAAACAAACTCTCATACACAGCGCTTCCACTAAAGTTACCCAACTTAAATTTAATTATTTTTAAATGAGAAAAGTTTTTAATTGAAAAACAAGTTTCTTAATATAAAAAAGAAAAAAAGAAAAATATATATTGAATAAGTTACACAGGTAAAAGTAATGAAGAGTAAACAACTCATTTTACTGAAACAACAGAACAACTGAACAACTGAAACAACAGAAACTTTTACTGAATTAGTTATAAACGTAAAGGAAATTGTAGTAAAAGAACCTTTCCAGATGATGAGTCAGATCGATAGATCTGATTGATTCAGATTTTAAAAACAATAATTTTTGCAATAACAAAGGATAAGATATTTTCCATCAATTATTAATTATGAGAGATTGAACTTATTTTAATAGTTCATGCCAATATGCTCTATAAGTCCATCAAATAACAGCCACAGATTATTGCTAGAATAATAGATGTTTAAGCCTTACATTTCAACTCGACCAATCAATTAATACCGAGATTTCTCAGATTCCACAGTTACAGTTTCCGAGACGTGAGCATATTATCACGAATTCTATTGATTACTGGTATTGAGGGCAAACATTTAAAAAATATGTGACTTTAATTCTTGAATGAAAATAAATCGGAAACATTACATGTAAAATTATTTTAAACTGATAACTACTAACAAATTCGCAATTGTCTGCTCTCCAATACAACATACATCTCTATAATTTTCCATCACCATTTATGTACAACAATTTACAATTATAAACTACCTACTAAAACTACTCAAAAGATAATGAGTTTATTTTATTTTTAACTTGCTAAATATATAAATTTTTTTTGTTGTTGAAATTTTCACATTTAAAAATTTAATTTACAAATCGAGGTTAGTTTAGCGTTTATCTTCCAATAGTAAAACAGCTTTGGAAGATATACTTGATTAGTGGTCTCCAAAGAATTATTTATTTTATTTTTTTGGTCCAGTCGTGGGAAATGACGATATAAAAGTTAATTCAATAAAACAATTTCGATTATGTAGGTATATAAAATACACTTACTTTTATAACTGCATAACGACTCTGAAAGAGTTATGGAAATAAAAACTTTTAAAATTAATCATTATTCTCAGAGAGTATGTGATAAAACCACATTGGCAGTAAATTGTGGACGATAGCCATCAAACCAGGTAGAAATAAAGTTTTAAGACCCAGCGTAGAACTGAATTATTTTTATTCATAAGTATAAGAATAACCTTTTTCACAGAGTAAAGCAAAATCGTGTGAATAGGTTTTACGTGTTTAACTGTAGCATTCACGAAAGTAGGCGGGGAAGGGGGGGGGGGTTGTTTTTAACAATCTTAGAAGAAAGTTTTGCAATCGCACTTTATTTTTAGCACAAAAGCCAGTTTTGTAAATATACCCATTATCAGAAAATAAAAAATAGATCAGATCTGTGCAGAAGAAATAAAAAGAAAAAAAAAACTACATTTAATAAAATATTTTTTACCGAAATAGGCCGTTCAAAAGAAAATTCATAAAAAAAAGAAGATTATATGAGCCTTTCTGTTGATCGAATGACCAACTCCAATTTTAACATTTTCTAATAGACATCTCAATGAAAAATGTGTACCTTTTTCTTTTATAACAATATAAAAGATATATAAAAACATAACAGTTTACTAAATTATATATATAAAAAAGAATGTACGAATGTCCCAAAGAAGAATATTATTTAAGTCGTTTCCTCAAAAATGTCGTCCTCAGAAATTGGAGTGACATCCTGTCAACAGAAAGGCTCATATGACCACAGTAGATGAAGGTCAGATCAGCTGTTTGAATATAAGACGTTATTAATTACTAGTGTATAGCGAAATCACTTTTCTTCCAGTTTGTGTTGCAACGAATTGATGCAATGTACAATTTTCAGTAAATGAAGATATTTTTTCCAAATTTTTTCGTGGAACATTTTATATTTGGAATATACTATTTCTACCTTCATTTCATCCTCTTTTGAGCATTTTACATCATGTGAATCAGATTACGATCAAGAACCAAGAACAAGTTACAAAGTTACAAAATCCACTGCTTATAATTTGAAGGAAAGGAACCAGAAATTTCATGATAGCCACTCCGATTCGCAGACTTGGATAGCAATTCGGGGGCGGCTAGTTGACGAGGAGTGCTGCGGGCGTGAGGAGTATAAGGAGGGCCCAAGGGTTCGGGGGTGGTGGGGCGCCTCCTCCAGAGAGAGCACTGGCGTGGCAGCTGAGGGTCTCCGGATGGAGGTCCACCAATGGAGTCCTCCGCTCTGTCCGAGGGTCCGAACAGACGGCTTCCCGGACGGCCTGCAACAGAGCAAGAAGTAGCAGTGAAGAAAGTTATTGTGAGGGAATAAGGTGATAGAAAAAATTAATACCAAAAGCCGTTTCAGCGCCAAAAGCACAAGCACAGATTTTAGTAGAATAGGTTTAAAAATTGGTAAAGTTGCTGCCAAGTAGCTTCTGAGCCTGCCATATTTCGAGCCGATTAGTGCGGTCCCGATCTCAAATGAGAAGGTGGACAATTGGGGTATTGATTACCCATTTGAGTTTACGGGATCCGATTGCTGCGATCTAGGCCCATTAGAACTGAAAAGAACGCGATAGAAGTTTGCGAACGTAATCGTTAGCAATAGGAGAAGCTGTAGATAAATGCAAATGAGAAAAAATATTATAAAATGCAGGAATTTCACCCTAATTTAAATATTATGAATCTCCCAGGAAATTATATCCAACATTCCGAACTGCAGCTCATATGACCTATACGGGGCAGCGGAAGGTGTATACCGCGCGATACCGCAAATATATGCATTAACCAGGAAATGGTTGTGGGTGCTGTTAAAATAAGTAGCACAAATATGTGATTTACATATTTTTATTGTAGTCGACGTTTCGACCAAATTTTAGGTCATCATCAGGGCTAAATGGGAGAAACAAGAAAAACAACCTGTCAGAGAAATTATATAAACAAATATTAAATTGAATGTGAAACATGAAACAGTAAACAAAATTAATTATATTGGATAATGAAGTTAATAAGATAAAATGTAGTATACAAATATGTGTAGGTGTAGTTTTAGTGTATAAATCGAAAATCTAAAAAACGTAATGAGATTGATAATATAAAGATATAATATTACAGAATCAGTCACTGAATGAAGGGTAAGAGATTTATGGATACATTATGATTAAAGAATAACCATAAGATGTATATTGTAAAGATTTAGACACTAAAAGGACGAATATTTGTTCTACTAATTTTGATCGCACCCCCAAACCATTTCCTGTTATTAATATCTACGGTCAATAATCCTCCACTATCTCAATATGCATTAACAATATGCAGACGCATCAGAAAAGTCCCTTGTCGAGTTCTAGGCGTTCTGAATACTCACCCCCACCTTTCGCTGATGACTTTTGATACATCGCAACAGTCATATTTTCGATTACAATTATAAATAAAGTCCTAGCACAATTGCAAGAAATTTATCAGGTAAATAATATTGGCGATCGCATTGTGGTGAATTAAACGCTTTTGTTAAAATGATGGGCTAAGAAACGAACCTATACTATAAAGTATAATAAGCTCAGAGCCTTTGTAAAACAGAAAACGCCAAGACCTGGATGGGAGGATTGCTATAAGATGTTGAATTAGAAGGGCAATTGGTGATAACAGCATGTGCCTTTGGGTTTACTATTATTATTATTATAGTCTAGACTTATTATTGCTATCATTTTATATTATAATCAATATATAGTATAGTAGATGAATATTACCTGTATGACCTGAGGTTCGGGAGCGGACCTGTGGAGCTGAAGGGACTCCCTCAGCCATCTCCGGAGCCAGTGTCCCACCCAGACCAGGCTGCAATCACAGGACCAGGGGTTACCGCCCAGCATCAGCCCTCCTGCACAACATATGAAAAGTATTTATACTATAGATTATTATTCTCAAACTACCGGCAAGGTACAACTGTTAAAATCTCCAGTTCTAAAATTACAAAAAATTCATAGATTGCAGTGATTTTGTATGATAGTGTTTAGAAAATAACCGTTTTCAGTTCCAAAAAACAAAAGCTTTTTAATAAAAAATCTACGATGAAATCAGAATTTGCCATGCCAATCGCACAGTTTCTATCATCGGTAAAATATCTGACAATTTTAACTAAAATATCTCGATCACTATAAATCATAAATGCTATGTATTAGGTTAAGAGGTAGTAAAAATAGTCATATATCATTATCATAGCTAATGATAGAGCCACTTACCAAATAGAAAACTTAATAAGTAATCAAATAAAATATATCTTGTTGGGTATCAAAATTTTTCATTTTTAATAAGGAGTCTAAATTTAAAATCAGCTGATCAATATTTTATATTGATCATTTTAATTATTAAAAATTAATAACTAAATTAGTAGAAGGACTAGGTGAGGAAACTTAATATCCTTCGAAGTTTCCTTGTCAGAAAGATAATGTGCTAAATTCAAGATATCCTGTGTTTGTTTACCAGGGAATACCCGTTTAGACCGCTAACATAAAAGCAGTTATAATAGAATATAGTTCCCACGCTATCTGTTTTTCATTAATTACTATCTTAATAACAAGAACAATGCAAATTAAAGTTTACAGGTGTTTTCCCTGGTAGAGAACCTACAAATATATCAATTTTGTTTTTATTTAAATGCCTTTTTAATAAATTCGTTAGTGGAGGAATATTTCCCCCTCCATTCTTTAGGTGAGAAATGGGATGTTCCAGTGGGTGACTCTTGAATGTGACTTCGTATTGTGAACATGTACTTTTGATTATAACTTTGGATAGTCCTGATGCGGAGTGATAGACTGTCCTTTCAGGACATAGAAAGTATAATTAGTGATTTTTTAATTAACATGGTAATCCATGGTGAGCTTAAACGAGTATTTGAGAATTTTTAAAGAAGTGTTTCAAGTTAGTGTTGTAAAAATGAGTGTCAAGTTGACAAGACTTAAAACCATCATTTGGCGCTATCAGTTAATTGCTCTATCAGAGGTTGCAATAGTAGAGAGAATTGAGATCCTGGGAGTTTTTAGATGAGTACCCAATATGTATATACTTTTGATGATTTTGTAATATAGTAGTTATAGTTTATTGTTGCATTTGGTTTAATCATATATGTTTTATTTGTCTAAAATATGTTTTTGTAATGGTTGTCAGCTATGACAGTGTTAATCATCAATTTAATTAAAACCTCATTTAATTCTTTTAAAGATGCAAAATAAATATTTAAAATGTTTGTTACTTTGCTTTAAATGTTAATAAACAAATAGTTAATACAATCTTTCTTTATTATTAATAATAATATCACCATAAATTCATTGATTCAGTTTTTTATCTATTTTAATTATATATATATATATATATATATATATATATATATATATATATATATATATATATATATATATATATATACCTATTTATATTATAAGCATGCAAAATTATATTGCCCTTCATATGCCTTTGAGAGAGGAATCCAATTCTGGAAATTCTATTATCCTTTGATTCATAAAAGGGGAATCATATTTTTATTTTATTATAAAAAGGGGAAGGTATTGTATGTAATAAGGGGAAGTAAATATTTTATCAGTTTGGGCATTCTCTATAAAATGCTCTGGCATCCCATTAAATCAGTAATCACTTCTTAATTAAAAACAATAATAAATTAAACCCCCATTACATAGCAATAAATTCTGGCATCCCTTGTGGGGAACGAAATGCTTAATTAATTTAAAAGTTCAGTAAAATTATTAATTAATTAGGAATTTTAATTAGTGCAAGTTTGTGTTCTTTCTATATCGGTTCACATAAATACAACTTTACGATTAGGTATAAGTGTTCTTCTTCATAATTTATTTTATAAATGGTTGATTTTTCATACTTCTTGATTTATTTACACCTAAATCTAGTGTTAGTCCTTGGTCCAAAATATTTCTCTCGTTGCTATCTATAATACTCTATTCACTCTAATACATCTATATGCCATTAAAGAAGGACGGAGCTAAAAAGGGTATTCTGAAAATATCGACACCTGCCACCTCCGATGGTGATAGTGGGGATGAAGAGGTTTTAACTACTAGGGGGCAACCAGAGATGAGTCTTGGAGTATCTACCCCTACTAAAATAATTACTCGGTCAAGGACAGCAAGTAAATCAAAGGAGATAGGACATAGCTTTGGGAGTGAGGAGACAATTGTACCTATGGAGGAGAGTACTTCTACAATCGCTCAAAGAGAAGAAGGTTCAATGATGGAGATGATGAAGAAATTCTTCCAACAACAGTCCGAGGAACTGAAGGAGATGCAAAATAAAATGGATGGCCAGTCAGAAAAAATAGATAAGCAACGAGAAGAATTCAAAGAAATGGAAAGTAAAATTGATGGAAAGATAGAACAACAGATAATGGGACTAAAGGAAGATTTTTCCAATAAATTGAAGGAGAATTATAAAAGAAGCAGAGAGGAATTCAGAAAAGGAATGGAGACTTTTAGGGAAGAACTAAATGTCCAATGTGATAAGAATAGGGAAGTGGTTCAAACTCAATTTAGGATGGAAATGGAATCTTTTAGATCTAGGATGGAAAATTTAAATTTAAAAGCTGAAAACAATAGAGAAAGGTTAGGATTTGTAGAAGAGGATTTGTCAAAATGGAAAGAGGACATCAGTCAAGAGATGGATAACCTGAAACAAGGAAACTCTACTTTCAAGGGAGAAATTGCAGAAATAGTCAGCAACCAAGAAGACCAACTGAAACGTCATGAATCCAACATCATATTACTGGATCAGAACCAAAAGATTTTTAACCTCCAAATTAAAGAGAACGGGTCTGCTATCAACCAAATATCAGATCAGGTGCAAGTATTAGAAAGGAAGATGGAAAGAGTATCAAGTTGGCATAGTCCTGTTAGCCCTTCTCTTCATACTGAATTAAAGGAACAACCTGAAACTACAAAAGTCCATGATCTAAAACCACCAATTTCTTTAACCTATGCTAGGGCTCCTGGAGTGGATATTTGGAATACTTCCATTCCATCTATGGGAGGTAAAACTATTACTATAAATGCATATGCAGTTTTATATCTATTTTAATCATATATATTTATATCTTCATATTATAAGCATGCAACATTATATTGCCCCACATATGCCTTTGAGAGATTAATCCAATTCTGGAAAGTCTATTATCTTTTGATTCATAAAAGGGGAATAATATTTTTATTTTATTATAAAAAGGGGAAGGTATTGTATGTAATCAGGGGAATTTTATTAGACTGGGCATTTCCTAGAAAATGCTCTGGCATCCCATTAAATCATTAATCACTTCTTAATTAAGAATAATAATAAATTAACCCCCCACTACATAGCAATAAATAATCGCATTCCTTGTGGGGATAACATTTAAATCAAAGTGACAAACATTTTAAATAATTATTTTGCATAATTTCCCAAACTACAATCTCTTTGTAAAAAAGGTCACCGGAACAATGCGGTTTAGGAATATTTGTACGCCATAAAAGACATTAGTTTTTTTTTTTCTGTGCAGTTTATTCCAGTTAAGAATACACCGATAGGAATAAAGAACATTAATAATTCTTACCAAGGAAAAATATTGGTAAGAAATTTTATTATATACTGAGCCAGGCAAGTCGATTTAAGAGATATTGAAACTGAAATTGTACGGGATACCTCATTGCAGTACCTTACACTAGGTTGTTAATGTCCCGTACAAATTTAGATTCAAGTTCAATTAAATGGAATAGCCTAGCTAAGAATGATATATTTCTTGTTGCACGTATGTTAAAACTTTTTTTTAACTGAACAAAGAAGCGTAGCATCTATCTTCAATGGTGAAAAGAATTCCTTGACTAAAGAGCAGAGCACGGTTGTGCTTTTGCGGGCGCCACTGCCTTTTTGGTAACAATAATTTTTTTTTATTTAAATAATTTATTTTTTGAAGAGAAAAGATTTGGCTCCGCCGGGAGTCGAACCCGGGTCTCCTGCGTTACATGCGAGGATGCTAACCGCTACACCACAGAGCCAAATCTTTTCTCTTCAAAAAATAAATTATTTAAAAAAGGAGACCCGGGTTCGACTCCCGGCGGAGCCAAATCTTTTCTCTTCAAAAAATAAATTATTTAAAAAAAGGAGACCCGGGTTCGACTCCCGGCGGAGCCAAATCTTTTCTCTTCAAAAAATAAATTATTTAAAAAATAATTTAAATTTGGTGGTCAGCCACAATTTAAGATTGGATTAATTAAAATAATTTTTTTTGCTGTCGCTTCCGAACCTTCTCTTGTCAATCTTTATCTCATGAGTCATCCTCTCAAGGAAAAACGTACCTTTAGGGCCGGGTGGCGGTTCGCCCTGTTCTCCACCTACTAGGAGGGTAACAGATCATCATGGAAATTAACTCCCTCAGTCAAGGGGCCATTAAAGGATAGCCCAAGGGATAAGGGGGGCCATGATCTCCCTCCCCGATAAGGCTGCAGCTTCGTATTTTATCCGATATCCTTTAAATAACGTAATAATACGCTAAAAGCCCCGATTGATCTAAGGACACTACTGCTTGATGTCTCTTCCTAAAGCGTGCTGAAACCACCATAGACATTGTTTAGCTCAGGAAATTTTCATGACTTCCTTAATGAACAATGAATTCATCACTCATCTATCAAGGAGTTGTAAAATTCTTTATTCTAATCCATTATCCTGATAAAGCTCCGTTTAAGATCAGTATAAAGGCCACCCAGGATGGCGAGGAATTCGATGAGGGCGAAAGTAGATGACTGAGCGGCTGAAGTAAAAGAGAAAAGAGGAGCTTTAAACAAGAAAGGAAAAACATTCCTTATCCAACGGGATTATATTAAGTCATTAAACTATTCCGGAAACGAAGGGCTTTTGGAAGGCCAAGGGAGGGTAAGGGGGTGGGGGAGGGAAGTAACTTCAACAGAAAATGAGAAAACTTCAAAGAGAAGTAAATCTAGGAGGCTTCAAATTACTCCTACTTCGTTGCCTCTTCGTGTCTACTGGTTAATTGTCCTTACTTATGGTTGCTTCCTTCGTAATTACATCGCTACAGTTTTCTGCCTGCGGGCAACACAGCAGTGCTTCAAACTGATGTAATACAGGTATGAGAGATACAGCAAAGGAATATATAAAACGACGAGTACATTATATCTAACATATTAGAGAATAGTACACATACTAACGAAATTAATGCAAACAAACAAAGGGGCAAATTAAGAAAACAAATAGCTTGACTTATAGCTCAGTTATTTTGAAGGTTATCCACAAATTTCTTAACCTTATCTTATTTTGAGTGCCTAATATGAATAAAAAATCCATTTGATATTCAACTGAAATTCCAGCTATTCGAAAAATAAAATTTACAACAGTTAAAAGCATTGAAAATATGGTAATCTTATAATTTCTGCCGATCGGAAAAAAATTGTTGTGATACAATTTTATAGATACGTGGTGAACGATCAATGCTTGTATTAACCACATGATCTGAAGTGTGCTCGTTCATGTCCCGAGTGTCAGAAGCTTTAAAAAAATTAGTAAAAAAAAAAAATGAATCTCCACATGCTCTTCAGTATCTTACAATTATTGAGAAATGGTCTTATTAACCAAATTTTAGCCAGTTCAGGACGAGGACAGAGTAAAAAAAAATTCTCAAAAAAAAAATGCCATGGATACAGTGATCTTTTGTAATTTTTCGAATGCTATGATCGAAGCTTAGATTCCCGAGCAATTTCATCTTTTTACTGGTAATTCAGAATAACACAATATCAAGTTACTTATCCGAACTAAGACTAATTGGGTGTTTTAGTGAAGTTTAATAGTGCAAGTAATTGCGCGTTTTGGGATTTACTGCACGAAACTGCAGTATTATTTGTTAATTAAAAAAAATATTACTATTCTTAAATGCACATCACGAACATTGGCGAAAAATAAATGCGAAATAGATCTTAGGAAAACAAATAAAGGGAGCTTTCGCGATTTAAACAAACTAATAACCTCTAATATCCAAGAATACAACTATGTATGTATGTTCTAGCGGATAGAACAACTAGCAACTGTCGTGTACGTTCTGAAGTAAATGCTAATAATAGTAGGAAGTAGGATAAAAAAATCTTAAAAGCGTTGATAATATAGTATTTTATTTTTAATTTATTATTATTTTTAGGTTAAATAATGGTCAGGATTTTCAGTTTACAATGATATTTATTATGGTAAGCCAACGTTTCGATCCAGCTTGTGGATCTTCATCAGGGCTAAAAGAAAACAAATATATGAGTATCTATGCTAGAGGGTGACAATAAATGGATACATTACAGAACTGATAATAATATAAAAGATGGTATACATAAATATTAAAATAAGAGGCTGGTTAACAAGATAAAATAGAATATGATATTTACCTACTGAGTCCAGGTGGATACTAAGACTAAAGGTAAAAATAAGGTGAGAGGTAGTGGTAGGGGGTAGGTTTGCCGACTTCAAAGGTTTATGGCGGGGAAATCCAAAGCTTTTGAAGTGAAGGCACATGACAACAGAGTGAACAAAATATTTAAAAACTAACAAAATATATGGTACTGTATACAAATAGTTGTGTCTGGACTGAATAATAACATAAAAATGAGATAATACATAATGTAACAAAGCATACAAATTTGGAAAATATATAGAAAGAAGCATACAATACAAAAAATAATAAAAGTATAAGAGGTACAGAGATAATTGCAGGTACCTATGAAATCAAAACTAGGATTTGAGGATGCGGAAGATGTTAGAATAAGTGGATGAAATTATCTCTTTATCTGTTTTGTGATTTACCGGGTTATTAGTTTCTAGATGGATGAAAATGGATTCTGAGAGGAGACGTTTGTCGTGGTTAGATACAGTGGCTAATATGGAGGGGTTCTCAAAGTCGAAGGAATGGTTGTGGGCAATGGCATGTTCTGCTAATTTAGATGTAGACGAATTACGCGTGGAAATACTGTATTTATGTTGATAAATACGTTTTTTTAAATAATTTTTGGTTTCACCTATATAGCAACTGTTGCAATTAAGCGTGGAGCACTGGATACGATAAACTACATTACACTTGTCTAGGAGAGGTACAGGGTCTTTGAGTTTTGTATAAAGATTTTTTAATTTATTGTTATTTTTTAATACTAGGCGCATGTGTGGGAAACTCGATGAGAAGGATTTTTTTAATTTTGTTTGAGAGAATGGGGATATATGGGATAGATCTGTATTGGAAAGTAGAAATCGGAGGTTGTGAAGAGTTGTTAGAGAGATTTTGAGTTTTAGCATCGTTATTAATAAGTGTTTTTATTAAATGCTCAGGAAAATCGTTAGATTGTAAGATATTTTTCAGGCGGATTTTGTTATGACAATGAAATTGTGGATCGGACAAGTTCAGGCTACGGTGGATGAGGTTTTTTGCGACGTTGATCTTTTGGTGATGTGGATGTTGGGAAAAATAGTTAAGGAGTCGGCCAGAATAAGTGGGTTTGGTGTACCAATTAGTGGATATAGAATGGTCCGGGTTTCTGGTAATGGAAATATCTAGGAATGGAAGGGTACAATTGGTTTCCAATTCTATAGTGAAACGGAGACGTGGATGGTAGGAGTTAAAGGCGGCGAGAATATCAGTGATAGAGTTAGGATTGAGAATCAATAGGAGGTCGTCTACATATTTTTTAATGAAAAAAATATCGTTGGGGAATTTAGGTATAACAGAATCAAGGAGGTCGTTGAGGACAATACCGGAGAGGTCGGGAGCTAGACAGCTACCCATTGCAAGGCCAGAAGTTTGGAGAAAATATTTATTTTGAAAACAAAAATATCCAGAATTACAGCATAAAGCAAGGGAGTCAATGTAGGCAGATTTATTGAGTTTACTATGGGATTCTAACAAGTTCCATTTATCTTCAACGATTTGGAGGGCACGATCCGTCGGGATGTTAGTGAAAAGACTCTCGGCGTCGAAAGAGGCTAAGATAAAATTATCGGGAATATTGATGGTTTTTAATTGTTCCAAGAGATGGAAGGAATTCTTTACGTCGTATGGATTGTTATGGCTAAGGGATTGTAAGGGAGGGAGAAGGAATTTGCTGAGCTTAGTGGAGGGAGAATTGATATTTGAAATGATGGGACGGATGGGATTACCGGGTTTATGGATTTTTGGTAGACCGTAACAACGGGGAGCAGTAGAATTATAAGAAATAAGGTATCTGTAAGTAGGGGTATTTATTTGTTTTGTATCAAGGAGATGTTTGAGATGTTGGTTGAATTTGGTAGTGAGAGAAGGTGTTGGGTCACGTTTACTGGGGCGATAAGTGTTCGTGTCAGTGTCATATCAATTCTCCCTCCACTAAGCTCAGCAAATTCCTTCTCCCTCCCTTACAATCCCTTAGCCATAACAATCCATACGACGTAAAGAATTCCTTCCATCTCTTGGAACAATTAAAAACCATCAATATTCCCGATAATTTTATCTTAGCCTCTTTCGACGCCGAGAGTCTTTTCACTAACATCCCGACGGATCGTGCCCTCCAAATCGTTGAAGATAAATGGAACTTGTTAGAATCCCATAGTAAACTCAATAAATCTGCCTACATTGACTCCCTTGCTTTATGCTGTAATTCTGGATATTTTTGTTTTCAAAATAAATATTTTCTCCAAACTTCTGGCCTTGCAATGGGTAGCTGTCTAGCTCCCGACCTCTCCGGTATTGTCCTCAACGACCTCCTTGATTCTGTTATACCTAAATTCCCCAACGATATTTTTTTCATTAAAAAATATGTAGACGACCTCCTATTGATTCTCAATCCTAACTCTATCACTGATATTCTCGCCGCCTTTAACTCCTACCATCCACGTCTCCGTTTCACTATAGAATTGGAAACCAATTGTACCCTTCCATTCCTAGATATTTCCATTACCAGAAACCCGGACCATTCTATATCCACTAATTGGTACACCAAACCCACTTATTCTGGCCGACTCCTTAACTATTTTTCCCAACATCCACATCACCAAAAGATCAACGTCGCAAAAAACCTCATCCACCGTAGCCTGAACTTGTCCGATCCACAATTTCATTGTCATAACAAAATCCGCCTGAAAAATATCTTACAATCTAACGATTTTCCTGAGCATTTAATAAAAACACTTATTAATAACGATGCTAAAACTCAAAATCTCTCTAACAACTCTTCACAACCTCCGATTTCTACTTTCCAATACAGATCTATCCCATATATCCCCATTCTCTCAAACAAAATTAAAAAATCCTTCTCATCGAGTTTCCCACACATGCGCCTAGTATTAAAAAATAACAATAAATTAAAAAATCTTTATACAAAACTCAAAGACCCTGTACCTCTCCTAGACAAGTGTAATGTAGTTTATCGTATCCAGTGCTCCACGCTTAATTGCAACAGTTGCTATATAGGTGAAACCAAAAATTATTTAAAAAAACGTATTTATCAACATAAATACAGTATTTCCACGCGTAATTCGTCTACATCTAAATTAGCAGAACATGCCATTGCCCACAACCATTCCTTCGACTTTGAGAACCCCTCCATATTAGCCACTGTATCTAACCACGACAAACGTCTCCTCTCAGAATCCATTTTCATCCATCTAGAAACTAATAACCCGGTAAATCACAAAACAGATAAAGAGATAATTTCATCCACTTATTCTAACATCTTCCGCATCCTCAAATCCTAGTTTTGATTTCATAGGTACCTGCAATTATCTCTGTACCTCTTATACTTTTATTATTTTTTGTATTGTATGCTTCTTTCTATATATTTTCCAAATTTGTATGCTTTGTTACATTATGTATTATCTCATTTTTATGTTATTATTCAGTCCAGACACAACTATTTGTATACAGTACCATATATTTTGTTAGTTTTTAAATATTTTGTTCACTCTGTTGTCATGTGCCTTCACTTCAAAAGCTTTGGATTTCCCCGCCATAAACCTTTGAAGTCGGCAAACCTACCCCCTACCACTACCTCTCACCTTATTTTTACCTTTAGTCTTAGTATCCACCTGGACTCAGTAGGTAAATATCATATTCTATTTTATCTTGTTAACCAGCCTCTTATTTTAATATTTATGTATACCATCTTTTATATTATTATCAGTTCTGTAATGTATCCATTTATTGTCACCCTCTAGCATAGATACTCATATATTTGTTTTCTTTTAGCCCTGATGAAGATCCACAAGCTGGATCGAAACGTTGGCTTACCATAATAAATATCATTGTAAACTGAAAATCCTGACCATTATTTAACCTATCGTAATTGAAGAACAGTTGACCATCTCTCATCTCTATTATTATTTTTATAATTATTTTAAAAAAAAAATCCAAAATAGTTACTTAAGTTACTTATTAATTTCCGTAGGTTCTCATTTGTCGTTCAATAATACAAATATTAAGCAAAAAAAAAACAAATCATAAGCTGAATGTAGCTCTTCCTTAAAGAAACGGAAGGAGTTTTAAGAGATTTATGCTATTTTTAATGGTGGTTTTCAATAAACTGTTAAATAAAGTAAATTTAAAAAACTTTATGGATTTTTTACGAAATATATTCAGTAAGTTATTATAGACGATAATTGTTCAACAATCTTTTATTTTTTTAAAAGAAATTTAAAGAAATGGTCAAGAGACCTCAATAAATGGACAAATTATGTCCACTCCCCCATACAATTCGCACAAATTGCTATATTAGTTATAAAGAAAGGATTATCCTTGTCGGGTTGTGTATAAGTAGCTCAAGTGGCAAGAGCCTTCCTATTGATAAGAAAATCTGGGTTCGAATACCCCTGGGCTAATTTTTTCTCTTCTTATAAAAAATATTAAAAAATTAAAGTAAGTAGGTATATATTTAGACACACACTGATTAAATGGAGAGAGATTATTGTCTATTGAAAACAGTAGTATATTGAAACGGGTAAAACAAGAGAAGAAAGGGTAGAGCTATATGAGGGCAATAAGTTAGGAGAAGGCTAGGGACGCTATCAGGGGCAGAAGGATAGGAGCAGGAGGAAGATCGGTATATGGATCACGTACTGACTAGAGGTGAGGAAGATCTATCGCCGCGGGACCACTTTAATTTTTCACCTGGTCTCCTCCTCTCTAAGGCCCCTCTGGGGGCCTGCCTTTCTCTCATCCTCTATTAGCCAACGATTTAGTGCCAACTACTTCTTTCTCTTTCTAATAAAGCCTTTATGATCTTACATGCATTGAAACGATGGATAATTATGTTTCAATTTATTAAAAAGGATTTTATCATGTAAATAAGAGCGGTTAAAAAACAAAATGGCATGCAGAGGAACTAGCATTTATAGCACTTTAATAATAGGGTTCCTTTTCGGAAACATCGGAGGATGATCAAGAATGGGGGTGGAAGGAAGTTTTAAAACAAGTGAGTTCGGATGGGTCTGAAATGTATAGTGAAGATCCATATATGGATCAGGTATAATCGGTATTTAACACGTTCACGCCGGCTCACAGTGGTCCAAAAAAGCTGAAAATGGGAAAAAAATCTAATATCTCTTATAATTACTTTGCTAGCGGCTTGGGACCACCCCTGTATTGATTTTTTGAGGTGCCGAATCTAATGAAATCAAAATCAGTGCAATGGGACCATCAGATCAAGTCCAAATTTGAGGCCAAAAAGTCAAAAATATCAAAAAATCGTGTTTGATATAGTCTTATATGTTTTTTGAGGAGCCGAATCTAATGAAATCAATATCAACGAAATCAGATCAAGTTAAAATCTGATGTATAAAATAAAAATTTGAGTAGATTTTTTTTTATTTAACATTTTTATGTACAATAATACAAATAGGATATAATTATTTAATCTTGTTTAAATAAATTGTATGCTTCCTCGGTTAGCTCTTTTTTCTTTTTATACTTGTAAGTATAAAATTATATACTTTATATACTTGTAAAGTATACTGGTCTTAAATCTGTAATATATGGGTCGCTTGTTACAAATAATTGGTGGAAAGCATCTTCATTTGTTGCTACTCGAGATATCTTCCTGGAATGATGTTCCCTGTACTTCTTATAATATTTGTTCCTACTCTACATGAGCCTTTTCTGACAGGGAACCGATGAAAAGAGCTCAATCATTTCTGCTACATGGAAAAGAATTTTGTGGACGGTCGATGGGAGATAGTACCAGGGGTACCGAGTCACTGCCATCTCAGCCGTTTTCGCTGTATACTTGCGAAATGCTGCAGTATCAATCGGGTACAGAGAGCAAATCACATCTTATCAATTAAATCTTCATTTATCCCTGTAATTTGCGCGTTTAATGAAGGATTTTCAAAAAACTTGCAACAATAACAGCATCAAACTGAAATAAATGTACCGCCTCAATTTTCAGGGGTGAGAGCTCTAGTGCAAAGTATCACCATAAACTATAAGCAAACTGTGCAACTTCAAACAACCTACTTGTAGTTGTAGTTTATTTGATTATTTAAAATATAAAATAAAACAATTTTTTTTTCAGTATTTTAGAATTAAAATTAAAATTATTTTATTTTATTTTAGTATTTTAGAATTAAAATGAAAATAACGTGTGATTTATTTTATTTTAATTCTAAGTCAGTCCCCCTCCCTTAGAGACCTACTGGAGGATTTTTCTTGACTAATTGTTCCTCCGCAAGGTCATCCGCCCTCGCCACTCGAACCGTAGCTGAAGGTTTAAATCCTTATAAATCCCAAAGTTGGCCGAAGTTGGCGCTGAAAATTTTACCACAGTTCCTCTACTACCTACCTACCTATATTAAACCATTGCGACCGTAACGCAAACTTTTTATAGACCAACAAAATTAAAAAATCATATTTATTTCAGCAACGATTTCGAAAATTAATTTCTTCTCAAACTATTGATATTATTTAACCGTGTTTAGTTCATAACAGAGCACATATAGATGACACACTCCTTATGTATTGGGGAACATTTTGTTGTTAATCTTATACAGAGTAGAAAAAAAATTTTATGTTGGTAGAAAAGTACGAATTTTTCAATCATTAAAAAGTTCAAATTTAATGGTACACACACATTTTAATTTTGAACTAGTTAAAAAAATATATTCTTTCCATTGTTCTACAAGTATCTAAGTATTCGAAAACCAAGAAAAAATTAGTTTTGGGCTACTTTCATTTATGAGGTTTTTCCCAGGTTGGACCACTGTGCGGCGTGTACTACCGTTGGCTCACACTTGACTGCCTCATCGGGCGGCGTGTACCACCGGTGGCTCACGCTAGAATGCCGTCTCAGCCAAATAATTAGATCTTTAACACTTTGACTGCAAAAAAAGAACACCTATGAGTCATGCTCTCGTTTCTACACAATTTTAATATTTAATTCTCTGAAAAGAGAACAGTTACTCGATTTCAGTGGGTACCAGTTTACTATTAAAACTACCCAATAGTTTTAGTCTAAATAATTTGTATGATTATCCTAGACCACAGCTAGAGCTATTTAGTAAGGGTTCTTATATCATGGATTAAATAAATTTCCGTAATGAATATGGTTAGATATACCTTATGGGATATCAATAGTTTGCATTTTTAACCAACTTCGAACGAAAGAGGAGGTTACTCTATTAGATACGTATGTGACTTTTTTTTTTTTTTTTTTTTATGTATGTTCACCGATTACTCAGAGATGGATGGACCAATTGGAACGAAACCTTTTGCATCTTGTAGAGTATTTTCCCAAGGTGGTCCCATTGAAACCTTTTTTGGGTTCTTAATTTATTTAAGAAGTTATAGGGAAAAAACATGATAATAATTATTTAATTGTCGTTCAAAATGTTTACTTATTGGAAAAACATATGGCATATGTAACATAAGGTATGCTCCAACAAGCTATTAAAACTAATTGATAAATAACAAATCTCAATATTGTTTTACTGCTGGATGAACCAAATGGGAAAACCAACCAATCAAATTCGGAATCAAAAGAGTGGGGGGAGAACATGAGCAGTCTATTGGTTATCGATGTGTTTTAAGTGCTTGTTGGAACAAACCTATACATAACCTTAACTAATTTTCCAACAATAGATTTAAATATCAGCAGAATAGGTATAATATCGCTGTCGTTTTCTGTAGCATTAGCATAAATATTAGACAACTAGATATTTATCGATAGCAGTAAACCTTCTTAATTTAGATCTAATCGACGGTTGGACACCAAAATCATAAGACCACAAAATTCGTGGAATTCCAAGAAAGATTGAGTATTGATAACCCTTTTAATGCAGAGTTTAAGACTTCGCCAAGTTCCCGAAGGTTCGTTTAAATTTAAAATCGTAGCCACTCGCTAAGCACATTAAAAAGGAATAAAATAATTCCTGGAAAAGCTCATTTTCAGTTGACTTAACAATATACCTCTGTCTTCTTCCGGATACACTCGGTCACTGTTTAATATCTTGTCGTAGAACTCGTGCTCGGTTTTTAATTTTGTTTCTGTAACTATTGAGGCTTTTCCGGATGTTCATCCATCAATAAAAAGTGCTGCATCAGTAAAATAAAACTTGATATCTCCCAGAAAACAAGCTCATTGTATGAAAGTCCCCTCAGCAAAAATTTGGCAGCCATGAAAATGATTGATATCATAAATGCTACACCACTAGAATTGAAGCAACAGTGTTTAGCAATTTATGTTCTGAATAATATTTTATTACGAAGGATATAATTCATAGCAGTTCGGTAATAAATTTAGTCAAAAATTCATCGAAAGGAATTGCGAACATAATCCTAGCGGGGCAGTCTTTTTGATATCGATCAATTTTATGGCTGCCCCTTTTTTGTTGGGACGTCTATCCAATGATGGTGTTTAATCACTACTTTTTTCCAGCGATCGATTTAAATAAAGCAATATTAACGGTCCCTACCGGAGTAGTGCATAATATCGCCATAGTTCTCAAATGAATATTCAAGCAATCATAATTCAAAAGTTACTTTCCAATTTACGAGTAATATAGGTCATATTGCCAACCTCATCGATTCTCCATTAACGATATCTTGTCCAAAACCGGCCACAATCTCGAATGTTCAGTGACTTCATCTTGGAATGGCCGGATTTATTTATTTATGTATATTTAACTCAACACATCTCGGAAAACCGATGATGTATGTAAATGACAAGTACTGACGACAATATTTAGCAAAGGAAAAATATTGTCATTGTGGATAAACATTTTATGTGTTCCCTTCCCAATGGAACATTGATCTTTAAAAAAATAAAATCCCTTTTTAATCATAAAACGTAGTATATTGAAAATTGTATAATACACGTACTGCTTTCCCACTTTTGTGTGTATTCATAAAATTAAAAAGGTGACTTTAAATATAGAGAAAAACACTTTATTCATCATAAAAGAGATGCTACCCAACTACATTTGGTTGCTAATACACAGCATACTATATGTCTATCTGAGACTATTTGTAACATCTTATTGTAATAATTGCTATGTATTGTGGATGCTGCCATGATAGGAAAAGTAAATTGAATTAATAATTTAATATCAAAATTTGTAAAGTACTGTATATGGTCAACCCGGTGGTCAGTTTTACCTGAAGGCGGCTAGGTCTTGGAAATACCACCTTGTAAGTTATTGGGGCCATAAACCTTCTGTTAGAGATTCAAAATAAGCAAAGCTTAGGACCGGCAATGCTGCCGACAAACATCCAGGGAAATACCTAAGAAGATTGTTAGAGAAATTTGTGGCCATAAACCCTGGTTTTTCCCCGGCAAAGAGGCCGCTGGGAAACACGTTGAATATGGAAAGGAAGGGAAATTTTAGGCAGCCAGCCAATCAGAAGAAGTCTGAAGAGAGTGGGGGAAAGAGGACTTATACGGTGAAGAAGGAGGCTCGAGGAGTTCGGGTGGAGAGTGAGATCGGAGGTGGACAGAGGTCGGGGGAGTGTGCCAAGTGGGCGAGAGTGGAACGAGAAGGGCAGAGGACCAGATAGGCAGGAGCGGAGAGTCCAGATTTCCGAGAGAGACCGAGATGGGATGCTGTGCTGAGTCAGAGATGGCAGGGACTGATCCAGCAGACAGGCCAGAGACAACACCAGAGAGTGCCCACCAGATAAGGTTAATACATATACAGAACTAGTTGTAATATTGTAATGTTGTTGTTGTTAGCATTTATTAAAATAATGTTAAATTGCCAGTCAGCATCCATTAACTAATTTGTGCTAGTAAAATATGTTTATATGATACATTAAAGGGGGTATAAATATTTTACATTATTGGTCAATAAAATTAAAGATATAGTTCAATTTAGATTTGTTTATTTATTATCATTTGCCCTATGCCACAGGTTTATTAGAATAATATAGAATTGGTAAACACGTCACCTTTGGAAAAGTATCCAATTTACATTAAGGCGAATTAAGTACATTAATTACGATATCAATTAGATATATGCCGTTTCTGGTAACCCCCACCCGCCTTAGAAAAGCGGGAGACCAGAAACGTAGCAATTAAAATGGCATCCCTTGTGGGGACGTACTTACCAATTTGTTTATATCATTAGTTGACATTTCTTGTTAAATTATACAAAGTGGCATAAGGGTGTATATTATAAGGTTTGGTAATTTCTTTAATTAAACTATGAATTCTCCATGATTTCTCTTTAAACATTTGCTCCGTTTTCTCGTGTTCTCTTGCCTTAGTGTTAACTTAGTGATGTGAGTGAAGGAGGCTGTCCTTACACTTCTTGTTATACGGTCTTATAATAAGTGGCTTGTTTTTTGTGTTATATTTAATCAGTGCTTGCGTTTAACCCTACCGCGGAGGTTTCAATAGATATTAAAGGGATAATATACGCGCACGACATTTTGATATGGCTTTGAGGGTAGAAAACGAGAAACTACCACAGCCGAATACGGGGTTGGCTGAAAGAATAGCGATCCCACATCCAGAAGCAACTCAGCCACAGACCAGGGAGAAAACAGAAGAAAATGGCCTCAGCCCAGAAGAAATGTTATGGCAGCTAATAAAAGAGATGCAGAAAAATCAAGAAGAAAGACATAAAGAGCTAAAGGGAATAATAGAAGAGCATAATAAACACCTACAGGAAATAAATGAAGCTTTTCACACAGCAAATCTGAAGTTGGAAGCATCTGCTAAACGTTTCACTAGACCTGATGAGGAAACACAGAAACCACCCCTAGCTGAAAGAGAGGATATGAATGAGAGTGCAGAAGATATGCCCAATATATCAGTGGAAAATTGTATTGATAAACCTCCTGTCACCAATGCTGTGAAACCTGGACCGTACGAGATGACTGCTCTTAAGTATACAGAAATTATTAGCGACGAATCTCTAAGGGAAGAACCTGTTTATAATGTTCAATCTGGAAGTGGTAACATAGAGACTAATTCCGTCGGGCAAGATAAGGTTATCTTTACAGTTGAAGATGAAACGAAGATTCTTCAAAAAGAGACCATTCAAGAGAATTTACCAATCCCTCAAGCTCAGGTAGAAACTCTTGAATCTTGGCAAGTACGTGAGGAAGTTGATATGACCCATGAAAAGGTTGAAGATGAAGAGAAGGACCGACCTATGGCGATAGAAAATGTATTAAGCCTCTTAGAATTTATAAAATTATTAAACCCTAATAAGCCGCCTCCAGGAGATCAATTAAACTCATTAAGTATGTTTATGGGGAAATCCCCGTTAAAATACCGAAATTTTCATGACAGGTTTGAAGCAAATATTTATTTTAGGGATTCGCCTACTAAGCCTATCACTTTGATCATTTTACTATATGACTATTACATGGATTATTTGGTCTTGAACCATGTAAATAAGATACGCGTACTGTGTTATAATAAGACTCGGTAGTCTTTATCCCAGTCCAGGGGATAAAAAGGGTTTCCATCTAGCGTCCCTTCCGTTGACGAGCTAATGGGTTCTGGCGAAACCGTCGTCAGGTCAACCCGTTCTGGATCAATGTAAATAATTTTTGTATATATAATGTAAATATTTTTTGTAAATAGATGATGCTATTTTAAGCTTAGGTATTTGTAGGTTTAGAATCTTAACTACATACAGTTCGATTAAGTGGATCTCAGACTAATTTGATTAGATTCAAAATAAAATAATAAAAATTGAAATTTATTTTACCAATCGGGATTTGATTAATTAATGCAAAATGCAATATACGACAAAGTACATATCAATGAGAAAATTAAAATGTTTGTTTGAAACTTTTTATTATCGAAAAACCGGTAATAATTATTAATCTTAAATTGCCTTAATCCTCTAGTCGCTATGAGCAACCCCTAATAATAATATTTAATTAACGTGGATCAATTTTGTATTTTTGTATATCCTAATTGGATTATTGTACTTTTTTACTTTGGAGTAGACAGAGGTCCTCCATCACCCCTGAAGTCGGGTTATTGTTTTGTGTCTAGTAGGGAAAAACCCTTAATGTGGAGCAGCCGTAGCGCCTCCAGGTATCCCTAAGATTATTTTTGAGAAGATACTGAAATCTTCAAGTACGCCCAGAATACTGAGGCAACCTTTTTTATTGATCCATTGGTAAAAACTTTTATTATTATATAATTGATGAGGCTCATGGTGTATTTGATCCGAACATCCGGATAGGAAAATTAAAAATCTATTATAGTAATTTGAGAACTGAGATTCATTTGATAGAATGTGTAAACACTAAATCCTTGATTGTGACAGAAGAAAACCCAAGATGGTACTTGGACAACCGATTTTTGTGAAAACAAGAGGTTCGCCGATGTTGTCAGAGTGCTATTAAGAAAGGAAATATAAATACCGAATTAGACGTTATAATAATTAACACGGAAAATAATTGAAATTAAACATTTATTTAAAATATAAAGATTCCTAACAAAAATGATTTTTAAAACTAGAGTGGGAAAGAATCCCAAATAGTAGAATCTTTTTTATTTTTGAAAATGCTTGCCACACAATAACATGTTACTGTATAAACATTATGCTACTTGTTTTTGTTATTTGTGAATTAAGAAGTGTTTCAGGATGTGAAATAAAGACAGAAGAACTCTGATCACTATGTAAGTTATCTAGCAATTGTTTGGAAAAAAAAGATTTTTATCATGTGAATACTTAATATGTGGAATTTTAATACTGATATAGATAAGTTCAAAGACTAAAAGTTAAAAAGTTACTAATTTATAAATATCGTAAATAAGAAGTTAATTAATTATAAGATCATAAATTTTGATATATTCTACAACCATTCTCTACTTTTATTATAATTTAGTTTTGAACGTTGAAGTTAAAATGTTTTTAAATAGTACACAGAAAACTTATATTGAGAACTGTTTTATTTTAGTTTTTGTTATGTAAATTGTAGCAATTGTAAATTTGTTATCGTAGCTTGTTGTTTTACGAAAGGGTTTTGTTCATTTTTGTAATTATTTTATATGTTGTATCAAGTTGTTCAAGTGTTCAAGTAATGTTTTGTATGTTGTATGTTTTATATCATTTTGTTTTATTCGATGCTGAACAGTTAATTTTGTAGATAGGATTTTACTTTACGGATCTAAACTGATTATTAAAAATATTTTTAAAAGTATGTTAAAAGAAAAATCAATAAACATACGTTTATTAATTTTTCTTTCCCTTGACACTAGGAGAATGCTATGTATTGTGGATGCTGCCATGATAGGAAAAGTAAATTGAATTAATAATTTAATATCAAAATTTGTAAAGTACTGTATATGGTCAACCCGGTGGTCAGTTTTACCTGAAGGCGGCTAGGTCTTGGAAATACCACCTTGTAAGTTATTGGGGCCATAAACCTTCTGTTAGAGATTCAAAATAAGCAAAGCTTAGGACCGGCAATGCTGCCGACAAACATCCAGGGAAATACCTAAGAAGATTGTTAGAGAAATTTGTGGCCATAAACCCTGGTTTTTCCCCGGCAAAGAGGCCGCTGGGAAACACGTTGAATATGGAAAGGAAGGGAAATTTTAGGCAGCCAGCCAATCAGAAGAAGTCTGAAGAGAGTGGGGGAAAGAGGACTTATACGGTGAAGAAGGAGGCTCGAGGAGTTCGGGTGGAGAGTGAGATCGGAGGTGGACAGAGGTCGGGGGAGTGTGCCAAGTGGGCGAGAGTGGAACGAGAAGGGCAGAGGACCAGATAGGCAGGAGCGGAGAGTCCAGATTTCCGAGAGAGACCGAGATGGGATGCTGTGCTGAGTCAGAGATGGCAGGGACTGATCCAGCAGACAGGCCAGAGACAACACCAGAGAGTGCCCACCAGATAAGGTTAATACATATACAGAACTAGTTGTAATATTGTAATGTTGTTGTTGTTAGCATTTATTAAAATAATGTTAAATTGCCAGTCAGCATCCATTAACTAATTTGTGCTAGTAAAATATGTTTATATGATACATTAAAGGGGGTATAAATATTTTACATTATTGGTCAATAAAATTAAAGATATAGTTCAATTTAGATTTGTTTATTTATTATCATTTGCCCTATGCCACAGGTTTATTAGAATAATATAGAATTGGTAAACACGTCACCTTTGGAAAAGTATCCAATTTACATTAAGGCGAATTAAGTACATTAATTACGATATCAATTAGATATATGCCGTTTCTGGTAACCCCCACCCGCCTTAGAAAAGCGGGAGACCAGAAACGTAGCATAATATATAATAATAAAAAGGCCCGGGAAAGACGAATGTGGTAGAGCGTGAAAATATTTCGAATTTGTTTTTTAAACCAACGTACCGTTTTCTACTTTTTTATCTTCTCCAACTAAAAAGTATGAAATAAAAACATTTTATAAAAAAAATTAAACCGACTTCGAAACCTAGGAACCAGTAAAACTAAATTCACTGAAAAGTATGAAATAATTACCTTCTGATTTTTATGAATACACAGCAAAATTGAAAATGGTATAAAAAGTGGAAAAATGTAATAAGAGGAATAATTTTATTTTGATTTGTACAAATACACACTAATTGTTAATGAAAATTATTAAATTAAAATATCAAATACTATGTTCAATAAAATACAATCTTTTCGGAGGCGGCGCAAAATAGAAATGACATGTTACGTCATGACGTCATGAAAAGATTTTTATAATGCCTTGTGTTAAAAATTTTAAATTTTTATTCATCATAAAAGAGATGCTACCCAACTACATTTGGTTGCTAATACACAGCATACTATATGTCTATCTGAGACTATTTGTAACATCTTATTGTAATAATATATAATAATAAAAAGGCCCGGGAAAGACGAATTTGGTAGAGCGTGAAAATATTTCGAATTTGTTTTTTAAACCAATGTACCGTTTTCTACTTTTTTATCTTCTCCAACTAAAAAGTATGAAATAAAAACATTTTATAAAAAAAATTAAACCGACTTCGAAACCTAGGAACCAGTAAAACTAAATTCACTGAAAAGTATGAAATAATTACCTTCTGATTTTTATGAATACACAGCAAAATTGAAAATGGTATAAAAAGTGGAAAAATGTAATAAGAGGAATAATTTTATTTTGATTTGTACAAATACACACTAATTGTTAATGAAAATTATTAAATTAAAATATTAAATACTATGTTCAGTAAAACATAATATTTTCGGAGGCGGCGCAAAATTTAAAATTTTTAACACAAGGCATTATAAAAATCTTTTCATGACGTCATGACGTAACATGTCATTTCTATTTTGCGCCGCCTCCGAAAAGATTGTATTTTATTGAACATAGTATTTGATATTTTAATTTCATAATTTTCATTAACAATTAGTGTGTATTTGTACAAATCAAAATAAAATTATTCCTCTTATTACATTTTTCCACTTTTTATACCATTTTCAATTTTGCTGTGTATTCAGAAGGTAATTATTTCATACTTTTCAGTGAATTTAGTTTTACTGGTTCCTAGGTTTCGAAGTCGGTTTAATTTTTTTTATAAAATGTTTTTTATTAACGAACTATCCAACGGTAAAATTAAAATCTCAATAAGTTCATTAATAACAAAGATAATCAGGGAATTAAAGCCTTAATCAAATAAGGATGCTCGGCATCCGGTAGAAGAGTTAGATCCAAAGAAATCCGATAAATCACAAACATCTGCTGGAGCCTGAGAAAGCGTCCTTTTGCTGAAACAACCGTTAAAAGAAATATAGTCCCCATCTAATTTTTACTAATTACAAAGTTAATATTAAATTTGAAGCCCGGATAAGCTTTCAGGCGACATAACCTAATTCCGTTCTACAACCTTATCAATTTAGTTTTTCCAAAACTCTTATCTAAAATTCGTTTCATCGAGGATGAATATCATCCCCCACTATGGTTCCTCTGATCCAAGGGGAGAGAATACCGAGATTCGGGGATTGAGACTTGACCCGTGTCCATGGTATAATAAATCCTTGCGAAACACTGCCATTCAGCAAGTACGAAAGAAATGAAATATATGGTAATATATACATATATATTGTATGACGAAAAGTGATGAGAGGAAGCTCA
The DNA here is from genome assembly GCA_911387785.2 of Aelia acuminata. NCBI lineage: Eukaryota > Metazoa > Arthropoda > Insecta > Hemiptera > Pentatomidae > Aelia > Aelia acuminata. The sequence goes on along the minus strand of OU426979.1, from coordinate 150,328,228 downwards.
GTGTGTTCGAGCGAGGGATTTTCAGGAAGATCTACGGCCCAGTAAAGGTGGGTGAAATGTGTAGGAGAAGGAAACATAGGGAACTAAGTACTCTATTTGCCGACCTCGACATCGTCACGTTTATAAAACTTGGCAGACTAAGATTGGCAGGACATGTGGCCAGAATGGATACCTCTGAAATACCGAAAAAGGTGATGACTGAAGAGCTACACTTGACGAGACGAGTAGGAAGGCCGAGGATTAGATGGCTGGACAGCGTAGCCAGTGATGCCAGAACTTTACTTGTAGTTCTGGACTGGAGAGCTGCAGCAGAAGACAGAGCCAACTGGCGGAGGCTATTAGAGGAGGCCCAGTCTCGGTAACGGGACGTAGCGCCAAATATGTATGTATGTAATATAACAAAAATAAACATAATATAAACATAATGCAGACTAGGGGCACAAAGGCAGATTAGCAGAACTCAATTCTAAAATTGGTAAGTAATTAAACTTTAACGTCTTAAAAAATTAATGATAATATTGAGGGGTCGATTCCTAGAACAAAACAAGCCTAAATAAAATAATTCAATTCTAGGTGTAAAGTCGGGGTCACCTGCGGTCTAGGCTATCATAGCAGCCTGCAATAATAATGGTCGCAGGTTCGCATCCCGAGGCGGCCCTATTTTTTTAGGGGAGTAAATATCAATTCACTACCCTATCCCTCGTATAGGTCCCAAGCCTTTGCGTGTCAGGTTCTCGTGACAGATCCCTATCCTAATTATACCTGGATAGGCAAAATTTAGGATTCACACTGTAGCATCGTCCGATTAGCCTTAGTAGCATAAAAATGGACGTTAATTAAACAAAATCGTTTCCAGAAGAACTGAATATGTTTGATCGCTTTTCAGAAAAAACCAAACGGTTGGGATTTAGCATGCAATGAAGAGGGAACAGCGAATATCGGTCGTATAAACGGATAAAAATATTTTTTCTATTTATTGAACACCTACTGCCTCTGAATCTAGCCAAAATAACAGATCCTGAAACCTTTCACCATTTAGCAGACCATTGAAGAGCTGATGGACAAACTGTATTAAGTGTTCGTCAAATCCGCCTATCGCCTTACCAAAAACATTTTGCATCTCTCCTGAGTAAAAATTAGTATCAAAATTATTAACAGTAAACAGAACCTTGTCCATCCGGCAAAAGGCCTCCCTCTCTCTGACTACCATTTATATCGTTCAGTTTCAGTTTGGAGACTGTTTTACGAACGTGGAATCATGATACGGTCAGATAAAAAAATGTTAAAATAAATAAATTATCCACTGATAAAAATGGGAAAAAAATTTCATTAATTAATAAAATTCATTTTTAAATTCTCAAAACATCTCGGTTTCTTAGTTGCTAAGCTTATATATACAAAAGTGCCTTGCTTTCTAGTTTCAGTTAGTTAGTAAGACCACTACAAAACCTAACGTACTTCTACGAACGATCCTGTTGTATAAATATAATATTATGTAATAACAATTATAATAAATAATAAGTTAAATTAATTATAATAAATAATAATACGTTAAACAGAAAGAAAAAACAACAACATGAACATGTTATTACATTCATAAATACAACGTATAATATGATAAAATTCTAGATAAAACGCCGATATTCAAACTTCTAAACCACAACTCCTTTGAAAATAGATTCTTTAGGTCATTTCGCACAATGAAGGAGCATATGATTTATACTATTGATATGATGATACTTCTTCCTCTAAAACATATTCATCAATATTATAATTTATCGAGTAATACAGGCCTTCATCAGGAATTTGTACTTAGTCATGTTTGTAACTAGGTTACTCATTTATCAATGGTATTGCTGGCATGCATCAATAAATTTTACCCTTAAGAACACCAGAGCAGCTGATATACCAGGTTCTATGGCGGACGAAGGCAAACATAGCTTCCTTCATCCCAGCTGATTAACCAAGCCAGAGACAGAGCACACACATAATTCTAGCCTGGGCTCAAATAAGCAGACAGGAATGGCCCAGTACAGTCAACCTCGACCGGATCTATTGCCGCTATTAAGACCCATGGGTGAAAAACTCTCTCTTCCTTGACCATTATTTAATATCCTCCAAACATTGGGTTTTTCATCCTCCTTGTTACCTTTTAAATATCCCTTACGCTAATCGCCATAGCTGTATAAACGGTCAAGTCGGGATATTTACAAAATTTTATTAGAAAATATTAATTACTTACTTTAGGAAAGAAAAGTATTTTCTGGAGTAACTAATACTGCAGTGAGTAAATACAAAGGACAAATTAATATAATAGTTTGTTACTCCGAGCGTTTTTATTCCCTAAAATCATTTTGACGATATTTCTGCTTGGGCTAAAAGGTGGGGTATCCAAATGAATGAGTTGAAGACCGGTTTGGAAGTGTTCACACTCAATCACGGATTCTGCCTTGATGTTTAATTTAATGATATTAAATAATAATACTTTGATAATAATTGGAGTTCTCGTTGTTTGTTTGGATTTTTCATGTTGTATTTAAGTAAATAATTCAACTCGTATCAGAGTTAAATACGATAAAAATGAATTGAGAGAAAATATTATTCGTTTGACCTCGATTAAACTGCCCTCTATCTGCAATATGCTGTATAAACGGTTCCGGATTTAATTTTACCACTCGACGACGCCAGATAAATTCACACAGATGATAAATTCCTATTATTTATTATAGTTACTATCATTTGGTGCCTAATAGAGTATCTGTTATAAATTTAAAGTCAATCGGAAGTAAATATCAGTCCAGTCAATGGGGATAATTGTAGGTGTATTCATACACAAATTATGATACAGCTCCCGAAACGCATTGAATATTTGGTGCGGGGTCACCTGTACTACGCCACAGGTAGTAAAGGTAATAAATGGAGGTAATAAAATAGGGCGTAAAATGGAGGTCCCGAACCTGAACGATGTTATACATAAAGTTACTCATTAATATCCCTATTCTAATTATACCTGGATTGGCAAAATTTAGGACTCCCACACTAGCATCGTCCGGTTAGCCTTAACGGGGCATTAAACAAACAAGCAACAAACTAATTTGATCATTCATACTAATAAACGAAACCTAATAAAAAACGAACGTTTCTCCAACGACAGTAAGGAACAACATCTTGGCAATATGCGTTCCCCCAAAAAAAATCTGGTGCGTGCGCGCAACACACAACTTTCACTTACCAACTTACTTAGATCAGAAATTAATGCGTTTTGTTAATTGCCACTTCTCGAATGAACAGAACGGCTTTAATTATGAACAATGGTCTGTCATTAAAGGCGTACTCCGCTTGCGCTCAACGAGTTTTATGAGTTTTCTCCTCTATATGTTTCCTTGATTTTTATCACATCTCATATTTAGCCGTTTCTTATTTTTAGGCAAAACGAGAGACAGATAATTACTCCATATAAACAAATACAAAGGTACTTTATAGGACAAAAAAGCCCCTTCCCATTTAAGCCCCCTCAGAACATTTTAATAATGATAAAGCTTACCTGATATTAAAGAACACCTAATTTTCATTAAACACCACGAATTTGATGAAAATCGTTAAAGCCGTTTTTGAGATAATCGAAAAAAAGGTAAAAATTGGTTAAAAAGTTATGAAATAAAGTGCCTCCTCCGTTAAACCAATTTTGATGAAATGTTGGCTATCACATCTTCGGCATATACATACATCAATTACCCAGTTTGATCAAAATATTTAAAGCCTTTTTTGAGTAAATTAAAAAACACGTGAAAATGATACAAAATTTATTAAGTAAAGTCCCCCCTCTGGTTGATCAATTCTGATGAAATTTATACAGTCATATCTCGGGCATATAAATAGATCGAATTCTCAGTTTAATCAAAATCGTTAGAGCCGTTTTTGAGAAAATCGAAAAAACTTAAAAAGTTATTAAATAAAGTACCCCCTCTCTTTGAGCAATCTTGATGAACATTTTGCTGTCACATCACGGGCATATACATACACTAAATACCCAATTTCAGATTCGCACGGCTTATAGTTTTTGAGCTAGTCTGTTCACACACACACACACACACACACACACACACACAGAGACCATTTCGCGGGACTTGGTCATTTGGACTCTAGGGACCCCAAAACGTGTATTTCCGTTAAAAACCGGAAGTCGAAATTTTTCACGATCGCAATACTTCCACTTAATATATATTTCATATATAGGTAAGTGAAAGTAAAAAAAAAAACATTGTTGAAAACAAACTATATCTTAGCGATCTGGCAACCCTTATATCACACGCCACGTCAGGAGTTTCCGCACTGCATCACTGCTGTTTGAGAAATGACAAGGCAACCATGGAGGGCAGCTCCACAAGAGATAAGTGCTTTATAGTCTTATGTGGCAGAATTGTTGGCTTATATCAGCGCCAGTTAGCCGAGCTTTATTGTCACCATATACAGTCCGGTCTGCCCAGATAGCCGGTCATACTGCGAAGGATAAATTCAGCCGGTTCGGACCCTCATAGTTATCTTCTTGCCAAAATATTTTGTATAATATATAGTTAAAATTTTCTTTTCTACAAATTTTTAATAATAATCAGATGAGTCGTTCGACAACTATCATATATGAAGTCCAGAAAACTTCGCAGTTGAACACTGCTGCTAATGTACTATGTACCATAACGAACAAAAAAAAAACATTACTTTAAGTGGTTGGGAAAAATTCTTCCCCTTAAAGGTACTAAGTATAAAAACCTGTGGCTGGTAAAGATTATTTACCAAGCATAACTGTCTTTATTTTATATAATGATTCTTTACCAAACTCCTTACAATTGATCAGAGCCTAACCAAGTATAATAATGTTAATAACAAAATGGTGCAGAATAAAATAATAATCCATTGTCAGGAAATAATGATCCTCTAGTACTCGGAAATATCCTAATGATATTTTGAAAAAGAGTTTTCTAAATTTATTTTCTAAATTTTCAAAATTTTCTAAATTTATTTTTCTTTAATTTTGTTATATTCTAAACGTCTTGATTGCCCAATATCAACAAAACAGTAAATCATTTTTCACCAAACTATGTAGACTAAATTGTCCAGTTTTTCTATCTGGTTTCTTGGGCTTAATACCAGACATTACTGGCCGGTTTCACGTAAAATATAAATTTCCATTCTTCTTAATGTTTACAAAAGAATAGAGCAAGCAAAACTAAATAAAACTGAAAATTAATACATTTATTTTATAAACAAGTAATAAAAAAAGTGTTTGCTGTAATGAAAAACGCAAGTAAAAAAAAAAAAAGGTTCTGAAAACGATTTATTTTAAAATTGTATCATATTTCATCAATAAATATAAATATCTAATAAATCATCATCTTCTTCGTCTTCGTCTGGTTCTTCTAAAGTGAGTGACTTTATGTCACTTTCGAAAACTGATTTTCGATTCGATGCTGATCGTACACTTCTCTCTGACATAGACGAAATAAGAGGGTCCGACGAAAACATCAAAGTGTGAAACAAGTCCGTCATGGTACCTAAACGAGAATTCTTCCTTGTATTATTCTCCCTGTATCGCCGTACATACTTATTTCGGGACTCGAGAGCTTCCTCCGAGAGCATCCCGATCGGAAGGACAGCTGCCTTTATGACTTCCGCACCATGTATCAAAATCCTATGCACACTGGCGGGCATGTAGTACCATGGATATAGATTTATATATAATTTTGCAGTTTCATATGAATATACTTGAAATTTGTTAGCGTCTATTTTATACCCACTCGACATTGTGTTTAAGATCACACCGAATCTTTTCACCAATTCTTCATTCACGCCTGTTATTTGTGAAACTCGGTCATAATTCGCAAAAAATCTTCTGGCTGTGTTGCCATCATTAGTTGTTCCAAAACTTGGCTTCGGTATATCTACCAATAACCGCAATTGTCTTTTCAATTCATTTTGAATGAATATTTTTCGGTCTTGAATTTTTTTTTGTCGTCCTCTCGAATTTGCCATTTACCAATTTCAAGTCTGTAGGCTATATGCAATATACATTCGAGACAACGAATATAGCAATGTAATGTATCTTTTCTCGATAATGTCCAAATCATTCATTATTTTTGGAGTTGCACCACAAATAGCACATGATTGGTTAGATGTCTCTGTGACTGCACCGAATGTCTTCCCATCGATCATGGTGAGATGAAATTCGAAATCAATAATTATCTCTTCTCCAAAAATTTTAACTTTAGTACGTTCTAAGTTAATGATCTCTTCTTCGATATTTTTAACTTCTTCTTTTATGAGATTTTTAGACTCCGTTTTAAACATAATCTTTATAGGGCGACAGAACCTTGTAGACGAGGGTCTTGGATTGAGCCAGATGACTTGCTCGGTATCTTTCGCCTTAATTTGTAAGGGAACGAAGCAGACTATAAACAAAAATTCATCTGATTCGTCGTCCCTATCAAATTTCTGCTTATAAGCTGAGTGGCCAGAACTTCCATCACATCCCCATTTAATGGTGAGAGTTATTCCGGCTTTCATTCCTTGTACGATATCAGAAGATAAGTTTTCCATAATAGCAGAGATAAGCCTATTGGCGGTATGATCGGCTAGTGCTTGCAGGGACACCTTCGCTGACGTTTCAGTTATTTCAATTGTGCGAGGGTAACAAGCTTTTTTGGCGAGTGCCACTATTTTGTATGTCAGATATAAATTTGCAACACGTCTTTTAGCTCCTTGCTGCATCAAGGTATAGATATATTTTGAAAAACGCCCGTCAATAAACAACGCTAACGCCTCTTCCGGGGTATAGGGTATTGGTTGGGGTCGACTCTCTTCCCTACACGGTAATTTTGGGGAAGAAATGCTTCTTACTAACTCGCCAGCACGTTTTCTTCCGGCTAGGTTTAAACTGCAACTTGCAGCGAATGTAAGTTCTTCCATCGACGCAACTTCCAAAAGAGGTTTTATTACTCGTCGTTTTGACCATACAGACAAATCTTCAAAAGGCTTAGGTGGTCGACCTATGCAGGTCGATGTTGAGGGAGCGTCAAGCGCTTGGGAGCTAAAATGACAACTCAATTCTATGCTTTCATCAAGCCAATCACTCTCCACTGTTAAAAACCTTTCGACAAGACGGTGGTGCTTTGCCCATTTACTGGCGAGTTTGCTCGTAAAATTATTAATTTTTTTTATCGAGTCTTCCGAAAGAGTTTTAGATTCGTCTTCTAATGAGTTACGAATAAAATCTAGAACGCTTGTGTTCTTCTCCGATAAACATTTTTGGCTCCACCATACTTTAAAAAGTTCTTTTTTCAAAAATGTAAATTTTTCTGAAACAAAAAAAATTCAAAAATTCATTTAAAAAAAAGTTGCAAATAGTTGCACGGGATTCTTGAAAAAAAATCGTTTAATAGTTCAATTAGAAGGTACTATTTTTGGAATCAACGCGAATATCAGAGCGTACGATAAAAAAAAGCCTTATTTTTTAAATATTGCAAAAGCAACATTTTCAAAAAAAAAATTCAACATTTATATTGTTCTTCTTACCTTCCATTGTAACTGAAGTTTCGTATTATACACTCCAAATAAAATTTTCTTGTACAACTTCTCCCAACAGTGCTTGGAATGAAACTGAGATATTTTGAATAAAAATTGTATTATTGAACTTACCTTGAAATAAAGGATTATTATTAGGTCGGAGCTCTTGTTTTGTTTTCACTAGACACTTGTGTTTACATATATAATCTTATTAGGCTTGATATCGCAACTTCAATTTTGGACTTTTGCACTCCTAGATCGGCTGTTTTCCCCACTCTGGGGGGGGGGGCAAGCTATGGTCGTTCAGGTTGTAAGATCTTATCGCAGAAAAGGCGAATGAAACCAAAATTATGTATAATTATAGCAGTGCTTTATCAAATAAGTTATGAAAATTACTTGCTTGAAAAAATGATATTCTATTATTGTTTCCAGCATTAAAAGCCTAAAACATTATTGCTTCAAGCTTTACCTACAGGGGGGTACGCCTGTCCCTTATTATACCTAGTTACAAAAATTAATTATTAAAATATAAAATAAGTATCAACGATTTAATTAATATTCATGATGGAAGTTTCCTTAGATTTTCCATAAATGAAATGTTTAAGGAAAAGCTATATTAAAAATTTCAAAATAGAAAACGGACTATTATAATAGTATTAAAAAAAAATTAAAAAGATTAAAGAGAAAGAAAAAAGGAAAAAATACGGGGAGAGATCTAATCACCTAAATTACACTCATTTCACTAACGAGGGGAGCCTATATAATTCATTTATTGCGAAAGATCTATAACTTTATAATGGATGTCTCTAAATTTCAGGTTTGATCATTCATCTAATAATATCTGCATCCCGGAAGTAAACAACACAACGTCCATTTCCTTATAGAATTAAATTCAACACTAAGTATTTAAATATCATGATAAATAATTTATTAATCATTTTTTTTTTATTGTGGTGTCATTTGTTTTTACAATGTATTTCAAACTCAAAGTGTTTGTAGCTAGAATAGAATCCTTGTAGCCCTGAAGATGCCTGAATAGGCAAAAAATTAGTATGTAATCTGCATGATTAGGTGAATTCTTGAAATAATACGAGACTTTGTTTCTTAGAGAAAGAGAGAGAACCTAACGAAGGTTGTAACATTGTTATTGACGATGATGCGTAATGGGAAGTGTGGTATTGAAATCCATTGTTGAACATTATATTTTAATTTACAACACCGGTCCATTGCTCAGCGGCTGTCAAATATACCGGATTCCCTGTTCCAATCTATTTTTGATTACTCCGCTGAAATAGCTGAGCGTGCGGAGAGATTGGGTGTTGAGCAGTGACACCGGAGTGTGAAAGCTCTACGACAGTCGCTACGAGAAAACTCGTATGAGGAATGGGCCAACTGCAGGTGGCAAGGCATTGGAGTACGCCATTTTAAAGAGACCCCAAATACTAATAGACTTATGTATGAAAAGCAAGTACTCTCGGGATCTGAGTGGTATAATGCCTTGAAACTTAACTGTGCACATTAACTATGCACCCCTGCGAGGAGTCCCAGGTGTCAGTGGACACGTCAGAGAAGTTGGGTCCCTCTGTCGCAAATGTGACAGAGAGCCTGAAACCCCAGCACATGTGCTGGGGAAATGTCCCAACAACTCGCTCCTGATAGTTAAACGATAATCCCCAAAATTGTGGCTAAAAAAAATGAGTAAATAAAAGGAATTGGGAAAGAATTTGAAACATAAAGTACAAACACGACAGACTGAGGGTTTTACCACCAACAATTTCTATAAATGGAGAACACGCTACAAACACTATTAACTACACTTTCCTCTAAACCTTTTGTAACAGACACAGGAAGCAGCGATGCTTAGAATTTGTTGGTACATCGTAAATTTTGTTAAAAAAAACAGAAAAAAATAATTATCAATAAAATAAGCCTCTATACTTCCATCCACCAACTGCCTTCCAAATAGTACTTCGCAAAATTAGTAGTCCTTCTAATTATTTCTTATCTTTATTAAAGCATCTTTGTTCGGTATTTTTATTTTTGTTTCATAATTCATAACCTTTTTTTATTTTTCAAATTGAATTTGCCACCTTAACTGTCACAGAGATAGCAATCGCTGGGCCAACAATGCGTTATCAGTGGCATCACGATGGCATTTGTAAGGTATTAGAGTTCCGGGCTTAGCCATTTTTTTTTGGTCACTTGCCTTTTGAATGTGGAATGGTAAGCAGCATCATCGTTGTGGGTGTGTTTCTCATTTAGAGTCCGCCGCCGATGGTCTTTTTGGTACCTCTTGGGTGTCAATTTATTTCGATTTTCTGCCTCCTGGGTATGAAATTCATAATTGTTTTGAAGTTTCCTCTTCAATCATCATTGTTTGCCGCTGGCCGCAAAATTCAAGAAGGACGAGCAATAGGTGAAAATTTCCTTTATCCTAGAATCTCCTTTCAATGTCTTTTACCCGATTATTCTCCTTCCTTCACCCTTGCCCGAAATTCAAATTCAGCGTACAACGCAAGCTTGGTAAGTCTTATTAAAGATTTATTTCATTTTTCTTATTTTACAGTTCATATCATTGTATTAACTGCTTTTCCGAGCTCACCAGAGCAAAATAATTTTTTTATCCATTTTTTTTCGTTAGTGATATTGATCAGATTAAGTTTATTTTTTCCCCTTTTTTCATTTTCACTTCAAATTATCGTACAATCTTACTACTTTAAGGCAAATTTATTAGTTTTTTTGTATAATTTGGGCTAAATTAAGGTCTCAAAATTTTTTTTCGATTAAAAAATGACTTTAAATTAACATCTACAAAAATATTACAGTTCTTAAGGTTAATGTTTATTACGAATGTGAAAGCGTGGAATATATAAGTCTAAGCCAGGCAAAAAAGTGCGGTGTGGGAAAGAAAGAATCAGTGATTAAATCGCTTAAAACCTTTTTTTCAATTATGCATTGGATCATCAACTCAAAAGAGAAAAAGAATAAATACAAAAAATAAGAGTTATCGTCATTTAATTAAATATAAAAAGAAGTTAAAAAAAAAAAAAATCTCTAAATGTATAAAATTAAAATTGACTGAATGAAAATAGCCCTCGTGAATATTCATGTGATTAAGGATGAATAAATGAAGAATGGGGAAGAGATCTGTCAGAACAATTACACCTGTCAACTATTTGGAGCTACCTCATGGGACACTACTCAAACTTTCATATAGTTATATTTTATCTTTTTATTGTTGAAGCTCTCCAGATTCAGGTCAGGGCCTTATATATAAATAATATAACCTTTTTAATGAGATTCCTTTATCAGGTTCAGCAGAAGCAGGTAACAGCGAAAACAGTCTCCGCCTCTGTACTGTATTTATTTATTTATGGCTTTAGTCCCTTTGGAACTTTTACCTACCCCTCCCTCCCAGTAATGAATATTTTAATTCCGGCTTATTTAAAATTTGATTGAAAAGAAATATAAAAAAGGAATTTTGAAGAGATATGTTAAAAAATAATGTATTCTGACATTTTTAATGTTATTTAGAAAGATATCCGAAGGTTTTAAATATCCATCAGTTGCTGATAACAAAGTGAAAAAGCGTTTGATGTGGTGCGCGCATCACATTTCGCGTTACCCTTTCTTTTTTCTTTGACTAAAGAATAAAAATAAAGGCTTATAAAAATCGAAGGCCCGATGCCTACACCACCAATCGCTCCCTAAACAGCCCGCATCCACAACCTCCCGTCCCATCGCAACTCCACGATATCAGACCTAACCGAATCCTCCCACCTTCGACTAGGCCTACAGTTTTGTAAATTCTAATTTTTAAATTTCGGGACAGAAGGCGTGAGCTAAGTAATTTTGTAACCGAAAAATAACAAGAATTTTCCGCCTTTAACCTGGCCTTAATTTCCTCTTCAATTTTTATTTTTCTATTTGTTGCAGATCCCAAATATCTGAATTTTTCTACGGCTTCATCCATTTCCTCTGCCACTTCCAAATGGGGGGCAAATGGCAGGGGTAAAGGGGGGCTGAGGCGGAAGACGGGTGCGGGAGTCTTCCTACCCTCATGTGGGAACATCAGGCTATAGTGCCCCACTCATTGTCTGTTGTTCCCCGCTTGCCCGATCCCCTGCAACGCCTACTGTCTACTACTACTGTCACCTCCTTGTGGTGCCCCCTGGGGAGTTGTTTACAACTCGCGAACGACAAAGGCGCTGTCACGGGACCAGTCCTCCTTAGGCCATGGTGGTAAGCCCCCGCCATCATGCCCTAAGTAGGAGAATCCGAAGGACAGGCTTAGTCAAAAACCTGTCCGCCCCGCTATCCACTCGGGATTTAAGGCGGTGATGCCAAATGGTACCACGGGGACGACGCTCTCCCGGGCGTCGTCGTTGGGTGGTGCCAGGACCTCTAGGGGTGCCTGGTGCAGACATGGTGGTCGTGGTTACTGGGACCACCAAACGCCGACCTGTACAGGTCATGAGTGTTTGTTGGGGTCAGGCTGGTTAGCAGGTTCTGTCCTCTTCCTCTCTTTTCTTGCCTCCATGATAGGGAGGCGGTCGGTATCGCCTTCGAAGTCGTGGAAGCGCAAAAGCCGGTTGCCACTTCCAAATATCGCCAAAATTGTCGCCGTTCCTACAGCTAACCATATATTTTGTTTTTTCCGTATTTATTTGTAGCCATACTTCTTTGCCGGCTTTCATCAATAGTATTATTATTCAATATTATTAAATTAAACTTCAAGGCACAATCCGTGATTGAGTGTGAAAACTTCAAAACTTCTCTTCAACTCATTCATTTGGATACCCAATTCATTTTAGCCCAAGCAGAAATATCGTCAAAATGATTTTAGGGAATAAAAACGCTTGGAGTAAAAAACTATTATATTGATTTGCCCTTTGTTTTTACTCACTGCGGTATTAGTTATTCCAAAAAATACTTTTCTTTCCCAAAGTAAATATTTGAATATTTTCTAATAACATTTCGTAAATTTCTCGACTTGAACGTTTCTACAGCTATGGTGAGTAGCGTAAGGGATATTTAAAAGGTAACGAGGAGGATGAAAAACCCAATGTTTGGAGGATATTCAATAATGGTCAAGGAAGAGAGAGTTTTTCACACATGGATCTTAATAGCGGCAATAGATCCGGTCGAGGTTGACTCTACTGTACGGGTCATGCAATCGAGCATTTTTATCGTGAAAATCCATAAAAAGGGTTCATGATAAAATAAATTGAAACTTAAATAAATTAATAGAATAAATTGAAATTTAAATTTTGAGCACTTAAGTTTTTTAAATACAACGATGGCGATATTGTATTCTACTAAGTAGGAACAGTTAATATTTCTTTGGTTAAATCAATGGGGTATATAGCGGATTGTGTTCATTACCGTTGTTTTAAAGGTGTTAGACCCCTTTGTACAACAATGCTCTCTCAACTGCCGTCTATATAGTTTTAAAATTTTAAACGAAGTTGAATGGATTGTTTACAATTTTACAAGTTTTGATTTAGTTTTAAGGCAGATACTATTAGTACTAGGGAAACCAACAGTTTTCGTTAATTAATCTGAAAGTATAAATTATTATTTTTTTGATACCTACCATACCATTCAACCACGATATACACTAAATGTTATTCTTTCTAAGTTTTCCAAGGATACATTATGATACAATGAGTTGCTATACTGAAGGCCCCGAGTTCGAATATGGCTTAGCAGGGTATCTTAATTATTCTGCCACAGTTCGTCTCGTGGGCCGAGTGCCCCTCCTGGTGCAAACCCAGCCTCTATAAAGTGGAAAACCTTAATTGAAAAATTAAGAGGGAACACCTGGCGGTTGAGCGTGATCACCTCCTTGCACGACCGCTTACAAAGATATAGTACTTCCTTCCACAGTACTGAATCCAAGACCCTTCATTAGCAGTGGTGGGATTTTTTCTTTTTTTCTTTATTACATCCTTACTTGTAACCATTTAACCATTACTTGTTACTATGGATGATGATAAGTGTCTGTTATCTACTCCAAATTAACAAAAATGGAGGTGCATTACATGAAAAATTATTCCTTTGCCATTTAAGCACAATCAGATCGTATACTATGATGATAGCGTCATATTAAAGAATAATTCATTCTGATTAAACATAATTCTGACAAGTTAAAACCGTTATATTCTTCAGATTTCGCAAGGTACTAGCAAAAAAAAAATACTGTGAATTTCGCCTGTTTTGAACAATGAAAATATCAAAGCCCTTCTAAGTGATAAAGTTTTTCAACCAAGTTGTTAGTTAATGTTTTCTCTCAATGATTTTACATATCTTTTTTGATACCGCAAAAGGTCGTATGTCTATTAGCAGCTGATTTTCAGGAACAAAAAAAAATCATTTTATTTCCAATTCATTTTTACTTTCACTTACCTATATATGAAATATATAGTAAGTGGAAGTATTGCGATCGTGAAAAATTTCGACTTCCGGTTTTCAACGGAAATACACGTTTTGGGGTCCCCTGAGTCCAATTAACCAAGTCCCGCGAAATGGTCTGTGTGTGTGTGTGTGTTTGTGTGTCTGTGTGTGTGTGTGTGTGAACAGACTAGCTCATAAACTATAAACCGTGCGAACCTGAGATTGGGTATTTAGTGTATGTATATGCCCGCGATGTGACAGCAAAAATTTCATCAAAATTGCTCAAAGGGAGGGGGTACTTTGTTTAATAACTTTTTAAGTTTTTTTCGATTTTCTCAAAAACGGCTCTAACGATTTTGATTAAACTGAGTATTTGATCTATTTATATGCCCGAGATATGACTGAAAAATTTCATCAAAATTGATCAACCGGAGGCGGGACTTTACTTAATAAATTTTGTATCATTTTCAAGTGCTTTTTTTTATTTACTCAAAAACGGCTTTCACGATTTTGATCAAACTGGGTATTTGATGTATGCATATGCCAAAGATGTGATGGCCAACATTTCATCAAAATTGATCAACCGAAGGGGGGACTTTACTTAATAAATTTTGTATTATTTTCACGTGTTTTTTTTTATTTACTCAAAAACGGTTTTCACGATTTTGATCAAACTGGGTATTTAATGTATATATATGCCAAAGATTTGATAGCCAACATTTCATCAAAATTGATAAACCGGAGGGGGTACTTTACTTAATAAATTTTGTATCATTTTCAAGTGCTTTTTTTTATTTACTCAAAAACGGCTTTCACGATTTTGATCAAACTGGGTATTTGATGTATGCATATGCCAAAGATGTGATGGCCAACATTTCATCAAAATTGATCAACCGAAGGGGGGACTTTACTTAATAAATTTTGTATTATTTTCACGTGTTTTTTTTTATTTACTCAAAAACGGTTTTCACGATTTTGATCAAACTGGGTATTTAATGTATGTATATGCCAAAGATGTGATAGCCAACATTTCATCAAAATTGATCAACCGGAGGGGGGACTTTACTTAATAAATTTTGTATCAATTTCATGTGTTTTTTTACTTTACTCAAAAACGGCTTTTACGATTTTGATCAAACTGATCAGAGAAGTGATAGCCAGCATTTCATCAAGATTGATCAACCGAAGGGGACACTTTATTTCTTAACTTTTTTCTAATTTTTAGATTATCTCAAAAACGGCTTTAACGATTTTCTTCATATTCGTCATGTTTAATGAAATAAACATGACGAATATGAAGCGAATAACAAACAATTGAATAATGTTATTCAATATCAGGTAAGCGTTATCATTATTAAAATGTTCTGAGGGGTTTATAGAGCAAATTAAAACAAAAATAAGAAATGAATGTGGAAAATGTGTAACTTTGAGAAGTGGCATTAAGAAAACGCATTCATTTCTTATCTAAGTAAGTTGGTAAGTGAAAGTTGTGTGTTGCGCGCACGCACCAGATTTTTTTTTTAGTTTTTGTGTTTTAATATAGAAAGAAACATTAAAATTGTTATGATATTCATTTGTAAAACTTTTTTGAGCTAGAGTTTCAATTTTCCTTTTAGGCTGATGTAACTTCAATACTGATGACCAAGCGAATCCTGAAATTCGAATATTTTTTTTACTGTGCATGATTCTTCTTTTCTATTCACTATTCGTCTTTTAGGACTACTCGTTTTGATTAAAAATCCAATGAAATCCCAAAATCGCAAATTCGTGACCTAGGACCTTTTGTAGGATCAGCGACGATATATAAAAATTATTAAACAGATCAAAATTAGTTCCCTCATGAATATCAGTTCAAAGTTTTCATGCCGATACTTTTTCTATTAATAGAATTATTTAGGTGTTTTTCATTTGAACGGTAGCAATATCGAATTTTAAAATGGATATCAAGAATAATTGCATATGGTAATAACTATGACCGCGAAGTCTCTGTCCATATTTTCAATATATTTCCCACATATTGTTTTAGAAAGCCCCAGAAAGCAATACCAATCTCCATTCAATTATTTTTCAGGCTCACAAAAATGCACCAGCTTTCCGCCATGCTATTTTAAATATTCGATTCATTTCCATTTTTCCCACACGATGGGATTTTGTTAAAGTAGGTAAGATTAATTTTTTTTATTTTTTGGTGTAGGTATCCCAATGAGTTCAGCACTTTAAGTATTTATTTATTTTTTAACTGTGATGCACATTGTATGGCTGACCTCAAATCAACATAAAAATTAGGGAAATAGTTCAACTGTAATTGAGATTAGATAAAACCAGACCTATTCACTTTAATATTTCCTGAAATTGCTTAATTTATTCCGAAACTGCTTCCATCTTTTAAGGGCACTAAACTACCATGCAGTAAGTATACCAGCGAAATGGAACTTCAGTATGATGTGTAGTGTCTCAGTATGATAATGAGTAGTTTCGATTGATTAAAATTATAGCAAGAAGTTCTCAATTGGATCGCATCAAAAATGATCTGGTGTTGTTTTATCAACATTGTTAACGAAGAATTAGAAATGCAAAAGAACCATTGAAAGAATGGAAATTATAGCTGCTGATGATTTCAGAACCCAAAGCTAGTTGAGACACCCGATCTCGACTTTTAAGCCCTGATAAAATAAAAGTTCCCGCACCGGTTTCAAATTATGTCAATTTTAATCTAATATTCGGTAAAGTCAAACGTTGTATTAAATGAACTTAATATGTTAAATGTTTTTCAAAAAGTTAAAAATGTCATTAATCTTTTTTTATTAACATTCTGAAAAGAATGGTTAAATTACACGAACATAACTAAAAAATTAATAGCTATTTAGTCTGTAACAATAAACCAGTAAGTCATTTTAGTAAAAAAAAAGAAAAAAATATATAACAAATTATCTAAAAGTTTTATTTTGAAATGTTTTTCAAAACTCTATCGAACGGGAGTTATTCAAGGGTACAGTACAGTATATGGGTAATACAGTATTGACAATCCAACAATAATAAAATAAACAATACAATCCTACCCAAACCCCACAGTCGTGGAAAGTCCTGGAACGTGAATTACTAAAGTGTCCGATGCGGCAGTCTAGTGTGGGCCACCGGTGGTACACGGACTTGTTAATTGAATGGAAATGCATTAGTAAATAAACGATCAAAACTTAAAAGATGTAGATAAATACATTTTATACATACCTCCATGCTACTGTATAAATTAATTACATACGAACGTTTTATAATATTCCTTTATCGTGAGGGCAACACATTTTCTTATTACATAATTTATCGTACTTCTCAGAGCCCATTTTGACTACGGAAGATTCGATTAACAGATTTTAAACTTTAATGCAGTAAAATTTTATATAAAATCCCATTCAGTACAATTGTCTATATAATTTACAAATTAATCCTTTCCCTTATATTTTTAGTCATATTATTTTAACAAATAATGCGGGAAATATTACCTTTACATATTTAAGAATAGTGAGAATAAAGTATTGAGGAGAAACTGGGGAAAAATGAGAGACATAGCACAGTTAAGAGAAAGAACTGAAAGGGTCATCAAAGTTTAAAAGGCCATAGACTTCAAGCTCTTCACCAATCAGATCCTCCCCCCTAGGGGGCAGGTAAAACAGGGGCCATGTCAAAATTGAAACTGACAAGCTTTCAAGCAGAAATTGTGTTCCTAACATGCTCTTGCAAAACAACGGTTTATTGCTACTTCTTTTTTTTTTTTCACGTTTCATACCCACGTTTCAAAAGCCATTTCGATCATACCTTAGTTGACACATTATGTCAATATTTTCATCGCAAGGAGAAAGCTTTTAAAATGGAATCTAACATTAAGCAACTACGATATAATGTTAGATACGTACGGTATAATCGAAAGTTAATATAATCGTTATATTTAATCATTTGAAATCTCATTGATTAGTACCCTAAGGTTTACACTCAGAGATCGTGAAATTCATGACATGAACTACAAAGTAAGGAAAGTATTGTAATCGTGAACAAAATTTAACTTCCGGTCTTCAACAGAAATACACACTTCCGGATCCTTACATACTTGCTCTTGAAAGAAACCTCATATGAAACAGAAATTAGTGGGTATTTTGAGTTATGAGGTAGGTATATGCCCGTGATATGAAATCGAAGGTTTCGTCAAAACTTGAGTTAAATGGGGGGGAACTTTATAACAATACTTGATTCTGATTAAACATGACGAGTTTAAACCGAGTCGTTAGAGCCGTATTTGAGAAATCGTAAAAAAGTGTAAAGCTTTTTACGATTTCTCAATGCGGCTCTAGCAATTTGGTTTAAGCTCGTCGATAAGTATGAAGTATTATATAAGTGACGAAGGTTTCATCTTAATAGATACGATCCGGTATGGCAAAGGAAATATTTTGCATATTTTAATTTTTTTTATTTAGAGTAAATAGGTACCTGTCCAACGGTGAACCCAGGATCAAAACTAGGGGGGGGGGCACAGTGGGGAAAACAGCCAATCTAGGAGTGCAAAAGTCTTTTCGCCTACAAAAATCTTGCGACTTATAGATATGATCTTAAAATGTATTAAAATATATAATATGAAAGGATTAAAATTTCAAATAGAAATTTTCAGAAGTCGAATTATTATTTGTTGTCACTGATCCTAAATTATTGTTTTATTTTCAATTCCAACCTTTTGTAACATCGTTTATATTTAATTCTTTGCTTCTAATAAAAATAGTCGATTAAATTATGAAATATTTTATTAATTATTATTAAAATAAATCTTGTTTCTGGACAATTTTCTAAATTTATTTTTCTTTAATTTTGTTATATTCTAAACGTCTTGATTGCCCAATATCAACAAAACAGTAAATCATTTTTCACCAAACTATGTAGACTAAATTGTCCAGTTTTTCTATCTGGTTTCTTGGGCTTAATACCAGACATTACTGGCCGGTTTCACGTAAAATATAAATTTCCATTCTTCTTAATGTTTACAAAAGAATAGAGCAAGCAAAACTAAATAAAACTGAAAATTAATACATTTATTTTATAAACAAGTAATAAAAAAAGTGTTTGCTGTAATGAAAAACGCAAGTAAAAAAAAAAAAAGGTTCTGAAAACGATTTATTTTAAAATTGTATCATATTTCATCAATAAATATAAATATCTAATAAATCATCATCTTCTTCGTCTTCGTCTGGTTCTTCTAAAGTGAGTGACTTTATGTCACTTTCGAAAACTGATTTTCGATTCGATGCTGATCGTACACTTCTCTCTGACATAGACGAAATAAGAGGGTCCGACGAAAACATCAAAGTGTGAAACAAGTCCGTCATGGTACCTAAACGAGAATTCTTCCTTGTATTATTCTCCCTGTATCGCCGTACATACTTATTTCGGGACTCGAGAGCTTCCTCCGAGAGCATCCCGATCGGAAGGACAGCTGCCTTTATGACTTCCGCACCATGTATCAAAATCCTATGCACACTGGCGGGCATGTAGTACCATGGATATAGATTTATATATAATTTTGCAGTTTCATATGAATATACTTGAAATTTGTTAGCGTCTATTTTATACCCACTCGACATTGTGTTTAAGATCACACCGAATCTTTTCACCAATTCTTCATTCACGCCTGTTATTTGTGAAACTCGGTCATAATTCGCAAAAAATCTTCTGGCTGTGTTGCCATCATTAGTTGTTCCAAAACTTGGCTTCGGTATATCTACCAATAACCGCAATTGTCTTTTCAATTCATTTTGAATGAATATTTTTCGGTCTTGAATTTTTTTTTGTCGTCCTCTCGAATTTGCCATTTACCAATTTCAAGTCTGTAGGCTATATGCAATATACATTCGAGACAACGAATATAGCAATGTAATGTATCTTTTCTCGATAATGTCCAAATCATTCATTATTTTTGGAGTTGCACCACAAATAGCACATGATTGGTTAGATGTCTCTGTGACTGCACCGAATGTCTTCCCATCGATCATGGTGAGATGAAATTCGAAATCAATAATTATCTCTTCTCCAAAAATTTTAACTTTAGTACGTTCTAAGTTAATGATCTCTTCTTCGATATTTTTAACTTCTTCTTTTATGAGATTTTTAGACTCCGTTTTAAACATAATCTTTATAGGGCGACAGAACCTTGTAGACGAGGGTCTTGGATTGAGCCAGATGACTTGCTCGGTATCTTTCGCCTTAATTTGTAAGGGAACGAAGCAGACTATAAACAAAAATTCATCTGATTCGTCGTCCCTATCAAATTTCTGCTTATAAGCTGAGTGGCCAGAACTTCCATCACATCCCCATTTAATGGTGAGAGTTATTCCGGCTTTCATTCCTTGTACGATATCAGAAGATAAGTTTTCCATAATAGCAGAGATAAGCCTATTGGCGGTATGATCGGCTAGTGCTTGCAGGGACACCTTCGCTGACGTTTCAGTTATTTCAATTGTGCGAGGGTAACAAGCTTTTTTGGCGAGTGCCACTATTTTGTATGTCAGATATAAATTTGCAACACGTCTTTTAGCTCCTTGCTGCATCAAGGTATAGATATATTTTGAAAAACGCCCGTCAATAAACAACGCTAACGCCTCTTCCGGGGTATAGGGTATTGGTTGGGGTCGACTCTCTTCCCTACACGGTAATTTTGGGGAAGAAATGCTTCTTACTAACTCGCCAGCACGTTTTCTTCCGGCTAGGTTTAAACTGCAACTTGCAGCGAATGTAAGTTCTTCCATCGACGCAACTTCCAAAAGAGGTTTTATTACTCGTCGTTTTGACCATACAGACAAATCTTCAAAAGGCTTAGGTGGTCGACCTATGCAGGTCGATGTTGAGGGAGCGTCAAGCGCTTGGGAGCTAAAATGACAACTCAATTCTATGCTTTCATCAAGCCAATCACTCTCCACTGTTAAAAACCTTTCGACAAGACGGTGGTGCTTTGCCCATTTACTGGCGAGTTTGCTCGTAAAATTATTAATTTTTTTTATCGAGTCTTCCGAAAGAGTTTTAGATTCGTCTTCTAATGAGTTACGAATAAAATCTAGAACGCTTGTGTTCTTCTCCGATAAACATTTTTGGCTCCACCATACTTTAAAAAGTTCTTTTTTCAAAAATGTAAATTTTTCTGAAACAAAAAAAATTCAAAAATTCATTTAAAAAAAAGTTGCAAATAGTTGCACGGGATTCTTGAAAAAAAATCGTTTAATAGTTCAATTAGAAGGTACTATTTTTGGAATCAACGCGAATATCAGAGCGTACGATAAAAAAAAGCCTTATTTTTTAAATATTGCAAAAGCAACATTTTCAAAAAAAAAATTCAACATTTATATTGTTCTTCTTACCTTCCATTGTAACTGAAGTTTCGTATTATACACTCCAAATAAAATTTTCTTGTACAACTTCTCCCAACAGTGCTTGGAATGAAACTGAGATATTTTGAATAAAAATTGTATTATTGAACTTACCTTGAAATAAAGGATTATTATTAGGTCGGAGCTCTTGTTTTGTTTTCACTAGACACTTGTGTTTACATATATAATCTTATTAGGCTTGATATCGCAACTTCAATTTTGGACTTTTGCACTCCTAGATCGGCTGTTTTCCCCACTCTGGGGGGGGGGGCAAGCTATGGTCGTTCAGGTTGTAAGATCTTATCGCAGAAAAGGCGAATGAAACCAAAATTATGTATAATTATAGCAGTGCTTTATCAAATAAGTTATGAAAATTACTTGCTTGAAAAAATGATATTCTATTATTGTTTCCAGCATTAAAAGCCTAAAACATTATTGCTTCAAGCTTTACCTACAGGGGGGTACGCCTGTCCCTTATTATACCTAGTTACAAAAATTAATTATTAAAATATAAAATAAGTATCAACGATTTAATTAATATTCATGATGGAAGTTTCCTTAGATTTTCCATAAATGAAATGTTTAAGGAAAAGCTATATTAAAAATTTCAAAATAGAAAACGGACTATTATAATAGTATTAAAAAAAAATTAAAAAGATTAAAGAGAAAGAAAAAAGGAAAAAATACGGGGAGAGATCTAATCACCTAAATTACACTCATTTCACTAACGAGGGGAGCCTATATAATTCATTTATTGCGAAAGATCTATAACTTTATAATGGATGTCTCTAAATTTCAGGTTTGATCATTCATCTAATAATATCTGCATCCCGGAAGTAAACAACACAACGTCCATTTCCTTATAGAATTAAATTCAACACTAAGTATTTAAATATCATGATAAATAATTTATTAATCATTTTTTTTTTATTGTGGTGTCATTTGTTTTTACAATGTATTTCAAACTCAAAGTGTTTGTAGCTAGAATAGAATCCTTGTAGCCCTGAAGATGCCTGAATAGGCAAAAAATTAGTATGTAATCTGCATGATTAGGTGAATTCTTGAAATAATACGAGACTTTGTTTCTTAGAGAAAGAGAGAGAACCTAACGAAGGTTGTAACATTGTTATTGACGATGATGCGTAATGGGAAGTGTGGTATTGAAATCCATTGTTGAACATTATATTTTAATTTACAACACCGGTCCATTGCTCAGCGGCTGTCAAATATACCGGATTCCCTGTTCCAATCTATTTTTGATTACTCCGCTGAAATAGCTGAGCGTGCGGAGAGATTGGGTGTTGAGCAGTGACACCGGAGTGTGAAAGCTCTACGACAGTCGCTACGAGAAAACTCGTATGAGGAATGGGCCAACTGCAGGTGGCAAGGCATTGGAGTACGCCATTTTAAAGAGACCCCAAATACTAATAGACTTATGTATGAAAAGCAAGTACTCTCGGGATCTGAGTGGTATAATGCCTTGAAACTTAACTGTGCACATTAACTATGCACCCCTGCGAGGAGTCCCAGGTGTCAGTGGACACGTCAGAGAAGTTGGGTCCCTCTGTCGCAAATGTGACAGAGAGCCTGAAACCCCAGCACATGTGCTGGGGAAATGTCCCAACAACTCGCTCCTGATAGTTAAACGATAATCCCCAAAATTGTGGCTAAAAAAAATGAGTAAATAAAAGGAATTGGGAAAGAATTTGAAACATAAAGTACAAACACGACAGACTGAGGGTTTTACCACCAACAATTTCTATAAATGGAGAACACGCTACAAACACTATTAACTACACTTTCCTCTAAACCTTTTGTAACAGACACAGGAAGCAGCGATGCTTAGAATTTGTTGGTACATCGTAAATTTTGTTAAAAAAAACAGAAAAAAATAATTATCAATAAAATAAGCCTCTATACTTCCATCCACCAACTGCCTTCCAAATAGTACTTCGCAAAATTAGTAGTCCTTCTAATTATTTCTTATCTTTATTAAAGCATCTTTGTTCGGTATTTTTATTTTTGTTTCATAATTCATAACCTTTTTTTATTTTTCAAATTGAATTTGCCACCTTAACTGTCACAGAGATAGCAATCGCTGGGCCAACAATGCGTTATCAGTGGCATCACGATGGCATTTGTAAGGTATTAGAGTTCCGGGCTTAGCCATTTTTTTTTGGTCACTTGCCTTTTGAATGTGGAATGGTAAGCAGCATCATCGTTGTGGGTGTGTTTCTCATTTAGAGTCCGCCGCCGATGGTCTTTTTGGTACCTCTTGGGTGTCAATTTATTTCGATTTTCTGCCTCCTGGGTATGAAATTCATAATTGTTTTGAAGTTTCCTCTTCAATCATCATTGTTTGCCGCTGGCCGCAAAATTCAAGAAGGACGAGCAATAGGTGAAAATTTCCTTTATCCTAGAATCTCCTTTCAATGTCTTTTACCCGATTATTCTCCTTCCTTCACCCTTGCCCGAAATTCAAATTCAGCGTACAACGCAAGCTTGGTAAGTCTTATTAAAGATTTATTTCATTTTTCTTATTTTACAGTTCATATCATTGTATTAACTGCTTTTCCGAGCTCACCAGAGCAAAATAATTTTTTTATCCATTTTTTTTCGTTAGTGATATTGATCAGATTAAGTTTATTTTTTCCCCTTTTTTCATTTTCACTTCAAATTATCGTACAATCTTACTACTTTAAGGCAAATTTATTAGTTTTTTTGTATAATTTGGGCTAAATTAAGGTCTCAAAATTTTTTTTCGATTAAAAAATGACTTTAAATTAACATCTACAAAAATATTACAGTTCTTAAGGTTAATGTTTATTACGAATGTGAAAGCGTGGAATATATAAGTCTAAGCCAGGCAAAAAAGTGCGGTGTGGGAAAGAAAGAATCAGTGATTAAATCGCTTAAAACCTTTTTTTCAATTATGCATTGGATCATCAACTCAAAAGAGAAAAAGAATAAATACAAAAAATAAGAGTTATCGTCATTTAATTAAATATAAAAAGAAGTTAAAAAAAAAAAAAATCTCTAAATGTATAAAATTAAAATTGACTGAATGAAAATAGCCCTCGTGAATATTCATGTGATTAAGGATGAATAAATGAAGAATGGGGAAGAGATCTGTCAGAACAATTACACCTGTCAACTATTTGGAGCTACCTCATGGGACACTACTCAAACTTTCATATAGTTATATTTTATCTTTTTATTGTTGAAGCTCTCCAGATTCAGGTCAGGGCCTTATATATAAATAATATAACCTTTTTAATGAGATTCCTTTATCAGGTTCAGCAGAAGCAGGTAACAGCGAAAACAGTCTCCGCCTCTGTACTGTATTTATTTATTTATGGCTTTAGTCCCTTTGGAACTTTTACCTACCCCTCCCTCCCAGTAATGAATATTTTAATTCCGGCTTATTTAAAATTTGATTGAAAAGAAATATAAAAAAGGAATTTTGAAGAGATATGTTAAAAAATAATGTATTCTGACATTTTTAATGTTATTTAGAAAGATATCCGAAGGTTTTAAATATCCATCAGTTGCTGATAACAAAGTGAAAAAGCGTTTGATGTGGTGCGCGCATCACATTTCGCGTTACCCTTTCTTTTTTCTTTGACTAAAGAATAAAAATAAAGGCTTATAAAAATCGAAGGCCCGATGCCTACACCACCAATCGCTCCCTAAACAGCCCGCATCCACAACCTCCCGTCCCATCGCAACTCCACGATATCAGACCTAACCGAATCCTCCCACCTTCGACTAGGCCTACAGTTTTGTAAATTCTAATTTTTAAATTTCGGGACAGAAGGCGTGAGCTAAGTAATTTTGTAACCGAAAAATAACAAGAATTTTCCGCCTTTAACCTGGCCTTAATTTCCTCTTCAATTTTTATTTTTCTATTTGTTGCAGATCCCAAATATCTGAATTTTTCTACGGCTTCATCCATTTCCTCTGCCACTTCCAAATGGGGGGCAAATGGCAGGGGTAAAGGGGGGCTGAGGCGGAAGACGGGTGCGGGAGTCTTCCTACCCTCATGTGGGAACATCAGGCTATAGTGCCCCACTCATTGTCTGTTGTTCCCCGCTTGCCCGATCCCCTGCAACGCCTACTGTCTACTACTACTGTCACCTCCTTGTGGTGCCCCCTGGGGAGTTGTTTACAACTCGCGAACGACAAAGGCGCTGTCACGGGACCAGTCCTCCTTAGGCCATGGTGGTAAGCCCCCGCCATCATGCCCTAAGTAGGAGAATCCGAAGGACAGGCTTAGTCAAAAACCTGTCCGCCCCGCTATCCACTCGGGATTTAAGGCGGTGATGCCAAATGGTACCACGGGGACGACGCTCTCCCGGGCGTCGTCGTTGGGTGGTGCCAGGACCTCTAGGGGTGCCTGGTGCAGACATGGTGGTCGTGGTTACTGGGACCACCAAACGCCGACCTGTACAGGTCATGAGTGTTTGTTGGGGTCAGGCTGGTTAGCAGGTTCTGTCCTCTTCCTCTCTTTTCTTGCCTCCATGATAGGGAGGCGGTCGGTATCGCCTTCGAAGTCGTGGAAGCGCAAAAGCCGGTTGCCACTTCCAAATATCGCCAAAATTGTCGCCGTTCCTACAGCTAACCATATATTTTGTTTTTTCCGTATTTATTTGTAGCCATACTTCTTTGCCGGCTTTCATCAATAGTATTATTATTCAATATTATTAAATTAAACTTCAAGGCACAATCCGTGATTGAGTGTGAAAACTTCAAAACTTCTCTTCAACTCATTCATTTGGATACCCCACCTTTTAGCCCAAGCAGAAATATCGTCAAAATGATTTTAGGGAATAAAAACGCTTGGAGTAAAAAACTATTATATTGATTTGCCCTTTGTTTTTACTCACTGCGGTATTAGTTATTCCAAAAAATACTTTTCTTTCCCAAAGTAAATATTTGAATATTTTCTAATAACATTTCGTAAATTTCTCGACTTGAACGTTTCTACAGCTATGGTGAGTAGCGTAAGGGATATTTAAAAGGTAACGAGGAGGATGAAAAACCCAATGTTTGGAGGATATTCAATAATGGTCAAGGAAGAGAGAGTTTTTCACACATGGATCTTAATAGCGGCAATAGATCCGGTCGAGGTTGACTCTACTGTACGGGTCATGCAATCGAGCATTTTTATCGTGAAAATCCATAAAAAGGGTTCATGATAAAATAAATTGAAACTTAAATAAATTAATAGAATAAATTGAAATTTAAATTTTGAGCACTTAAGTTTTTTAAATACAACGATGGCGATATTGTATTCTACTAAG
Source organism: Aelia acuminata (assembly GCA_911387785.2). Lineage (NCBI taxonomy): Eukaryota > Metazoa > Arthropoda > Insecta > Hemiptera > Pentatomidae > Aelia > Aelia acuminata. The sequence goes on along the minus strand of OU426979.1, from coordinate 150,301,578 downwards.
TAGGAACAGTTAATATTTCTTTGGTTAAATCAATGGGGTATATAGCGGATTGTGTTCATTACCGTTGTTTTAAAGGTGTTAGACCCCTTTGTACAACAATGCTCTCTCAACTGCCGTCTATATAGTTTTAAAATTTTAAACGAAGTTGAATGGATTGTTTACAATTTTACAAGTTTTGATTTAGTTTTAAGGCAGATACTATTAGTACTAGGGAAACCAACAGTTTTCGTTAATTAATCTGAAAGTATAAATTATTATTTTTTTGATACCTACCATACCATTCAACCACGATATACACTAAATGTTATTCTTTCTAAGTTTTCCAAGGATACATTATGATACAATGAGTTGCTATACTGAAGGCCCCGAGTTCGAATATGGCTTAGCAGGGTATCTTAATTATTCTGCCACAGTTCGTCTCGTGGGCCGAGTGCCCCTCCTGGTGCAAACCCAGCCTCTATAAAGTGGAAAACCTTAATTGAAAAATTAAGAGGGAACACCTGGCGGTTGAGCGTGATCACCTCCTTGCACGACCGCTTACAAAGATATAGTACTTCCTTCCACAGTACTGAATCCAAGACCCTTCATTAGCAGTGGTGGGATTTTTTCTTTTTTTCTTTATTACATCCTTACTTGTAACCATTTAACCATTACTTGTTACTATGGATGATGATAAGTGTCTGTTATCTACTCCAAATTAACAAAAATGGAGGTGCATTACATGAAAAATTATTCCTTTGCCATTTAAGCACAATCAGATCGTATACTATGATGATAGCGTCATATTAAAGAATAATTCATTCTGATTAAACATAATTCTGACAAGTTAAAACCGTTATATTCTTCAGATTTCGCAAGGTACTAGCAAAAAAAAAATACTGTGAATTTCGCCTGTTTTGAACAATGAAAATATCAAAGCCCTTCTAAGTGATAAAGTTTTTCAACCAAGTTGTTAGTTAATGTTTTCTCTCAATGATTTTACATATCTTTTTTGATACCGCAAAAGGTCGTATGTCTATTAGCAGCTGATTTTCAGGAACAAAAAAAAATCATTTTATTTCCAATTCATTTTTACTTTCACTTACCTATATATGAAATATATAGTAAGTGGAAGTATTGCGATCGTGAAAAATTTCGACTTCCGGTTTTCAACGGAAATACACGTTTTGGGGTCCCCTGAGTCCAATTAACCAAGTCCCGCGAAATGGTCTGTGTGTGTGTGTGTGTTTGTGTGTCTGTGTGTGTGTGTGTGTGAACAGACTAGCTCATAAACTATAAACCGTGCGAACCTGAGATTGGGTATTTAGTGTATGTATATGCCCGCGATGTGACAGCAAAAATTTCATCAAAATTGCTCAAAGGGAGGGGGTACTTTGTTTAATAACTTTTTAAGTTTTTTTCGATTTTCTCAAAAACGGCTCTAACGATTTTGATTAAACTGAGTATTTGATCTATTTATATGCCCGAGATATGACTGAAAAATTTCATCAAAATTGATCAACCGGAGGCGGGACTTTACTTAATAAATTTTGTATCATTTTCAAGTGCTTTTTTTTATTTACTCAAAAACGGCTTTCACGATTTTGATCAAACTGGGTATTTGATGTATGCATATGCCAAAGATGTGATGGCCAACATTTCATCAAAATTGATCAACCGAAGGGGGGACTTTACTTAATAAATTTTGTATTATTTTCACGTGTTTTTTTTTATTTACTCAAAAACGGTTTTCACGATTTTGATCAAACTGGGTATTTAATGTATATATATGCCAAAGATTTGATAGCCAACATTTCATCAAAATTGATAAACCGGAGGGGGTACTTTACTTAATAAATTTTGTATCATTTTTAAATGTTTTTTTTATTTACTCAAAAACGGCTTTCACGATTTTGATCAAACTGGGTATTTGATGTATGTATATGCCAAAGATGTGATAGCCAACATTTCATCAAAATTGATCAACCGGAGTGGGGACTTTACTTAATAAATTTTGTATCAATTTCATGTGTTTTTTTACTTTACTCAAAAACGGCTTTTACGATTTTGATCAAACTGATCAGAGAAGTGATAGCCAGCATTTCATCAAGATTGATCAACCGAAGGGGACACTTTATTTCTTAACTTTTTTCTAATTTTTAGATTATCTCAAAAACGGCTTTAACGATTTTCTTCATATTCGTCATGTTTAATGAAATAAACATGACGAATATGAAGCGAATAACAAACAATTGAATAATGTTATTCAATATCAGGTAAGCGTTATCATTATTAAAATGTTCTGAGGGGTTTATAGAGCAAATTAAAACAAAAATAAGAAATGAATGTGGAAAATGTGTAACTTTGAGAAGTGGCATTAAGAAAACGCATTCATTTCTTATCTAAGTAAGTTGGTAAGTGAAAGTTGTGTGTTGCGCGCACGCACCAGATTTTTTTTTTAGTTTTTGTGTTTTAATATAGAAAGAAACATTAAAATTGTTATGATATTCATTTGTAAAACTTTTTTGAGCTAGAGTTTCAATTTTCCTTTTAGGCTGATGTAACTTCAATACTGATGACCAAGCGAATCCTGAAATTCGAATATTTTTTTTACTGTGCATGATTCTTCTTTTCTATTCACTATTCGTCTTTTAGGACTACTCGTTTTGATTAAAAATCCAATGAAATCCCAAAATCGCAAATTCGTGACCTAGGACCTTTTGTAGGATCAGCGACGATATATAAAAATTATTAAACAGATCAAAATTAGTTCCCTCATGAATATCAGTTCAAAGTTTTCATGCCGATACTTTTTCTATTAATAGAATTATTTAGGTGTTTTTCATTTGAACGGTAGCAATATCGAATTTTAAAATGGATATCAAGAATAATTGCATATGGTAATAACTATGACCGCGAAGTCTCTGTCCATATTTTCAATATATTTCCCACATATTGTTTTAGAAAGCCCCAGAAAGCAATACCAATCTCCATTCAATTATTTTTCAGGCTCACAAAAATGCACCAGCTTTCCGCCATGCTATTTTAAATATTTGATTCATTTCCATTTTTCCCACACGATGGGATTTTGTTAAAGTAGGTAAGATTAATTTTTTTTATTTTTTGGTGTAGGTATCCCAATGAGTTCAGCACTTTAAGTATTTATTTATTTTTTAACTGTGATGCACATTGTATGGCTGACCTCAAATCAACATAAAAATTAGGGAAATAGTTCAACTGTAATTGAGATTAGATAAAACCAGACCTATTCACTTTAATATTTCCTGAAATTGCTTAATTTATTCCGAAACTGCTTCCATCTTTTAAGGGCACTAAACTACCATGCAGTAAGTATACCAGCGAAATGGAACTTCAGTATGATGTGTAGTGTCTCAGTATGATAATGAGTAGTTTCGATTGATTAAAATTATAGCAAGAAGTTCTCAATTGGATCGCATCAAAAATGATCTGGTGTTGTTTTATCAACATTGTTAACGAAGAATTAGAAATGCAAAAGAACCATTGAAAGAATGGAAATTATAGCTGCTGATGATTTCAGAACCCAAAGCTAGTTGAGACACCCGATCTCGACTTTTAAGCCCTGATAAAATAAAAGTTCCCGCACCGGTTTCAAATTATGTCAATTTTAATCTAATATTCGGTAAAGTCAAACGTTGTATTAAATGAACTTAATATGTTAAATGTTTTTCAAAAAGTTAAAAATGTCATTAATCTTTTTTTATTAACATTCTGAAAAGAATGGTTAAATTACACGAACATAACTAAAAAATTAATAGCTATTTAGTCTGTAACAATAAACCAGTAAGTCATTTTAGTAAAAAAAAAGAAAAAAATATATAACAAATTATCTAAAAGTTTTATTTTGAAATGTTTTTCAAAACTCTATCGAACGGGAGTTATTCAAGGGTACAGTACAGTATATGGGTAATACAGTATTGACAATCCAACAATAATAAAATAAACAATACAATCCTACCCAAACCCCACAGTCGTGGAAAGTCCTGGAACGTGAATTACTAAAGTGTCCGATGCGGCAGTCTAGTGTGGGCCACCGGTGGTACACGGACTTGTTAATTGAATGGAAATGCATTAGTAAATAAACGATCAAAACTTAAAAGATGTAGATAAATACATTTTATACATACCTCCATGCTACTGTATAAATTAATTACATACGAACGTTTTATAATATTCCTTTATCGTGAGGGCAACACATTTTCTTATTACATAATTTATCGTACTTCTCAGAGCCCATTTTGACTACGGAAGATTCGATTAACAGATTTTAAACTTTAATGCAGTAAAATTTTATATAAAATCCCATTCAGTACAATTGTCTATATAATTTACAAATTAATCCTTTCCCTTATATTTTTAGTCATATTATTTTAACAAATAATGCGGGAAATATTACCTTTACATATTTAAGAATAGTGAGAATAAAGTATTGAGGAGAAACTGGGGAAAAATGAGAGACATAGCACAGTTAAGAGAAAGAACTGAAAGGGTCATCAAAGTTTAAAAGGCCATAGACTTCAAGCTCTTCACCAATCAGATCCTCCCCCCTAGGGGGCAGGTAAAACAGGGGCCATGTCAAAATTGAAACTGACAAGCTTTCAAGCAGAAATTGTGTTCCTAACATGCTCTTGCAAAACAACGGTTTATTGCTACTTCTTTTTTTTTTTTCACGTTTCATACCCACGTTTCAAAAGCCATTTCGATCATACCTTAGTTGACACATTATGTCAATATTTTCATCGCAAGGAGAAAGCTTTTAAAATGGAATCTAACATTAAGCAACTACGATATAATGTTAGATACGTACGGTATAATCGAAAGTTAATATAATCGTTATATTTAATCATTTGAAATCTCATTGATTAGTACCCTAAGGTTTACACTCAGAGATCGTGAAATTCATGACATGAACTACAAAGTAAGGAAAGTATTGTAATCGTGAACAAAATTTAACTTCCGGTCTTCAACAGAAATACACACTTCCGGATCCTTACATACTTGCTCTTGAAAGAAACCTCATATGAAACAGAAATTAGTGGGTATTTTGAGTTATGAGGTAGGTATATGCCCGTGATATGAAATCGAAGGTTTCGTCAAAACTTGAGTTAAATGGGGGGGAACTTTATAACAATACTTGATTCTGATTAAACATGACGAGTTTAAACCGAGTCGTTAGAGCCGTATTTGAGAAATCGTAAAAAAGTGTAAAGCTTTTTACGATTTCTCAATGCGGCTCTAGCAATTTGGTTTAAGCTCGTCGATAAGTATGAAGTATTATATAAGTGACGAAGGTTTCATCTTAATAGATACGATCCGGTATGGCAAAGGAAATATTTTGCATATTTTAATTTTTTTTATTTAGAGTAAATAGGTACCTGTCCAACGGTGAACCCAGGATCAAAACTAGGGGGGGGGGCACAGTGGGGAAAACAGCCAATCTAGGAGTGCAAAAGTCTTTTCGCCTACAAAAATCTTGCGACTTATAGATATGATCTTAAAATGTATTAAAATATATAATATGAAAGGATTAAAATTTCAAATAGAAATTTTCAGAAGTCGAATTATTATTTGTTGTCACTGATCCTAAATTATTGTTTTATTTTCAATTCCAACCTTTTGTAACATCGTTTATATTTAATTCTTTGCTTCTAATAAAAATAGTCGATTAAATTATGAAATATTTTATTAATTATTATTAAAATAAATCTTGTTTCTGGACAATTTTCTAAATTTATTTTTCTTTAATTTTGTTATATTCTAAACGTCTTGATTGCCCAATATCAACAAAACAGTAAATCATTTTTCACCAAACTATGTAGACTAAATTGTCCAGTTTTTCTATCTGGTTTCTTGGGCTTAATACCAGACATTACTGGCCGGTTTCACGTAAAATATAAATTTCCATTCTTCTTAATGTTTACAAAAGAATAGAGCAAGCAAAACTAAATAAAACTGAAAATTAATACATTTATTTTATAAACAAGTAATAAAAAAAGTGTTTGCTGTAATGAAAAACGCAAGTAAAAAAAAAAAAAGGTTCTGAAAACGATTTATTTTAAAATTGTATCATATTTCATCAATAAATATAAATATCTAATAAATCATCATCTTCTTCGTCTTCGTCTGGTTCTTCTAAAGTGAGTGACTTTATGTCACTTTCGAAAACTGATTTTCGATTCGATGCTGATCGTACACTTCTCTCTGACATAGACGAAATAAGAGGGTCCGACGAAAACATCAAAGTGTGAAACAAGTCCGTCATGGTACCTAAACGAGAATTCTTCCTTGTATTATTCTCCCTGTATCGCCGTACATACTTATTTCGGGACTCGAGAGCTTCCTCCGAGAGCATCCCGATCGGAAGGACAGCTGCCTTTATGACTTCCGCACCATGTATCAAAATCCTATGCACACTGGCGGGCATGTAGTACCATGGATATAGATTTATATATAATTTTGCAGTTTCATATGAATATACTTGAAATTTGTTAGCGTCTATTTTATACCCACTCGACATTGTGTTTAAGATCACACCGAATCTTTTCACCAATTCTTCATTCACGCCTGTTATTTGTGAAACTCGGTCATAATTCGCAAAAAATCTTCTGGCTGTGTTGCCATCATTAGTTGTTCCAAAACTTGGCTTCGGTATATCTACCAATAACCGCAATTGTCTTTTCAATTCATTTTGAATGAATATTTTTCGGTCTTGAATTTTTTTTTGTCGTCCTCTCGAATTTGCCATTTACCAATTTCAAGTCTGTAGGCTATATGCAATATACATTCGAGACAACGAATATAGCAATGTAATGTATCTTTTCTCGATAATGTCCAAATCATTCATTATTTTTGGAGTTGCACCACAAATAGCACATGATTGGTTAGATGTCTCTGTGACTGCACCGAATGTCTTCCCATCGATCATGGTGAGATGAAATTCGAAATCAATAATTATCTCTTCTCCAAAAATTTTAACTTTAGTACGTTCTAAGTTAATGATCTCTTCTTCGATATTTTTAACTTCTTCTTTTATGAGATTTTTAGACTCCGTTTTAAACATAATCTTTATAGGGCGACAGAACCTTGTAGACGAGGGTCTTGGATTGAGCCAGATGACTTGCTCGGTATCTTTCGCCTTAATTTGTAAGGGAACGAAGCAGACTATAAACAAAAATTCATCTGATTCGTCGTCCCTATCAAATTTCTGCTTATAAGCTGAGTGGCCAGAACTTCCATCACATCCCCATTTAATGGTGAGAGTTATTCCGGCTTTCATTCCTTGTACGATATCAGAAGATAAGTTTTCCATAATAGCAGAGATAAGCCTATTGGCGGTATGATCGGCTAGTGCTTGCAGGGACACCTTCGCTGACGTTTCAGTTATTTCAATTGTGCGAGGGTAACAAGCTTTTTTGGCGAGTGCCACTATTTTGTATGTCAGATATAAATTTGCAACACGTCTTTTAGCTCCTTGCTGCATCAAGGTATAGATATATTTTGAAAAACGCCCGTCAATAAACAACGCTAACGCCTCTTCCGGGGTATAGGGTATTGGTTGGGGTCGACTCTCTTCCCTACACGGTAATTTTGGGGAAGAAATGCTTCTTACTAACTCGCCAGCACGTTTTCTTCCGGCTAGGTTTAAACTGCAACTTGCAGCGAATGTAAGTTCTTCCATCGACGCAACTTCCAAAAGAGGTTTTATTACTCGTCGTTTTGACCATACAGACAAATCTTCAAAAGGCTTAGGTGGTCGACCTATGCAGGTCGATGTTGAGGGAGCGTCAAGCGCTTGGGAGCTAAAATGACAACTCAATTCTATGCTTTCATCAAGCCAATCACTCTCCACTGTTAAAAACCTTTCGACAAGACGGTGGTGCTTTGCCCATTTACTGGCGAGTTTGCTCGTAAAATTATTAATTTTTTTTATCGAGTCTTCCGAAAGAGTTTTAGATTCGTCTTCTAATGAGTTACGAATAAAATCTAGAACGCTTGTGTTCTTCTCCGATAAACATTTTTGGCTCCACCATACTTTAAAAAGTTCTTTTTTCAAAAATGTAAATTTTTCTGAAACAAAAAAAATTCAAAAATTCATTTAAAAAAAAGTTGCAAATAGTTGCACGGGATTCTTGAAAAAAAATCGTTTAATAGTTCAATTAGAAGGTACTATTTTTGGAATCAACGCGAATATCAGAGCGTACGATAAAAAAAAGCCTTATTTTTTAAATATTGCAAAAGCAACATTTTCAAAAAAAAAATTCAACATTTATATTGTTCTTCTTACCTTCCATTGTAACTGAAGTTTCGTATTATACACTCCAAATAAAATTTTCTTGTACAACTTCTCCCAACAGTGCTTGGAATGAAACTGAGATATTTTGAATAAAAATTGTATTATTGAACTTACCTTGAAATAAAGGATTATTATTAGGTCGGAGCTCTTGTTTTGTTTTCACTAGACACTTGTGTTTACATATATAATCTTATTAGGCTTGATATCGCAACTTCAATTTTGGACTTTTGCACTCCTAGATCGGCTGTTTTCCCCACTCTGGGGGGGGGGGGGGCAAGCTATGGTCGTTCAGGTTGTAAGATCTTATCGCAGAAAAGGCGAATGAAACCAAAATTATGTATAATTATAGCAGTGCTTTATCAAATAAGTTATGAAAATTACTTGCTTGAAAAAATGATATTCTATTATTGTTTCCAGCATTAAAAGCCTAAAACATTATTGCTTCAAGCTTTACCTACAGGGGGGTACGCCTGTCCCTTATTATACCTAGTTACAAAAATTAATTATTAAAATATAAAATAAGTATCAACGATTTAATTAATATTCATGATGGAAGTTTCCTTAGATTTTCCATAAATGAAATGTTTAAGGAAAAGCTATATTAAAAATTTCAAAATAGAAAACGGACTATTATAATAGTATTAAAAAAAAATTAAAAAGATTAAAGAGAAAGAAAAAAGGAAAAAATACGGGGAGAGATCTAATCACCTAAATTACACTCATTTCACTAACGAGGGGAGCCTATATAATTCATTTATTGCGAAAGATCTATAACTTTATAATGGATGTCTCTAAATTTCAGGTTTGATCATTCATCTAATAATATCTGCATCCCGGAAGTAAACAACACAACGTCCATTTCCTTATAGAATTAAATTCAACACTAAGTATTTAAATATCATGATAAATAATTTATTAATCATTTTTTTTTTATTGTGGTGTCATTTGTTTTTACAATGTATTTCAAACTCAAAGTGTTTGTAGCTAGAATAGAATCCTTGTAGCCCTGAAGATGCCTGAATAGGCAAAAAATTAGTATGTAATCTGCATGATTAGGTGAATTCTTGAAATAATACGAGACTTTGTTTCTTAGAGAAAGAGAGAGAACCTAACGAAGGTTGTAACATTGTTATTGACGATGATGCGTAATGGGAAGTGTGGTATTGAAATCCATTGTTGAACATTATATTTTAATTTACAACACCGGTCCATTGCTCAGCGGCTGTCAAATATACCGGATTCCCTGTTCCAATCTATTTTTGATTACTCCGCTGAAATAGCTGAGCGTGCGGAGAGATTGGGTGTTGAGCAGTGACACCGGAGTGTGAAAGCTCTACGACAGTCGCTACGAGAAAACTCGTATGAGGAATGGGCCAACTGCAGGTGGCAAGGCATTGGAGTACGCCATTTTAAAGAGACCCCAAATACTAATAGACTTATGTATGAAAAGCAAGTACTCTCGGGATCTGAGTGGTATAATGCCTTGAAACTTAACTGTGCACATTAACTATGCACCCCTGCGAGGAGTCCCAGGTGTCAGTGGACACGTCAGAGAAGTTGGGTCCCTCTGTCGCAAATGTGACAGAGAGCCTGAAACCCCAGCACATGTACTGGGGAAATGTCCCAACAACTCGCTCCTGATAACATTCCATCACCACAGAGTCAAGCACGAGTTGATAATTCTCCTTAAAGAAAGGGATTTTGCGTGCTATGAAGAGGTTTACTGTGTGGATACAGAGGGGTCCACGAGATATGCTGATATAGTGGCGTTGTCTAATGACCGGAAAGTCAGCAATCGTTCTGGATCCCACTGTTAGATATGAATCCAATGACCTCGACCAGGCGAGCCAAATTGAAAGGGAAAAGAAGTAAATTTATGAATTTTTTTTCCCTTTCCTTAAAGAGAAGTTCCGTGAAGGCTTTGGCGAGAGAGACTTCAACGTGAGAGGCCTTTGGTTCGGAGCCCGCGGAACTATACCAAGTTCAATTAGGAGCTTCATGGAGAATCTTGGTGTCGACATCAAAGACGTAGCGCAGAATATATTGTTTTTGACTCCCTGGGAATCATTCACCACCACATCCATTCTTAGAATTTAAATTACAAATCGTTGAGGGGACATGTATTTATGTATATTATTTATTTATTTATCAATATATATTTACCACTAAACGTCTTTTATTTATATATTGTTCTTTTTGTTGTTGTTGTTTTTTTGTCTTTTTTTACTATTTTATATAAAACTTTGAGCTGTTGTTTGATATTGCTATTATTGTGCTGTTGTTGTTATTCCATATTATTAATATCTGACCTAGTTTTCAAATTTTTAATTATTACATACAGACATTACTTAATTTTCAGAGGCCAGTAAGCCTATAGAGAGAAAATGTTATAAATTAAAAAAAAAAAATATGCTTCTTTATATAATATATATATATATATATATATATATATATATATATATATATATATATATATATGTATATATATATATATACTATATACTATAAAATATATATATACTAAGTATATACATTAGTTTTATTGGTATTTAGAATTTAACAAATAATTCCGTATAAGATAAATGAATATGCTGTGTATAAGCAACCCAATATAATTGGGCAGCATCACTATTTTCAATAAAGTGTTTCTCTCTATTACCGGAGTTCAATTACTTTCCTATAAAATTTACTATTTTGAATTTTTCAAGGAATAATTAGAGAGAAGTTTATGTGTTTATGTATAAGGGTCTAAGATATTTAAAAACTAAATTGAAAAAAAAAAACATTAGCACTAATTTAAGTAGGAAAAATTCTTGTACTTTTTCAGTTGCGAAATGATGTAGCTCACGCCTTCTGTTTGTACCCGAAGGCTGGAAAAACCCAACTTTTTCCTTTTTTTGGAAGAAAAATATTATAACTTTAGTCTTCTCAGCATAAACTTTGAGGTTGAATTCTCTAGACTCTTTATCGATCTTTAGACTTGACTTTAAAGATTGATCTACAGTCTTATTTACTTAACTTCTGATATTTTTTATTTAAGTCCGAAGCCGTTCGATAATTATGAGAAGTACTCCGGGCGTATTGTGTCTGAATAATGATGCTACATGAACCTAGAGCTAAAGTAAGTAAGAAAAAATGTTAGTAATCCAAAAAATTAGGACTTTCTGATGATGGGAAGAGGACTCCCCGAATTTTTAACATAACCACATTAATTGAGTAGTGAAGAAAAAAACCTCAGAACGTTAAATGACACTATGACTCACCTGAAATGAGCTTGGTACCGACGTCCTCCCAAGAGGTGTGGTTGTAGTAGAGTATGTCGGGACTGAGGCTGCTGAGGCGGTTGTTCCTGAGGTCGAGGGAGAGGTGGGGCACTCTCCCCAGGGCTGCCAGGAGCCCGAGGGGCAGCTCCTCGAGGGCAGTGCCCCTGATCTGCAGGACCAGCTCCGCCCCCGTGGCTGTCCCCCTCAGGGTGTTCACAGATAGCGCCCGCAGTTCGGGGCCTGTCAGTTCCAGGTGTCGCAGCTTCCGCCCCAGGCGGCCCAATCGGGGTCCGCTACTGGAGCTAACCCTCACCGTCAGCTTCCGTAGCCCTGGGGTCTCTGAGGTCAGCCGGTAGATCTGGAAGCTGTGTGAAACGTGAGAACATGTGTGTGAACAAGTTAAGTACAAGGGAACAAGCGTCACGTCTGGTTGACGGGAGTGTCAAAATCACGCAACTCATAGGATTGCTGAAGAAGTCGAGCTGCTAGGAAAATTGCGGAAAGAAAGACTAGAATTTCTCAAAAATAGTACTACATACTACACCAATTAATTCATACATTGATTAATTCATAACAGCTACTGATGTGTGGTCACAGTTTACGTCCTCATGAGGTCAAGACGGCTGTGCGCATTAAAGTGTTGTCCGATTTAGTATTAGTCTAGCATTAGCGGTTCGGATGTGCCTAATGCAGGTTGTTATTTAGGTACTAGGTTCGATTCGGTTTGAAAAACTGGTTGTAGCCTTCCCCTGACCTGACACTATGATAAGTCCTACGTTGATTTATATTTATCAAAATTTTAATACCATAAAAGAAGTTAAAAGACAGCTAACTGAAAAAGGCTTTTCCCATCACTCCCTTTTCTGTTAAAAAAGGCCTTGTTAGCTTTATTATATCTCAGCTCTCGACGATCGCTCATAAGGGATAGCGATCACACTAACTTGGAGATTGTGGCCCCACTAACGGAACCTATTCAACGGAATATTAAAAAAATTGACTATAATTAACTAATGAAATAAAATTACAAAACAATGAAAACAGAAAACAAAAACAATAAAAAAAAATCCATAGGTCTTTTTTTTATATAAGGAAATACTTCCAACCATTTGTGTATTGAGTTCAAAATATGTTGACTGAACCCTCCTGGCAACCAGAGGAGAGGCTTGTGAAGTAACGCTAAGATATACATATATTTTATAATTACTTTTCCAATTTTGGCCATGTTTGTATTTTCAGCGTCCTCAGGGAAGGGCAGCTGGAGAGCGAGTCGGTGTCGAACCTCTCGAGCCTATCTAAGCCGATCAGGTCCAACCATTCCAAGTTCTGGAGGCCGAAGAAGCTGTCTTTGGTCAGCGCCTGAAAGGATTTTTAAAAAGTGACTAATCGAGCAGAAAAGGTGTGAAAAGTATAGAAGCGTAAATTTATAAGTTAATTAAAAAATCATGAAAGTTTATGATATGAATGATTAATATGAAGGATTTAAGAATAAAGGGTAATTACTTATACTCTAGAGCAGAAAAAAAAAAAAAAAATCATCCGTACAATCCTCTTTTTTTTGGGCGTCACTGATATATTGCATAGTACAGAGAAAATATAAATGAAAACGTTTTAACTTGCAATAACTTTTAGATTAATAAGCAACATGGGAAACCAAATTTTCCAACGAAAGTTAGCTTAGAAACATATTCTGCGTCCTAGAGATGGCGAAATGCTTGGATTGCTTTTGTTGTTTTCCTTAAAACTCGAATACGATGCATTTTCACACAGAAAATTAATTTGAAATTATAAGAAAAATTAAAATAGTAAAATTAAAATAAAAACAAAGGGCGTACAATTCGAGATAGAATGACTAATTAGAAGTAAATATACGTTGAGCTGTTTAGCCAAAGTCGACCATCAAAGATCAGTATTCTTTACTGAATTATAACTTTAAACATATTCGGGAAAAACAGTATTCATTCCAACTTGGTCACTTTATCCAAAACTAAAATGGGCCCAATGAATGAGTTGTGGGCCCATTGAAAACTCAAAAAATTGACTTATTTCTCAGAGGTGTGAAATATATTATATTTTGTTTCATATAATCTGACGGGCAATGTAAGATTATGTAAATTAATTTTTTGTTACAATCTGTCATAATTATTTTTTTGTGATATAAAAATTTACTTCACTACTACTTCTACTTATTTCTCAAAGGTATTTTTGTCAGTAAACTTTTTCTTTTGTGTCGAAATATAATTAAAGGAGGAGGCAGTATTTATAAAGAAAAAAAAATGTTTTAATGAGATAAAAACCTATTTTACAGTTAATTATGCTTATCATAATGGTTATGGGAACAAATTGAGTTTCTTGTCATAAAATATGTTGAGTTTGCTGGTTTCCATAATATATTGTTTTTTGAGAGTTGGAATATATCTAAATATTCGCATTCGCCGAGTACACCTGTCGCAAACAAAGAGGTCTGTAACTTCACTGCCTGAATTGGCTGGGCCCTGATTGTGTTCAAAACGTCCTAAAAAAAGGAGACCATTGTCAAAGGTTCCTGTTGGAACTTTTTCTCAAGAGAAAAGAATATTTTACTAACTTGCCTCGATGAAAGTACAGAATGGCTGTTTTAGGGGAAAAAATATACAAACGAGTAAGGGTATATTAAATATACACATTTCTTGATTTTTTTTACTTCTTCCTTTCTTTCATCTTTTACAAACGTGAAATAAAAATATAGCAGTAATGGAAGAATATTTTTAACCAACTAAAACTTCAATAAGTGTGTCAATAAAGGCCATTTTTTAAACATAATAATATTTTTAAAAAATGACATTTATCTAAGCTATTCGATATTTGCCGTATTGCTACGACTCCTGTCGCCCTTTCTCTCTCTCTCTATATATATATATATATATCTTTCTCCCTCTCTCTCTCTATCTCTCTCTCTCTCTCTCTATATATATATATATATATGTATATATATATATATATATATATATATTTTTTTTTTTTTTGTTCTCATAATCATGCCAATCAATCTTTAACAGAATACGTAGCATTATCCATCGACAAGATTACCATGTACGCAATTACGTATTTGTATGTACATGTACAATTGTATATCTATATATGTATATTCCTTATTTAGTTCTTTATCATGTTCATTTACTTTTGTTAATACTTTATTATTGCACAACTTCAGTTGTATGGAGATTTCTCAAAAACAAATAAAATCTATAATAAAAAAAATCTATTCTATTCTATTCTAGTCTGTTTATATGGAGAAATTAACTCTCTCTTACGCCTAAAAATAAGAAATGGCTAAATATGAAATATGATATAAATAAAGAAAACATATAAAGGAGAAAAAAAGAAAAATATTCAGTCAACTCATAAAACTCGTTGAGCCCACGCATGGGGAGTACGCCTTTAATGACAGATCATTGTTCATAATTAAAGCCGTTCTGTTCATTTGAGAAGTGACAATTAACAAAATGCATTAATTTATAATCTAAGTAAGTTGGTAAGGGAAAGTTGTGTGTTGCGAGCTCGCACCTGATTTTTTTAAATATATTTTTCTTTTAACTGTGCAACGTGCATACATCGGCTACAGAGTATAGGTGTTATTGACTCATTATTATATATGAGTCTTATATATATATATATATATATATATATATATATATATATATATATATATACAGATGTTCTTGAGGGAAAATTCTTAAAGGGCAGAATCATTAATGATACCAAAGAGAAATTTTTAGAATTGACCAGGTCGAAAAAGGGTTAGAAGTGAAAAGTGAGGGACTTGTGTGGCGGGATGGCCGAGTGGGCAAACCCGTTAGAGAATAAGCATTGCCCATGGCACAGTATGTCTGGGAACCCGAAGATAGCAAGTTCAAAACTTGGAGCCAGGGGACATTTCACAGTATTTGGCATCAATCCCCCCTCTCCCTTGGCCCGGGAAACCCCGTATTGCCTAAAAGGCGAGGAAGGGGAGTAAAAAAAAAAGAATGAGGGACTTAACACTATGCAAATTAAGGAATAAGGAAAGTTATTATTAGGTCTTATAACTATACACTAGAAGTCTTGGTCAGTCAGATGGAAGGAACTTTCGCTAATTATACCTAATTAAGGCACCTAATAATGAATAACTACCAAAAAAGCCTTAATGTACCATCCAACTGGAAGGTTAATGACATTCCTGAATTTCATTAAATTAATATATAATAATAAGATCATAAAAGTTACCTTAATAGGGTTGTCTGCTAAGTTGAGAACTTTCAGAAAAGGTATCTTCTGCCAGACAGGCGGCAAAGCGATGATCCTGCAGCGGCTGAGGTCCAACTGCCTTAGTTTCGGAATGGCCAAAACCGCCGCTGAACTCAGCCCCCCGAGTGGGTTTCCGGAGAGGTTGAGGCTCACCAGGTTCGGGAGTGCCAGAGGAGGGAAGTCCCTGAGTCCGGTGTCCGCGAGGTCCAAGTGCCGAAGATTGCTCATGAAGTGGAAGAGCTCCTTTAAGTTTCCGCGCAACCTGTTCCCCGCAAGCTCTAGCCTCAGCATCCCGCTCAGTGAGGAGAAGACGTTGTCTGGTATGGTAGATATCTTGTTGTAACCGAGGCTGAGAGCCGAGAGCAGCGGGGTCTCTGGAAACATGGTGCTGTCCAAGTGCTCGATCTGGTTGTGAGCTATGTCCAATACTCGCATTGTGAACCCCACTTCACCTAACGCTGCGCTAGGCATAATCACAAACTCATTATTGGAAAGATCCAACCTCTCAAGCTTGGTATTCTGGAATGCGTCCCTTGGTATGCTTCGTATATGATTATAAGAAAGATCGACTATCCTCAAGTTGGGAAGACTCTTGAACTGTTCCATGTGGATCTGTTCGATATGGTTGTGTGAGAGATCTAGGATCTGCAAATTCGGAAGACCAACAAATGCCCGCTTTCTCAACGAGACAATACTGTTGTGCTGTAATGATAGAGCTTGTAATGGAGACAAATTTCCGAACGCAGTTTCATCGAGCTTGCTGATCCGATTGTATCCGAGATATATCCTTCTGATGGAAGTGTGGATTTCCTGAAAGAATTCTTTTGGAACAGCAACGATTTGATTATGACTCAAGTCTATCGTGTGAATACAGACAGACCTCATAGTCTCAGCGACCAGAAGATTGGATATTTCATTTCTTGAGAGGTTCAGATTGAGCGGGAGGTAAGGTGCTGTCACATTGTGGAACGCGCTCAAAGAGAACTCCTGCAGTGCATTTGATTGGAGGTCTAACCGTACCAAGGTAGCAATATCGTTAAAGGCTCGTGGATATATAGTTGTCAGTTTGTTGTCAGAAAGGATCACGCTCAACTTACCAGGTAAGCTTTTAAATGCGTTTGGTTTTAGTATTTTTATCTGATTTCCACTCAATACAATAGATTGCAGGCTGATAAGATTGGAAAATGTGTGAGGATCAACTGACATGATGTGATTATAAGAAAGCCTTATATCCCTCAAGTTTCGGTGAACATTAGGATGAAACAATCCGACTGGTATCATAGATAGCCTATTCCCATCGAGATTGATATATTGCAAATTCTTAAAAGAATACAGAGCACTCTGTGATATGCTTCTGAAACTATTATTGTCCAGCGCTAACCAGACCAATGATCTCAGAGGCTTTAGGTAATCTTCTGGGAATTCTTCTTGGTAGAGACCAAAGCTAATCTCCAAACTCTCGAGACTATCTTCAACGTCAACAAATGCATCGGTATCAATAGCACTGATTTTGTTGAAGGAAAGACTTAATTCTCTTAATCTCGGAGTCTGTCGAAATGTATGACCATGGATCTGAACCAACCTATTGTTCATCAAAAGCAAAGTATCCAAAGACTCCCCCCAATGCTCAAAGTCTTCTTCTGTGATCTCCATGATGTGGTTGTAGCCAATGTTTAAGTGTGATAGCTTTCCACACCCTTTTAAAGCATCGGCTGGGATAGCTTCTAGTCTGTTCCCGTGCAATGATAAAGCACCTAAGGTACCCGAGTAATTATTAAAAGTGTCGTTGGGAATTCGAGAAACATTGTTGGACGGAAGGTACAGGAATTTGAGCTTTTTCAGCCTAGACAAGGCCATGGGAACCTCCTGTAATAAGTTCCCTCCTAGATCCAAATACTCAAGAGTGTTCTCAAGGCCAGCAAACGCATCGATGTGGATCTCCTCCAGGCCGTTCTGTGACAGATACACTCTTCCAGGATTGAGACCCTTGAATGCGTTAGGTCCAAGTTTCCGAATCTCGTTCAAATCAAGATTGAGATCTCTAACACTGAGAGTTCCATTAAAGGGATTTGCTGGTACCTCTTTGATGCAATTTTCTCCGAGGTCTAGCTTCTCCAGTTTCTTTCTATGCTTGAAGTTGTAATAAGGAATCCTGTTGATGAGATTGTCCCGGATGTAGAGCCAGGATATCCTCTTGGACTCCTCCAAAAAGTCGGTAGGAAAGGAGGCTATGAGGTTGTTGGAGACGCTGAGGGTCTGGAGGGTCGGAGGAACGGATCCGGCCTCGAGAGCCGTCAGCATGTTCCCGTCCATGTTGAGCCAGAGGAGTCGCCGAAGATCTTGGACATTTAGTTCTGCGAGATCGTTTTCGCCGAGGTAGAGGTTGGTCAAGGTATTTGATACGCCACTCCAATCCCCGCTCAAGGAACTGATGGAATTACTGCAACAGTACAATCTGAGTTAATATACACATACATATCTCTAGGCGAAAGTAATATATGAATGTGTAGAAAATGTATATTTTTTGACTATTAAAAGCGATAGATTTAAAAATACGATGGAAATTCCAGTTTCAGTGCTAAAATTTGAATGTTTGTCATTAAAAAAAGTAGTATCAGACTGATAATAAATCAACTGAACGACTCGGCATAAATATAATTGAATTATTATGATATATATATACATACATACTTTTAAAGATTCTCAAGCAAACAATAAAGTTTTGTAAATTATAGTCAGTAGGAAAAACGTTTTGAGTTATTAAACCATCTCAGCGATTTTTCACAATAGAATAGACATACTTGGTTAAATTTATTATTTATTATTGGTTATTTGTAAATTAGATGATGGTTCAAAGTGATTTAATGTCGCACTTAAGCAATTTAATAAGGAATAAAATAGATTTTTTTTTCTAAACTTTTCGAACCACAGAGATGGGCGTAATCCAATTATAATGTAATTCAATTGCAATTTGGATTACATTGTATTTGAATTACTGTAATTGAATTAAAATCGGGATGAATTAAAATGATTGAATTATAACATCAATTACGAATTACATTGTAATCCCTGAGGTAATTGAATTATAATTGGATTATTCAAATAAAATTAAAACTAATAAGTACTAAGTATCACATTCCAAATTCCACAGACGGACACAGTACACTATTTGGGGCTCACTTTCGACAGAAGGATGACATGGGGCCCACATGTTAAAGTGAAAAAAAAGGACTCTTAACAAAAGGCTCTACCCACTACTTTCTAAATCATCAAAACTGAAACTGAAACAGGAACTAAATACGTACTCTTACTCACTCAAACCCATATGGACATATTCCTCACAGATTTTCGGTATTGCTAAAAAGACTCACTTACAAAAACTTCAAACGTTCCAATCAAAATTGTTACGACTCATTACAAAAGCACCCTGGTACGTAAGTAACAAAACTTTACATACAGACCTCCATGTACTAACAGTCGAGCAGCACATAATGACACTATACAAACGATATTTTGCTAATTTAAACGGACATCCAAATTCTTTAATCAGTAATATGGCTGACATAAGCACGGGTACGAGAAGACTAAAAAGGCGCTGGATGAGAGATCTGCTCTCTTAGACAACCGAGGTAATTGACTCAAGCCAGGAAGGGGGTGCTGCTGGGTGCTTCCCTCCTCATGCCTGACATGTCATTATAACCTATTACCACCATCTCATTCGCTGAATGTCAGCACCTTGCTGACAGGTGCGGATTAATAATTAAAGTAAAAAAAAAAAAAAAAAGTATCACATAATATAAATAGTTAGGCTAAAACGAAAATGATAGTGACGCTTTTCCGCTTATATATCGTGAACGGGTGAATGGGTTTTCACGGTTTAAACGATTTTCCGACATTTTAGAGGTAGGCTAATAGGAAAATGATAGTGACCATTTTCCGACTTTTCATCCGCTTTTCCGTTTATATCTCGTGAACGGGTGAATGGGTTTTCACGATTCAAACGATTTTCCGATTATTTAGATGTATGCTTAGAGGAAAATGATATTGACACATTTCCCGACTTTTCATTCGCTTTTCCTCTTATATCTCGTGAACGACTGAATGGATTCTAACGATTTAAAAGATTTTCCGACTATTTAGATGTAGTCTAATAGGAAAATGATACTGACACATTTTCCGACTTTTTATTCGGTTTTCCGCATATATATCGTGAACGGGTGAATAATTTTTCACGGTTCAAACGATTTTCCGACTATTTCGATATAGGCTAATAGGAAAATGATAGTGACACAACAACAACACGCGTTTCCGCTTTTAACTTGTTTGTATTTGCTCTCTAAAGTTCACTAAAATTTTTAATTGTGTGATAAATGTTCTACGGCTCTTTTTAAGTGCCCCCTTCGATTGATCAATTTTGATGAAATTTTTACTGTCACATCGCGGGCATACATCAAATATCCAGTTTAATTAAAATCATTAGAGCCATTTTTGAGAAAATCGAAAGAAACGTAAAACTTGGACAAAATTCATTAAGTTAAGTACCCCCTCCGTTTGGCCTATTTTGATGGAATTTTTGCTGTCACATCGCGGTTACGTACATACATCAAAGACACCATTTCAGTTTCGTACGGTTTATAGTTTCTGAGCTAGTCTGTTCACACACGCACACATCCTCATACCCTCGCATGTACAAACTGCCAATATTCTGGAGTACCAATTTATTGGTGAGGAAATAATGATAGTCCTAGGTCAATAACTATCTTTATTCCTAGGATTCTTCTCCTTCTCCTTATTCTTTATAACTATCCTTAGTCCTGGGTCCTAATCAATAACTATTTCATAGGAGTATATTACAAAAATTTGCATTATGATCCTGAATAATAGGTGATAACAAAAGGAGAAAAAATGATAAGATATAGGTTTGGTAAAAACTAATCATTAGCTCTCTGTTAAATATATGTATTTCATTACACTATATTTCAGAAATTCCATGAAACGAAATCGACTATAATTAGTGAAAAAAATAAATAAATAATATTAATAATAAGATTTGGTATGTAACATGGGCAATTTACTTTGAAGCTAACCGCTGTCTCAGCGCGTCATCAAAAAAGTGTCAAAGTAGCCCCATGCGATTTATCATGTAGAAACCTCTGGTGAACGGTACCCTACACGACTTTTTTGGTCACCAGTGCGACGCCAGTGCTAAAACGCTGCATAGACCATCGTCAAAAACTTTACAGCGAATCTACGATGTCCAAGAAATATTCGTTCTAAATTTGAAGCCGATATATTCAGTTTTGCGGCATGTATCGCGCGGCACAGACGGACAGTCAGACATACATACAAACAGAGGGACAAATGCAGGTCGAGTGAAAGGGCAGTAGACTTTTATCCCAATCAAAAAAGTTTTTTGTTCGTCAAAATGTGTAAGGCCGCCGTTTGAATCCTTTATGGGTAGCTTGACTTTTATTTGTTTGCGGATCCACGAAATAAATCTCGACCTTACCACCATACCATTATAAGACTTTACCAGCAAGTTGGCTACACATCTAGTGTAACCCCCGTTTTCCACACATGGCCAGTACCGATCAAAAAAATACTATTGTAAATTAAGTTATAATCAAATATGCTATTATGAATTAACTTTTGCTGATTATTAATAGTTTTTATTTTGTTTAAGTATGTTAATAATACTATAAAGTAATTTTTTTTTTTTAAATTCAAAAATACTGACATGTTTTGTTCATGTTACGACGGTTTAAGTATAAAGACTGATTGTTTGACTTATAATTTATTATTAATAACTAATAAAAAAATTATATTAATATCATTTGCCTCATTGACCAATCTTAGGTGATGAATCTTAGTTATTTAAGATTATTTTATATGGCTTATACTAATAAAAAAATGTTTACTTGATATCGATTAAACTTAGCTTGTAAAAAATTTAAATAGTTGAAAGAAAAAACCTAGATACCTGAGGTGAGAGTTCCAGCAAGAGTTTACTATGAAGCAATTTATTATATGCTATGTAAGAAACATATGACAAAACAATACCAATCTCACAAATTAAACAATAAATTAAGGAATTAGAGTAGGATGGAGAAGAGGTGGATGAGGAGCGAAGGTGGGCGCCAATTATAGGGACCTCGAGTGCCGTCAGGGGATAATTGAAGGGGACTCGCTTTGTCTTGCCCTCAGTCTTCTCTTAGGGCTCCTTACACATCTCCTCACAGAGCGATTTAATCGTCGAGAGGTGTCGGGGAGGGATTCGAATTAACTGGGAGTTCGGTTAGCAAACAATTCTGATCCTCCTGATATCTTGGATTCTAATAAAGATATTTAAAAAAAAATATAGATTCACAAAGTTGTCTAGGCAAGCCATGTCCTAAAAGAACGGCAGTAAACTGAAAAGTACTCTAGAGTGCGGATTAAGATCGACTACCGTTGTCAAGTAGAGTTAAAATCGCTGTTCATATGATAATGAAATTATGATAAAATCGCATTTCTGGTTAAAATTTGTACTCATTTATGCTCACAATCGGTTGTTATACTCGATGGAATAAACTTAAAACATCTGCGATTTCCACAATAGTTGGATATATTACAAAAAATATTAGCCTCACAATGTAAGTAGGCCTAGAGCTAGCTGAAGGGTCTATAATATGTATCAAACGTTTTTTGGTTATTTAAAGGTAAAAATATTTTACCCGTGTCCCTTTATTTGTCTAGATGCCGATAAAAAAAAAAAGAAAAAAAAATCATACGCAAAAAATAAACAAAAAAAATCCTTCCTGGGTTATCATTTATCAATAGATTCGTTTTAATGTCTAATAAATAACCCAGATTGTATTAAAGTAATTGAAATATGTAAAAAGCCAAGAAAATCAAAAGAAAAAAAGTATAAAGCAGACCAAAAAATTTAATTTAAGACAACTCTAATCAGGGGATTTTATGAGGTGCTAAGAACTTCTATAAACTTTTTTCTTCGCTGAAAATCTATTAAAACCCAATTCAACCCAACGATCAATATGATATTTTGAACCTAATACTACGGCTCTATGCCAAATATAGATATTTTTTTCTATAAACCTCGATGCATAAAAGATGTTTATTAGTCCCATTTGGTCTGAAAGTAAGAATAGTGCTTCTACACTTTTATTTATTTAAATAAAAAGTTAATATCCAATTTAAGAACCTGGATAAAAAACCTTATATACAAATTTTTATTACATTTATAAAAAAACTTCATTTCAAGACTTCCATAGGATATGGATACAATAAATTGTTTAAACTGTTTTTTTATTTATAAATTTATTTGGTTCAGTTTTACTTTAACGCGTTAGGTGCGGCATCGGTCCCCGGGATCCGATTCCTTACATTCCCTTCTTAAAAGCCGATTTTCACATGAAAATGTCCGAAAGACCGAACACTTCAAACACTCAATTTAGTCGATTTTTAATGAGATTATTGCATTATAGTGCAGAATGGTGTAGATCCTGTATCGGCCTGTCCTTCACCTATTACGTCTAGTTCCAATCCTTCCCAAGAGATAATGCCCTTGAGACGCTCATTTAATTCCTTTTTAATCAAAAGATAACGCTTTTATCAAAGAATTCCCATCGGACCTCGACGCCCGATATCGTCTGTGGCTCATCCCAGCAATCGGACCCCGGGGACCGGTACCGTTCAATTCAGGATACCCCTAAAATACGCCGCCGCAACTAACGTTTTGACTTAGTAAGAGAATCAAAATCAAAACAAGTAGATTTCGTCTCAAAATAGATTGTGCAAGTTTAAGTGTGTGTTTCGAGCATCGCAGAGTATTGGGATTAATGCATTAGTTATGAGGTATATAACAATGTTCTGTAGTAGTTCAGGTTTTTATTATGTTTTCCAGATTTTTTGCCTCTATTCAATCAGATGGCTTTCATTAAGTTAATATTATACCGGTAATTTATGTTATCTCTGAAAAAAAACTTTTAATAATACAGAAAGCAATAAATTATGAAGCAGGCTTCCATAGTATGGGGCCACAATGGTAGCTGTAATAAAGGGAGAAGCGAATTGTCACAGGGCGTTCCTAGTTTGAAACTTATTCACAAATTACTGCTTACAGAAAGGAGTCATTACTGTAAATGTTTAAGTTTGGAAAGAGTCGTTTTGAAAAGACGGGCGGCGAAGAAACTTGGAGACGAGCCCAGACTTCTAAGTATTACTATGGTTTTTTTTTGCATTTTTTTTTTTCTCCACGAGGACTAATTAGGTAGTTCGTAAGCCCCTTTTAATATGATTAAATAGCAATGTTTTTGAGGCGGCATCAAAGCTCCAAAGTCGAAAGAGGATGAAGGGAGAAGACGGGACAATCTCTCTTTTAGCAAGAAGTTATCAACAGATCATTACAGAGAAATAACAAGTTGAGTTATTGAGTTTTGATAATTTTACTCAGCGAACGGACGTAAACTTAAAAGTACGAGCGTAAGAGTAATCGAGCGATTGAGGAGTTCGACTATCATTGTCAAGCAGAGTTAAAATAACGGATAATATGTAGTGCTTCTGTTCTTATGAGGACATTTCTTGTTAAATTTGTACTCATTTATGATCACAATATGTTGTTCTATTCACCGCTATTTAAAAAAAAATAAATAAATAAATAAAAAACCATCTACCAATAGCTGACAGTTTAAAAAAAAATACATAGTATTGACACTTTTTACCAATATACTGATGTTATATTGATATTTGTTATGAATTTAGTTAAGCCAATCATTCTATTGTATTCCTAGAAAACTAGGAATACAATATTCTATGGTCTACATTTACGGTTTTAATAAAAAATGATTTCTTATAAACTTCTAAAATGAACCAATAGTTGATACAACAAAATGTAAAGGTTAGGAAACTTGACATTTATGGTTTTATATTTAAATATAAGAATTCCTAAAATAAGAAACCTGTCATCCAGCCAGATTCAGACTTCCATAAACCAACCCCAGAAAGAACACTATTTGCTTAATCTGGCGGTAGTAGACATCGAACGAAATTATGGATTAATTTCTGTTCTAATAGTTGAAACCTACAGTTAAGCCCTAAAACATTGTATAGATATATTAAAAATAATATCAAATGATTCTCATAAACTTAATGAATACTATAAGAGTAATTTAATAATAACTGAACTCAAATAAACCAACTAAAAAGCTTTTTAACTTGACTTCCACCCTAATGAAACAGGGTAGCAGAGATCAAGTTTTCAGGCCAATAGAAAATTCGCCATTATAACCTCTCAAAAATAAGATTGAGTTTTCATCAAACTAATGGCGATGGCAGCACGGCTAACTAGTATAACTCGGCAAATTTCCGCCAAATTTTGAACCAAAATAATCAATCCTGAATCTTACTATTCACACTTTATTTACAAAATGTCAACTTAGGTAGCGTTACCCTAGTTGTACATTATTTACTTCTTGATATTTTTAATATTTTAATGTCATTATTCTGGAATAAATTAGGTGTATCGCAAATGCAACTATTTGGATAAAACATTTGATATTTAATTATTTTATGCAATTGAAATTGTTTTGTAAAAAATGTATCAATAACCCAGTCTGGGTCAAGTTTATAAGCCTTTGAATAAGGTATATGGTGCCTGGGATCAATAAAGTAATAGAATAAAACCGAAATATGGCCGACCGTGTTTTGTTATAAATATAAAATATATTTCAAAATCTTCTACCTGCTGGGAAAAATTAAAGGCGTATCAAACATTCATTGTGACATCAATCACTCTGATGTCACAATGTATGTTTCTGTCTGATTGATCACACTGTCTGATTGACAGTTAACACAAGTGTAAAAGGTGTTGTTTTATGCACAGGCGATGTTTGCACCCTTCACACATGAGATATTCAGAATCCAGACTTTGCCAGGTGTGGATAAAGGTAACTGTTGAAATAACGGTGGCAGGATGGCCGAAGGGGCCAACGCGTTAAAAAATACCTTTTACCAGAAGTCTCTCCTGACAACATATGATAACTATGACAGTGATAAATATAGAAATATAGAAAGTTCGAAACCCGGAGCCAGAGGACATTTAATAAGAATGGGCATCTCTCAGCCTCTCTCCTGGCCCGGGAAATCCCGTATAGCCTAAAAATGAGGAACAAAAAAAAAAAAAAAACGCTTCAAGTACATCAAAACAACCACAATGATTATCCGTCGTCATCGAAATCAGATTTTTTGTTTCTCTCTATTTTTATCTTAGGATTCTTTCGTTAGTTTGTTAATCTCTCTCTCTCTCTCTCTCTCTCTCTCTCTCTCTGTATTCAATAGGTGTTCGCTATTCTATAATCGGCTTGAAAGCCATATATAATGGTTTATGCTAATATTTCAATTATATGAAATAACGAAGCATGATTTTTGATAAAGTTGAATAATTGTTAATTACGTTGACTTTTACTTTGTCCAGTAATGCATTGTTTGAATAAGTTAACAGTGATACGGGGGGAGGGGGTGTGCGTTGTCTTCTTGAACTTTGTCTGGGTGGGTATACAATGGCCATTCATTAAAAAAAAAAAAAAAAAAAAAAGGGAACGAAACAGCCTTATAATATTAAAAATATAAATATAACTGAAAGCAGTAAACAATTTTAATTTTAACTCTGGAGAGCCCCCCCCCCGCCAAAAAAAAAATAAACTATATCGACTGTCTCCCTCCCACTAACCCCTGAGACTTCGCTTCGGATGACCCTCCCAAAAGTGACCCATCGGTTTCCAACTTTAGCCATCCATTTCAATCCTATTAGGTCTGAATTGATTAGCCTTTTTCAATCCCCAGCAGATTCATCCCTTCTTTTATACTTTCCAAAATGAAACTATAAATGTTCTTGCTATTATCTACAATTTTTAAATTATAATATATATGATGATATGCTAATATTATTATAAAAACTAAACAAAGAAAGAGCTAATATTTTCTCATAAAATTTATATTTTACAAATAACTTGAGGACAATGTAACGAATTCAGAAAGGAGAATTTTTACTAGGAACTCAAGTAACTGTATATTTTACACAGAAAGCTATTTTTTTATTTTATTTTTTTGTAGACATAAACAATACCTTTTAACCATATATCTTCTATATTACATCAAATGAGAATATTACTCCACTACTGCTGTTTATTAATTTATGTCTTAAGAATTAGTTTAGTATCATCAAATTTCATGATTGAGGCATCATTTTAAAGCTTTCCTTAACCGCTACTCAGGAATAATAAACAAATTACTCATTTCGCCTTCAATTATTATATTTAACTAAAAAAAAATCTTGTCACAACCGTCAACAAACTTCAAAACTAACCTAATTCATCACAATCTAAATTTGTAACTCTTCAGAATTTGCAACTCCTTAAATTTACTTTACTTTACTTCAAGGAATAGTAATTTGTCAAATCTTTATGTCGATATATAGACTATCACCAGTATAATAATCTTCTTTAATCTTTTGACAGATACGTTTAAACGATATAATAATAGTGGTGGTATATTATGAAAAAAAAAATAACGCGTAATTAATAATATAACAGCTAGTTGTAATAAATCCAACCTCCACGTACCAAAATATGAACAACACGTACAAACAAGCTTTACAAACAATCTTTAAAATTTAAAATGATATAAAAACAGTCTTTATAAAAATAAACAAAACAAAATAAAATGAAGATAAGGCTGAAACATCCCAGGATTTATTTAGGAGGAGACCAAAAAGACGCTGGATAAGAGATATCCTCACTTAAACTACCATAGCAACCATCTTTCCCCATGTCTCACATGTCAGTATTTTACCTATCGCCATCTGATTTGCTGATTGCCATTGTCGTGAGGATAGGTATGAATTTAAAATACGAAACATTTTAAAAAAAAATGTGCTTATAAAATTTAAATAAAACTCAAGTTTTACATACAGTACCGATCTACTAGATTAATTCAATTCGCTTTAAGGGTAAAAAAAGGAACATACATAAGTGGAGTATGGCAATTAAAAAAAATGTAATTATATAGTTGTATTATAGCTAAATATTACAACTAATATTACCTGTGTAGATTAAGCCATTCCAAATTGGACAAGGGATGAAGAGCGTTGTAAGGTACTTGTTCTAGCCTATTGTAGCTAAGATCCAGCGATCTCAGAGTTTTACTGGCTGGCCTATAAAAAATAAAAAATAAAATACATAAGAATCATGTCAAAAAATCAAAATTTATAATTCCTGTCACCCTTCGGACTTGACTCAACAAATTCAAGATGACATTGGTAGTATTAATCGGAGGGCGACAGAAAATAAACTATTTCTAAAGCCAGTAAAAACCAAAGCAAAATTTCATCAATAGCTTTCCAATCCAGTTCTAGATTCCTTAACACTAGGATGGCCAAGGTTTTTCGCCATCTTAATTTGGATTTATTTTCTAATCCAAGAAAATTTATTTTCTATATATAAATAGAATATATTCTATATTCTATTATTACATACAAACAAATAAAAACTATTTCTACAATGTTGCATTTATATTTTTTTCCTAATGTTTATTGCAAAAGCAACCACAGGTGTGCTTACTTTTTGATATATTATTGTACTTCTGTCGTTTTGAGTTGGCTTCCTTTAAACACATGTAGCATCGTTTCTTACCCAATTGCATACTTGTCAAAAGATAAATCAGTCCCGACATCGAATGTCCCAAAGTTTATGACTTAGCGTTCAGCGTGTATCTGAAGTCCGCTGAGGTTCTGCCTAATTTCTTGAATACAAGGCTTTAGAAATGAGTCAGCAAGCTCATAGCAAAGAAATAATTTTCTTCTGTTTGAATTATTTTGTTTATTGGCTCATTGTAGGCTCCTCAGTTTCCCTCGGACTTGGTAAACGGGGGGATACCGCTCCCCCGCAAGTCAGCTCGGCGATTGAAATTTATTAACTACGGCATAAAAAAATATATGTATAAACATTTTTTCTCCAGTTTCATAATCCGCAGTATTTTTCTGACAAATACAATTTTTTTCAAATTTTTAAAGACCATATTTGGGGAAATTTCGGCATTTAAAAATCTTGAGGGCTCCAGCAATCTCTCCCCCCCCCCCCCCCTTGGCCATCCTAGAGTTAAGAAAACCTCGGAGTCATCTTTGATCATTATTTCACCTCTATCCAAGTAACCTAAATTACTCGAAAATAGATTGCAGTCCTTAAACATAATTATTTTTAGATCCAGTGACTCATTCCCTCGAACTACCCGTCATCTCCTATTTTCCTCCCTTATCCTTCCCTACTTCGATTAAGAATGCTTAGTTCATGGAGAGCTGTCTGTGCGAACTAGAGATGGGATTAAAAAGAATAATGAACCGTCTTATGTGATTTATTCTCGGTCTCCCCAGACGCCTATTTGTAATCCAGGTTGGCACTTGCCTACTCCACAAACAGTTCCCTTCAAGTTTTTTATCTATTCATCTTCTTACTCCAAAATAAGTCACTTTATCCTCGGCCAGGAATTTAATCTCTTCCTCTCCTTCCAAAACGTTCACCTCTCTCATTGTCATTCAGTCCGCGATGTCCCGGAATCCACTAGTCTACGAATTCACTCTTCTTCAACACAAATTCTTTAATCATCTCCTGACAGCGCAGTACATCTATTGTTGTTACGTCACTATCTGAAAACTGGCAGAATAATTGCTTGGAAGTCAACACGAATTGTTTTTTCAGTTTAGTTACAGCTAAATAACAGAACGTATTTATCTTTTCAAATATTTGTTTCATTTCCCAAGTGAAGTGTTTACCCTTACCGAAATATGCAATAACCTATAGAAAACATTGGCTTCAAAACGATTCAAGAATAAAGTATCCATTGCGACGGATAATTCAAAAGTTTCCAATACTCTTATTTTAAAAGGGCAAGTTTTTAAGATGTCGAAGAAGTTTTTAACTTCGATTAATTCGGTTTAAAATTAATTAAATAATGAAAATAAAATTATAAAGGACATTCACCATAGTATTATAGCCTCTTATAGAGCATATTTAGAAGATTTTTTAAATCATCATTACTATCTACATTACTTTAATAGACATTCCTCACATATACCTCTGAAAAATGGAAGCATACCACTACAAATGAATTAAGAGCGTTTGAGAAAAAATTTCATAGAAAACTATTTCATCTTTTATTTTATGGAATAACTCAAGAATGGAGGGTAAGAACAATATTAAAATTCATGAAAAACTGCCAAAACATACGGGCATTGTGAGCTTTATAAAATAGCTGGAACGTGTTTTGAGAAAGCCAGATAATAGAAACCTAAAAAAGTTGATCCAAAACACGATATATAGAATCAGAAGAAAAAGAAAACCGAAAAGAAGATGGCTGAGTGATGTGGTGGGTTAGATTGAGCGGCTGGGAGTGACCGGAGGAAGGAAGAAGGCTATGGAGAGGCTGGATGGATAGTCCGCACAACTATTGTTCAAGAAGCCAATGCCGGGCTGTAGAGCTGCAGAAGTAAAAGTCTATCTCCCAACTTCTTTTCTTCTTCTACACTACAGTCCAGGATGGGCCTCTGCAATTTTTCGCCAGACTTGTCGATTAAACGCGTCTGCTTTCCAGTCTCTGACTTTAGCCGTTTTCAAGTCGTCATCTAAATCCAGGAGCAACTTAACGCTAGATAATAAAGTGTAACCATGTTAACGCTTCATCAAAAACCTTTAGTAGAACTTTTTTGGCATATAGTCATTGGTCATCCGTTTATATGCCCTAACCAACTTGACCAACCATCTTCGGGATAAACTAAAGATGAACTGTATGTTCCTTTCCCAACAGGTTTCAAAATTTGGAAAATGAGATAAAGGATAGAAGAGCCAACATTCCTACTGGCCTAAATAGGCTTTAAATATATCGCCCCAACTTATTGTTTAAGTAATATAAATAACAATTTTATTATTAGAATCATCTCAGTAAAGATGTTCAAATCTGATTAATTTAAATTTTAAACGGTAAATAGAACCGGACAAGTTTGTTGAGCCAGAGCATGACGGTGAACATCAATTATAGAATTAATTGCGATCAGGTGTTGGTCGATCACGTAATATGGAGGTGATATAGGAGCCACAATACTAGTAGCTCACATCTGCCCCCTATCGGATAATTACAGTTACATATCTGTATTCTGTGCTATATATGTGGCTGTGGTTAGAGGGGGGGGGGTGGGTTGTCGTCTGTTGGTGATGATACTGACCAATAATACCAAATGCCGCAGAGCATTTCTTACTTGAAAAAAAAAAAATAGAACGAAGATAAAATACAAGTATATATTTATATTTAAGTTTGTAATATATGTTATGTTATATTCTTAATTCAAACTTAATAGTTGTTAACTTAAATGCCTTGTAAAATATGTCACGGAACAACTCAAAATAGTTTGGGCAATCTTTATTTGTTTTTAATAAAATGTTTCTCTATTACTTATCATCTACAATTGTGCCTAGTGACTATCGCATTCATCATAATTTATAATTGGATAAAGAGTATCGACAGTACCTTTTTGATGAATAAAGAATGGTCCAGGAAAAGAAGAACTAGAGAGCTCTAGTGGATAACAAACAAAAAAGAAAAGAACGGGAATCACAGTTGCCTTTGCTGCAATAAAAATGAAGAGACAAGAAGGAAGAAGGGGTAAGAAAAGGGTCCCTCCGGAGAGTAAATGCGGTCGGGGACGAGTGACGACCACGGAGGGCTATAATAAAGCTCTAATTCTTCTTCAACAAGGAAGCCATCTCCTTTTCCCTTACCTGATTCTCTGACCTTTTTAGGACCTAATTTTTATTCTTCGGCTCATCCTTAATTTTCGGTAAGCTCTTTATCAGATTTTTGATAAAAAAAGTTTCATTAATTTGGAAACCAGATATTTATATTATTTACTGTTAGGAAAAAAAAAAAAAAAAACTCGGGCTTTTAACGTAATAAAACGAGTAAGAAAAAAAAATAGAATTTTACAATGAACAGTACTGACTTAAAAAAATGGCGATATATATATATATATATATATATATATATACATATTATGTAAATATGAGATATATTTATTAAATTAATCACAAACGTACAAGAAAATTAACATATAGATATAATGTTTTAAGGTGGCGGAAGTGCACTACTGCATACCTTTAAACTACTCACTTCATCGTCAAGAAAATGGTCTCATTTGATTCATAAGAGTGACATAAAACTGTCAATATTGGAATACATTGTACTTCAAATTACCACTGAATTTTTTTGTTTTTAAACACTTTTAGTGGGTTAAGATTATTTTACAGAGAATATAATCTTTGATATTCTTTTCACATAGATTATTATTTCTATATTCTTAATAATCTATCGATATATAGCTCTAGAGGTACAATATACGTATATGTAAAGTGATTTTACTAATTTACATACGTCCTATTCAGTAATTTCATTTGGTAATTTCTTGTAAGTTTTATATTTATTTTAATAAATATTTGTCATATTCAGCACTGGTTTTGTAAATATATTTATATCAAAATTTGCATATTAGGCCCAAATTAAACATAAAAATCCGATCTCCTCTTATTTCTTAATATATCATTCATCTTCGGGCTAAAGGGCTTAAGTCATAAAAATTTAAAATTACTCTTCTTAAAATTCATAACTGACTATAATTTATTCGTTATTCATAATTTATTACAGTTTCTGTTGAAAGAATATAGTTTCATTTATTATTCTAGAATAAAGAAATACAATCAGAAAGAATTTATAATGATTTTCAATAGCTTGGTAAATCCTTGTTTAATCTTCACATTCCATGACTTTACCCCTTTTGAACAAACACCAGCGATATATGGAATCACCTGTGGTATAGTGGTTAGCATGGCAAACTAAAATACTAAAGGTCGCAGGTTCGGTCCCGCAGTGGCCCTAGGATTTTTCAAAGGGAGTAAAAATCCTTGGCTATGCCGTCCCTCGGATAGGACGTAAAAAGAAGGTCCCGAGCCTGTACGATGCCAGGTACTCGCTTAAGACCCCTATCCTAATTATAGGCAAAATTTAGGACTCCCACTGTGGCAAAAAGGTGCCGTTAAAAAAACAAACAATAACCTGGAGTATTACAAATTACCTTAAGTAGGTATAAATGGTTCGTGGAATAACCACAGGTGGCTATTTAAAAAAGATAAAATAACGAAATTCTTCGAAAGAAAGTATTTCCCGACGATTAAACAGGAGGTATAACAGACTAAACCTGCTAAAACGTACGCTGCTTTATCACTATTCGGAGGCGAGTTGATTTCAAGGCGAACCAACGGATTTAATCACGACCTTTCCATCCTTGGTGGAAAATTGTAGTTAAAAATAATGTAATAATACCGTTAAGTTCTGGTGGAGCGCACAAATAAGCCTTCCTTTCCGCCCTTTGGTCAGCAATAACTTTTAAAGTCTAGCTAAACTGGTTTCAGGTCCTTTAGAATTAAACTGCGCCATGGCTCCCTTGGTCATCCTCTTTTTCATGCTCCTTGGGGATTACAATCTTTTCTTTTTTTGTTTCCTCCTCCCCATCCTTGCGTTTTGAGGCTATACGGTGATTTCCCGGGCCAGGGGAAAGGATTGGGGATCGATACGGAGTATTATTAAATATCCCCTGGCTCCGGGTTTTGTACTTGCTATCTTCGGGTTCCCAATCATATCTTGCCATGTGCAACCCACCCCTTGGGGATCTATTGCAGAGCTTCTTTTTCGGTACCAAAATCTGGTTTTCTTAAAGTCTAGTCTTCTCCATATTCAATTTAGGTTATAACTCTAAAATATCCCTCCCCTAAAAAAGAAAAAAAATCTAATGGGCTTGATCTTTATCACATTACTGTTTAAATAAATTACTAAATCGAATTCAGGATTTAATGGTCTAACGACAATTATTCAAATGCGTCCATAATGATAACTAATTTGGATGGCTTAATGGAATTAAAAAAAATAGAATATTAGGATATGTTCAGGGGACCGTCGTCATTTAGCGCGGGAAAATTAGCGTCTATTTTTCCGAAAAAGTAACCTCTCCGTTTTTTCTCTCCTTCAAGCCCGGAGGGGACTTAAAATAAAAATTCACCAGACAGTAAAGAGGAACCCATCCGGAGTAGACTGGCTTTAGTTTTTCTCGAGCGCAACAGAGAGAAAAAGGCGGCAGAGAGGAAAAAAAAATCTCGGGAAAAACCAAGAGAGATAGAGAAGGAAGCAATTAAAAAAAAATGCGAGCCCGGACTTCCTCTAACCGCTAATTACTGAGTCCTGCCGCAGTTTTCACATTACCTCGCATACAACCTTTTTTTTAACCTTTTTTAGAAATATATATCTTATAGAAGGTAGGGTAATAAGTGGCGAGGATTTTCCTGGTTTTATACGTGGAGTTCCAGATAGTTATAGACAAAAAATACTGGCTATGTTTTATCGGATTTCTGTTATAAAAATGTATTTAAAACATTGGCGAAAGCGTTTTGCCAATCAGGCAAGGTAGGGCTGCAAAATAAAATAAAATAAAAAATTGGCGAAAGCGTGGGGAAAAGCTAGTATCACTATTTAACAGCGGTTGACTGGAATGATCCCGATATATTTTCATCAAATATCATTATATAACGCCTTCTTTTATGAATATTTTCCCTTCTTTATATTATTAGGCATTTAACATAACATGTTTGATAAGCATGATAATTAGTTGTAACATAAAACATTTGTGATCATTAGACTTATCTCTTTTTATTAAAATTGGACTATTTGATATTATCATTAAAAAACAACTGTAATAATAACAATTATATTTATTTGTTTTGGGTGTTTTTATCCCGGACAAATAGAATATGTACGTAATATATTATTAGATTATTATTATTACACATATTAGAGTTTTGAAGTTTTAAAATTTTATGTTGTTATGTAGTAATTAGTTATCGTTAGATAATTAATTTATAAATTTAAATTATCTTCTAATAAAATAATTTAAAATTTTAGTTTCTTCTCATTCCCTTTTCTATATAAATGATTTATATGTGCTTTATATAGGACTATGTGTTTCAGTAAATATTTATTTGTCCATATATCAACATAAAATCCATAAAATCACATAATCAAGTTGTGTAAGTAGCACAATAGCACTTAAAGCACAATATGCAATCAATATCAAACTGGAAATTGCTAAAAGCAAACTAAAATAAACAAAGATTACAAGAATAAAAACATGCTTGAAAAAATAAATCAAATTACTTGATCCAAGTCGCACTAGAAAAACTCATCTGTTATAAATTTCCAAGTACCTGTCTGTGAACAGTACCAGTGCATTAATTGTGGAAACGTCAGTACAGTTTTTTTTATTTTTTTTTATCACTTTAGGGTAAC
Organism: Aelia acuminata; assembly: GCA_911387785.2. Taxonomy (NCBI): domain Eukaryota; kingdom Metazoa; phylum Arthropoda; class Insecta; order Hemiptera; family Pentatomidae; genus Aelia; species Aelia acuminata. Next base: position 150,266,313 of record OU426979.1, on the reverse strand, counting down.
TGTACCAATGGTTGACAGGTTAAGAAAAAAATATTAGATTATTGACACTGTTTACTAAAATATTGATGTTAGGTTAATCTTAGTTATGAATTTAGTTAGGCCAATCCCTCTTGAAAACTGGGAATACAATATCCTATGGTTTACATTTACGGTTTTTATAAAAAGTGACTTCTTTGAACCTTCTAAATTGTGCCAATAGTTGACACATCAAAATGGAAACGTTTGGTATGTTGACATTTATTGTGCCAATAGTTGACACCTACATTATTTTTGAATTTCCCAAGGAAAATATTAGGTAATAAGGACTGCTATAAAAGTTAATCATTTTCTATATATAGTTTCTATTTTATAAACTATTCAAAATTGAAATGAAACACATAAAATTTCTACAATTTAATTACTTTATGCAAAAAAACTTAATAGACAAAAGAAAAAATATTTAACTGAAAAATGAGATCATCCAATTAAGAATAATACAGATACCATATAACAACAATCATTTTAAATTAATCTACCTCAACTGGGAAACTAAAATGGTACCTTTCCATTAAAGGTAAAAACTTTGGGCATATGTATCGCGAATATAATAGCACATGATGGGACTGTGCAACATGTATCGGTGTTAATAAAAATTGTTTTCATCCGATGCATAGTTGTAAAAGTAAAACCAGAATCTCTAATTTACTGAAAATTTTAGTAACTTGAGCCAGACATTTTTTACGCTTAAATCTCTTATTTGAGAATGCAACTATTATAAATTTTCCTTTATCATTACTTAAACTACCTTGCTCCTCCTCTTGAAGAAATATTCCTTGATCAACATAATTCTCTGCTACCGCTCTTGGGAATCAAAGCTTTGCTAATTTTCTTTCTCGTCCCAAATTTCTGGTTGGGACAGTACGGTTTTGACTACTTCCAGTGCTGCAGCATTTTCAGGTATCTCCCAATCAACAGAATTTTTCATAGGTTTCTACTTGAATTCTATTTACAAAATTTATTTACAACAACTATTTACAACATCTATAATTATTATAAGTTTATAATAAGTTCAATCCATTGAACTATTTAACTTTACGATATATTCTAATCCCTAATCAAATAAAATTGTTATAATTTCCAATTGTTACTTAATTTAAAAAATAAACAAAACAACATTATATCAAATGAGGCTGAGGCTATGCATGGATGTAAACTATAAATACACACGATGTCCACTTTACAAACAGAATATTCCACTAGTTGATACGTTTGAACGGATAGTTGACACCCCTGTCGAACATTGGTTAGGATGGAGCAAGATCCAGTGATTCTACCACCGATATTAAACCCAGATATTTTTCTAATCAAGCAAATTATTTTAAACTGTCAGTTTCATCTGAGTAAAAACCAATAGTTGACATCGATGTCAACTATTGAAATTAAGAATTAATTTTTGTTCTAATAGTTGACACCCACATTTAAGCCCTAAAACATTGTATAAATAAATCGAAAAGGATATCAAATGATTCCCATGAACTAAATGGATATTATGAAAGTAGGTAAAAAATAATTGAACACAAATAAACCAACCAAAAAGCTTATTTAACTTGACTTCCACCTTAATGCAACAGGGTAGCAGGAACCAAGTTTTCAGGCCACTAGAATATTTGACAATACAACCTCTCACAAATAAGCTTGAGTTTACATCACACTAATGTCGATGGCAGCACATATAACTAGTATAACTTAGCAAATTACCGCCAAATTTTGAACCAAAATAATCAACCCTGAATCTAATTATTCACACTTTTTGTGCAAAATGTCAACTATTGATACAGTTACCCTATTTCTTCGAAAAACACTGATGAGTGGAAGTAGGGTTGAGTGGCTTAACAAATGTAATATTAGATGTACACATTTAGGTGAGAAGTTGGGACCGATGGGATGTAAAATAACTGGTAATTTGGACAGAATGTCGATTTGTTCATAGTTTCCATGCCTTTTATATGCAGCTTCTCTTTGTATGGAGTTAAAAAATAACTAATATTTAAATAAAAAAAGACATCGCAATTATATAAAATAGAGGAAGTGAACCATACTTTTTTAGACACTTTTTGTAAGATATTTGTTGTTGAATCACTAGCGTTCTTTTTTTTTTTTTTTTTTTGTACTTCTCCGGAACTACCCACATTAAGTATGAATATGTATATGTGTAATATCCTCCAATATGTTAGGTTTCCCTTTTATATTTAATGACATTTTCTTTCCTTGAGCCTTATTTCCGGTACGAGGTAATTACACTTCATTTCTCTCGAGTGGCTCGCAGTTTTATTGCCATGTAAATTTTATTTAACTTCTTCCTTCTTCTCCCCTCCCTCCTCCGATCCCACGACCCCCCTCACTCATACCCTCAAACCCGCACTAACATTTCCTTCACAGCGCGACATTAACCAAGTATTAAAATACGGAAAAGGTTTTCTCTGCCTTTTTCCTTAGAGATTTCTTTTTAAATATATATTGTTTTTTTTTTCTCTTGAATAATTTTCGCATATATTTCTGCTGCGTGTAGAAAGACATAATGTTTAATATTTAATTTTTCAAAGAAAAAAAAATATTACAATTTCTATTGATCTTACAATTATCATCAGAGCGAGCAGACCCGGGCACGCCTTACTGTGGCTCAGAAGATAAAATGCGTTGAACTAATTAGGGATGGATATATCCTATATCCTATTCTTTGTAATACAGTCAAATCAAAATCAATGATTAAGAGAAAGAAGTTTCAGCTAATCTAAAAACCAACGGGATTTAATATGGAACTTTACCCTAAATTTAAAATTGTTTGGTAAAGAATTTAGAAATGTTAAAGTTTATATGTTTTGCATCTCATGTTTAAATGTATAGTATGTATTAATGATCCATTCATTTAGGATTATCCCAATAGAGGTGCGATTAAATATAAATAACACAGACGTAAAAGGAACTAATAAAGAATATAATTGGAATAGGGTTTAGTACAATCACAATCGACAGTTAGCCAAAATGTACCAAATTAATCTTATATAACACATGATGATATGAGATTAGATATCACTTCGGTAGCTCCTACCTGAAATAGGTTACCAAGATGTGTTTTGCTAAAACGTGAAAAGGCGACACACAATTGCCCATGAAAAAAACAAAGATTTTTCTAATCCAAGCCAGAAAAAATAGATTTGGCTACTGGATGCTTACCACCCTAAACATCGAAAGAAAAATTTTCAATAAATTAATTTACAACGCCATCTGTTGTAAATTTATAGAACTTACAAATTATCACACTCAATTGTAGTTTAATAAGCATTTAATTTGCAATAAAAGAAATAATGAAGCCAATAATCGTGATAAAAACTGTCCTATCTTTCAAGTTGGACAAAACTACATGCAATGAGCCAAATTTTATAAAGATTGGTTGAGTATTTTCTGATTTTACCCCCGACAAACATCGGGACACGAGATTTTTATACATTATCAGTATTTAAATATTCCTAACAGTGATGGAAAATTTATTCAAAATCTCGGATTTACAAATAGTGGTGGTTAATATATTCAAAATCTCTTATAGAGTTCAAGAAAAAGGAAATATAAATATTGTTTTTTTACTACTTAAAAAAGATAAATTTTAGATAGGGTGATCATTGATTTTCTGTCAAAATATTATTATTTGGAAAGCTACCTTTTTGATCCAAACCTGGATCTTCGTCAGGGTCCAGAGTAATACAGAGACTATTACTCAGGCGTCTTGAATTACTCTGGACTCAACAAGCTCTGGGGAAGATCCAAATGTTCCGATCGAAACGTTGGCTTTCCAAACAAAAATGTTTTGACAGAAAATTTGGACAATTGATCATCCTATCTTAAAACAATCGACCATTACACACCTCTAAAACGATCAATTTTTTTACTTAGTCCGGCTATCTAGTTTGAAAATTAAGTTAATTAGGTACCTAAAAATATAGGGTATTACAAAGTTTTCATTGAAGCGTAACATGTTATCTAGTTGAATCTGCATATTTATTAATTGAAAAACAGAAGACAAAAGCTTTACTTGGCGTTTGATTTTTATTATACCAGCCAAATATGGATAAATAATAAAAAAAACGATGGTAGGCCCTGATTTAAAAAAAAAAAAAAAAAACCTTTTTAGAAACATTTTCAACAATTTAAAATTTTAAACTGGCAAATCAATTTTGTCGCCTCCAAAATACGATTCTAATATCTAAGAGGATTTATAAGCAGTGGTGGATTTTTGATCAAACTCTCTCAGAGCTCAAGAAAAAGGAGAGAGAGAAATTTTATTTTTACTACTTAAAACAGATCATTTTTTTTTTTTTTTTATTTTTTTTTTTTATAAAGGCCGGCTAGCTTGTAAATTAAGTTTTATCAAGTGCCAAATAATATATGGCTTTACAAAGGTACATTGGAGCAATACATATTATCTACTTAAATGTGCATCGATGTATTGAATAACAGAAAAATAGAAGACATCGATAAGCTTTAAAATGAAATTGCGTTTTTAACTAATTTAAAAAATATTTTAATAATCAACGATAATTTCAATAAAAAGAAATAAATGCAAAGAATTAGTTTTGAAATGAAAATATCTTATGTCCCCCCTCCCGCAAAACAAAGGAAAAAATAATTGAAAAAATTCCCCCAATTAGAATTGACGGAACAAACAACTGAAAAAAAAAAGAACAAAACAGAAACATGCAGTTATAACCCCACAATGCAATCAAATATCGTCACTAATGACTATTCCATTTCATTGTTTATGTACAAGATAGGTGGTGAGCAGTTTAATTGGTTTTCATTGAAGCATAATTGAAATAGTGTCCATTGAACAATTAATGTCACTTTGATAATTCTGATTCATCGAATAGCCGAATAGTAGCTGAAAGTGGAAAGTCCTACCAATCCATATCAACAAAAATTCAAATAGAGAGAAAAGTATAGTTCGAGGGACTGTAAAAGGTTATTGTAAAAAATCAAAAGTTATAAGGATGGAAATATTTTTTTTTATATTTGTCACACACTTTTTTTTTTTTTTTAAATTTATTTATTGCAATTTACAACTCTATTTATAAAATACATCTAGTAAATCAGCTAACAACAAGAAAATAATATCTCATGAAATAGCATGATGAGAAGCTACCAACTAAGCACTCAACTAATACACTTAGCTTAGAAGATCCCTAGGACATCTTCTTTTCAGACGCCTAGCAGGATTGTCTGGATAGAGGAGGAATCGAAGCTGGAAACAAGAGGATTCGGGTTGGCAAGGAGTTTATTATGAAAGGACTGGTATCTTGATCGGGCTAAATCGGCGACATGTGGGACATTAAGGTCTTTATGGATAAGTTAGTTTGTGACGAAGTAAGGAGCATTAAGGATTTTTCGAAGGATTTTGGATTGCAAGGATTGGATTCGAGAGGAATTTGATGGTTTAGTAGAGCCCCAAAGCTCGATTCCGTAGGCCCATATCGGTCTTATTACTGTCATATAAATTAGCCTTTTATAATAGATTGGGAGTTTTGAACGTTTGTCAAGTAAGTGTGGAAGTAGTCAGAAGCGACGAGCAGTTTCTTGTCGTTTCAGCCCGTTGTGGGGATTCCAAGTAAGGCGTTTGTCCAGGTGAAGTCCTAGGTAACGGATCTGGTCGACAGGGATAAGTGGACTGTTATTGAAGAATACTGTTGGGCAGGAGGTCATAGGTTTACGACGAAGGATAAAAGTGATTTGATGGGATTTTTAGGGGTTGATTTTAATTCTCCATTTCTGACACCATTCTTCAAGGGTTGTGATGTGAGATTGGAGAGTTTGGGATGCAAGGTCTGGGTCATTATTAACTGCTAGCACAGCTGTGTCATCGGCGTATGTGGTATAACAGTGTTGGGATGGGTTGGAATGTCAGCTGTATAAACTGTGTAGAGGATGGGACCGAGGATACTGCCTTGAGGAACACCAACAGACTGAGAAAAGATGGATGAAAAGGCATTATTATGATTTACTTTGAATAGTCTGTCTGTGAGGTAGGAACGGATAATGAGGTAGTAGGTAGGAGGAAGGAATTTACGGATTTAGTACAGCAATCCCGGGTGCCAAACTCGATCAAATGCTTGTTCTACATCGAGAATAACACCTGTACAGTACATTCCGCGCTCCAATGCAGACGAGACGACGTCAAGTACACGATGGCATTGCTGGATCGTGGAGTGGGATGTTCGGAATCCAAACTGGTGATCTGGGATAATGTGATTTCAGTCTAGGATGGGGTAAAGACGCTTGAGAAAGAGTTTTTCAAGGATTTTACCCATGATGGGTAATAGAACGGTAAGAGGATGGGAATTCTGGTGGCTTCTTGGGTTTGGGAATCATTTTAACAACAACTAGTTTCCATGGATCAGGGAAATATGTGGTTCGGATTGAAACGTTATATATTTAGGTAAGGAATAATATTGCTTTTCTGGGGAGAAGCTTTAGGATTCGGGAGGTAATGAGATCGTTTCCACGAGCTTTGTGAGAAAGTAATTTTTTGATGATTTTGGATACTTCTGATGGATCAAATGCTTTATGTGGGAGGGTCAATTGGAGTAGAGTGTCCAATTCTGCTTTAATAAATTCTAGGTGAAAAGAATTTTGGATATCAGGATGTGGGTTAAAAATTTTGAACAGGTGCTCGCCTATTAGTTGGGATTTTTCTTCGTCGGATCTTGTCCAGTCTCCTCCAGCTATGAAGCGCGGTCCGAGGCATTTAAATAAGGTATCAAGAAGATTATAGGACAGGGAATTACCAGGAGGACAGTATACAGCTGAAGTAAGATGGAAAGGACGAGTTGAGATGGTTAGTGAGGTTGATTGAATGGCATCAGTTGAAGTGGAAAGAATAAGGAAATGGGATATGGATTTGTGGATAAGGATGCAGGAACCCGCGTGGGAAGTGTTGTCTGGGTGGTCTGATCTATATGTGATGTAGTCCCGTATGTAAAATGTAACCGTTGCGTGAAGTGAGTCTCAGTTAGGAGGGCAATATCAATTTGATTATAGTGTAAAAACAGTTCGTCTCGGTGTTTAAGTGGTCCGTTAGCATTCCACAAAACGACAGTTAGGGGCTTTGTCTTCATCGTGGGAGATTAAACGGAATTTTAGAAAGAAGTCTGGTTAGGAGAGTAATGAGGGTATTTTGGAGCTCTTATAGGAAGGTGGTAAGGACAAAGTTGATGTCGCTAGGATTTTGGTGTAGATAAAATGGTTGAGTGGTGGAATTTGTATTGCTGGCTGAGGGCTGGGATCGTCGTTGTGTAGGAGGAGGTGGGTTTGCTCTTATAGGTATATCTGATTAGGAATTAATATAGTTTGGATATTAGGACGTGATGATACAGGATGAGGATTTTCTGGTGGTAGTTTAACCCGTAAAGGTAATTGATAGGGAGGGATTGGCTTACTTTGAGGCTGAGGATTGGTGATCTTGGGCTTGGATTGGGAAGTCCTAGGCGCCTGATAATGTGACTGCTGATTCTTGGAGGTAGTGACAGCATTTGATTTCCCGAAGTCGTGCTGAGGCTGGTCCGTAGCTGCAGGAGTAGGTGGAGGAGGTGGTACTTGTTGACTGACACGAGAAAGTTCCGGAAACCTTTCAAGATTCTCAATTTTTGGAACCTGTTCGAAGTTTTGCGGACCTTGATTCCTCAGAGTATTGTTAAGGGCTCTCTGCTTATAAAGCTTTTTACATACTATGCAGCCTTTGTATTTTGCCTGGTGTTCTTCACCACAAAGAGCGCATTTGGGTTGCTGGTCTAGCGGCTTTTGGCAATTCTCTGATGCATGAGGACCGGCACATTTAACGCAACTGGCATGGTGATGGCAATAAAGCTTTCGTGTGTCATAAGTTTTGACATTTATTGCACTGAACAATTAAGGGTTTCTGCCTTGGTTGCTCGAATCTAACAGTTGAATATACCAGCCTGTTAACTTGGAATATTTCAGAATTATTTCGTGCTGGCTCTAGGTCCACAAAAAACAATGGTATTGGGTATTTGTCTATAGGGTGCAGAACAGAGGAAATATGCCTCAAATTGTGTCCTATTTCCTCTAATCCTCTATAATTTGATGATAGAGGTAGGGGTAGATGAGTGGAGACCTCTTGATACCACTCTGTATGCCTTTTCTTCTCGTAATTGATAACAATGAAAATCGTAATTATTGGCAGAAAGATGGCTTATTAGTTTTTTTTAGTTTTCTTTAGATTTGGTATTTATTTATGTATCGTTTATTCTGGCAAAACACCTAAAATTCGGTTGTCCAATCAATCCAGCAATTTCTTCACCGAAGGACATAAAATTATCGATTTTAGTGACAAAAATTGGTGGTGATTCTGGATTTGAAATACCTTGAGGCTCCGGAATCTTGTTTGATGGGTTGCTGTTGGTATTAGAGTTATTACTGCTTGAGTTATTTGATGGTGTTGATTTCGATTCATTGGCTGCAGTGGTTTTACTGCGAGTTATTTTTCTCACGTGACTGCTTTGCTTTGGCCGCCTTAGTTTTTTTTTATTGAGTGAGTTGCCCGCCGATCCGGGGGCGGATTTTGTCACACACTAAAAACAAATGAAGTGATTTTTTAAAGGTTAAAGTAGTTATAAGGGAAATCGATTGTTATTATTGAATGTGTCATACTTGACTAACTTTAAACGTTTTAAAAATTTTATTCATATCAATTTTAATATTCATTCAGCACTCTAATAAAATAATTTATATCGTTTGCATTCTCACCCAATCAAGTCAACACATTTCCTAATACCCTCATAATTCCTAATATAATTAATTTCCTACTGGCCTATTAGTTTGCTTCCAATCGTCTCAATAACATCCGAAAAATCTAATTAAAGCATATGCCTCAAATTACCGAATCGTAGAGCTTTCATTAACACCAAATTGGATTAAAATCTAGGCGCTCAAAGATCCAAAAATGTTTCGGAGTCATTGACAGCTCTTGAAAACAACTAAAAAAAAACAAAAACAAGGCATATTGTTTTGGAACCTTTCTGGACATAGGACAAGCTTTTGATTGGAATGGTACGTTGGAACTACTTTTCTAGCTCAAGAGCATAATATCTAATTTTTGGGTCCTACATTTCATTTACAGGTATTATGCATGTACAATATATCCAAGTATACAGATAAATATAATTTTCTTTTTCATTATTATTTTTACGTTTTCATTTCCGTATACTTTTTCTTCCTTATTTACTTCAGTATAGATATTAGAGTGTTTTTTACAGTTTAAATTTATTTTACAGTAGAAAAAAAAAACGAGAAAAATTATTCATTATATTTGTTTCATCAAATACATAAATGTAATTACTAAATGATTGATCTTTTTCTATAAAAAAACAAATAAAGACATGATAACTGAATCAAGCCAGACAAAAAGTATTTCGGGCTTTCTTCTCTATGCCTCACATGTTACTATAATGACTATGCCATAAAGCAGATAATTTATCCATTGCAAACTCTTTATTGGCAGGTTCCAATTAATTTATCAGGAAAAAAAAAGTGAATTAGGCGCATTTTGGGATAGTGCTCCCATATTCTTTATTCTGAATTATATGGATTTTATAAAAAAATAAAAAATTGATAAGGGTTTGCTTTTTTTTAATTTTATCTATGACCCTTAACATTTGTCTTTGAAACTTCACTTACAGTATAGAAATGAATGGCAAGCAGATAGGCTGAGATTTAAAACACGATTACACATTTTCTTTTTGCTTCACTCTGAACTTTTCAATGTTCTTCTTTTAATTCCTTTGACCACTGCTTTATCTTTCCCTCTTACTGTTTCATATTTTACTCCATCTCTGATTAATGAATAACATCAAAGAGATCAAGCAACTTTTACAATATTCGGTCTCGTCATTTAGAAGATCAAAACTGAGATAAGTAGGAAAGTTGAGTATTTTATTTTATGATTCTTTAGAAAGCTGAGAATTTTAGAAAGAAAAGTATTTAGTTTATAATTTCCCCTACACCGAAAAACCTGGTTTCGGCTGAATCTTCGGCCAAGCCGAAACTAACTTTTGTATATCTCCGAGAAGGAAGTAGGACTACACGATTTCAGCTATGTAGCAAATTCGATCTCTTTCATGGCCCTAGAATTGAATAGTGCGAAGTATCTGTTATTTTTGTTAATTACACATGTATTGTATTTCCATAACACTAAGACTTTTGTCATACCTTTGGTATCTTTAATTATTCGAAAACTTTAAGTTCGGAGTGGAGACAGAAATGTGCTAATAACAAACAGGGATGTGCCACGTAAATTACATCAAGTCTTCACATGCAATGAAAGCATTCTTTTCATACAGAATTCTTAACGTTGAGTTTAAAGAATAGTATTTATTAAAATAAAATTACCACTTATTAATGACATATATTCTAAATTAGTCGTTTGAGAAACTGACAGTAACCATGTTATAAAAAAGTGGCTCAAGTTCCATTAGGTGGTACTAGTTTTTTTATTTGTTCTTGTACAGAATGAGATTCAGATGCTAAAACCAATTTTTAGACCTTGACTGCCCCTTTCCCCACCGGATCACCAATAACACTAAACACTCCCAGAAATGTTTTCCATTTTAACCCTGAAGAAGCACGTTTTTAGACTAAAAACTATTCTACACATGTTTAAGCTAGATTATATCAGCTTACATATGAGATCAATACTGTCTCAGTATACTAAATAGCTTCTGAGATACAGCTTTACGTATTCAATAGGCCGTCATTTTGTATTCCATCGGCTTTATTATTGCAAGATTTACTACATTATTTATTATTTAGATATGATAATATGAATTTTTATTATTTTCAGATTTATTTATTTTAAGATTATTTCAACTTATAGGGCTGTAATAGTTAAGGAATATGGTCTAACACCAGCCAGCAGAAGTAGGGGCCGGTACACATGTCTTACCACTCTTCTATACCAAACCAACGTATTGTACGGATAATTGAGTTAAATTACTGTCATTTTTTAAGCTTTCATTGATATTATTGCTAAAATAGAAATATTACACACTTACATGTATTACATTTGCATACGTAAGTTTCGGATTCGGCCTGAAACCAGGTCTATGGCCGAAATTCGGTTTCTTTTTCGGCTAAAATTTTGGTTTCGATCGGACACTACAAATTAGTGTTTTGTATAGTCTCATGTAAATTTAAAATGTAGATTAATTTTACTTTTTTATTTAGTATTCATACAAGAGATCTCGTTTCTCCAAGACGGAGGAGACGAGGAATTTTTTTTTTAATTCTATTTTTAAATGAAAGTAAAATTAAAGGACGCCTCTATTACAATACCTACACAAGAATCTTAAACTCAGCTAAAATGGGACTTTGGAAATCCAAGGGCCGGGCAGCTTCTTGCCTCAGTTTGATGCTAATCAGAGCAAAACTTTATACAACTCTGTTAATGAGTAACTTGGAGGTCTGTGTGTTCAGGACCGGTTCGTCTTTGTTTTATAGAGAGTTCCAACCACCAACATAAAGTCTGCTTTAATCATTAACTCTGTTTACTGTTTCAGAAAGGTATTGTGTCACCGGCCGATAAATGGGTAGTTCATAATTCTTCTTTACGGGAAGGAAATGAATCCTAATGAAACGATTAGGGGAAAGATAAAAATTTTGAATTTATTACCAGATATAAATTTATATATTTTTTATATATACCCTTAGCTATATGACATGCATTTTAGTTTTAATAGAACTCCGAGTGTTCAGTTTCGTCCCCGCTCTCCTTTTTCTAAATACTGAGCACTTGAGGAATAATAAATTTAATTTTAAATCATATGAATAAGGAACCATAAGAACACTTATGTATGCTAAATTCCATGTGGAATGTATTTTACACAGCCAGGAAGTTAGAATGTCCGCTATCTTATTTTATTTCATATTTTATGAATTATAAATAATCGTAGAACTCTTAGGGAGATATGATATGGTTTTCTGAAAAAATGTTATTTTTAAAAATGGTGAAAAGTGAAGTTTTATAAATATAAATTATTAATACGCTAGCCTTGATATTTTTCTTAACATTTTTTATTTTTTTATTTACAAGTGAATTTTTTAATATTCAAACTATCAGGAACTCATGAATCAACTCTTCAAAAATCAGGTGAGAACTTTAAAAGGTGAGTGAGTTTGCATGAAATGATTTTCTGACTTCACTGTTGCTAGAAAAGAACAAAGAAAAAACCGGTTTCGTACTGAGGGAGAGCTAAAAGGAAAAATAGTATATAAAGGCAATAAATTGAATAACTAACTAAATATAAACTATTTATAAGAGACTGAGTAAAATAAAGAGATTAAATCCAGTGGCTGCAGTCCATTATTGAATCTCTCGTTCACGTCACGTCCGGGCTTGGGTGCCTCGCCGAATTCTCTCTAACTTGATTTCCACAAGATATAATTTTTTGTATCGTTTCAAAACATTTATTCGAATTTTTGTGAGATATTTTTGTAATATCTTGTATTTAAAATATATAAACCAACAAGAAATCAGAAATCATATATTTATTGAAATTGACAACTGTATAACACCATAAGAAAATATGATAGATTACTATAATTATAATATATATATAATATAATATTCTCTAATCATTTTTTCAAGTTGGGTGATTAATACGTTTTAATAAATAAAAATAAGTTTAATGTTCAAATCAAACTTGGGAATGCTTGAGAGAGTACGTTAGCGTGTGTGTATGTGTGTCTGTGTTTTTTGGTTGTATGTGAGCTACGTTCTTAAAAAAAAAAAAAAAATTAAAAACAAATTTTTAAATTATTCCTACCCAGTTAGCGAACGCCTATAATTAATCCTACCTAGCACCCCCACCCCTCCCGTAGTATACAATATTAATCAAAATCGAACTAAGACAGTTGCTCGGAGTTAGTAGTGATAGTTGTTACAATATATGACAGTCTGGTAAATACAATTTTTTATCAAGCTATTACAAATAATTGATTTAAACACAACTTAAGATAATATAATTTTATTTACTAGTTTTTTAGGTGTTAAAATGCCGCTTCCAGCAACCAATTTTTATGTTGCTCCATGATAATAGTTTTATTTCCAATCCCTCTATAAACAATCTCAAATATGATGCATGGTAGGTACATAATATCAAATGGCAAAATTTTAAGAAAAAAAAATGTCTATGTAATATTTATAATTTAATAATTTATGAAAAAATGTTTACAGGCTTGAAAATGACTCTATAATAAGTCGAAACGTTGCCTAGTTAAACTTCTAAGTTTTTTGGTGAATATTGGCATTATTTTTATTTATTTAATTATAATATATTATAATAATTTTCATTAATGTAAATTATATACTACATTATACATTATACAAACCAAATTGTTAGCTGAAACTGAATTTCGGCCTCTGACCTGGTTTCTGTGTAATGAACGGTATTGGTAGTTTTTTAAAACCAAACTTTTTATGAAATTAATGCCTGAATTTTTTTTTTTTTTTTTTTTTTGGACTTAAATTATTGATACGCACCTTTCAGCAGTCGCTGACAATCAGCGAATGAGATGATGACAATAGGAAATGATGACATGTGAGGCGTGAGGAGGCAAAGCACCCAGGAGCACCCCCTTCCTGGCTTGATTAAATTACCTTGGCTGTCTAAGAGAGCCGATCTCTCATCCAGCGCCTCTTTAGTCTCCTCGTATCCATGCGTATGTCAGCCATATTACTGATTAAACTGTTAGGATGTCCTGTCAAGTTAATAAAAAATCGCTAGTAAAGAGTTGTTATGTGCTGGTCGACTGGTGGTTGATGGAGGTCTGTATGCAAAGTTTTGTTGGTCACGTACCAGGGCACCTTTGTAATCGGTCGTAGCAATTTAGATTGAAACGTTTGAAGTTTTTGTAAGTGAGTCTTTTTAGCTTTGCAGAATATCTGTAAGGAGTATGTCCATATGGGCTTCAGTAAGTACGTGTAGGTAATTAGTTTCTGTTTCAGTTTTAGTCTTGAAGATTTAGAAAATTGTGGATGGAGAAGTTTAAGTCATTTGGTAAGCGTTTTTTCATTTTGACATGCGGGCCCCATGTCATCCTTCTGTCGAAAGTGAGTCCCAGATAGTGTAGTGTGTCCGTCTGAGGAACTTGCTTATTGTCAATATAAACGGGTGGACAGGTATGTTTTCTAAGTGTAAATGTGATGTGTTTTGATTTGTCATGATTTAGTTTAATTTTCCGTAGTTGGAACCAGTCGTGTAGTATGTATAAGTGATGTTGTAAAGTTAATGATGCCTGTGTTACGTTCTGATGTTTAATGATAATTACTGTATCATCGGCATAAGTTGCAGTCAATGTCTACGTAATAATGGGTATGTCGTAAGTGAAGACGATATAGAGTAAGCTAGTATTGTAAGGTGCTAGTATTGAACCTTGGGCTACTCCCGCCAATATCGGATGTATTGAAGAAATTTCTGAACCCTGCCGGACGGAGAAAAATCTGTCTTGAGTTTAAAGAGAAGACCCTGGTGCCAGACTAAATGCTTGAGCAACGTCCAAAAATACTCCAGTCGCATATAGTTTTTGTTCTAAAGCTCCTGCAATGTAGTCAGTAACTCTTCGTAATTGATGTATCGTTGAGTGGTAAGTGCGAAAGCCGAATTGGTGGTCAGGTAATAATGAATTTTTTGATCGATACAAGCAATCAATTGAAGGATTCAGCGAGCACTGAAATTAGCCCCCTGATAAGAAGGTCTTTGAAAAATGAATGGCAGATTTAATGAAAAAATGCAGAAAGAAACGGAACAATCTATTGCACGCTGATAGCTAATTATGCCATGTTTTCAAAAAACGAGATGATAGAAATGCAATAATCGCAGGAATCACAAAAATTGATTCAGAGCTTCCAGCGAAGGACTGAAAAACTGCCACGGTGGGTAGTGAGAGGTTCTGCTCTAAAAGCATGATTCGTTCCCAGTAATATTTCACATAGCTTTTTCTTATATACCGAAACTTTCAAAGATTTGCTCATTTTGAATCCAATTGTGTATCATACTTTCTTTTGAAAAAAAATGTATAATAAGGATCGTGTTTTACCTTATCTTTAAATGAAAAAAATCTTACATAGTTTTGCCATCCCCGTGCGCAGCTTCGACTATATATAAATAGGTAACTAGGTATATAGGTATATAAAGGAAACGATTAACAGAGATTGTAGACTGACAGAGGTACTTAACGCTGGAGCTAACTGGGAACAAGCGAGCGCCATTAGAGGATTAGCAGCTACCTCGAGCTCAATCAGCGATAATGAAGTGTCTGCTCTCACAATCAGCCAAACAATGGCATTGGGGTGGGTGGAGAAAAAAACTCCTAAAGGCTCTCAGCCGTACGGGATTTATTTATTCGGGATTCTAATTCCATGATTGAGTTTTTTTTTTTTTCTTGTTTTACTAGTGGATCAATTAGTGCACATTTTTTGCTGATGACGAGAGATTTTTTTTAGCTGATTTTAGTTCATTAGGTTGAAAGTTTCATGTATAATTTTTCTTTTTGGAGCGAATTATAAAAAAAAGTCAGGAAAAATATTTTATAACGATAAACGAATTTAAATTTTCCGGTGACCCACTTATCATGAGGATTTATACAGTGAGCTTGGGATCTCTCACATCACAAAAACTTATTACAGTTAAACCAGCAGAAAAATGGCGTGTGGCTGGTTTGATTCTAAAGTACAGTTTTATTACAAATGATAGATTCAGAGATTTTCTAAACAGGTTAAATAATGACTCAAAACATAAAATTTGAAATTTAGTTTAAGGTGAGATAAACAGAGAGTATATTCCATAACTTCTGCCACAATCAATCTCATATGAAAGAGTTGAATTTCCTTTTAGGTTATATAATTTTCTGACATCAGAGAACGTTAAACAAATGGCTAATATCATTGAAACTTTTCAAAAATTACTAATGATAGGGAAACTGTATTAGCCAGCTTTAATGTCCTCTGAGGACTGAAAATTGGAATCTTTACATCTAAGATGGGTTCAGATCCTCTACAAGAAAATTTAAAGTATCTCCCATATTGTGGAAAAAGATATGTTGAGGCTCCAATATTTATATCGAATATTACTGATAAGTTAATTTAGAATTAACTGATTAAGATTACTGATAAGTGGATTTAGAATTTAGTCCAATATTTTAAAATTATTTAGTAACAAATTTCCATTCCACATTGTTTAAGAAATCGGAATCAGTTTTTCAACCAATCCCCCTGTAAATTTTAATGCATTCTAAGTTTAGAGAAGCAGTTGAGAGTGGAGAATCTGAGTTCATCAAGAGGCTGAGGATATAATTAGCGACTAAAAACTTCTGATTTATCCAGAAATACAATTTGGTTTTTGCCCTCGAATAAGTCCCTTTTATCCAATCTTAAGAAAAAAAAATGACTGTTTCCTTATAGAAAATATTATCTACTTCACGATGGTAAACTTAAAATTAAATTATCTTGAGCAGTTTGTGAGAATTACTTTTTTAAATAATAAAAATTGCGACCCATTTAAGTAAACACAAAATTATAGATGCATGAAGTGATTTTATTTTTTGAAAATTGTGTCTAAAATCATCTCACTGAGTTTTTCCATTAAAACCGGATTCACTTAAAGGTAATGATATTCATAAAAATTAAGAATTAATTTTTTCATGAAGAAACAGAAGCATGTAGCAGTTTATTTAAGCTTTGAAATAGGTGTTTAGAGGAAAATTCCACATGGAAATAGCTTAAAACTTTAGAAAAAAACATTTTGAGCTATAATAAAAAAAATTAATGGTATTCATTAAAATCATTTATTTTTACAGCGTTGACAGGGAAAGATTCCTGTAATATTTCTCGCTTATCTACTTGTTAAAAAATAAAAGAGCGGATATTTGTGAGGAGCAGTTTTGAGGGTGGTTAACAAGGAGCCTTAAACCCTTCCTCAGGGAGATAAGGGGAAATGAAAAATTGTTTTTTTTCGAGAGATTAATTACCCAAAGGGGAGGCTGTATATATAAACTCTTAGGTCCTCCAATTCTTCTCAGGACATTAGCTAACTCCATATCAAAAATTATGTAATTTAATCAGAATTCTTGGCAAGTATATCATTTTTAATAGATATAAAATTGCACAGCCCTACAGAAAAAAAATTTTTTTTTTGGTGCCTAAAATCTTATACCTGATTTTAACTATGTTTAGGGCGCTGATTCCGATAATGCAATCAGATTTAGCAAACTTTAACAGTACTTTACTTATGTGTGACCAGACCTTTAGTGACACGCTACTTTTCCATTAGAATCGCGTCCTTTAAAACCTAATACAGTTAAAATCGTGTGTAAAATTTATATCCTTAATGAAAAATTATATAGTTGTACATATATAAGATTGATATAATAAATAATACATAGAGAAGAAAATAATATTGATTGATTTAATATGAGGGCAGCCGAAGCAGAAACCGAAAACAGAAGTTACTGTAAAGAGAGAAAATGCATTATGTATTGAAACAAAATGTATTTGAAATGCAAACACGTCCTGTTTTAAATCAAGGGATATAAGGGGATATTCCTGACAAAGCTAGGAAAATAAATGCCCTAGACGTGGGCAAACCCTGCAATCCTCTAGCACGTCACCCAACATTATGCAACGACCCTTCACTACGCAACCTCTCGGTCTAAAGCCATTTCTAACTATACTGCAGTCTTTTTCTCTAGAATTTCAACTTGTAGATATCTGGTCGACATGGTAACTGAGGTTTTACCATTTTTTTTTTATTTTGTCTATAGGTAGCTGTTTCAAAATAAAATAGAACTTATATTATTTCAAAAAGATGTTTGTTTACATAAACAATATAATATAATATTGTAACGTTAAATCGTTAAATAAAAAAAAAAAAAACACATGGTTTAAAATCCCGGACATTTTGTTGGAACGAATGAAAGATTGGAGCGAACCGTCAGAGCACGTGTTTGGGACTAGATTGTTTGAGTTCAAGGCCTGGATGATTCAACGTTCTTCTTAGGATTACATATAAGGATCGCGTGACTGATCCAGTTAGTCTTAGTCTTTGTCTTGACTGTGATGCTCAAGCCATATGATTTGTGTTACCAAGTGATGATAATTTTTGTAACCTGCTTTAATATTTTTGTTTTCATAATTCGTGTGGCATTGAATATTGTAATTTTTTGTTGAATAAATATTGTTAACCCACAGAATTCCTACAATATATATATATATATATATAAATATACACTGGGCCAAAAAAGTCTGTGAACACTTAACCAATTTTTATTTTTATGTTATAGTTGGCCTATTATTTTTTTATTCATCACGGAAAAATATAATTTGCAATCATTTTGCATTTTGAAAGACAATATTTTGGTATTCAAATTGAAAACCACAATAATTCAAGGTTTGTATAAGAATACGTGATATTGATGTGCAAAAAAAGTTTGTGAACACATTATATATTTAGATTTATGATACCCTAAAGCACAACAGGCTAACCAGTACTGCCTTATCTCGGTATTAGGAGTCCGAAGTGCAAGCCTACTTACTTGGAATTCATCCTCAGTGTTAAACCAGCCAGCAAAATGGAAGTTCCCCAGGCAATACGTTCATTAATTGTGAATATGAGAAATGATGGAAAAAGTTTTTTTGGTGCCTAAAATCTTATACCTGATTTTAACTATGTTTAGGGCGCTGATTCCGATAATGCAATCAGATTTAGCAAACTTTAACAGTACTTTACTTATGTGTGACCAGACCTTTAGTGACACGCTACTTTTCCATTAGAATCGCGTCCTTTAAAACCTAATACAGTTAAAATCGTGTGTAAAATTTATATCCTTAATGAAAAATTATGTAGTTGTACATGTATAAGATTGATATAATAAATAATACATAGAGAAGAAAATAATATTGATTGATTTAATATGAGGGCAGCCGAAGCAGAAACCGAAAACAGAAGTTACTGTAAAGAGAGAAAATGCATTATGTATTGAAGCAAAATGTATTTGAAATGCAAACACGTCCTGTTTTAAATCAAGGGATATAAGGGGATATTCCTGACAAAGCTAGGAAAATAAATGCCCTAGACGTGGGCAAACCCTGCAATCCTCTAGCACGTCACCCAACATTATGCAACGACCCTTCACTACGCAACCTCTCGGTCTAAAGCCATTTCTAACTATACTGCAGTCTTTTTCTCTAGAATTTCAACTTGTAGATATCTGGTCGACATGGTAACTGAGGTTTTACCATTTTTTTTTTATTTTGTCTATAGGTAGCTGTTTCAAAATAAAATAGAACTTATATTATTTCAAAAAGATGTTTGTTTACATAAACAATATAATATAATATTGTAACGTTAAATCGTTAAATAAAAAAAAAAAAAACACATGGTTTAAAATCCCGGACATTTTGTTGGAACGAATGAAAGATTGGAGCGAACCGTCAGAGCACGTGTTTGGGACTAGATTGTTTGAGTTCAAGGCCTGGATGATTCAACGTTCTTCTTAGGATTACATATAAGGATCGCGTGACTGATCCAGTTAGTCTTAGTCTTTGTCTTGACTGTGAAGCTCCAGCCATATGATTTGTGTTACCAAGTGATGATAATTTTTGTAACCTGCTTTAATATTTTTGTTTTCATAATTCGTGTGGCATTGAATATTGTAATTTTTTGTTGAATAAATATTGTTAACCCACAGAATTCCTACAATATATATATATATATATATACATAAATATACACTGGGCCAAAAAAGTCTGTGAACACTTAACCAATTTTTATTTTTATGTTATAGTTGGCCTATTATTTTTTTATTCATCACGGAAAAATATAATTTGCAATCATTTTGCATTTTGAAAGACAATATTTTGGTATTCAAATTGAAAACCACAATAATTCAAGGTTTGTATAAGAATACGTGATATTGATGTGCAAAAAAAGTTTGTGAACACATTATATATTTAGATTTATGATACCCTAAAGCACAACAGGCTAACCAGTACTGCCTTATCTCGGTATTAGGAGTCCAAAGTGCAAGCCTACTTACTTGGAATTCATCCTCAGTGTTAAACCAGCCAGCAAAATGGAAGTTCCCCAGGCAATACGTTCATTAATTGTGAATATGAGAAATGATGGAAAAAGTTTTTTTGGTGCCTAAAATCTTATACCTGATTTTAACTATGTTTAGGGCGCTGATTCCGATAATGCAATCAGATTTAGCAAACTTTAACAGTACTTTACTTATGTGTGACCAGACCTTTAGTGACACGCTACTTTTCCATTAGAATCGCGTCCTTTAAAACCTAATACAGTTAAAACCGTGTGTAAAATTTATATCCTTAATGAAAAATTATATAGTTGTACATATATAAGATTGATATAATAAATAATACATAGAGAAGAAAATAATATTGATTGATTTAATATGAGGGCAGCCGAAGCAGAAACCGAAAACAGAAGTTACTGTAAAGAGAGAAAATGCATTATGTATTGAAGCAAAATGTATTTGAAATGCAAACACGTCCTGTTTTAAATCAAGGGATATAAGGGGATATTCCTGACAAAGCTAGGAAAATAAATGCCCTAGACGTGGGCAAACCCTGCAATCCTCTAGTACGTCACCCAACATTATGCAACGACCCTTCACTACGCAACCTCTCGGTCTAAAGCCATTTCTAACTATACTGCAGTCTTTTTCTCTAGAATTTCAACTTGTAGATATCTGGTCGACATGGTAACTGAGGTTTTACCATTTTTTTTTATTTTGTCTATAGGTAGTTGTTTCAAAATAAAATAGAACTTATATTATTTCAAAAAGATGTTTGTTTACATAAACAATATAATATAATATTGTAACGTTAAATCGTTAAATAAAAAAAAAAAAAACACATGGTTTAAAATCCCGGACATTTTGTTGGAACGAATGAAAGATTGGAGCGAACCGTCAGAGCACGTGTTTGGGACTAGATTGTTTGAGTTCAAGGCCTGGATGATTCAACGTTCTTCTTAGGATTACATATAAGGATCGCGTGACTGATCCAGTTAGTCTTAGTCTTTGTCTTGACTGTGAAGCTCAAGCCATATGATTTGTGTTACCAAGTGATGATAATTTTTGTAACCTGCTTTAATATTTTTGTTTTCATAATTCGTGTGGCATTGAATATTGTAATTTTTTGTTGAATAAATATTGTTAACCCACAGAATTCCTACAATATATATATATATATATATATATAAATATATGTATATACTTTTATGTATTTGTACTAATTAGTACATCCCAAGACATCAGTTGACACCATTGCCAAATAATCAACTGGAAAAAATCCAAGTAAATGGTTAAATTTTATTGTTAATAATTTTGATAGTTGAACTCATTTTCATTGACAAGAGTATTCCATCTCCGAGAATTTTATGTATTATAAACTAGTGTGCATATGGGCTCATTTATTATTGTTTACTTGTATATACATGGAAGAGCCTTCGTATCAAATATCTATCTTTAATCTTCTTATAAGGAGATTTCAAAATTTTTTTTTTTTTTAAGCATATTTTTATATCATTAGTTAAAAAGGGCAGGTTGCACCAGCAACCTTGACTACAGTTAACTTTTCCTTAACTTAGTTAGCAACTCTTGTTAATGCTTGGCCATAGTTGGGGTCCAGTTGATCCAGCAATTTTTAAGAAAAGTTTGTCAAGAGCTAATACAATTAACTGTATTGGAGAGTCAATATTAGGGAGAAAGTTTTTGAAATAATATTTGAATTTGATCATTAGGTTGGTATAAGAATAAGATAGCGGCGATTACAACCGAAGTTTTTTGAAGCGATTCCGGTTCAGTCCAAAATATGACCAAAACTATGTAAGTTGTATTATCATAAATTAATTATTTTTAATATTTATAATAGATAACTTTTTTTTTAGTGGCATTCAATAACCTTTAACTTTAAAAATGAGTAGAAATGATTCTACATATAATGTTTTTTGTGTTGGGTTTTTTTAATTGATTCCTAAAACGTATCGGAAACTACCAGTTGCGTAACACACAAGTTATTGGTAACTAGCAGGAAGACTTCACAGGCACATTTATATTGCTATTAAATGCTAAATAAATAATTTTTTTTTTTTTTTATCTAACCAAAAACTGTTTCTTTTACAAGTCTATATCTTGCAATCCGGATTCACTATTGTAAACTGACTCTTGCGAAGCATTTGCACTGTAACCTATTTAATCCCACTAAATTAAAGTACACACCATATATTTTGTATTGTATAAAGCACATTTAGTGTGACATGGGCAATGGTGAGAGTTGAAATAAAGAATAGAAAAAATGTATTTAAATTGTAGACATAAGATTGTTTAATGGTGGGTTTGTTTTAAACAGACATCGCATATTTTTGCTTGTTACTCGCAAACGACGGCGAAAATCGGAAAAGTGTATATAACCAGAAATGTTCGTCTCAACAAACTGAAAATCGCTGAGAACTGCAGTTTTTCGCTTTCAACTCGCAAACAAAGGGGTTAATCGAAAAAATTGATGTGACCGAAAATGTACTTCTTGAAAACCTGAAAAGATTGAAACCATGTAGAAACCTCTCCGACAATTTTTATTTTCTCGCAAAGACATTTTGCGCTTAAAACTCGGCGAAATAAGTGATGTGTACGGTGTAGTGGTTAAGGAGAGCTTTAAAATGATGCCTCATTCATGAAATTTGATGAAGTATTAGGAAAGTTATGGCGTACTGAAAAAAAAAAAAAAAAAAGGCCTTGAAAAATAATATATAGGATATCAAACGGATTATTTCTTATTCGGTTCAATTTGTTTTTAGGAAGGACGTTGGTGATGAGTTCTAATAACACTACATCTGTTGACGAATTTTCTTCAGACATATCGTATTTTTTATTTATTTATTTATTTTTTTTTAAATCAAACAATAACAAGTTTCCAGCAAAATTTAATTTTTAACAACACATTCCAACACTCTTACGTGTGTCAATTGGACAAATGTAAACCCAACTTTTTTTTGTATTTTGTAGTAATCATAAGTAAGTTAACACTTTATACAACTTACGAAATAATACAGCAGTAGTTGAAGATTTAATTGAGGTCACAAAATCGACTTGAAAATCATGATTAATTAACAAGTTAGGTGCGGCATCGGTCCCTGGGGTCCGATATCTTACATTCTCCTCTTAACAGTCGATTGTCACATAAAAATGTCCGAAAGGCCGAACACTACAAACACTCAATTTAGTCGATTTTTAATGAGATTATTGCATTTTAGTGCAGCAAATGTTGCTAACAGCTGAAATTCTGTTGTATTTTAGAATCGGACTCCGAGGTCCGATTTTCGGTAAAGTATGGCGTAAATCCTCTATCGGCCTGTCATGCGCCTCTTATGTCTAGTTACAATCCTTATAAGAGATAATGCCCTTGAGACGCTCATTTAGTTCATTTTTATTCAAAAGATAACGCTTTCGTCAAAGCATTCCCATCGGACCCCGACGCCCGATATAGTCTGTGGCTCATCCCAGCGATTCCGTTCAGTTCAAAATACCCCTAATACCTTAATACCCTAAAATACGCCGCCGCAGCTAACGTGTTAATCATGTGCTAAAAGAAAATATTTCTAACATATGATTAACGAATCGAATCATAAGTTATGGCCAACACTACATCTCTCTGTCGCTATTATGATTGAACAAAAAAAAAAAAAAAAAAAAAATGGTTTCTGTAAAACAGCAGTTCTTGGGTTGTAATTTTCTCGATTATTAACTTTGTGAGATAAAAAGCAGACCTGCATAAGAACATAAGTAGGAAAAATAGTCTTTGATCAAAAATGGTCTACCAACAGTGGTACTAGGTAACTGCAACTCAAAAGTATCCTCTACTGCGATCATCCCCTCCATGAACTTGCAACTTACGCTAACGGAATTATTAATATTATAGTGGCTTTATTTCGGCATTGTAGGTTTTTTCTTTCTTATTGCAACGGCTTGCATAATTCAAAATTGGTATATTTCGAGTTGTAACTCTTCTTGTCGATGTACGATATGTATTATTATATCACTATATAGGTTAATTTAGGGTTTTTATTTGGCAATATTTAAGTAAAAATAATACCCATTCCCTTGGACTTATGTGTAACTTTTTCAAAAGGAGTAAAGACGGATTTATTCGCTGTGGAAAAATAATATATTTCCTCCCGGAATCAGATAAGGGAGGAGAAGAGAAGCCAATATCCTTTGTTGCGAGATTATATTAAACCAGGAGCATCCGGTTTGTTCTGGGGGGAGGGCCTGGCCGATCAGGAGGAGTATTGGCCTCAGCAAGTGCGATGGACCGGAAATACCTACCCTGCTGTAACCTCGCTTGGAGCAACTTCTCTTTAATCCGAACGTGGAGGGTTTCATATTATTGTGATGTCATTATTCTTTGGTGAAATCGGCTAGGAAGTAAAAAAACTACTTAGTCCCAAAGTCGGACGTTTTGTGAACAAAGATCAGAGATTTTTTGTGCATTGTTCGGTTTGAAACGGTACTAATTTACATGTAATTTTTAAAATAATTTATTTTTTATTTTTGACTGTATTTCCTACAATTTTGAAATTAATTTATAAGTAATGAATTAATGAATAATTTTTAAAATTTGATTTCAAAGTTAGAAGGAAAGAAGCTGTAAAATATGATCTTCAAAAGTCATAAAAGTCATTAAAGATAAAAGAACTGGTCTCTTTTTCCTGCCTTCTAAGGAAAGTAGGAAAGAATTCAAAGACTTATTATCCAGAAACTTTGAATACTTTCACTAGAAAAAAAGTTAATAAATAAAAAAGAAAAGAAAAAGAAGAATGAGGTAAGAAAACTAGAGTAGGAAATTATTCTGAAAGAATAAACTGCGTTCCGGGAGAGAGATAGGACATTAGGCAATGCTCAAGTTGGCAGTGAGGGGAAGAGTTGTGCGAAATTTCAACGAGGGGGGGGGGGGGCAGTGGGGAGGAACTGAGAACTGTGGGGAAGTTTTTGCTGCTCCCGGACCGCAACACAACTTACCCTGATCCTCCGTTCCAAAACTTTATCGGCGACCAATCCTGGGCGACCGCGAGAACCAGGGAGGCTCTCCGGAACAGAACTGGAAGCGGAACTATTAATAATTGTCAGGATCTAGGTGAAGAATTATCGTGAAGAAGTTGATGGCAGGAGTTTGCCGAACTGTCGGAAAGTGTAATCGATTGAGTGCTATCGAAATATATCACTACCATGAGCATTTAATGCCTATAGAAATGTTTAAAACATTTATCTTGAAACATCATTTAGTACCCCGGAGAGCGCCATTTGATAACTATCAATCTTTTTTCTCTAATACTTTCGAAATAAAATCTAATCAATTGGTAATGCAATATAGAATATTGACTCTACTTTGTTTGTCGTTAGATGCGCGAGACTAGGGATAATAACTGTGACCATTTCTGTTTGCTGTTCTAGATGGGTTTTTCTTCTTCTTCAAGTGTTACTAATTCGACCCCGAAACACTCTGTTCATCTATCGGAGGAACTATCTTTCAAAACTGTTTAAAGGTTCGCTAGTTTGTATCCAGGACTCGGGGTCGTTCAAGAATAGCATAAATGTTTATTAAAGTATTGTAACGTTAAACAAAAACAAAAGAAAAATATTTGTTTTTTAAAGTCCTAGACATTTCGTTGGAACGAACCAACAGTTGGAACAAACTGTCATAAGCACGTGTTTGTGACTACGATGTTCGAGTACCATATAGGCGGATCCATGAGGTCTTAGACCATTCTCCTTACGACTATATATAAAGAGCGAATGACTGGACAGTCTAGTCTTGGCTTTGAAGCTCAAGCCATATGATTATTTGTGTGTTACAAAGTGATAATTTTTTTTAACCTGTTCTAATATTTATTTATTTATATATGTAATTTCGGGCTTTTCGACAACCTGGGTCATTCTCGCCCTATAATAATACAAATTTACCATTTTGCAATAAAAATAAAATGCAGTTAAATACAATGGAGTAAAATTACTATAGAATTACAATTTACATATACAATAAAAAGAAAATACAAGTAAAATACAATATGAACACGAGAAATATACAATTAGAGTTACAATTTAAAAAGTAAGTTAAATTTTATTAAATATATTATTCTGTTTGAGGAACAGCCTTAAGTTGCTTACAGATTTTGTTCCATTTGAAGAGTTTCGTCGAGGTTTTCTTTTAAGACGGGAAGTCTCGTACGCGTAGCATTCAGTGAGGATATGGCTAACCATGAGTGGAACCCCGCAGGAACTACATTGAGGAGGAGGTTTCTTGCATATGAGGTACTCGTGGGTAAGTCGAGTGTGCCCAATCCTCAGCCTGGTGATTACGACTTCTTCTTTTCTGGTCCTCGGGATACTTTGATTTTTACGGCAAACATTCGGCTCTATGATTCTGAGCTTGTTATCCATTGTTTCTGATCATATTCTTTGCCACGCCATCCATGCTTTTTCTTTAATTAATGTCACGACTTCGCTAAGTTGTGGGGTGTTAATTGGTTGGCCTTCATTAATAGCTTCCTTAGCCAAAATATCCGCTTCTCATTACCATTAATTCCGATATGACTCGGTAACCATAGAAGGAGAACAGTACAACCTCTCCAGTGTTGTGAGTTTATTGAGAATCTCTAAAACTAACCAGTTTTTAGAAAAGGGGTCCTTCAATGATATAAGTGTGTATTCTGAGTCTGTACATAGTACCACGCGGCTTGTTAGATTGGTGTCAATGGATTTAACGGCGTAGTGGATTGCTGATAATTCAGCTGTAAACATGGTAGAATAAGTTGGAAGAGAAAGTTTTTGATGTCTTGTTTCCGTCACTAAGGCGGCGCCTACTCCCCGTTTGGTTATAGAACCATCAGTGAAAATAAATGACCATGTTTGATGACTGCTTTTGAAGTTCTTAAACTCCGTTAGTGCTATAAGTGGGGAACTGTTTTTAGATTTTGTTTTGTGAATTTTGGGGATGGGGGAAAAAAAAAAAAGGGTTCATTAAAAGTTCTTAACGTTCTAATATTTGTTTATTTTATAATTCATGTGGCATTGAAATTTTTCTTTTTCCTTGAATACAAATTTTTAACCCACATAAGTCTTACAGTATTGCACAAATTTAATTTGAGATTCCTACACATTATTTCTTCCGAAAGTTAGAGAAAAAAAAAAAAAAAAATATTTTAACCGACTTCGAACGAAAGTGGAGGTTACTCAATTCGATATGTATGTGACTTTTTTTTTTTTTTTTTTTTTTTTCCTATGTATGTCCACCGATTACTCCGAGATGGATGGACCAATTGGAACGAAACCTTTTGCATCTTGTAGAGCATTTTCCCAAGTTGGTCCCAATAAAACCTTTTTTGGGTTCCTAATTTATTTAAGAAGTTATCGGCAAAAAACATGAAAATAAATATTTAATTATCACTAAAAATTTTTTCTTAATGGAAAACATATGGCATATATAACATAAGGTATGCTCCAACAAGCTATTTTTTTATATATTATTTATATATAAATAAATTTATATATAAATATATATAAACTTATTGGTAACTAACAAATCTCAATATTGTTTTAATGCTGGATGAATCATGTGGGAAAACTAACCAATCAAATTTAGAATCAAAAGAGTGGGTGGAGAACATGAGCAGTCTATTATTTATCGACGTGTTTTAAGTGCTTGTTGGAACCACCTATACATAACCTTAACTATTTTTTAATATCCGCAAAATATATATATTCACCGGCAACAGTAAACCTTAATTTAGATCTAATCGACGGTTGGACACCATAAACATAAGACCACGAAATTCGTGGAATTCCAAGAAAGACTGAGTATTGATAACCGTTTTAAAGCAGAATTTAAGGATTCTTCAAGTTCCCCAAGGTTCGATTGAATTTAAAATCGTAGCCATTATTGTTTTAAATTAGATTTTGATTTCCGAATTTCACTCGCTATGCACGTTATAAAAGGAATACAATAATTCCTGGAAAAGCTTATTTTCAGTTGATTTGGGGGCCTTAACATTCAGGCACCTCTGTCTTCTTCCGGAATCACTCGATCATATTAATATACAATGTAATCATGAAATATTGTGCCGATTCTTCATGGTGCGACACTTCTGTTATGTTTTCCGGATTACTACTATAGGTTTCTAATTTTGTTTCTGCAACTAGAGTAAATTAGAAAGGCTGTCAGCGCCAAATCATTTATTTTGAGAAGACGAAAATCTGCTATCTGAGCTCAAATGTGGCTTGAAAACATATAAGGGGCATGTCTAGTTATGAAATAATTTACGTTCTGCTAAATAATTTCAATATTAGTTTGTTCCATCACCAATTTCATCTATGATGGCTAATTGTCTATTTTTTTTTTTTTACACACAGGCTTTGCTATTGTCTAGATAGGAGAGTCTAGATATAAAAATCTTTAAGACAGGTACTTATTCATTTTCTAGTTGACTTTTCCACTTGCCTAAATTGTGAGTTGTAATTGTTAGCTGTGTATTAACTGAAATGTAGTAGAATAAAGCGTTATCAAAGAGCCAGACGAGTCTTAAGACAATTTCCATTGATTTTGAGGTTTCGATCGATCTTTATTAAATCGAAAGAAATTTAAATATTCGATTTTCTAAAGGTTGCCGAAATTTTCAAAAGCCAAACCGTCATAAGTTCAGTGTTTGCGGTTCATGAGAGCCTAAGAGTGTTGTTAAGAGCCTATTTATTGAAATGAAGTGAAAATGAAATTGCATGTGTTTAGGGGTTTTTCGCGTTCGAGGTTGTCATCTCTTAAGTACTGAAAAACTAACACAAATATTGTGTATTGTATTTCCCAGTTAATGAACATTTTCCTTTGACACTTTCTCCATACAGACATTACATTATTTAATAAAGAAATTAAAATATCAATGTTTGCTGATGTTCATCCATCAATAAAAACTGCAAAATAAAAGTTGATATCCACCAGAAACAACCTCTTTGTATGGAAGTCCCCTCAGCAAAAATTTGGCAGACATGAAATGCTTAATATCATAAATGCTACACCCACTAGAATTGAAGAAATTTATTTTCTGAATAATTTTTTATTACGAAGGACATTATTCCTAGTACTTCGCTATTAAATTTAGTCAAAAATTCATCTAAACGAACATAATTAACTCAACATTGATCTTATTAAAAAAAATTCCAATCATAGAATAATTCCAATAATCGTAGAAGGTAGGGTGTTGAAAGTTGTATTATACAGGCACCGCTTTTCAAATTTTCTGTGTGTACTCTTAAAATTGAAAAGGTGACTGTTTATATAATTATGTATAAAAATCTGGTGCGTGCGCGCAACACACAACTTTCACTTACCAACTTACTTAATTAATGCGTTTTGTTAATTGCCACTTCTCAAATGAACAGAACGGCCTTAATTATGAACAATGGTCTGTCATTAAAGGCGTACTCCGCATGCGTGGGCTAAAAGAGTTTTATGAGTTGACTGAATATTTTTATTTTTTTCTCCTATTTATGTTTTCTTTATTTTTATTATATCTCATATTTAGCCATTTCTTATTTTTAGGCGTAACGAGAGACAGTTAATTTCTCCATATAAACAAAAACAAAGGTACTTTATAGGAAACAAAAAAAAAAAAAAGAAGATCTTTGGCAAATACATTCATCAAATACCCAGTTTGATCAAAATCGTTAAAACCGTTTTTGAGTAAATAAAAAAAAACACGTGAATATGATACAAAATTTATTAAGTAAAGTCCCACCTCCGGTTGATCAATTTTGATGAAATTTTTACAGTCATATCTCGGGCATATACAAACATCAAATACCCAGTTTGATCAACATCGTTAAAACCGTTTTTGAGTAAATAAAAAAAAACACGTGAAAAAGATACAGAATTTATTAAGCAAAGTCCCACCTCCGGTTGATCAATTTTGATGAAATTTTTACAGTCATATCTCGGGCATATAAATAGATCAAATACTCAGTTTAATCAAAATCGTTAGAGCCGTTTTTGAGAAAATCGAAATAAAGCGTAAAAAGTTATTAAATAAAGTACCCCCTCCCTTTGAGCAATTATGTAGAAATTTTTGTTGTCACATCGCGGGCATATACATACACCAAATACCCAATTTCAGTTTTGTACGGCCTATAGTTTTTGAGCTAGTCTGTTCACACACACACACACACACACACACACACACACACACACACACAGACACACATACCATTTCGCGGGACTTGGTTATTTCGACTCAGGGGACCCCAAAACGTGTATTTCCGTTGAAAACCGGAAGTCGAAATTTTTTACGATCGCAATACTTCCACTTACTATATATTTCATGGATAGGGTAAGTGAAAGTAAAAAAAAGCCGGGGAAAGACGAAGTTGGTGAAGCGTAAAAAAAATTCGAAATTTGTTTCACCCAACTTACGGTTTTCTACATTTGTTATCTTCTCCAACTAAAAATTATGAAATAAAAACATTTTATAAAAAAAAAATTAAACCGACTTCGAAACCTAGGAACCAGTAAAAATAAATGCACTGAAAAGTATGAAATAATTACCTTCTGATTTTTATGAATACACAGCGAAATTGAAAATGGTATAAAAAGCGGAGAAATGCACTAAGACGAATAATTTTATTTTTATTTGTACAAATACACACTAATTATTATTAAAAATTGTGAACTTAAAATATTAAATACTATGTTCAATACAACACAACCTTTTCGGAGGCGGCGCAAAATTTAAAATTTTTAACACTAGACATTATGAAAATCGTAAATGGATCATCTCTTCTCATCTATTGATTTTGATGCCTACTAATTTTTACTTTCACTTACCTATATATGAAATATATAGTAAGTGGAAGTATTGCGATCGTGAAAAATTTCGACTTCCGGTTTTCAACGGAAATACACGTTTTGGGGTCCCCTGAGTCCAATTAACCAAGTCCCGCGAAATGGTCTGTGTGCGTGTGTGTGTGTCTGTGTGTGTGTGTGTGTGTGTGTGTGTGTGTGTGTGTGTGTGTGTGTGTGTGTGTGTGTGTGTGTGAGTGAACAGACTAGCTCAAAAACTATAAACCGTGCGAACCTGAGATTGGGTATTTAGTGTATGTATATTCCCGCGATGTGACAGCAAAAATTTCATCAAAATTGCTCAAAGGGAGGGGGTACTTTATTTAGTAACTTTTTAAGTTTTTTTCGATTTTCTCAAAAACGGCTCTAACGATTTTCATTAAACTGAGTATTTAATCTATTTATATGCCCGAGATATGAATGTAAAAATTTCATCAAAATTGATCAACCGGAGGGGGGACTTTACTTAATAAATTTTGTATTATTTTCACGTGTTTTTTTTTTATTTACTCAAAAACGGTTTTCACGATTTTGATCAAACTGGGTATTTGATGTATGTATATGCCAAAGATGTGATAGCCAACATTTCATCAAAATTGATCAACCTGAGGGGGGACTTTACTTAATAAATTTTGTATCATTTTCACGTGTTTTTTTTATTTACTCAAAAACGGTTTTCACGATTTTGATCAAACTGGGTATTTGATGTATGTATATGCCAAAGATGTGATAGCCAACATTTCATCAAAATTGATCAACCGGAGGGGGGACTTTACTTAATAAATTTTGTATCAATTTCACGTGTTTTTTTAATTTACTCAAAAACGGCTTTCACGATTTTGATCAAACTGGGTATTTGATGTATGTATATGCCAAAGATGTGATAGCCAACATTTCATCAAAATTGATCAACCGGAGGGGGGACTTTACTTAATAAATTTTGTATCAATTTCACGTGTTTTTTTAATTTACTCAAAAACGGCTTTCACGATTTTGATCAAACTGGGTATTTATGTATGTAAATACCAAAGATGTGATAGCCAACATTTCATCAAGATTGATCAACCGAAGGGGACACTTTATTTCATAACTTTTTTTCTAATTTTTAGATTATCTCAAAAACGGCTTTAACGATTTTCTTCATATTCGTCATGTTTAATGAAAATTGAGTGTTATTTATTATCAGGTAAGCGTTATCATTATTAAAATGTTCTGAGGGGTTTATAGAGCAAATGAAAACAAAAATAAGAAATGAATGTGGAAAATGTGTAACTGAGAAGTGGCATTAACAAAACGCATTAATTTCTTATCTAAGTAAGTTGGTAAGTGAAAGTTGTGTGTTGCGCGCACGCACCAGATTTTTCATTTATATTTGCGCCGCTTCAGAAAAGATTTTGTTGTATTGAACATAGTATTTAATATTTTAATTTCACAATTTTTAATAATAATTAGTGTGTATTTGTACAAATAAAAATAAAATTATTCGTCTTATTGCATTTCTCCGCTTTTTATACCATTTTCAATTTTTCTGTGTATTCATAAAAATCAGAAGGTAATTTTTCATACTTTTCAATGCATTTATTTTTACTGGTTCCTAGGTTTCGAAGTCGGTTTAATTTTTTTTTATAAAATGTTTTTATTTTTAATATTCCAACAATATTCTACACTTAGATATTTTCGTTGAAATAGTGTATGAATTAATTATATTTCATTGTTAATAAATTATCATTAAGGGCTGGGGGTAAAAGATATTTCCATTAGGGTCAAAATCAATAGTGGCCGTGGTCAAGTTTGGAACCCTATTCACCTGCCTTAATATAATTTCTTGTCGTCAGTCAACTTGGGCCGGTGGCAGGCAATTTGATTTTAGTCGCCCCCACAATGGCATGGGCCAGTTGCTACATTGTTAGGTCACCAAAGAGGTTATTCAAAGTGATGGGTGGAGTGTTTATAAATCAAAATGTTTATGTTAAATAATATTGATGGCGAGAAAAAAAGTCTGATATTATTTTATTAGTTTGTGGAGTTCCGTTAATGGTTTGAGAGGTTTCTTCGTTTTTTTAATAAGTGCTTAATGAAAAAGTTGGGCCTGGTAAGAAATGCTCTTTGGGATGCATGAACTCAGTACTCTTAAGTTTCAACATTCAGCCTCCAATGTTTAACTGCATAAATAATGGTTCTCTGGCCTGTTGATTTATTTGGATTATTCAATTGCTGAAGTATAGTTCTATTGATTTTTACCTTCCACTATGCCAGTTTTAATTCATTTACTGAAATTTCAACTCCTTAAACTGTAATAGAACTAGAAAATATCTTTAAAAAGAACAGAACAAAGAAGCCTTAATAAACATATAACATATGGCAACTGTACAATAGTTGAGAGTTTAAGAAAAGAAAAATTAAATTATTGTCACTGTTTACCAATACATTGATGTTAGGATAATCTTAGTTATGAATTAAGTTAGGCCAATCCCTCTAAATAATGATTTTTAAGAAACTTCTAAAATGAACCAATTGTTGGCACATAAAAATGCAAAGGTTTAGAAAGTTGATTTTTTTGGTTTTAAAGTTGACACATGCATTAATTTTCGATTTCCTGTGATTATTAATTAGCAATAAGGACTGCAATAAAGTTAATATTTTTTTTTTAATTTATAAACTATTAAATTCATAATGGAAACGAAATAAATTTTCC
This sequence comes from Aelia acuminata, assembly GCA_911387785.2. Taxonomy (NCBI): domain Eukaryota; kingdom Metazoa; phylum Arthropoda; class Insecta; order Hemiptera; family Pentatomidae; genus Aelia; species Aelia acuminata. Next base: position 150,232,624 of record OU426979.1, on the reverse strand, counting down.
ACGATTCAATCATTTTATACAAAAAAAAAACTTAAATGAGACAAAAACAAAACATAATCAAACGAAAAATGAGATCACACAGTTAAGTAAGTATGATAAAGAGATTTTAGTAATGGCCAGAAGTTTGGTTTCTAATGTTGGGTGTGCACAATTTTAGACTCTCTAATGATGAACTTCATTCTTGAAGTGCTCTTTTAGACAATTAAAGATGGCCGCATTTATTGGTGGGATGAAATGTATAGCATTTTGATAGAGTGCGACTGATAGCAAGTATCACATGTTCTTTGCAGAAGTGGGAAGTGGGGAGAGTCAGATGAGACGTTTGTCCATTCAGGAATAATATTTCAACATCTATTGAAACATGGCGAGTGTTGCTTTCGTTGTGGGTTACTTCTTACTTCATTATTGAATCGGATATTAATTTTCTTTTAAACTTATTCTTAGGTTTGAAACATATTGTTTTAGTTAATTTCTGAGTAATAATAAAATTCTTTAGGGCTATAAAAATGATTTTTGGTAATTATCTGTAAACTGTCTGCGAAACATATTGAAGGTATGGATGGTGTCCTTAAACAATCTTTAAGGTTAGAACTCTGGACGCCGAATAAACCAGCCTCGATAGATCAGGGCATTAAATAGTTGAAAATGGAGAGGTTTAAGGGGCACTAGTTTTTTAAATACCATACTTAATCAATCCGACAGTCTACTGTGGAATCTACCAGAGAAAAAAACAAACGGAGAGGACCTGGAGAAACAAAGATAGAGCCGATATCAAACTAGGAAATGAGTCGTGCTGAAAAGACTAGGCCTAGAGTCAAGGGGTTTTCTGAAGATAAAGATACCTGACGATACGTCCTGGATATTTTCCAGTCGATGGGATCGAGTAAATTTATACAATAATATTGTTCGTTATAAACTATACAGTGTGTTATACCATCTATTGCACTTACTATCTACATGCATACCGAATTTTAAAAAAAATTAAATTTACTCACAGAAAAGCCTTTGGTGATATGCTGACTATGCTGTTTGATATGAAGCGCACGGTAAGGAGCTGAGCAGAGCCGAGGCTGTCCGGTTCCACAGACTCCAAACCGCTACCGACCACGTCGATGTGGGCTGTGCCGCTGCTCGGGAAGTCTGGAAAAACAGTAATACTTTAAGTATAAAATGCAAGGGGAATAAATGATTGGGTTAAAGTCATAGTGATGCAAGTCGATTAATTTTCATTTTAAAAAACAAGATTTTGGAAAACTATTTTAATAAATTCGTTAAACAAACAAACAAACAATTCCTTGTCTAATTTTGTGATTTGAGTTACACTTTTCTCTAAACATTTTAGCCCTTCTAAGGTGTATGATCAGACTTTATAAATTTGAAGATCATATAATATAATAAGCTACAATAGATACATTTTGTTGAATAAGGTATCTATCAAATAAATAGAATTTTCAAATTGGAAATAAATCACGGAAACTTGACGAACTGTTGCTTTGTCAGATTGCTGTTGTGATCGTATTGGAAGATTCATAATTTTAACAAAGGGACGTTTTAATCGTGACGTTGCTTAATATACGTGACCTTCAGAAAAGTTACGGTTTTCTTAGGTTATGAATTGTTTTCCATTTAGTTGGGCTGATAATTAATTTAGATTACTCTTATTAATTTCATAAATATATTTTTGAACAAGTTAAAGGTAAATTAATAACAACATACTTCAAAAAGAGTGATTACGCACTACAAAGAGTTTAACTAAAAAATTTAAATGCTCTGCCGCTAATAAATCGGCGAACCTAAAATTTTATTTATTCCTTTCCGAAGTGAAGAAAATTTACAAATATGTTTATGTGAATTCAGTATAACAAATCCATTATGTAGGAGATCACATATAAAAAATAGGAAAAAATCAATTTCATTTTAAAAAACTCTAATGTAAAATAAAGCAAATGTACATGTCTCTAATTCTTTTTTAATAATAAAATCAGAATTTATAGAATCAGTTCTTGCCTCCCTTGGCTTTAATACCGGCCTTACCGTAGTATAATTCAAATTTGGCTGGCTACCCGATTTTAAGGAATCTGATCCAGTCACACACCATGGTGATCCTTAGTTCTTAGAGGTCAGATGGACGTTTCTGTTATCGACGGACGCACGGCGCTTAATAGGAAGGAGGAAGTTGCCTACACATAGATATGGTCACTAATCACGTCCAGGTTTTTCCTTACAAGATTTGAAGGTGGCAAATACTAAGCATAAATAGGAAACGAGACAGATGAACGGACCAAATTTCCTCGAGGATGACTGTGAGGTGAGCTGTGTGTATTGAGCGTTTACCTTCGGTATACGCGGTGGTCTGTATATGCCTCTTAGCATATGCCACCGCAAATCTTCACTAATCAAGTCTCCAACGGTACTCTGTCCGCAACATTGGACTTGGCTTATCAATCACCTGGTCTCCTCCACACTCGAACCCAAGGGTTTGAACCATAAATTCAGAAACCTGGACTAGTTAGAAAATAGTACAGAGGCCAAGACTTCTTCTGTCAGGGCGGACTGTTCACGAAAAAAGTAGAGGCTAGGTACTAGGTGTGTTATATCGAGTCAAGTGCTCGCGGTTGACAAGGAGACCCTAGCTTGACGGTTGAGTTCAGCAAGCCTTTTCCGCTCTGCTATCGTGCTGACATCCGCTCATCGAAAGTCTGAAAGCTGTTTCTGAAGATCTGCATAGCAATAGAGCGATTATTAGCTGAACTTGTAAGATTTTGGACGGTATGATCCCAACCTCCCAGCGTCGCTTACTGTCTTTCGGTACCTCTGGACTTCTTGTTGAACCGTTGTTACTGCAGCCCGTGGGCTCTAGTGCGTATCGTTCGCGTTCTCTAAGTTTCCGAGCGACTATCACGGCATCTACTCCTGAACCTTAAAAATGTTCCTGACTATATACAAAAGAAATATAATTAATAAATGCTAATAAAAAAAAAATCATGAAAAGGCAACTCAGGCTCGAAAATTTTCTGTAATCGACAGATTTTACAAAAAATATAATTTATATTTATTACTTTATTTTTTGCCAGCTGATCAAGTAAGAATGCTAACCGTAAGCAATGATGAAGCACATCATCATCATAAGCTGCAAGAATATCACTAATACCCATTGCTAACAATCCAAAACCTAGGAAAGCTGTAATCATTAAAGACATATATATTGTTGCAACTACTTTCCAGTGAAAAGTAATTGCGTGATTTCGCAGCTATTGAGTCTCAACAATTCCTGCCCTGTCCTTGCAGAATCTTAATATCGTAAGTGAAGATGAAAACTTAGATTTTCGGAAAAAAATTCTGCATTTTTCTTTAACTTTAAAGAAAATCGTCCTTGGAGTTAAAGAATAGAAAAAAAACTCTTTCTAAATGAATATTTTATTTTCGGGAGAACCCGATTTCAAATTAATTCTGAGATAAAACTATCTAATCTGAATAAACTATCTTGACCTAATTGTTTTAAGAGTACTCCAACATTTAATAAAAGTGATAGGATAAATATTGTTATAATAGATGCGAACCTCGATAAATGGTCGCCACATCCCTCCTACTGTTCGTTCCCTATATAATAATTTAACTCCAGATCAATTAAATTATACTATACTCCAGATATACTAAAAAAAAGGGGGGGTTTCATCTAGTTTATTGTAATAAAAAAATAAATTCTGTAAAAGATTTTGGATCTAATTTTTTATATTCCTATTTCAATAAAAAAAAAAATATAATGTATAAAAAATCAACATTCCCATGATAAATAAAAATGACAAATGGTAAACATATTTAAAAAAGAAGATGGCTTTCATTTATATTTTATGCTAGAAGTTTATGAAATGTAGAGAACGAAAATGAATTTATTTCATCAGTTAGATTGAAGAATAATATTTAAGCAGTCATTTTAAAATATAACTGTTTAGTAAACAAGTCTTTTGGTAAAAGGCAGGCGCAGGTCAGCTACAGTTCCAGCAATACACCCTCCCTATTTTTTGGTGATTCGAATATATGTTATGCTTAGCAAAGTTTTAACCTATCTAAACTCGCATAAAATCATTGATTAAATATTAACTGAAATACTTATCCAATTAAATAGAACTATTTATTCAGTGTTTGTTATATAAGAATAATGAACAAAACAGGAAATGCCCAAACTGCTCTAACTATAACAAACACATCAACAAGAAAGACTAAAAATCGATACCAACCACTCCGCATTAGACAGGAAGTGTCCCTCGTACATCAAAGAAGTCAACAAACTTATACAAAGCACTGACTACGAAACGACATTTCTTTCAGACATGGACTTAAAAATCCTACAAATAAAAGCACATCACTCTAAAACATGTAAGTACTACTTAAATCACTTTATTCAAGCCAAAAACATAGATATAACTCTTATTCAAGAGCCTTATACTAGAAATAATTGCATTACAGGTTTTCCACATAAATTAAATATTTATCAAACACATGTTTCGAAGCCACGAGCCGCAATTATAACCAACAATAGATTCATTGACGCCATCTTACTGACACAGCTCAGCGACCCAGACTTTTGTGCGATTAAAACTATATTAAATCACCAGAAACTGTTATTCATTAGTTCCTATTTCGATGCAACCACGGATATCGAAAATGACCAAGTCAAAATTTCAAGTGTTATAAACGGTTACAATAATCATTACATTATCTTTGGTATAGACTCCAACAGCAGATCGTTTCTCTGGCACGAAAATAAAATCAATCCCAGGGGAAGAATATTAGAAAATTTTATTTTATCCCAAAACTTAAATCTAATTAACGAAACATCTGACCTGACTACATTCGATGGTGCAAAAGGTAAGAGCAATATTGACCTGACAATCTGCAACAGCAAAATGACAAGGTTAATAAAAAAATGCAAAATACTCCATGATTGTAACTTTTCGAATCACAACTCCATTTATTATGAAATAGCTTGGCAGATTAACAGACATACACACAATAAACAAAACCAGAACAGAAATTTTTACAATACGAAAAATGTTAATTGGGAAATCTTTGAGAAAAACTTAACCTTCCAACTCAGAAAACTGTTCGAAATTCCCGGAATAGACTTAAGCACACCACAATTTGAATCTGAAATTATTTCGGTCATTCTTAAAGACAACACAGACAAAACTATTAAAAAATTCTACCAATCAGTTACCATAGCCTGTTATATGACATTTAAAATAAATAAGCATAACTACTCAAAAAATAAAACACATCGGACTGTACCCTGGTGGAACGATGAATTAACTAAACTGAGAAAAGAAACCAACAGACTGAGAAAACATTATCAAAAGGCAAAAACTAACATCAACCTGAGAGAAAGTCAAAAACAAAATTGTTTGGAAAGTAGACATTGGTATCAAGCCCTAATCAAAAAGTCCAAAATAGAATCATGGTAAACTTATTGCACCGAAGAAGCTAATCCATGGAATTGGGCTAATAAATACGCAGCAGACAAGTTGAACAATCAAGAAATTTTACGGACTATACTTACTAATAACAACAATTATACGACAGACTTCAAACACACACTCACACATATAATTGATAACTTAATCAATCAAGACAACATCTCTAACGACAATCAAAAACATAGGAAAACACGCGAAAAGGCTAACTAACCTCCCCTAACAAATGACGACAGCCCACTCGAACAGACGGAAATCTTAAATTGCATTGAAAACTTAAATACAAAGAAAACTCCAGGACACGATAGGATCAATGTAGTCATTTTACAACGTATCACAGAGATTTATCACACAAAAATATATCAAATTCTTTGACTCAATACAGAAATACCTAAAATATGGAAAAAGGGGATTCTTCATGTTATTCCAAAGCGGGACTCCAACAAACTGCGTCCAATAACTATTCTGCCAATAATGAGTAAAGTACTTGATAAACTAATCAATACTAGACTGACCCACTACCTACTGACCAATGACATTCTTAATAAAAATCAATTTGGATTCATACCTCAAAAAAGCACAGTAGACGCACTCTATAAAACAAAAACACAAATAGAATCAGCTATCAATGACAAAGGAAATTGCTTGATGGTGAAATTAGATATATCAGGAGCTTTTGATAACACCTGGGTGCCCGCTATAATGCAGAATCTGAGGCGATATCGATGCCCAAGAAACTTATTTCAAATCATATCAAGCTTTTTCAACGAACTTACAGTAGAACTACAAACGAACAACTACAAATAAACGAAAAACCTGACGATAGGAACACCTCAAGGCTCATCTCTCTCACCAACACTCTGGAACATACTAATAAATTCTATATTTGAAATTTCCCAACCCAACAATGTACAGATAATTACATACGCCGACGATATTCTACTTCTTGTAACTAGCAAAATATTCAATCAACTAGAATCTGACACTAACAATACGCTAACATAACTGGAAAGATGGGCAATCGACAACAAACTTGAATTCAACATTGACAAAACGAAATATATTATTTTTACTAAGTAAAGAAAAATTCCAAATTTAAACATTCGGCTATACTCTAAAGCAATCTCCCAAACTAACACGATGACATACTTAGGTCTAACATTCGAAGAAAACTAAATTGGAAAGCACACACAGACAAGGTAGTTAATAAGACGCTAAAGACCGTGAACGGACTGACCATCGCCGCAAGAAACACATGGGGACTTAAGGGAGAAGCCCTAAAAACCATATATGAAGGTGCTATTATTCCTAAACTTCTTTACGCCATACCAGTCTGGGATTCAGCGGCTATGAAAACCATTAATCTACAAAAGTTACAACGGGTTCAGCGATTAATGGGAATTAGGATTAGTAGGGTCTTTCGTACTATTTCATATGACGCCGCATGTGTTCTTGCGGGGATATTACCAATTCACCATAAAATAAATGAAATAGCGACAAATGACAAGGACATAAGAAACGAATAAATTGAAACCAGCTTGCCAACCAAACACTGGATACATCCCTCAATACACGCCAAAATAACCGATTTCATAACCACCACAGACATTGGCAACTTTAACATTGACATATACACGGACGGAAGCAAAGATGATCAGAACATGGGATGCGCACTGACTTTTTATGACAAAAACACATGGCACGAAGAACAATATAAATTAGGACCAAACTGCTCCAACAATCAGGCGGAAAAACTGGCAGTAGTTAAGGCCACAGAGTACATTTTAAGCCTGACAGGAAACAAGACATATTCGTACAACATCCTTACAGACAACAGATCTTTGATAGACTCAGTCAAAAACTTCAAATCATATGACTCACTGACATCACAACTAAAGAAAAACTTAATCAAAATCATGGACAAAGGAATTCAAACTCGTCTGACGTGGATTAGAGGACACAGTGGCATCGAAGGCAATGAGAGAGCAGACGTATTGGCCAAGAAAGCTGCTCACGACACAAAGACACTAATCTCTTACACCACAGTGCCTCTGACAAACATAAAGAAAAATATCAAAACTGACACACTAACTAACTGGAACGAAGAATGGCAGAAATCTATTAAAGAACGACCTTTAAACAAATATATCCCAAAAATCATACAACAAAATCATGAAAATCCAAAAAGCACACATTACAAACTAACACAAGTACTGACAGAACACGGACAAACAAAACAATATTTGAACCGGTTCCGCCTTTCTAACACAAACACTTGTGACTGTGACGGACAAACTCCACAAACTTTTAAACATATCTTATATGACTGTCACTTGCACGAACACAACAGAGGACACTTAATAAAAACAACCATGATGAAGGGCGACACATGGCCTACTCCGGAAAACAAGTTATTTGAAAAATATAAATTGGAACTAATAAAATTTTCAAAATTAATTATCCTTCAGAATTGACTCCAGAGAATACAGAAGACCCGGCAGAAGAACAAATGGACCTTATCTTCCACCACAACCAGTGGTGTTTTGAACTTTTATTTTTGTTTTGTTTATTTCTGTTTTTTTTCGCCATTGATTTGTTTTGTGTTAAGTTAGAAGAGTTTAACAAACAGATTGATTACTATTACTGTAAAAAAAAAAAAAAAATAATGTTAACATCTATGCAGGTAGTATGCCTAAGCGCATGGAATCTGTAAAAATTTAGAAATACACGACCCTCCCATTGGGATACTATGGAAGGGGAAAAATAAAATATAAGAATACCGTTGATATGATTTATAAGTTTTCGACTTTAAAATTGTTGGCTTATTAAATTACAAAGATGATTTTCTTTAATATTCTCTTATTTTTTCTTCTCCAAGGTAATTGTGAAAATCCTAGAGGAGAAATGCTTTATTTTTTAAAACAAAACAAAACAGTGCTGCCCAATTACATTGGGTTGCTACAATACACAGCTTACTTATCAATACAATTACGTACATTAATTAAACTAAAATTACATTATAATTTTTCATGCATATAAACCTACGGTTACAAAATCTTACATTTTTTTTTTTTTTCTTTTCCAATATTTTATTTACTTTTTATTTGTTTATTTCTTTTTTTCCCTTCTTTCCTCTCTTTTTCTCCCTTAAACCATTATTTTTCTTACTTTTTTCTTCCCCCGTTATAGTTTACATCACTCTTGAGCAAATCTTTCAACATTCTCTCTCATTTTTCTACCCGTCCTATCATGGCACGCATACAGAGCAAAAAAGAAAATAGGTTACAGATAAATAACTAAACGAATATATAAATATATGAATAAATAAGTGAATAGACATAAATAAATACACAATTAATAAATAAATAAAAAAAATGTACACAAATATATATATATAAAAAAAAAAAAAAAAAAAAAAAAAAAAAAAAAAAAAAAAAAAAAAAAAAAAAATCTTTGACAGACAGAACAGCCACACATAATTAGTGGCCATATAGATGATAGTGGATAATGCCCAGGGAGTCCAAGATTATATTTTCAGCCAACACCGAAATTTCTCTCATCTCGACACCTAGGTCTTCTAAAAAACTCCTTGTTCTTTTTGGGATCGTTCCGCGAGATCCGAACCAGAGGCCTGTCACGGAGAACTCTCTCTCTCCAAAGGTCTCGCGGAACTTCTCTTTAAGGAAAGGGATGCACTTTTCGTAGATATCTCTCTTTTCCCTTTCCACCTCACCCGCCTGGTCAAGGTCATTGTTTTCAAATCTAATTGTCGGATCCACCACCAGTGCTTTATTCCCGGTCTTAGGGAATGCGACAATGTCTGCATACCTCGTGGATCCATCTGTGTCAATGCAATAGACCTCGTCAAAGCAGGCGAAGTTCCTCTCTTTAAGGAGTCTTATAAGTTCATGCTTAACCCTATGGTGCCGGCGAGTTATGAGGAGGGAGTTGTTGGGGCATTTTCCCAGCACGTGGGCTGGTGTTTCAGACTCTCTGCCGCATTTACGACAGAGGGACCCAACTTCTCTCGGTTGTCCGCTGGCTCCTGGGACTCCTCGCAGAGGGGCATAATTAATGTTGAGTTTTAAGGAGTTCGACCATTCTGACCCCGAAAGAACCTGCTTGTCGTAGATGTATCTGTTAGCCTTCGGGGTCTCTTTAAAATGTCGAACTCCAATTCCCTGCCATTTATAATTGGCCCATTCCTCAAAAGCATTTTCACGCAGCGACTGACGTAGAGCTCTCGCACTTCGGTAGCCCTGATCAACACCCAGTCTCTCGGCGCATTCCGCCAGCTCTTCTTGGTAATTAAATATAGACTGAAACAGGGCATCCGGCACATTTGACAGCCGCTGAGCAATGGACCAATGCTGCAAAGGAGCCTCCCATTGGCAACGGATCAATCCCAGTCCTCTATACCTCCTTGGTGCGTAGAACATCGCTGTCGAGGTGTTGGCTGGGAGCCCAATTATGGCTTTGATACTCCTGCGAATATTGGTGTCAATACCATCCAATACTGCAGGACGTATTTTAGTTAGGGGTGCTGTCTGGAGAGGATAAGTAAGCCCCGGGAACACGTATTGATTCACAACGTTGACCTTCTGCTCTGGTTTTAACAAACACGAGCTTACCAATTTGTCGAGATTAGCGTTCACTATTGTCACCGTCTCATCATTAAAGACAATCTCTCCCGAGAACAAGCATCCCAAATATTTTATTCTCTCATTCTTATCTACAGTCTGAATGCTGTCTCCGTTCTCCAGGGAGAGTGTCGTCGTCTGCAGCTCTCCTTTTTCTATAACAATTCCCACGCTTTTTAGCGGATTTATAGCCAGACCTATCTCTGCTAGCACCCTCTGAGTGCTGTTAATAATTCTCTCGGCTGCACCCTTGTCGCGTGCCGAGACCGCCTGGTCGTCCGCGAATCCTGTAAGGCCACACATTCTTGGTCACTTAATTGGTAGCCAAACTTTTTGGCAAATTCTTGGTCACATAGGTCCCGGTAGAGGTGGTCTATGGCCAGGTTGAATAGCGAAGGCGACAAGGGCCCGCCCTGAGGCACTCCTCTGAGCACACTGATCTGGCTGGTCGAGTGCGCTCCTACACTAATCTTAATTTTATTAGTGGTAAGGAGAGCTGCTATTATATTTTTGAGGTCCGGTGACACCCCTCTTGCCTCTAGAGAGCTAACGATGTGATTGTGGCCAACGTTGTCAAATGCACCTACTATATGCGCAATAAAATAAATAATAAATAAATAATAAATAAATGCGCATAAAGGTATAGTCTTTTTTTAATTTTATTTTTATTTGTAAAATATTTTTTGGTTAATAATAGTCCGGGGAGGCGGTCAATAAAATACAAAATAGTATAAAACTATTTTATTGTTGCCGACGTTTCGACCCAACTATGCAGGTCTTGGTCAGGGCTAAATAAACAAGACACAGACAGAAATATCAGTAATTATGACAAGGAATATGAACTGGCTAGATAAAATATAAAAAATATGAAAAAAACAAAGAATATGAACTGACTAGATAAAATATAAATGACTGTAAACTTAAGGTTAAGCATATAATTTATATACACAAGGTGTAATACGGCTATTGACACTGATAGTATAGGTGGTGTGGTAAGATGGGGTAAGGTACATAATAGTGGATAAGTTATGAGAAAGGTGTACTAGGAGTAGATATGGTGGCAAAAATGGGGCACAGTTGAATAGGGATTAATATATGATGGATTATAATTATAGTAAATAAAGAAGCTTACCTTATGACAGGGATGGATATCAGGGCCAGAGTGAGGGCACCCGAGGGTCGAAGTAAGGTAAACATTTGTCGGAGTCGGAGTATGACAGAAAAAAAGGGTCCGGAAAGCGGGTTAGGATTTGTTTACATACACTAACTTTACTCAAATAAATAACCTTAGTTACAAGAATAAATAGTGGCATTTTAAACAGTATAACAAAATTGAGGAAACTTATAACTAGCTGACTATATATGGATGTAATTAATATTATGAGAAAACATTAAATGTGAATTATACATTAATAATTTTTTTTTTACATTACAGTTGATATAAATAGGTTATATATGTATTTGATAGGAACTTATTAATTATCTATGTAGCCTTAAGGTGTTAGAAATTGTACAATTGTGGAAATTGACATTTTTTTATAGGTGCAGTACAAATAATAATTGTTATTTCATATAATAATTTGTTCATTCTGTTAAATAAATAGTAGTAGATGTTTGATTACATGAAATGATCTGGTTCTATTACATAAAATAGGTATATAATATGAATAGGCGGATATGTTAAGTAAGGATCGAGAAGGGGAGGTTATACAACAAGTAATGAGAAGAACTTATATGTTTATGTAATCTATAAGTGTTTTGTGTCAAAAAGTGGTCGATGGAAATTTTGTAAATAGAATAGGAGATACTGGGAGGGCGGTAGTGTGAAGTTATTAACGGAGGGATATTACAGGTTATTGTTGTTTGATTAGGTTTAAAATGTGTCTGTAAGTAAGAGAGATAAATTCTTGTCTATCTTGTGGTTGACAGGGTTTGGTTCGAGATAAATGTATATGGATTCAGACATAAGTTTTTTTCATGGTTAAGAACTGTTTCGGGGATAGAGGTTTTATCAAAATCAAAGGAATGGTTAAGGCTTAAGGCGTGTTCTGAGAGTTTGGACGCGGAAAGGTTATGGAATATTTATGTTGGGAAATGCGAGTTTTAAGGTGCTTTTAGGTTTCTCCGATATAGGCTGAATTACAATTAGTGGTTGAACATGGGACCCGGTAAACAATATTGGATTGGTATTGTATTGTTAACCGTAAGTTTACAGTCATTTATATTTTATCTAGTCAGTTCATATTCTTTGTTTTTTTCATATTTTTTACATTTTATCTAGCCAGTTCATATTCTTTGTCCTAATTACTCATATTTCTGTCTGCGCCTTGTTTATTTAGCCCAGACGAAGACCTGCATAGTTGGGTCGAAACGCCGGCAACAATAAAATAGTTTTATACTATTTTGTATTTTATTGACCGCCTCCCCGGACTATTTTCAACCTTATTCTATATCCGGTCAACTATCAAAATATTTTGTGGTCTATTACATAAAATAACATGAGTCTAGTGCTCCACTACAAATATAATATCAAAATAGATTAAATAATAGCAGACCTATTTTATAATAACTTTACATAACATATTAATGACAAATGTTATATACCTACATACTTAATCTAATTTTTATAAACAAACGGACAATGGAGAAGAAGTATATTGGATATGTACTGTTTAGAGGAACTACACATTTCACCATAATGAGACTGAAGGAATCATCTTTTAGGTATGTATTTATGGCGTATAGCATTTGAAATGTAAATAGTGTTCTGATGAAGAATACAGGTGACTAAAGGTCCTATAGGCTGGGTTGGTGGATGAATTAAGAGCTCTGTTGGTATATATTGAAAGAAATTGGTTCTTAATTTCTTCAATAATGTTCTTAACCCGTCACATTAGTGGTTGCCTTTCATTCTTTCCATTATAATTAAAAATTAAACTAGATCCACGAGTAATGGCCAGGGTATGGAAATAGAAGGAGGAGGAGTAAGAAGGGAGGGGGAGGTAAAAAAACTTCCATATTAATGGGGCCTCCGGGCCCTCATGAATCAAGCCACCTCAGGGATATTAATCAATTTTTAATCAAACCATGAGAGGCAGTGGTCACGTCCGGTCAGGCCGGAAAGACCCCTCCGAGGTAACGATCAGCCCGGAAGTGGTCGTTAGCGACCATAGTTGAGATGAAAAAATGTCGAGCCCCCAAATGGCGAGGAAATTGCCCATGATATGAATTTAATAACCGTTTCCAATTACATTAAAGTAAGGGAGTAATCTTGTAAAATGAAGTTGGTTGATCTATTTATTATAATGTATGATTTAATATAAAGATAAGCGATAATTTAGAAAAAAAAAATCATATAAGGAAGTAAGAATCAGATGATTTTAATTACAAAAGTACGTGTGAAGTTTTAAGCTTTCAATTCTCTGTTTAATGTGTTTACTGTGCGAAGAAACAAGATAATTTGCTCGAAAGTTATTTTTATTAAGTTGAATCTAATGAAGAATCTGACAAGTCGCTTCCAGATACTGAGTTGAATCAAAGAGTCCATCATGAACAGAATAATAATAAAGGTTTAGCTAACCATCCCAAGGTTCGATGCCGAAACCACCAATCGCTTCCTATACACTCCAAACAGTACCAACACCGCAAGAAAAGCCCGATCAGAAGGATTCTGATTGAGAGGACAACCTTCGTCTTAACCTACCTCTCGGACGTTATCTATTCGACAATGGGCTTATTATTCTTTTAGGTATTCGTTCGCAATTTTCCATGCCCATTTTTACCAGAAAGCGGACATTACTACAACCGGTCTAAGTTTATGCAATTCGTAAAACCGTTTTAATTATGGGGTTGATTCATCCTTGTTTTCAATAGTTTATTTTTAATGAAATTAGAGGTTGTACATCCCTTAATGTACGTGGCCATGTTTGACATTCGTAAAGAACTGTTGGAAGTATAATTAAAAGTTTTATAAATTCTAGTTTTTACGTAACGGACAGAAGGCGTTAATTGAATAATTTTGTAAACGAAAATTAAAAATTTCCTGCCTTCAATCTAATTTTCACTTCCTCTTCGATTTACTTTTTCTCTAGTAATCATATAACCTAAAAAACGAAGTTGTTCTCCGGTTTTAAACATTTTCACTTCTGCCTCATTATCCGAAATCACCCCCTTTCTGCGGCTTATTATATGCATTACTATGGTGATTGGATTAAAAAAAGGGTGTTCTACGTGTGAAAGAACAATATAAGATTTGTTTAAGTGGTTTAACAGATAAGAAAAGTGAATTAGTGAAATTTTAAACTTGACATTTAAAGAGTGAATTTTTCTTCATCAGGATGTCTCTTATCATTCCTTTTCCAGCTATAATTCAAAGGAGAGGAAACACAACGCTAGCCTTGCGAGAAGTAAGCTGAATCCGCTGGTTCTGTTAAATGTAGTGAAATACAAGATAAAATGAATTGAACGACACTCCTTCATCGGATAAAATCATTCGTTCGGAAACTTTAAAATAAACCTCTCAGCTTTTGATAAACGTTTCATATCCCAATAAACATGTCAGATATTACACGTTATTCTCTCGGAAACGAAAATAATTCATTACGAAAATATTAGCTATAAAGCTGGCAATGGATTTTGGCGTTATTTTTAACTAACATGAATCGTTGTACGCATTGATAAATCCAAAACACTTTTGTACATTTATTGTATGACAAAAAATTTATTTGGAAAATTTAACCGAAACTAACAATCAACAGTTACATAACACTTAATGTTTCGACCAGGTCGAAATCCTGCGGACGCCCTTGCATTGGTATATATACAGTGTGACATGCTACTCGTGCGACAAACTTCACCAGTAGATTCTCCACCATAAAATGAATAAAAAAGTTCAATTGACAATGGTCCGATTCTTAACCATTTCGGAATAATTTCGCTTTTTATCGATTTTGAAAGATATCACGACCTGGCATCGGAAAACCGTGATATCTTTAAATCTGAAAATTTCTCCGAAAAGCTGATAGCACCGTTGAAATCTACATTAACTGTTCAATAATAAAATGGTCATTTCAAAATTTTTGGGCCAATTTTTCGTGTTTTATTTCAGCCACAACAACAAAATAAGTGAAAAATTTTACAAATCGGAAAGTGTTTAACATATTCGGGAGTTTCTAATTTTATTTTCAGAAGGCAGCAAAGTTGAGAGAAAATAACTTATTTAAAAACGCTTCTAACGCACTATTCATTTCTTAATTTGGTGTTTCTAAGACCAAGATATGGATGACATAAAGAGAAAAAATTATGGTTCAAGGATTGTTAATGCTTGAGAATTTACATTTTAAATTTGAAAAAACTAATACAACTCACTAATATCTCTAAAATAAATTAATTTTTAATCATTTTATTTATGTTCAAATTGGAAGCCGTACTCTGCAATACACGAACGTTCCCGTTTTCTCATATTCCCAACTGTCACACCAAAAGTGAGAAAACGTCGAAGTTTTTTAGCAGCGGGGAAGATCCTTGCTCTCAAATTGTCTATGTTTGTCACTTCAGTGCGATAGATCAGTTCCTTGAGATATCCACAGACGAAATATTCCATGGGGTTGAGATCAAGAGATCTTGGTGGCCATAGAACTGTCCCATCACGGCCGATCTACGTTTCGAATCTTTTGTCAAATACGCCTGAACTATTCTAGAGGAGTGAGAAGACGCACCATTACTACCAAAAACTGTGTTTGGGCGGAAGTTATTGGAGATGTTCTCGTGCTGAAAAATTATGTTTCTCCTCAATTGTAAAAGTAGGTCCTCCAGCAAGGTAGGCCGCGTGTTTTCGATAATATTTAAGTAATGGTGCGTCTCCTCACTCCTCTAGAATAGTTCAGGCGTATTTGACAGAACTAAAATTAGAAACTCTGGCTTATGTTAAACACTTTCCCATTTGTAAAATTTTTCACTTATTTTGTTGTTTTGGCTGAAATAAAACTCGAAAAATTGGCCAAAAAATTTTGAAATGACCATTTTATTATTGAACAATTAATGAAGATTTCAATGGTGCTATCAGCTTTTCGGAGAAATTTTCAGATTTAAAGATATCACGGTTTTCCGATGCCAGGTCGTGATATCTTTCAAAATCGATAAAAAGCGACATTATTCCAAAATGGTTAAGAATCAGACCATGGTCAATATGAACTTTTTTATTCATATATAATTTATTTTCTTGAAATATTTTTCATGTTCAGTTTTAAGACTTTCTGTTTTTTAGCCTTCACTTAAAGGCATTTTTTTATTATTTACATATTATATTCTGATTTGAGATCGTTTCAAAGGCATTAATGCTCGAAGGCATGAGAGCCTTTTAACAGCGAAGGAAACAATGAAAGATAACATATTATGATTAAATAACTTCTATCATTACATATTTAGTTAAATTGCACGCTGAAGTGCCTGTTAAACGAAAATAAAAGTTCTCTTGAATAGATAAGTTACGAAGAAATTAATGAATGCAATTTTTCCAACGATAACTAATATATTGGTCGAATGAAAGGGCTGAGAGGAATTAAAACTTAAATCCGTTCCATAAACTCTAAAATTTAATTTTTGGTGTTTAAGCGTTGTAGAATTAGATTTTCTATTCTCTTCAATCTCTGTAGAATAGCCGTGAATACTCTTTTAAAATTATATAAATTAAGCATCCATAGACCAAGGAAAAAAAAACAACTATAAATCTAAATTTCGTAATGTGCAAATGTTTTCCCTAGGTTGAAAAAAGTTGTAGGGTGGAAAAGCTTAAGGGTCTAAGTGCCAAAAAAATAAAACAAACTTTTCTTTTTGACAAATTTCTATATGTGCCAAGGCCATTCTTAAGAAATGGGTATAAGTAATGTTTGAAAAGAAAAGAGTTGATTGAACGTCTGAAAAATGGCATGGGTATAACCACTGAACTTACTTCACCCTAGAGGGTATAAGTCACATCATTTCTGTAAAAATTTCCTAAGGCACTTATACCCTTTTGCATTTCCACGCTTCAGTTGTCCAACCACACTTCCATTCTGAAAATTTGTCTTTCAATTATGTTATTGACAGGAATAAGCTTTTTGGTGTAATTTGATTTATTTTAAACGATAAAAGAAATCTTTATTTGTTAATCTAAAAGTTAATAAATAAGAGAAATAGCCGATTTTATTCATAGTCCTCATCGTTTATAAAATCATAATTTCATTCATAATAATAATAAAGATTAATTTAATACTATCGTTTCCAGTTTTCTCGTTACTTGAACAAAGTTAGCATGTAATTTTATATATTTTAAAATTTAGAGCCGAATTTTCATTACACCCTCTAATATGAACAATTAAAACAAAAATAAGATAAGTAACACAAAATTAAAATAAAGGCCATAAATAAGGATAAGAATAATTAGTTTCAGAGCAGGGAATACTCATTTACTTCTACCGTAAGGGCTCATCAACACACAGCTCCTGCGGCCACGCAAAAAGACGATCAAACGTTAAATAATTGGCGTAAACGTAATTGAAAACGTGATCTCATTCGGCCTTCAACGGTCACGCGAAGGAAGGGACCCCGAATAGAGTAATATTGGCTAATGCACGGAAACCAATTGAAATTTTTTTCAATTCCCGTGACAGACACATGGATATCGCGTGTAGATTGGTTGCTCCTGCGAACTCACCTGTACAACTATATCTCCCAATGTCAGGGATAATATCACAGAGTAGAGTGGAAAAACTCGCCACTTTGGATGGAAAAACACTACCTTTTATCTTGTTGGATTGCTTGTCAGAAAAGTGTGTAGATGTTTAAAAAAAAAAAATATTTTAATTCTTTAAACGCGTGATGGATGGAAAGCTTAAGTTTGTTTATATATCTGAAGGTATTATGAGTGTATGATCTCAGGGCCTACTTAGTATATCTGCAGTTTCTAATTGAAAAATGAACAATCCCTCAGAAATAGTTTACGTTATTTTCAAGTGTAGATATTTTAAGTTCTATTAGAACTAACCGGAGAACGGGCCGGGCCGGCCGTAGTTTATTGTGGATAACACGGCTGTCGTTGCAAACAGCCCAAATTTAAATTATGTCTTGCAAATCCATTTTTTTTATCATCTAACTGCCTAAGGAAGTCAGTCGCCCTTGGTTTTGGGTTCCCCATAGATCAGTGGTTTTTTATGGAACGGTTTTTCGTTTCTTTCCATTGACTCTAAAATTGATCTAGGTTACTTATACCGAAGAAGGCGTAACAAATGAACTTTCATTGTGCATATAAAATAAATACAACGATGTAGTGGGAAATGGGTCGTACACCATTCGTGCATTTGGGAAAGGATATCAATTTTTAAAATTCCTGTAACGACCTCTTCATATGAAGAGGTGAGATGCAAAACTCGTTCGTTCCACCTGAACACATTTTTCAGGAAAATCAAAAAATTACCACGTCTTGTAGAGTGGCCAGATAAAGATGATTTTTTTCCCTTTTTTCCTTCAAAAGGTGCAGCTACCCTGTGTAAGTGATCTTGGAATAAAAAAAATTCCTGATTTAGAGGTAACAAAAAAAAAAAAAAAAGTAACGTAACATGAAATGAGAAAGTTTTGCAACAAAAGGTTTAAAGGAAAGACTTTTGCTGCGCAACACATTGGTTCGAACGTTTTTAATTCACACAGCGTAAGTTGATCTTCTTAATAAGTAATATTAATTTAGGTTCACAACTATTTTATAAATGCATTCGGTACCATTTTACAAAGTAATATCACCCACTGACTTAAAACATTTACTAAACATTTTTTTTTTTTGACGAATTTTTCAAAAATATCAGCGTTCGGTTATAAAACACCCGACTACAAAAAAGTTACAGAACGACTAGATCCTAAGGCTATCGTCTTCTTCATTAATAGCGACTTCATCATCCTATTGTTCGTTGTTTCCCTCGTCTGTGGCAGAAATATTGAGAACTCCTGTGTAATACTTCAATGAATCATTGGCCTTGCACTCGTCACCAAAATGCTTTTTCAGCAGATTATCAACTCCTCTCAGCTTGTTGAAGCCATTGAAAAATCAATTATTTTATTATACCTAGGTAAAAAGAATCGAATATAAAATGAAATAAAACACGCGATTTTCGATATTTTGTTCAGAAAGAGTAACAGAAACTGCTGAAGTGAACGAATGGAATGTGTGCAAAGCGAGAAGTGATCATTGGAACCAAAGAGTTTTGCATAAAAACGAGTAACGAACCCGTTTTGAAACACAATGAGCTATGGAACGAATCAGTTCTGCAACAAACCGCCATTTTTTGCTATTTTTTATAGCAAAATCCATAAGAAATAATTTTTGCTCCAATCTGATTAGATATGTTGAAAGAGCATTAAAATATCTTTTAGAATTCACTGCTATCTCAATTTTTCAGAATAATGGAACGAACGAGTTTTGCACCTCACCTCCTCATATAATCCATTATTAAACCAGCTGTTAACTGTGCTTTCACCCATGTAAAGCTTTGGTTATTTGCATACTCGCGATAAATAAATAACAGTCCGTTTTATTTTATAAATTTCCATTGACTTCTTTGCCTATTGGTTTGTTTACCTTCTCATCTTTACAGCTTAGCTGCCGATAAAGCTAAGATTTTGGTTTTAGACATTTTGTGTTAGACAGAAATATTTCTATAAATTATTCAAATATAAGTTTAAACATCGATTTACCCATATGAAAAACTATTTTAGGAAACTTGTTCAATCTAATCCAGATTTATATATACATATATATATATATATATATATATATATATATATATATATATATATAGAGAGAGAGAGAGAGAGAGAGAGAGATAAACATGTTTATTTAGACGAAAACAATAAAAACAAATGAAAACAGGATGGGATCATTTCCGGTCTATTGGTAAGTTGGCCCATGAACAAAAATATTTAATCAATATATATTATAAAGCAAAGTGTACAATGTGCGTGCCGATAAGGCTCAAAAACCACTCAAGGTATGTTTAATAAAGTTATGTCAGCGTGTTGCTATACAACCCCTAACGGAGAAGAAGGTTTCCGTTTTTCTCTTAAGGGTATAAAATTGAAGAGAAAAGGACTGGAATTTTAAGCCTCTCGCACCATGTAATTAGCCTACCTGAGAATGACATACGAGTTTATGAATGAAAAATTTAGTTCGAGCTGCAGACTACCAGGAAGCGCTAGGGGCGTTTCACTCAATGTTTGTTGTTCATTCATTCCGTTCAGATTGTAAAGGTTATATATTTTACAGCTGTTCTTTTTAAATTACTAAAACATCAAGCGAAAGTAATTAATTTCACCTTTGCGTTCAAAATAAAATAATGATTTTACATCTCTGCAATCAATTAAAAAACCGCCTGGATACCTTACAAAATTAATTTTCTCATAAGAAGGTTAATTGAATAACACATTACATTTAACCAATATTAAACATATACTTGAGTAAATTTAATGCAATATGAGTGAACATATTTTAGTTGTACAGTGAGTGAATAAAAACAGACATAAAAAAAAGAAGAAATAAATTGACTAAATATAAATCGAAAATAAAAAGTTTTAAGTGTTCTTATTGTATGTAATTATGAAAAAGAAGTTGGTTATATTACTATGATGAGGATTCCAGTTGACAATATGACTAACTCCAATTACACCATTTTTTTCAGTAAGATTTTATCACCCCTCATAGTTCAGGATAAAAAGAAATATGGTAAAAAAAAAATGTGACTTCATGAAATTTTGGTTTTCACTTTGTGATAGCAGTAAGATTCGAGATCTGCAGAGTCCGCCCAAATTACGGGGGGATAACTTAAGGGAGGTTGAAATGGAAGAAAGGTATTTAAAAAAAGTTTCTATGAATCATCAATAGTTCCTATACTTCTGGATATAATAGGACCATCACTGTAGTCGGCGCTTAGGTTGTACCGGAAATATAATTTTTCAACTATTATCTAATAACTTATTATCTGCTGACTGCTTGGAATGGGTTTATAGGATTCAGAATAAGCCCACACAACACAGAAACCATAAAAAACAATGCATAAATCGACTAAGTTGCAGCAAAGTTGATTGTTCATTCACTATTTTCAATCTCCCTCTAAAGTACATAGGGTTCCTTATTTTGGCGGACTCTGCAGATCTTGAATTTTAATATTGATACCAAGTTAAAACCGAAGTTTCGAGAAATTGCTAATTTTGTTCAATATTTCCATTAATTTTAAAGTTTTTCTCTTATTAAAACTACCACACAACTACCGGAGCGAAGCCGGGCACCTTAGCTAGTATAATATAAAAAACATATGTATGAGATTCATATATATATATATATATATATATATATATATATATATATATATATATATAAATTAATGGACAACAATGATATCATAGCTATGTTGTTAAAATATTATAACAATTATAAAACTGACCAAGCGATAACATTATTGATAACTACGACGAAACTATTGCTCTACTTAAGCACCTAAACAATGTAATTGTATAAAGCGACCCGATTACATCATGTAAGCAATAGAAATATTTTTTTTTTTCAAAGTACACGTTGAACTCTGCCTTATAACAACTGTATTATTTATTGTCTGATATTTTCCTCACCTGGTAATGACTGATATAAATCAGAGAGTTAAACCTGATATTAAATCCATCAGATTATTCAAACAAATTAATTAATTAAAATTATGCCTTCTACCAGGAAATTCATGAGTATGGGTCTTCATTATGTTTCATGCGTACCTTCTAATTATGTTTTTACTCTCTTGCAGTTTAATTATTGTTAGAATTTCATGGAAATGTTGAACATGCCACAGATAAACTAAACAAATCGGACTTAAAATTTACGCCACCGAGGAAAATACAGTCGAATAAGTCATGAGGTCACAAAAGGTGTCCAAAAAGTCGTTGGGTAGATATCTTCGAAAAATTCAAAGACAGAAGAAAATTGACCGATCTCGAAGGGATACTTCAGGGATAATCTAGATCGAGGATTTCAAACACAATCAGCAGAGAACGAATCTCCCACTAGAAGAAGTGTACATAAAAAGAATGATTGTTTGGGCCAATAGGCATCGATATGGATGAGAGATGGCCTCCTATTGGTCGGTCCCTGTCATAAAGCACCTCCTATCGGACAAATGGTAGCCCGCAATACCATTTGTCATCATCCATCGCTTGGCTCTCCTTCACGGACCATTCTCATATTTTTACTAACCTTCTTCAAAAATTCTTTTCCGAAGGTGGTATTGGTATATATGATATGAAATTATAGTTAGTTGAACAGTAAAAACATTCGTTATTTCATTTTATTAGCCATAATCGATTGAAGAAAACATTCTTTAACTGATAAATCGCAAATCATAAAGCAACCCGACACGATTATTTAAATGATTGAATATATTTTTTGAAATAAATATAAAGAATGTAAAATAGCCATTTAAGGGGGAAACGGCGGTCAGGTCATTTATCTTGATAAAAAATTTATAAAGAAGTCTCCAGAAAAAATTATAACCTATGTTCTAACAGTTACAAAAAAGTAGGATCTTTTTTTCCTGGTCCTAATTTTTCGGACAGCAGAAGAATTATTGTATTTGACATGGCATTAATAATATTTGGAGTACTAACTAGAAAAAAAAAAAAAAACCATTTATAAATGTACTTGTTAAATTTTCGGAAATGTTTTTACTAATTAAAGTTATCAAAAATCACAGAACAACAGGAGAACGATTCCTAGAAGGTTTATCTACAGATTACCTCGCTGTACTATTAGTAATTAGGACCATGATAAGACCTTGTTATATAAGTATTAAGAGATCACTAGGTTCTTACAGTATTTCCAAGATGAAGGGGATTTTAGGATCATTTTTATTGTTTTGTTTGACTTCTGCCTTTTCGGAAGTGATCAACATCAATACAGAAATTGATGAATACTTGAAAAAATGGAACGAGGACGTTCGAAATACTAAAGATACAACGTTCGGCATATTAAGTGACAGTATAGGGACTGATGTAAGCATATATAATATATATTTATTATATTATCCTAATTACAATTATGGTTAACAACTTTAAAATACCGTAAAAAAATGAAATTTCTTATTTATCTAGATGATTTGAAGTATGGGGGAAAATCGCAAATGGGGGCTTCTATTCTTTACATATGGGCTTCTATACATTCGATTTTTTCCAGCAAAATTCATAGGAAGGTAAATTTATGTCACTTATCGTCATCAGTTAAGTCGATAATGAATAAACCATAATACTGGTTGCAATTTCTAAAAAAGTAGTATTTTCTTATCCACGGATATGGATTCCGATTTTATAAAAGGCTTTACAAGAAATTTACAAAATCTACTATTTAGGGAAGAAAATTAAAGGCGCGAATACACTATGTTAAAGTTCTAGGGTGACAGGAAACTTCTCTATTCAGTCACAAAAGCCGAGTATCAGACCTGTATTTGGAAAATCCCTTTTATTTTAAAGAGCTTTGGCACCCAGCCTCTATTGGGAGATTAAACCTATTTAAATTATTTATTAAGAAGGAAAAAAAGACAACTAGCTCTCGATCCAGAAGAGTACTTTCAGTAGTTTCTAACGAAGTTGTGAAACCGAGGCCCTCACTTGGTTTGCAGTGGTACAGTTGTATAAACGCAGGATCAAAATTTGAAATCGTCTTTAGAAAAGATTTTTATATAAATATATTTAAGTTGTTAGTGTTGATACTACTATAATCCTTTATTTTGATTTTGATATTATTTGAATTTTGATTAAATGGTCAATTCAATGCTTAACTGTTAAAGCATCAGCTTTAGTCCTTCTATGGTATGTATTCCGATTCTTCTTTCATGATTGATTCGCTTTTAATGTCAATATGAAATCGAAACTTTCCTAGATTGTGCGACTAAAAATATTTTAAGAGAAGGCGTAGCTGAAGATTCAGAAGATATAGGTGGCGAATAAGATGACCAGCTATTTCTTGATTCATTTTCTATTCTTTTTTCATTTATATTGTTCTTCAGATTTTCTCCATACCGTCTAAAACAGAGGTGTAAACAAGAAGAAGAGAGCTAAGCAAAACTTCTCCGTTTGTTTACGAACTTAATACCAGTTCATGTTAACTTGACTGTTTAAAAATCGAAGGTTCCAAGAAACATTCAGACGCAATCGTATTCTTGGGTTAACACATTCACGCCGGGGCTGTAATTCATGCTCCTCGCCCATTGGCGGCTTTACTTAAAGTTTTTCGCTCCATCGGATGGGAGTTATTCAAGGGCTTTATGCAATATTGACAATCCGACATTAATAAAATAAACAATACAATCCTACCTCGTTAAACATGGTCGTGGAAAGTTTTGTGATTGAGTAAAGTGTGTGAACAGCAGTCTAGTGTGAGCCACCGGTGGTACAC
Organism: Aelia acuminata; assembly: GCA_911387785.2. Taxonomy (NCBI): domain Eukaryota; kingdom Metazoa; phylum Arthropoda; class Insecta; order Hemiptera; family Pentatomidae; genus Aelia; species Aelia acuminata. Next base: position 150,208,061 of record OU426979.1, on the reverse strand, counting down.
ACCGGCGTGAACGTGTTATGAAACGAAATTGTGAATGCTCCGACAACCTTGGTGACCTTCGGTATATTCCATTCGCATACAGCTTCAATCTATTTAAAATGAACTAAATAACCTCGTATATTACTATAACTCAAAAGCTCATACTTAGTAAATCAGTTTTATCTCACACAAGTTAGATCGAAATTGTAACAACTATACTCCTCAGTTACGACTTAGTACGAGTCTATCGACAGCTTATTCAGAGTCTAAAATTTCCCTATGAAACAAGTTCACGTTGCGGGGGAAACTTTCCCCTTTAAACACACTCACTCTATCCAGACGCAAAGCTAAACTGCTTCCAACATCATCATCTTCTGCTTCTTCTTCTTTTGTTCGTGTAGAGAACTCCCTTCGCGGCTCGGATTCAATCGAAGTCGAAAAGAGAGAAAGTTAGAGGAATGTAAGAGATCAGAGGATTAGTTCACTTCTCAAGTTTCATCCTCGTTCTCTCCCCAGGCACATTGATTTTATTTATCAAGAATAGGACTCTAATAGAAATTAAACTATTTACAAGAAAAAATTGAATTATTCTTTAATGCTATAATTTCTTAATGGTAAGATAAAATACCACGATTGCAATTAATGATAAGATGTTATTCAATACATTGATATTTTTTCCATACTTAAATTTTAGCCTCAAATAAAATTAAGAAAAGGGAGGTATGTATGATCATATTAATATCCCTGAGGATATTGGCAGTATTACATTTTATTATTAAGTTCATGACCATAATGTAACTTATTTTGTTCCAGATTCACTACTCAGATGGATTTCTTTACGGCTTGGATTCAGCTATAAGGACAGGAGACTGCATCAGGATCACTGGAGTGAACTGCACTTCTTACGACTGCAGGCTCGGACTTAAGCTCCTCCTTCTAATCTTCCCGAATGTGACCATCGGAGAAGACATGATGTCCATGATGGTTAGGGTGAAGAACAATTCCATTCACATCGCCTACACGGCCATCCATAACACCACTTCTTCAAAAGATAAATATATAGTGCATGCATACGAAGTCGAAAGTTTCGAGGACGTCGAACTCGGGGCATCTGTGGCTAAATATGACGGGATGGATGTCAACCATTACTTTAGAACGACGGTAAAAGAGGTAGCTGACAGGATACTGAAGGAAACCCTGGACGATTCTTCAGAGGAAACCTCAGAGGAAGATCAAAATGATCCGTTCAAACAGTCTATGGAAGTAATAGGACAAAGAATGAAAACGTTCATGGCTTTTCACAGGATATTAAATTAACTAGAAGTGCTTACTCATTTATATTATAAATCATAAAATTATTCAAGTATTTTGATTTGACATTAAAACTGCATATAATTCCATCCTGAAAATCAATGAAGGTTGCGAGAACACTGTTTACGTGTAAATCACGCAACATGAGCATAAAAACATAGTGAGTAATGAGATCAATGAATTACCTTTTTCGTTAATGGGGAAATTCTGTCAGAAATTAAAATACGTATGTTTGGTTGCAAAATCAACGATAATTTTCCTAAAAGATCGAACCATCAGATTGAACAAATAAATATTGGTCCAAGTCATTAGAGAAAAATGTTTACAGTTTCAAAATCACTTAGTCTCGACAGGAAAAACTTTTTATCATAAATTACAGTTAAAATTATTGTAAAAAAGATGAAAAATGATAATTTGGGATATGTGAAAGTGAATAAGAATTGATCGCAATAATAATGATATAAGCTTAACAAATCTGACGTTTCAATGCCGATTCCCCTCAGACTACACCAAACTCCTCAGGATCAGCCTTTACTCAACTAGCCTGGCTGAATAACAAAAATACGTCTGAGAGGGAAAAACGGCACTACATGAGATCCCCGCGCTTCCCTTCACTAGTGGAGTGATCTGCATGTCTCGGGATTTTACTGCCTGATTGAAAATATTGTTTGTATTTATTTAGGATATTTGTTTAATTTGCTTTGGTTTGGTTAGTATTATTAAATTCATTTGATTTAATATTTATTTATAAATTTAATTATTTCTCTAGTCATGATAATTTGGATGTTGGTATTATATTTTTTTTATGTTTTTATAAGGAAATCCGTGCTCGAATCCCGAGGCCATTTTTTTTCTCTTTACATAAAAAATATTTAAAAATTATAATATGTATATATCTAGATTTCCTGTAAATACTGTATGAATGTGATCAGTGAGCATTATCACCATACCATTGTGATCCACTGTGACAGGTTGTAATGTTATTCAATAAAGATCTTTTATTTCTAAAAAAACAACAACAGATTTTTGAGGTTTGTTCATCTAAGGTTTCCCATTTTGAACTTTAAGGAATCATGGCTCTATTTTTTTCACTTTTTTTTTATGACCCACGTGCATGTTCATTTATTTATACAATCCTGGTAAAAATACACGTATACGCAAGTAGACGCATGTAAAATGTATACTGTTTGGTTAGCATCCATACAGAAACTATTGCATAGTTCTTATTGTGGTTAACAATAATTTTTTAGTGATATTTTCGTCATCAGTCGAGTTAGTTAGCCATAGACAACGTTTTATCTGACATAGTATTCTTATTTTAATTATTAATAATTTAAGTATATGAGGAATTAGACAATTTTCCAATCGATACACATATTCGAATGCGTATTTAATAACGTTATTTAACGAAAATAAACTTTATTTTCGTTATGTTGCAAAGATAATCTCTACGAGATGACGTTTAACTCCTTTTGAGATAGTTAATAAATAATTCTTCTCATCTGTAAGTTTTTTATAAAGCAAAATATAAATAGCCGCACAACGTTTTGAATTCATTAAAGCAAAAAAAAAAAAAAAAAAAAAAAAAAAAAAAAAAAAAAAAAAAAAAAAAAAAAAAAAAAAAAAAAAAATGATGGGATGCATATTTCAGATAACACATCCAACTTCAAGAGCATGAAAACTAATGAAAAGGTCTGTAAGCAATAGAATGGTTAAGAGGAAAAGGTGAGCTTTTTTTAGGTGTGTTACAGGAAAAAATTGAAATAAAATTTATTTAAAAAAATAATCCAACTTATAAACTTCCATTAACTAATAAATATGTTTACAACATTATAAAAAGTTATTTTCTTATATTTTTGCCGTTTTTCATGATTATTTACTGCCAATCATTTTAATAACCCGTCATTTGTTAAAAAGTTGTTATGGAAGTATAACGGCTTTGAAAAAAAAAACTAAGGGCCGTATTTATGGACGTTCCTATGTTAAACTAACCTTTAAGATTAAGTGTTCCTTTAGATAATTCTCATTTTATGAACCTTCCTTTATACTTTCTTTCCTTGACTAAATATGCATTTATTAAGGTGCAAATTTAAGGCCACCTTAACTAAACAACCAATCAGAGAACATTGATAAGAGTACTCTGCCGCTAGGTGTAACCTCCCTAAACTGACATCAGTGTTAACTTCACTCTTGTTTACTGTGTTGTTTAGAGTGTTTTAAATAGTTAATGTGGCAATTACAGCTCTAGAACTATAAGAAAATGATAATTGGAGTAGAAATCACTCAAAGTTGAATAGTGTGCAAACATTGTTAGTGTAAAAGAACAAACAAATGTATACAATGTTTCATCTAACGATTACAAAACAACTTAATGGATTCTTCAGGATAACAATCAAAAATATCTTTATTATAACATGAAGATGCAAATGAGAGTGAAAAAGTGTGATAAAACAATGTTAGGTAGTGTTAGTCTCAAACTTAATTTCTCTTGAGGTTAGCTTGGGGGATGAGAGACTGCAATATTCTTCTAATTAATATGTTTGTGATATACTATTGTATATTTATTATATATTTCTTAATATTCTTCAAAATATTCTTGGATGGTTTAGTTCCAACCTTCTTCATGAGAAGGAGTTGTAAATGTTAGATATGAGTAAATTAGTAACTAACTTATTTTAAAAAAGATGTTTGTTGGAAATGTGAAATATTAAAGCTTCAATTTCCTTAATAAGTAAGCTGAAATTTATTTTTAACAACTTCATATTCTTATATGAATTATTAAAAACTGATTGTTTACTTTAGAATGCTACATATTACTTTTGTATTAGCATATTAATTATTGAAAAATATTAGTGGATGTACATGTGTTTTGACATTTTATAAAGAATTGGTTTATTAGTGTGTATTATGATTCTGTTATTTATTTTTCATTTTTATATAATAATAAATAAAAGTTGTCTACCAATTTATTTCTGTTCTTTTTACATTTCTCTTTCCACTCTTCCAAAAACCAAACTTATCTAATTTCAACAAATTCCATGAAAGCCTTTTATGTAAAATAGGCATAGATAAATAAATAAACTTTAAAAATGTTAAATTGGTACTATTAAAATTACATTTAATTTTCTCAAATTGGATTCAGTCTATATTTCATTTCAAGATTTTGTTTTGTCAATGAGTAATTGAGTGAAAATATCTTTACTATCAATAATTAAGATTATATTGCTCATTAAAGTACTACTTGCAGAAGAAAAAAATGAATTCACTTAATATTCTTTCAGATGTTTATATCACCAACTAATCGAATATTTACAATTACAGCTCTAATAATGGCTACTGAAACATAATTAATGTTAGAAGTGTATAAATGGAAAAGATACAAAAGCATCTGCATCAAAATGTTTGTGATTAAAGTTGTACACTTAAGTAATACTATCAATACCTATACTAAATAAGTATGCATTAATTGAAAATAATACATCTTTTGTGTTGATTTTGCTTATATAGAGGAATTATCTGTCTCTCATTGTGCCCAGTAATAAGAATGGCTACATATGAAAACATTTGATAAATATATAAAGGAGAAAAAAAGAAAAATATTTCACCAAGATTAAAATTTTTATTTATCTTAAAAAGTGCAATAATATTTCACCACCTTTGTTGTTTATACCTCATATAAATAAAGTAAAAACTCCAAAAAGTCGTTTGTTCTTAATAAACGGTTCTTTTTAATAAGTATTTAAGTCCTGATATTTGTTTTCTGTTTTTATTTCTATTATTAAATAGTTAAGGAGAGGCTAAAGGTAGCTAATCACCTACCTTAGCACTAAGGAAGGAAAACAGATCAAATTTATAGGAACACCTTCAGATCTAAGGCGTCCTTAAGATAAGAAAGATAAAGGAACGCTTATAAAATGAAAATTGTGTTAAGTTTAGCTAAAGGTGGGCATTTTAAGGAAGCCTTTAAGTAAGGCGTTCCTTAGGATCGTTCATAAATACGGCCCTAACTCTTCGCATCAATACTTTATTCAGTGGAACCAGTAATCGTTGGTATTGATATAGTGCAAGTTTCTCATTTACACGTTCCAATCAACACAAACCTTAGGAATTTTTCAAGCTCATCACAAATTTGGTTTACAATTTTGTTTCTATACTTCCAATGCCTAATTCCTTCACCAAGCTTTTGCCTGGTCTCATAGAATATGCTTTTATTAATCGCAGCTCTAGAAGTTGTTACAATTGAAATTCTCAATTTTAACTTCATTAACATTACTATTATAATATTCACTCAAGTGGTCCTCCTGTTTCACCCAATACCCAATTAAGTTAAATGCAATGCATTAAGTCAGGTAGAAAATCAAATTCTTAAATAGCAATCTACAATAATTCCTCTATTAAAAAAAAATCCACTCCAGTAACGCTACTATGTTCTAGATTATAATAAAAAAATAATCACAATACATTCTTCTCACGAACTAAGACAATCTTCGGTTTCGATGCTTCTCCACCTCAGCACTGAGATTATAAACAACGAAGAGGGACTGGTAGCTGGCTACCAACAGTTGATTCTAGCAGCCCTCCATGGGCAGAGACAAATAGGAGCGAATGAAAAATGCTCTGATGGGGATTTGCCTGGAGGGTTGGGGACGTATCCCACGGGAGATCTTCGTCGCAACTTTCTGGGACCGACACTTGAAGTCTCAGGTGGCCCGGCCTTATCGGTTTTACCATCAAGGTGAAATATTTAAATAGGCTTCTTTAAACGTTTACTGATATATATAATATTAGTAGATCGGGAATAGCGGGATATCTTAAGTGCGATTCACACTGATTATTGAACTTTTGAGGTACATCCCAAACATACATAAATGAGGACCAAGTACTGTTGGATTCACAAAAAAATCCAATTAATCAACATAAATTATTGCCACTTCAGGGATATATATAATTGTCAATAAACACATTAACTAAGGAAAATCATTTTTTTTAATTTACACATGTCACTTTGGATAAGTTTAAATGGCAATTTAGTGAAAAAGACACTTACTCTGTGGGAGTGAGCTTTGCATGCATACTGCTATACAGGTCTTCTCTCTTTACAACAGCCTTAAGTTACCCCGGAAATTGGAAAACCATCCATGGTAAGATTCCAGCTTCTATAAACTGGTTAATCATAGTTAACAAAATGTACAGCTGTCGAACAATTCCTTACTAAGTATGATTCGAAAATATAATATTCATTTGCAACCACAGAAAACGATATATGCAGAATAAAGTTTTATTAAGGGTTTTTTCACCTTGATCTATTGTATTGCAACACTTCTATGGTTTAACAGTTTTTATTTAAAGAAAATAACAATATTCAATGCCACTGAAATATTGAGACAAAAAATTAAGAAGGTTACAAAAATGATCACTTCGTAATACAGAGATGACTTGCGCTTCAGAACAAGTTTAACTCTCTTGTCCATCGTTCCTTATATACAGTCGTAAGAAGAAGAGCAACAAGTGCTATGAAAGGTTGTTCCAACTTTTGGTTCGTTCCAATAATTCTGAACCATACGTTTTTGTTTAACTTTGCAACCTTGAACAAAGATTATGCTTTAACAATAACGCTTTATTTTTTACTTTCACTAACCCACATTTTGTTAGTAACATTATAGTAAATCACATTAAAAAACAATAATAATATTGATGACATTGAGCTCATTCACTCCATATTTACAACATTTAAATAAATACAATAAAGAAACATCAGAAAAAACAAAACTCGATAGGTAAATGAAATATACTTGAGCTTAAATAATTTGAAATAAACATCGTAAACTTGTAGATATGGTAGAATAGATTTTGCAATAGAAATTGCACCTGTAAGACATAGGAAGAAAAATTGTATAAGACTTCAACATTTTTATTTTTACTTTCACTTACCTATATATGAAATATATAGTAAGGAAAGAATTGCGATCGTGAAAAATTTCGACTTCCGGTTTTCAACAGAAATACACGTTTTGGGGTCCCCTGAGTCCAAATAACCAAGTCCCGCGAAATGGTCTGTGTGTATGTGTGTGTGTGTGAACAGTGTGAACTGTGTGAACAGACTAGCTCAAAAACCATAAATCGTACGAACCTCAAATTGGGTATTTGGTGGATGAATACGAGTATGCCCGCGATGTGACAGCAAAAATTTCATTAAAATTCGCCAAACGGAGGGTGTACATTATTTAAAGAATTTTGTCTATTTTTTACGGATTTTCCGATTTTCTCAAAAACGGCTCTAGCGATTTTGATTAAACTTGATATTTGATGTGTGTGTGTGCCCGCGATATGACAGTCAAAATTTCATAAAAATTTATCAATTGGAGGGGGCACTTTACTTAATAAATTTTGTCTCACTTTCACGTTTTGTTTTTTATTTACTCAAATACGGCTTTAATGATTTTGATGAAACTGTGTATTTGATGTATACATATGCCCGCGATGCGACAGCCGAAATTTCATCAAAATTGGTGAAATGGAGGGGGCTCTTTATTTCATAACTTTTATTCCAATTTTTAAATTTTTTCGAATATCACAAAAACAGCTTTAATTATTTTGATTAAATTAATCAACATCAAGTTATCTTCTTTATAGAAATGGCAATTAAAAAAACATGTCAATTTCTAATCTAAGTAAGTTGGTAAGTGAAAGTTGTGTTTTGCGCCCATCGCACCAGATTTTTTTTACTTTTTTTTTGTGCGCTATTAAACAGTAACAACAGTTTAACGTAAAAGTATGACAAGTCAAACTTACTTGAAAACAGTAGTTACTGCACTCGAGAGGGCTGCTTATTTGACTAATCAATGAGGTGATATGTGATAAACGGAGTTGGATAGCTTGGATATTGGATATTGGATAGCCTAAAAGACTTGAAAAAACTATGAAAGGTTTTTCTTTTGGATTTGCCACAGATACATTTTGAATCGTGGTTTTCGTTCAAGATTGAGGAAGCAAACACAATCCGACAGAGATCCCAAACTAATTAGCCCTACTAAACCCAGAGGAAGCACAAACCGACAAGATGGGTCCCTAATCCTCTTTGTAATCCCGCTAACGATTACTCCTTCAACTATTGCTCTACAATTAGCCGTTATGATTCTCTTAAGACGCTCAACTAAAACACAACCTTAACTATTGCACTAAGTCCTGGATTTTACATTTTTTTTTTAATTCCTAATGTGTTATTATTTTTCAAAGGTTTTGGAAGAATTTTGAGGAAAGGTACCATTGCGCTAACTCCCTAAAATGTTATTAATTATAGTTAAGTGGTGGTAGTACGTTTAGTTTGAATTGTGAAATATGATGCTCGATTGATCTATGAGCATTTTGATAGATTTTTTTTTTTTTTTTTTTCAAATGCCAAAGAGAAATAACAAGGCAGAGTTACTGGAATATATTATTTAAAACGACTTCATAAGAAGAAGAATTATAAAAGACAGATTAAAAAAAACAAAAAAATAAAACAAAAAGAGTGTGAACAGGTCCATTCGTTCTATTGTAAGCGCCTCTGGCGGTCGAAAATCGAAGCATGTTTTGTTCAATAACTTATTGCGTGAACAGGTCGTAGTAAAAATCAGATGCGTAAATTTATTCCAATTATACTTTTTTTTCCTAATTTTTAAGGTCGATCTATGGGATACCACCCCTGCCATGTACTATGTTAATATCGAGAATGCAGACAGCCGTATTCAGCCCAAAAATTTTATCTCAGATTCTAAAATTCAACTCTTTTAAGGGCTTTACCATACTTACCACTGGTTCCATAGAAACATGACTGACGTAGTTCAAATACCAACAATTCTAATTCTACCAATTAGTTTTAGTTATTCTTATTTACATCTATTTATTTAACTGTTAAACCACATCTAGTTAATAGTGATACAATGTCAAGTCTTGTGGAAGATTTTGATTTTCCCTAGATTATATAAGGAAATATTTGAAATAGCCCCATACTGTGGATAATAAATCTCAATCTAAGTGGGTAAATATATATTCAGTATCTTAACAGTCTTTATTAAGGTAGAGATCGACTACTTCTAATCCCAAGTAAACTGGTAAATTTAAACGAAATTCGCTTTGTTTATTGTTGTTGTAGTTTTTTTTTTTGTTTTTTTTTTTTGTAGTTTTTTTAATAATCCTAAATCCTGGACTGTCAATCTTTATCTGTTTATCTTTATCTTAGATTCTGTCAATGATTCATGATACCCCTCCCGAAATTTTAAGCTATATAGTTTTTTGTTGCCTATTTTAAAGGAATAATTCTTAAATAGTTACTAAACCTTTTTTTTTTTTTTTAGTTTTTTTTGGTCCTCCCCTTCCTCGCCGTTTAGGCTATACGGGGTTTACCGGGCCAGAGGAGAGGTTGGGGAATTAATGCCGAGTATTATTAAATTTCCACTGGCTTCGGGTTTTGATCTTCTGTTCTCAATCATATGTCCGGTTTTCGTGACAATGCGTATTTTCTAAAGCGTTTGCCCACTTAGGTATCCCGCCACCCTATAGTGACTAAACCATAAATGCAATATTTTTGTTTGCCTAGATCGCAGTCCTTTCTGATGCAATAAAATGTTCCCATAAAGATATTTGAAAAAAAAGTGCTGTCAGGCGAAACGCAACACCTGAGTGTAAGACAGCACACACTAATTTCGTGCTAAATCCACTCATGGTAGCAACCACTATAAGTAAAAGTTTATCGATTTTGGAACATACCGACCCTGAAGTCGTTAAAGTACATTTCTAGCTATAACAAGCAGGTATGACAATAACTTAAGCAAAAAAAATATAAATTCAGTGCTTAATACAAAAGATAAATCTAAGCAAAAATTAATAAATTGTTTTTCAACTTGGAACTTGAGTAGCCCGTTATAGTGTGGGTTTACACCAACATTAAGGAAACCTATTTACTAGTCTTGTCCAATTGTTGGCCTATACTGATGACATAGACATTGTCGGATGCTCTCCTGGCAATGGCGAAATTCGCCACATTGAAAGTTAATGTGTCAGAAACAAAATATAACCGGAAAATTAATATTGGCCCTCGTCCTTGAAAAGATTTTTAGAGTTTACTAGTGTGGAATCTGTTGTCGAAATATTGAAGAAACGGTTGGAGGAAGCCAAGATTTGTAACCGGATTTTAGCGCCTTGAGAAAAAACAAAATAATAATATCGGTATCTACAAGCAGGAAGACAAATATAGAACTGTAAGCCTGGTTAAGGTTGCCAATATAATAAAGCCTATAAATATCTTAAGAGAACTAATCAGATTTGTTTGTTTGTTGAGGCTTTAAGGCGTAAAATCCTTAGGGTCATCGGCGCCTGAAATTATTGTACATACAAAAACACACTCTTAAGAAAGAGGAAATAAAAATTAGATTTTTTTAAACAGATTATTTTCTTTCAGGAAATTAAATACTGATTGTATTTTATTTTCTTGATCGCTTAAAATTTCTAAAAAATTGGATGTTATTCCTGATCTCGACAAATTCGAAACATAAAAAGGGCACTCTTCAAACATGTGCTTGACTGTAATCATGTTACCACAGAGGTGACATTTAGGTGGAGGCTCTTTGCTTATAAGGTGCGAATGGGTTAGGTATGTGTGTCCTATTCTTAGTCTAGTCAAAACAACTTCTTCTATTCGAATAAGTCGGCTTGAAGTTAACCATGGCTTACCTTTTTTTTTTTATTTCTTTTAATTTACTAGGCGGACTCTCGTTCCACATAGACTGCCACCATTAGCAATTACTTTTTTTAGGGGAAGGCTTATATCTTGTGGCGTTAAAATCGCAGCACTCCGGCCTAGGAGGGATAGTGCCTGCTTGGCTGCTATGTCCGCGAGCTCATTGCCTTAAATCCCCACATGGCTTGGCGCCTAAATAAAGAGAATATTTTTGTTCATATTATTTAACATCAGAAGGTAGGAATGTATTTTAAGCGTGATTGGATGTTTGGGGTACATATTATTTAATCCCTTTAGAGAGCTTAATGAGTCTGTAACTATTGCAATATTGTTATGTTCTATTGACATGGAGAAGTGGAGTGCCGAGGCTATTGCATGTAGTTCAGCAGTATATGCATAACTTGTGTAATTTTATTTTGTGAGTGCAATGTGGGTAACAAAGGAACAAGCAGTGGAATAATCGGATTTAGATCCATCTGTATAAATGATGAATCGTTCTGGGATGCTTTGAAGGAGTAGTGAAAATTCGCATTTGTAATCGGAGGGAGAGGTATTATTTTTTGGAAATTTGGAATATTGTATTAGGTGGTTTACGTGTCCATGGAGGTGTGCAAACTTCTTGTTAGGATATGGGTATTTCTTTGAGAAAAGATATAGCTGATTTGAACCTTTCTGATAACGGAAGCGTAGATTTTGGTTTTCTTTCGAATGTTTTTGAAAATTTCGGTTTGTATATATATCTATGTGTTGGGTGTTCGGATTGCGGCAGTAGTTTTGATTCATAATTTATTGCTAATTTCTGCCTTCTGAATAAAAGAGGGGGTATTCCTGATTCTATACACAGACTAAGAATAGGACTAGAGCGAAATTCCCCTGTTGCAATTTGAAACCCTGCATGGTGAATGGCGTCAAGTTTGTTAAGTACCCGGAGACGGGCAGATCCGTAAACATAACTGCCATAGTCCAATTTAGAACAGACTAATGTGCGATATAATCGTATTAATGTTATCCTATCCGAACCTCAAGAGGTAGCAGAAAGATATTTTAAAATATTTAACCGTTTTGTAGCCTGTGTTTTCAGTGTGTTAATGTGTGTTTCCCAGGAGAGCCTTCCATCGAATATCAACCCCAAGAATTTGTGGCTGTCAGTATATGGTTTATAGGTTCCATATACTTCTAGTTCCAAGGTAAAAAACGGGAGCGGAAGGAGTATTTCTTTTACGATGGAAATGAAGGCATTTGGTTTTTTCGGGTGAAAATCGGAGAGCTTTAGTTTGTGACCAGTTATTTATTCTGTTTGTGGCATCTTGCAGTTAGTATTTGAGGATTTCGATGTTTTCTGAACGGGATAGAATGGCTAAATCGTCTGCGAACAGTGGTTTGACCCCTCTGTACGCATCCTTGTGGTACACCCCTGACCTGTTCACATTCCTCAGAAATTTCACTGCCTATTTTCACCCTAAAGTGACGGTTGGAGAGGAATTGTCTGATATAGTTGAACATGTTCCCTCGGATCCCCACGGATGATAATTTTGTAAGGATTGGTGAGTGTTCTATGCTGTCAAAAGCCTTATTCATATCAAAAAATATTGTAATCATGTGTTGAGAATTTAAGAAGGTATATTGAACCTCGGCTTCCAATACTGCCAAGTGGTCTATAATGCTTCGTCCTTTGCGGAATCCACACTGAAATGACTGCAATAAGCCATTATTCTCTATTATCCACATCAATCTTTTATTAATTATACGCTCCATAATTTTGTTTAGACAGCTTGTTAAAAATATGGGGCGATAGCTGTTTAAGTTTCGTTTATCCTTCCCTTTTTATATATCGGGATTACTATTGAGTCGTGCCAGGAATCCGGGAAATACCCATTGGTCCAAATGTGATTATAATAATCAAGCAGCCAATATTTAGTGACATCCGGCAAGTTTTTAATCATTTCATAATGAATTTTGTCAGGACCTGGTGTTGAACCTTTTGGCTGAATTTAGTGCGTATTTGAATTCCCACATAGAGAAAGGTAAGTGATAATACAAGCTCTAGAAGAATCTGAATTTTTGAATATCGGTTCATCTGGGTTTGGTTTATTTTTATCAGTTAAGTTCATCTGGTGATAGAATGTGGCAAATTCGTTAGCTATTAGGACTTGATCGAATGATAATTGGCCATTGATTACGATGGTGTACCTAGAATTTTGAGAACGTTTAATGAGTTTATGGACTTTATTCCATAATTCAATTAAAGGGGTTGATGAGCTTATGGAACTTACGAATTTTTTCACGATTCAGCCCTACATCGATTGAATGTTCTCCTGCAAATAGCTCTTTGTTTTTTATATTCAATCATGTTTTCAGTTGTCATGGACTTCTTAATTTTCCAACAGGCTCTCCGACGAATTTTAATGGCTTTTTTACAGGAGTCGTCGAACCATGGAACTAGGGGGCGGCGTGTAAGGCCAGACGTCGAACTTGGAATCGATGATTTGGCTGCATTTATTATCGTAACTGTAAGGGCTTGACAACCATCGACTATGTTCATATCAGAAGGTGATGTTGGAGGAGGTGAGGCCAAAGAGGTGAAAAGAGGTCAATCGGCTTTATTGAGCACCCGTTTAGGTGTTGCGCGTGAGGTGATTGAATTTGTAAATTTAATGAGCAATGGGAAGTGATCAATACTGGAAGATCCGACCAACTTAGGATACTGTACAGGGATGGGCTGCATAGAGAGAGATCAAGAGCAGAAAAGGTTTGATATGCAGAACTGAGATAAGTTGATTCTCCGGAGTTAAGCAGGAGAAGATTAGTGTTATCCAAAAATTTTTCTATAATTTTACCGCGCATATTTGTGTGTTGCGAGCCCTATAGAAGACGGTGTCCATTGAGGTCTCCTAGGAAAAGAACAGGGTGGGGCAATTGATTATAGATATCCAGAAGGTGTTGAGTTTCTATGTTACGATCTTGAGGCAAATAGATATTAAGTACACATAGAAAACGTGAAATTTCGATGGACTTTTACTGCAACGGTTTGAATAGGAGATGTTATTGCAATTGGTTCGGATTACACCGATTCGTGTATATCTATTAAGACTCCATGATGGCTGTGATTTGGATTAGGGCTATCTTTCCGGTAAATTTCGAAATTTTTAATGTTAATTATATCTTTAGTTGTTAGATGGGTTTCCTGAAGGGCAATGCAAAATGGATCTGTATCACGAATAAGTATTTTTAAATCGTTGAAATGAGTTCTTAGACCATTACAGTTCCATTGGACTATTGACATTTTATTTAATTTTGTTAGTTTTTAGTTATTTCCGCAAAAGTTTTAGTGAAATTGGTAGGATATTTTTCTTTTTATATTTTTTTAGCCTCGCCCAGAGAGACTTTACTGTTAATTTGTATCGTTTTAATCTCTTTTTGTAATTTTAAAATGGGACAGGTTCGGTCTAGGGAATGATTAGGGCCGTTACAGTTGATGCACCTGGCTGGAAGATCACACCTAATATTTTTTCCGTGTTTAGCCTGACCGCACTGTACACACACCAGCTCTTTTCTGCAGTGGGTAGTAGGGTGGGAAAAACCCAGGCATTTAAAACATCGTAAAGGGTTTGCTATGTATGGTTGTACCCAAGGGCGTACACAGGATCAAAACTAGGGGGGGGGGAAGCTAAAAACTAGGGGGGGGGCAAGCTATGGTCGTTCAGGTTGTAACACCTTACCGCGGAAAAGGTGAATGAAACCAAAATTATATATAATTATAGCAGTGCTTTATCAACTAAGTTATTACAATTACTTGCTTGAAAAAAGTGTATTCTATTATTGCTTCCAGTCTTAAAAGCATAAAAAATTATTGCTCCCAGCTTTTTGTCGGGTGGAAATTTAATTTTATTCCGAGCCCATTTTCTTTTTTTATTTAAGGGACTAGACGGTTCTGATGATTCATAAGGTTTGTCCATATGTTACTTAAAATATAGTACGTATATACACTTTATGTATTTCAAATATAGATAATTCGAATAAACTTAATATTAATAATTAATATAGTAAGTAATTAATAATAGTAATAAAAAAAACTTTATTGATTGTTTAAAGTAGAAAATAAAAGAATAAATTCTGTTTGAAAAAAAAAGATTAAAACAAATAATAAAATCACCTTGATAAAAATAAAATTAATTTATAGCTATAAAATAAATGAAAGAAAAACTAAAGAAAAACTTATCGTTTCACCAAACGTAGCTCTCTGCAACCGTTCCAGCCGGAGGTTAGCTGTAGACTGCCAATCATGTAGATCAACAAGTGATTAAAATTGCACTATACGCATCCTCAGTTAATAATCAGTTATTTATTCATTTATGTTGCCTCAACCATAACTTCAGAAAATGCCAACGATTGAAAACAGAGTAGCAAAGGACCAGCGCGAACATTTTCATTAATCTTGAAGTATGGGTCTGCAAAGCAATGAGGAGCAGTCCAAGTTAGGCAGAAAAAAAGCAAATGGGATCATACATCCCCTGCTTTAAAAAAAATAAAGGTATAAATCATTTAATTTATTATTTAAAATAATAGATCAACTGTGTTCCGTCTCCGTATAGAGATTCCTATTCACAAAAACTATAAGGAATAATTATATTTCGTTCGGAATAATTATATGATTATTTCAAGGATTACCTGGAAGCCTGGAGAAGGGTACGCCGACACAGGAGACATCACGTACGTTGTCCCTTGTATTGTTGGCGTCTGGGCTGAGCGGCTTGCAAGAGCAGATCGGGTTGAAGTAGCAAGGATCCGCCCTCACATTGCCCAGGAGTGCTCCAGCGAGGAGGAGTCTCTGCGAAAGAAGTGGTAAGAGGTCATTAGGTGTAGTAAAGACAAGATATAGATAATCATAATGAACCAGTACTTTTTATACATTTCAAAATTTTAATTATACTAGCTCTAAATATCGTAAATACAAAATGTAGTATTTTGTATAATGCAAGAGAATAAAATGGTAAGGCATCTGTGATCAGCGATAAAACATATTATTTTTTAAATTATTAAATGATTAACGGCTGAAATCAGAATAAATTTTTCCCACATTTAAATAAATTTAAATATTGCCCATTCCTATTTACATATTTATTTACTTTCAAATAGCTATGTAAATATTTTAGCTTCAATCATTTCGTATTGATGGAGTTCATTCTATTTCAAACAAATACGCACATTAATCATTCACAATGTTCACTGTTCATATTTAAATTACTCATGCCTAAATAATATTTAGCGATTGGTTTTCCATTATGTTTTGCATAATATTTTAATTCGCACATGCCAACTAACCATAACCAATACACAATTTTTTGGCTTATATCCTAATAAAAAAGGGCATATTAGGCTTAGGGAAAGATGGTACTCAGCAGTAACTCTTTCCTGGTTCCTTGGTTGCTAATGAAGATCTCTCATCCTGCGCCTTTTTAATCTTCTATTAATTGGCATTATGGCTTGTGCCATTTTAAATGTCGGTTAGTTAATGAATATATGTATTACAAATTTATTTTATTTTTGTTTTTGTTTTTCAAAATTTCTAGGGGAGCAGCTGACCTACCCCTACCCTTACTCCTCTTGCGGACTCCCGTGGTCTAATGCCTTTGTCAGCGGGTCTTTTTGGCTGAATATCTGATCATCAGTTCGGTGTACACACATTCCATTTTACACTTTTGAACAATAAAGGTTTGGTAATATATAAAACATAGATGAAAAAACGTATTTAAAATATTAAAAAATATAAATTTTGATACTGCTTCTCTAGGAATTATTTATAAGTTTTTAGATCAACGGACTCCATTACATCATAGCTTCAAGTTGATAAGCTCCTATACTTTTTAGTTTATATATTTCAAAACTTGTGTAATACTTATGTCTTTGTAAGTTTCAACATTGTCTAAAAAATAATAGTAATAACATATTCTAAAAATAATAAGTAGGAAAGAATTGATATCTACGGATTTTCCAGGAAACTTTATTCAGTTAAACATGAATCAGGCGAATATGAGCGCAGTATCTAAAGACGGGACTAGTCCTGGCAGTTACAAATTGCTAGCAACAGAGAAAAAAAGAAGCAAACTTTAGTAGGCAACTCGGATGTTCTTGTCCTTTTTGTATAACATTTGATAAATGGTATGGAATCAGGACGGAAAAATGTCCCTGTTAGCTTAACAACTGTATCTTGTGCTTGATAAATCAAAACACTTCCTCCCTCATTTAAATTAAGTAATAAACCATTTAGCTTTATTGTAGTAGGTACTGTTGAAAATTAGGTACATATAATATAAATCTAAAAAAAGTAAAAGCGACTTAATGGATAAGTGAGAGCCATGTTGCAGTGTAAAGGTAATAAATACACTTGTTTGTTTGTTTATTTGAAGTCCATTTTTATTCTACTCACTTTTACTGGATTTTTCACTCACTTTAAAAAAATCCTGGGGTCACCGCGGGGCGTGAACCCGCGACCTTTAGTATTGTAGGTTGCCATGCTAACCACTACACCACAGGTGACCCCCATAAATACACTTTTCATCCCATTCATTTTTTACTACCCCTTGATAACCAAACTAAATATTTGATCTAAGTGATTCCGAAGGATGGAAGATGCAATTTCAATTTGATGTAAGAATTCACTACTAGTCTGATCTATCATTTTTTTTCTTTTATGATTCCTTGAATTTGTGCTCAGTTATTGCCGTACGGATTTATTAGTTGTGCATTATTTATAATGCAATTATAATTTAAAAATTAATAGGAATAAATATAATATAATTTATATATATATATATATATATATTCATGAATATATATATATATATAAGCCTGCGGTCAAACTATTGATGTATGTTAACCCAATACTTTGTAAAGTCGGAACCATCTGGGATAGGAAAAATCGGTCGTTTGAGAAACCTGACATTTCCACAAAATCAAATCATTGGAAAAAAAAAATCTGGTGCGTGCGCGCAACACACAACATTCACTTACCAACTTACTTAGATTAGAAATTAATGTGTTTAATTGCCACTTCTCGAATGAACAGAACGGCTTTAATTATGAACAATGGTCTGTCATTAAAGGCGTACTCCGCTTGCGCTCAACGAGTTTTATGAGTTGACTGAATATTTTTCTTTTTTACTCCACTTTATGTTTACTTCATTTTTATCATATCTCATATTTAGCCATTTCTTATTTTTAAGCGTAACGAGAGACAGTTAATTTCTCCATATAAACAAAAACAAAGGTACTTTATAGGAAACAAACAAACAAAAGAGGCCCCCCCCCAAAAAAAAAGTCCCCTCAGAAAATTTTAATAATGATAAAGCTTACCTGATATTAAAAAACGCCTAATTTTCATTAACAAAAAGAATTTGATAAAAATTGTTAAAGCCGTTTTTGAGATCATCGAAAAAAGGTAAAAATTGGAAAAAAAAATATTAAATAAAGTGGCCGCTCCGCTTGACCAATTTTGATGAAATGTTGGCTATCACATCTTTGGCATATACATACATCAAATACCCAGTTTGATCAAAATCGTTATAGTCTTTTTTGAGTAAATAAAAAAAACACGTGAAAATGATACAAAATTTATTAAGTAAAGTCCCCCCTACGGTTGATCAATTTTGATGAAATTTTTGCAGTCATAACTCGGGCATATAAATAGATCAAATACTTTGCTTTTTTGGTTAATTGGACTCAGGGGACCCCAAAACGTGTATTTCCGTTGAAAACCGGAAGTCGAAATTTTTCACGATCGCAATACTTCCACTTACTATATATTTCATATATAGGTAAGTGAAAGTAAAAATATAATAATGCTTTAAGAGAATTCCTTAACCTAAATTACTTTCGAGGTGAGAAATAGTAAACTGTTATTCTTTACGATAGGTTGATTGATTTTCTTCTCTCTCTGTTTTCTCCGACACAAATTCCTACTTAGAATACATTTTTCTGGATTTTATAAATTAATGTTCATTCTAAAGATCTGAAAAATAAATGTTTTTTTAAGCATATAGAGTTTCTTACGATTGTGGAAGACAAACAATTGTTAAAAACAATATGTTTTGGACATTACTATATAAAACTCAAACAAGCTTACATATATTGTCTGATAAATGAAAAATGACTGAAAGTATAAATATTTAAGGTTGATATGGGCTAGATTCAAATTTATGGTTCTTCATTTAAATCTTCAATAGGTCCTTTGATGGTGACAGGCAAGCAAAAATTTAACGCAAAACCTACTTACTGCTTCGGTTAAAGGAAGATCTATTTCAATGTCCTAGATTGGTCGATTTTCTCCTGACAACGATTATTTGAATGGTCTATAAAAGCCGATAGATCAGCTGGGCTTGTCGGGTATCGCTTGAATTAGATGTATCGCCATATAAGGAGTTCAAAAATAAAATAAAACGACTGATTCAATTGTGTAAACGCAATTTAAAAAAATCACAGAAACTAGCTTTACCCACATTTATTTACTTATTTCTGTTTGTTATTCTTCATATGTTATAGACTACTTTTTTATTAACTTAGTTTTTTAAGGGGAAAAATCCTAACTTCATCAATTCTTCGTTTTGTTTTTTTAACTGATTTTTGTAAATAATTATATCGTGAATGGGACTCGATAGAAGGGATGTTTGCTGGTCGTAGACAATTTGAACTTATTTTTCGAATTTTAGTCTTTATTGCCTTTCCAAAAACCGTCAAAGAAGCTTATTGTTGAATTTGATGCAAAACCCTTATTACCCTTAATATATTTATTATGGGACTAAAGTTTTGAAATAAAATATAATCAATATATATTATAAAGCAAAGTGTACAATGTGCGTGCCGATAAGGCTCAAAAACGACTCAAAGTACGTTTAAGAAAGTTATGTCAGCGTGTTGCTATAGAACCCCTAACGGAGGAGAAGGTTTCCGTTTTTCTCTTAAGGGTGTAAAATTGAAGAGAAAAGGACTGGAATTTTAAGCCTCTCGCACCATGTAATTAGCCTAACTGAAAATGACATACGAGTTTATGAATGAAAAATTTAGTTCGAGCTTCAGACTACCAGGAAGCGCAGCGTGTGTTTCACTCAATGTTTATTGTTCATTCATTCCGTCCGGTTTGTAATGGTTAGGTATATATTTTTTCAGCTGTTATTTTTAAATTACTAAAAAATCAAGCGAAAATAATTAGTTTCACCTTTTCTTTCAAAATAAAGTAATGATTTTACATCTCTGCAATCAATTAGAAAACCGACTGGATACCTTACAAAATTAATTTTCTCATAAGAAGGTTAATTGAGTAACACATTATATTTAATCAATATAATATAACATATACTTAAGTAAATTTAATGCAATATGAGTAAACATTTTTTAGTAATACAGTGAGGGAATAAAAACAGACATAAAACAAAAAAGAAGAACTGAATTGACTGATTATAAATCAAAAATAAAAAGCTTGAAGTGTTCTTATTGTATGTAATTATGAAAAATGGTTTTATTTCTATGTTCGTTGAGCATTCCAGTTGAAAAAATGACTAACTCAAATTACAGCACTTTTTCAATAAGATTTTATCACCCCTCATAGTTCAAGATAAAAAGAAATATAATGAAAAAATTGTGCTCTCATGATATTTTGGTTTTCACTTTGTACTAGTAGTAGGGGCAGAGTCCGTCCAAATTACGGGGGAAGGGGATATCTTAAGGGAGGTTGAACTGGAAGAAAGGTCTTTAAAAAAAAAGTTTCTATGAATCTTCGGTAGTTTCTAAACTTCTAAATCTAAATAGGACCATCACAGTAGTCGGCGCTAAAGTTGTACTCGAAATATAGTTTTTTTAACTAATAGATTTTTCAAATATAATCTAATGACTTATTATCTGCTGACTGCTTGGAATGGGCTTATAAGAATCAGAATCACAGAAACCATAAAAAACGTTGCAGCAAAATTATAAAAACGTTACTCGACAAAGTTGCAGCAAAATTATTTGTTCATTCACATTTTCAACCCCCTATAAAGTATATAGGGTACCCCCCTATAAAGTATATAGGTATATCCTTATTTGGGCGGACTCTGCAGATCTCGAATCTTAATATTGATAACATGTTAAAAGTTTCAAGAAAGTGTTAATTTTGTTCTATATTTCCTTTAATTTTAAAGTTTTTTCTGTTATTAAAACTACCACACAACTACCGGAGCGAAGCCGGGCACCATTATTAATATTATAAGCATATAATAAATAAGCATTATTAATATAGCACAAATCCGTTTAAAACCTGCTCAAAAATCACGGCTTCTAATACAAAATTTAGTAATGTTTCCCCAAAACCTAGTTTAAATAAAGTATTTCTAGGTAACAAAGTAATCTAATCTGATGAAATAGATAAACTGTCATTTTCTTTAGCAATGACGTTTCAGTGAGTGATCTGTTATTGTACATCATTGTCGAAGTTAAATCACACCTGGCGGTGGAAAAATAATGGAAATAACAGAGTGCAGAATATTCAGTCTAATGTATAAAGGAAAATTTTTAATCTTGTTTTTTATCTTTATAATCAATGGAGGTTCCTCTGAAGTGATCAACATAACTACAGAAGTCGCTAGGGTATTAGAGAGGCTCAATGAAGATATCTTGGCCACAGGAAAGACTTCGATGGTTGTGGAACCTGGAATACTTAATGAAAATGTAAGTTAATTTTTACTGCATTCAGAGAGAAATGGAACTGCGTTCACAATATTTATTTTTTTGTTTATTTATGACCTTATTCCTAGCCTTGCGGCAATTTTGGCCACATAGCTGTGCTTACGGGCATGGCCTGTAGTAGTTTTCCACCCCTACAGGAAGGATCTTTAGTACGGGTAGTTAACTTCATTTCAGTGGTTCACAGCTGAGGGAGGGAGTTCTTCGTTATAATGCAGAGTCCAGTTTCCATCAGCAGTTTGGCCATCAGAGCTTAAAGGCGGGGCAGTCCACAATAATTTCCTCGGTTGTCTCAAGAATTCCGCAACTAGGCCACATGTGATATGCGTGAGATAAAATCATATGATTTTGGTTTGTTACGTTGAAGTTAGTTCCAAACTTTTTAGTGGAACAGTTAACTAACTCTTCCGGTGCATTTTCTTGATTGTACGAGGATCTAGAATGTTCGAATTTATACTAAAAATAAGGAGCAATGTACTAGAATCTTCGTCTTGCTCTGAAGATGCAATTATATGAAGGGTCATGGGAAAAAACCACGGTAGTCCAATCTAGTCCATTCTAAGAAAAATGATATTTAAAGTTTATGGCCCCCTTGATCCATTTTCCAAAAGTTAAAATTGGTTTCAAAAAGTATAACACAGATAATTGTTTACCACTATACAAAATTTCCAAAACCAAATAGTAATTTAAATGCCAATGAAATAACAAAACATCACCAAACTGCTCATTGTTTGCGGGAAAAACCACTGTAGTCCATTGCTTATTTGTTTGTGACCTGTAAATTATTATTACATTTTTGGGTAAACAAACAAAACAATAATTTGCTAATAGAAATCAATTTGTTTCTCTATTCTGTCTACACATCAGATATTCCTGAACACCCTCGCACCACCATCTTTAGCTTTGCTGATGCCACGGATATCCTATTATCTCATCAAAATCCGACTATCGCATCCTTTGCCCTTCAAAACCATCCATTTGAACTAGAAAAGTGGTTCAAAAAATGGAGAATCAAAATTAATTCTACCAAGTCAAATCACGTCAGTTTTTTTTTACGAAAATCGACTTTTTGTGAGGTCGATAGTTATGTTACGCGTTGATCTTTTCGCCCCATCCCAGTATTAGTTAAACTTTTAATAATGAACCGGACTCAAGTTTCATTAATCCCATGAATTGACAAAAAAACCTTCGAAAAAACTTGAATACCACTGTATTGATAAATATTGTTCTCATCTTTCACTTCTTTAACTTTATAAAAATAAGAAGATTTGTTTGGTATAGATACCTCAGAATTAGTTTTGGGACGACGACTTTGGATTGGTATAGCAGTGATGAGACCGCTAAGGAAGGCGTTTTGCTCATCTCTTGACAACATATTAATAAAATTAGATAATATTTTGTTTCTTGCAGATAAAGGAACGTTTTCAAAAAACTTAAATCGTTTACAAAAACAGGAGTTGAAAGAGTTTTTTCATGACAACAGACATTGTTTTATATTAATTATGTACACTTGAATTAATCTTTACTTGAACTAAAGTCACTGTTCATTTAGACTTCAACCACAGACTAAAAACACAGAAATGGACTACCGTTAATCTTTCCCCGACACTCTGGACTTCAGCTGTTTTCCCCCTTGTATCGATTTTAAATTATAGATTTTATGTGGACTATCGTTTTTTCTCTCGACTGCAACAAGTATGAAAAGAAAGTACACTTCCTATACTATCAGATGGCACCACTTGTTTCAAATCAACAAAAAGTGGACTACCGTGGTTTTTCCCCCTGACCCTTTATATGGTTTCTTTTGTGTTACTATATCTTTAGAAGGAGATACTTTTTGTAACACTCTTAGCTTTTATTGTTTGTCTTATTGTGAATTTTTAATTTCTACTGATAAAAAGTATTTAAAACTGCATAAGTGTCACAACATGAAAGAATAGGTATAAGATCTGGATGAAACGGCTTCGAATACTTGAGATACTTGTCAGTGATTTTATTTGTGAAGAAAGGAAGAATTCAGGATAGTGAGATCTGAATGCAAGATGAATTTAATGGCTCAACTCCGATCTTTTATATTTATGTTTGAATTTGTGATTGATGAAATTTGTGATTGATAAAATATGGTTTTATTTTTACTTTTAAAACATTAAATTGATAGAAGAAACTTACATATACTAAAATTAAGAAATAAGCTTAGCATCTTATTTGTGTTTCAGATTTCATACTCGCGGGGATTGCTAGTAGGCTTGAATTCTATGGTAGGCACAGGTAATTGTCTCCTGAGAAGAAATGCTACATATACATCCTACGATTTGCATCTTGGCTTCAGGTTGTTATCAGTTTTCTTATCCAACGTCAACTTCAAAGGAAGACAGTTTTCAGCCTACTTCAGGGTCCGGGCGAACTCCTTTAATATTCGATTCAACATCAACAACAATGGGGGATGCAAAGTCAGTATTGAAAGCTTGAAAATGGTTGCAGCTGCTCTGGTTCAGAATGGGTCATCCTTGGAGGAGTTTGACCAGCTTCAACTTGACGGATACTTTCAAGAAATGGTAGTTCCAAAAATTAACAAAATCTTGAAGGGATACGACCCGGCAGTTGAGAAGAAAATACAAACGAACTGCGAATTTTTGAGGATATTCGACAAGAGCATGAATTCACCACAATTCTTATCAAAACTGATACTTTTTTTTTTAATTTAAAATAAGTAAAATTACAAGTAATTGTTATAACTTAAATAATAAATGTGGTTAATGAAAAAGGATCAGAGACGCTGGTAAAATTTGTATATGTTGTCTAACAGACGCCGTGTTACATATTAACGTAATATTTTTGTATTTTAAAAAAGAAGTATTACTTTAATTTTGGGAGTAGGCGGTTTTTTAAGGCCCCGATCTTAACTCAAAAAGACCCTTTGGGGGGTGAACTGGGATTCAATAAATCTTATTTCGGCACATTTTAACTGAAAAGAATGTGATGGCAGCTCCCAAAATAATCCACGCCAAGAAGGAGTAAAGCGATAGCTTAACCGAATTTTTAGATCATTTGGATCTCGATTTGCACCATTCTCAAACCCAAAATGGGTTGGAATCTATCTATAGTTGCATAAATAGACCAGTCATGGCCCGAGGCGGAGTTTTTTTGGAGATCCCGCATAAGCTACATTACGTCTGTCCATAATTTGCTTTTATTGGGTCCCGGCATTCCACTTCTGTTCAATGGGAAAAAAAAAATTGGACTATATTCAAAAGAATCAGCCACTTACGTATAGTTTTGGACTCAATGGGCCATATTCAAAAATCCTTCTGTTGCACGATAATGCCATCTTTGCCAATTTATCAATTTCCCACTGACACTTATAAAGTAGAAAAAGAAAGATATAAAACCGTATTACTTTCTGAAGTTTATAATTATATACTCATCCATCTTCAACGATCTGCGACAAAATATAGAATAGACTAAAATAGGACTTTATTGTGAAAAAATAAAGACTTAAAAATAAAAATTGCCTCCAGTCAATAGTGTAAACCATTAAACTATGGCTGGATTTACGCCATAGCCCACAATACAATTAGAATTATATTAAGACCATTTAGCCAACCAATAATAATAAAAACCTTACCTCTAACACCCATGAAGGGGTCACTACTGTGTAAGGGAGCACTGTTTCTTGGTCAGCGGTGGTGCAAAGAGGTGATTTGACCGTGGTCGAGCTCAACCTCCAGGTTTTTACCTTAACTTTTTAATTAATGTTACCTACTTTACAGCGGCCGGATTTGCCCCAGGAGGCTCTCTCGGCCACCGAGACGATATGTGGCGGAGTATTAAATATACCCTGCCAAGCCAGATTCGAACTCAAGACCTTGAGAACAGCAACTCAATGCTTTACCAATGAGTTACCCCGCTCTCAAATAATTAATAATAATTATAGAGAGAGAAATGCTTTATTTTTTTAAATAAAATAAAACCATGCTGCCCAAATACATTGGTTTGCTAAAACACACAGCATACTTATCAATACAACTTTCGTACATTAATTGAACCAAAATTACATTTTAATTTTTTCATGCATATACACGTACAGTTACATAATCTTACATTTTTTTTTTCTTCTCCAATATTTTATTTACTTTTTATTTTTATTTATTTATTTTTTTTTTCTCTTAACCCTTCATTTTTCTTTTTTTTTCCCTTGTTATAGTTTATATCACTCTTGAGCAAATCTGTAACCTCCTTCTCTCTCATTTTTCTCCCCGTCATATCATGGCACGCATACAGAGTAAAAAGAAATAGCTAATAGATAAATAACTAGACGAATATATAAATATATGAATAAATAAGTAAATAGATATAAATAGATGTACAATCAATTAATAAAAAATAAAATAAAAGTTAAATCTTTGACAGCCAAAACATCCACACATAATTAGTGGCCATATAGGTGATAGTGGATAAGGCCCAGAGAGTCCAAGATTATATTTTCAGCCAACACCGAAATTTCTCTCATCTCGACACCTAGGTCTTCTAAAAAACTCCTTGTTCTTTTTGGAATCGTTCCGCGAGATCCGAACCAGAGGCCTGTCACGGAGAACTCTCTCTCTCCAAAGGTCTCGCGGAACTTCTCTTTAAGGAAAGGGATGCACTTTTCGTAGATCTCTCTCTTTTCCCTTTCCACCTCACCCGCCTGGTCAAGGTCATTGTTTGCAAATCTAATTGTCGGATCCACCACCATTGCTTTATTCCCGGTCTTAAGGAATGCGACAATGTCTGCATACCTCGTGGATCCATCTGTGTCAATGCAATAGACCTCGTCTAAGCCGGCGAAGTTCCTCTCTTTAAGGAGTCTTATAAGTTCATGCTTAACCCTATGGTGCCGGCGAGTTATGAGGAGGGAGTTGTTGGGGCATTTTCCCAGCACGTGGGCTGGTGTTTCAGACTCTCTGCCGCATTTACGACTGAGGGACCCAACTTCTCTCGGTTGTCCGCTGGCTCCTGGGACTCCACGCGGAGGGGCATAATTAATGTTGAGTTTTAAGGAGTTCGACCCTTCTG
This sequence comes from Aelia acuminata, assembly GCA_911387785.2. Taxonomy (NCBI): domain Eukaryota; kingdom Metazoa; phylum Arthropoda; class Insecta; order Hemiptera; family Pentatomidae; genus Aelia; species Aelia acuminata. Next base: position 150,181,285 of record OU426979.1, on the reverse strand, counting down.
ACCCCGAAAGAACCTGCTTGTCATAGATGTATCTGTTAGCTTTCGGGGTCTCTTTAAAATGTCGAACTCCATATATATCCATATATATATTGTTACCAAGTATACCACTTAGTTTTGCGCTGTTTGCCTCCCTGGGATGTTTCTTTGCTCTATGGGTTCTGAGGCCTCTATCGCCCTTAAATGACAGACCACAGACAGGACAGACTTTTTCATTTGCATCTGATGCAAGATCTGCCCGGTCGTGCTCTATTTCATTTATATCTTTATTAGTTATCGTGGTCCTCGGCGGGTGTTTGGGCCTCTTTGGCAAAACGTCTTCAACGGTTTTGCCTAATACTGGGCCATTCTCATTTTCTTGCCATTCTACCTTCGCACACAGGGGTATTTGACCCGAAAAGCTGGCCAAAACTATTTCCTTCCATTTTATTAATTCAAAAGTCCTCAAAATGGCTTCTATATTTGTAATATACATTAAAAATGGTTTTTTAGCAGTTAAAAAAATATTCTAAGGAGAAAATTTTCATAAAATAAATTTTCAAATAACTCCACCGAATGTGAAATAGGCATCCATGGGTTTACAATTTATGTTCATAATATTTTCTCTTTATGCATTGCAGCCAAGTAATATGCTTATAACTAATTAAAGATTTATTATCATTTATCCATTACTATTATTTTAAAAAAATGAAAATAGTGTGAAATACGTGAATATAAAAAGTTATGGTGATAAAGAAAAAAAATGTGTTTTCCCAATTCATTAAGAATTGTTTAATACCTCTTCGAAACACAACTTATATCCCAGGAAGAAACGCACCAACCTTTCTTAAAAATGCATATTACATTTAATTATTCATTATTCACTTTACTCGTCAATTAATGAACTTTCGGAATCACCACTATCGGTTAAGTTGGATGGGGGAGAGAACATTTCTAAAGTTTCCTTACAAAACCTGATACATTTTTTCTTGAACTTCTCATACCTGTGATAACTGGATCTGATGTCAATATTAATCTACTAATTACATCCAGATTGCACTCTGTCCGGGAAAATTTTCTGGTCTTATTTTCCCTGTAAACCCGGAAACGGTAATTTCGGGTTTCTGCTGCTTCCTCAGATAAAAGAACAATATGAAGCAGAGGGCTTTTTATCACTTCAAAACCATCCCTTAAAATTTTGTGAACAGATGGTGTCATAGCATACCATTGTCATACCATTGTTGATAAAGTTTCTCTGTACCTGTTGTAAATTTTAAATTAACAAATGATTTTTCAGAGCGTCCACTAGATCTAGAGCTTTTGGTTGATATCGTCCCACTTAGCCATTTCTTGTTGCTGTTCCAAAAATAAACTTCCGAATGTTTCAAAAATAAATCCATATGACGTGACAAACCTTAGAGTGTGGACAAAAGAAGGGTTGTCTGAAAACTTCGATTCTTATATCGGCTTAAGGCAGGGATGTTTATTGAGTCCCCTACTTTTTTCGCTTTTTATTAACGATTTGGTAGAATGTGTCGAGGGCGAAATACTCATCGCTGGAAAAAGGCTGAATGTTTTGATGTACGCTGATGACGTGGTATTAATTGCAGACCACGGCCTAATTTTGCAAGAAATTATTTTTAAATTAAAAGATTATTGTAGAACTTGGAATTTCGAAATAAATCTAGATAAGTCTAAAATAATGGTATGTTGTAAAAAACTTAAAAGTCAAGGAAAAAGTGGTACTTTAAAGAAAAACCAATAGAAACTGTAAACGTTTACAAATATTTAGGTATCAATATAACCCATAATTTATCCCTAAAAACACACATCAATCTTAAACTGACAGCCTGCAAAAATATTTTGAATGTGGTTTGGTCCGGATTGATGTCAAACAAACAAGTCCCACTGAAACAAAAATTTAATGTGTTTAATTCTACGATAAGGATGGTTATGTGCTATGGAGCGCAGATCTGGGGATATGAAGACTTAGATTTAGTAGAAAAACTTCAAAGGTATTTTGTAAATATTGGGCTACCTATAAATACACCGAACTACTTGCTATGTTTGGAAACCAAACTAGATCCGCTACATATTTACACATTATCCATTCACCTGAACTACATTATAAAGGTATTAAGGATGGGAACCAATCGTTTACCGAAAGTAATGGCCCTCAAAATAATAGAAAAAAATGTAAGTTGGATGAGTGCGTTAAAAAGACTAGGCAGAAGTGTTGACATAGATTTTTTAGCCGAAGGGTTACTAGATCAGCTGGAAAGGCATAAAACTGGCCTATTATCTAAATTGAGTCAACTAGCGAGGGATAGGTTTACCGAAAGAGCGAGAAATGCCGAACACCATTCGTTTTATAAAAACTTAAATTATGAATTAACATACTTCGAGGCAGAGGATATAAATTAAATCCGACTTATTTTTAAAGCCAGGGGAGAGCTACTTAATCTTAATTACCAACCGTGGATCAATAAAAGAAATAATTGTTCATTATGCAATTTAAATGTTGCTGAGGATACGATGCACTTTATTTCTATTTGCCCGGTGCTGACGCAATTTAGATTAATTTTCTTGGAAAAAAAAGAAACTAAATCTAGATGAAACGCTGAAATTATTAAATGGTCCTGATTATAGAAAATTATATTTATATTTAAAAAAAGCAATTGATTACAGAAACGAAATAGTTAATGAATTTAATTATTAAGTGTACTATGTATAACTTTATCTATGTATAGTAATGTTGTATGTTATTGATTGTATTATTGAATAACAAATAACTTGTACTTTTATAGTAGTAGAATACACACATATGTACACATAAATTTTATTTTACACTAATCTCACATATATAATTTAAAAAACGCCCATACATAATATCAAAGCGAACAGATATCGAAACTTTCAATTGAAATTACATTCGTATGAAACTAAAAATCTTGTCCGATGCGCGCAACACACAACTTTCACGTACCAACTTACTTAGATTAGTGATTGACCTGTTTTGTTAAATGCCATTTCTCAAAGTCATACGTTTTTCCATGATCATTAATTTTTTTTTTTTTTTTTTTTTTTTTATTTGCTCACTAAAGTACACTATTTTTTTAAAAATATTAAATAAGAGTTTTTAATTGCGATAATTCGGTTATGGAAGCAAAATACTCATAGTCGTTTGAATTATTATTCTCTATGTAGTTGTTGAAAACTTCATATAGTTACCATGTAACAAATAATTTCCATTAAATTAACAGAAAGGCTTTAATTATAAACAATGGTCTGTCATAAAAGGGGTACTGCGCATGCGTGAGCTTAAGATGTTTTTTTACGTTTTCTGTTCTGTTGTTTTCTCACGTAAAAGACGGAATTTCTTTATTCTCCTGTACATGTTTACTTGATTTTTTTCATATTTCATATTTAGCCATTCCTTATTTTTAGGCGTAAGGAGAGACAGTTAATTTCTCCATATGAACAAAAACAAAGATACTTTATAGGAAAACAAAAAAGGCGCCTTCCCCACTTAAGCCCCCTTAGAACATTTTAATAATGATAAAGCTTACCTAACATTAAGGAAGACTTGATTTTAATTAAACATGACGAATTGATCAAAATCATTAAAGCCGTTTTTTAGAAAATCGAAAAAAATTAAAATATCGTAAACATTGGAAAAATAAAAAATAAAATGCCCCCTCCGTTTGATCAATTTTGATGATATTTTTGCTGTGACATTGCGGGCATATGCCTACATCAAATACCGAGTTTTATCAAAATAGTTAGAGCCGTTTTTGAGAAAATAAAAAAAAAACATAAAAAGTTATGAAATAAAGTACCCCCTCCGGTTGACTAATTTTGATGAAATTTTTACTGTCACATCGCGGGTATATACATACACCAAATACCCAAAATTCAGGTTCGTACGGTTTATAGTTTTTGAGCTAATAACACACACACACACACACACACACACACACAGATCAGTTCCTGGGACTTGGTTATTTCGACTCAGGGGACCCCAAAACGTGTATTTCCGTTGAAAACCGGAAGTCAAAATTTTTCACGGTCGCAATACTTTCCCTTACTATCTATTTCATAGTAATATATAAGATATTCATTCTGGTAAGTGAAAGTAAAAAACACACTAAATACTGAAGAAGGCTCCATGAGAGATTTCCTTTCTCAACTTTATATCCAGATGAGAGACATTGTCGGGTGCCATTTTTTTTTTTATTTTATTCGTTTTTATTTAATCTCCTGTATTTAAGCTTTTAGAAAAAAGTATATAAACTCTATTTGAATTCTAAAGAATATCGCTAAAGTAGGAAAAATATATAATCCACGAAATTTATTTATTTCATTTTTTTTAAATTATTTTATTTATGTAAATATAGTGTGTGAATGATTTCGTTGAGCTCTAATATAAATGGTCTTAACAGTGGTATTATGTACTATTCCTTTAAAAAAAAAAGAGAAACATATTTAAATTATTATGCTTCCTTTGAAATCTAAAGGAATATAATCTAAATATCATCATATCGTTTGAAAGTTCATTAAATGCTCTTTCCAGTAATATAGCGTTTTTTTATGTTATTTAGAGAGAAAATTCAGTAGCCTTTATTTGGAGGTGCAACTTTTAAATTTTATTAAATTAAGTTACTTTTAAATGCTCAAAAGCCCACTCATATTAATTCATTTTTTGATAGAGAATTTCATCCTCTTTTCAGTAATTTATGGTAGATCAACGCATTCAGAGGGAGATTTTCGCTATATATAAACATATATATATATATACATATATATAGTAATAAAAATATTTGAAATCAAAAGCCCAGACTTATTATTATATCATTTGAAAGCTAAGTAAGTAAATGCTCTTTCTGTTAACGCATATTTGCATAAGGATATATTATATCTATATTTATTTTTATGTGCAACTTTAAAATTAAATTTCACTACTTATATAGGATGTAAATTTAAATGAGACTCTCATAAATCATAACTCGCTCACATTATTTCATCATTGCATAAAGAATTTCTTCTTATTTATATCGATATACAGTTAATTAGATTGGTTGGAGAGATTTCTGTTCAAAGCTTTTTTTGGTGAACGCTTCACTACTTGGGAAAAATATATTTGTTATATTTAAGATTTTTGTCTCCATGATAGAAAATTATCTCTCGAATATGTATGATATCAACTTTTTCTGTATGAAATGTATATTATGAAATAAATTTTGATAGCTAAGTTTCAATTAATATCCATTCTACAGAGGAAAGTTTCAAAAAGCACAATTTGGTTTTGAGCTGAAGGCGTCAACTGAACTTCAAATATCTCAGAAGTTCCAATGGCTATAATTCTGAAACTACTTGTTGGAATTCCTTAAAATCTGGCGTTTTACTTATTTGTGGATGTACTTAATATGTACAAATTTTTATCAAAATCTGAGGGTTTGATTAAATGGATTGGATTAAATAATCTGTGTGAGGGTTTAATGTTGAACTTCGGCTGGGTTATTTGACGTGGAATAACCTGTATTTAATTAGTTATAACCTAATTTCAGTATGATAAAGTTAGTAACTTACTTATTCCCTACAGAGGAGGACTTAAAAGATATAAATTATAAAAGCTTTTCCAGGAAGATTCTTTTATAGGGTGGGAAATGTTTTAAAAAATAAGCTTAGGTTCTGAAAAGCGGAGGAAGCCACATTGTACAATCTAAGGCCATTATCAGGGACCTTTTAAACCCAAGGTGGGAATTGACTTAGGTGGGACCGCTGGCTCCAATTTATTTAAAATTACATCTAATAAAATTACCTAACGGGGAAATAATAATTTAAAGCAGTAGGTTTAATCCTTTTATTAATTACTGAAGAGGAAGTCTCTCTTTTTTTAAAAATTAAAATATTTAAAAAAAAAATGGCGATTGCACGCATCACACACACTCCACTTACCATTCAACTTTGAGTGTAAATTACACGACTTTTAAAAATCTGTCTAAATAGCGCTATCAATGAAGACCATTATGCATTCACACAAAAATAAATAAAGTCGTTTTAAAAAAACAGAGATCCTCAGTATCTAAAATATTAATAATAATAAAATAAAATAATCTTTATATATATATAAAAATCTCGTGTCCCGATGTTTATCGGAGGTAAAATCAGAAACTACTCAACCAATCTTCATAAAATTTGGCTAATTATGTGTATTTTTGCCCAACTTAATAGATAGGGTAGTTTTTATCTCGATTATTGGCCTCAACATTTATTTTTTTGCAAATTAAATATTTAATATACTACAATGGAGTGTGATTATTTGTAAGCTCTATAAATTTCCGACCGATGGCGGTGTAACTTGATCTATTGACACAACACTTCATTTTCTTTCGATATTTAGGGTGGGTAAGCATCCATTAGCCAAATCTATATATTTTTACTTTCACTTACCTATATATGAAATATATAGTAAGTGGAAGTATTGCGATCGTGAAAATTTTCGACTTCCGGTTTTCAACGGAAATACACGTTTTGGGACCCCCTGAGTCGAAATAACCAAGTTCCGCGAAATGGTCTGTGTGTGTGTGTGTCTGTGTGTGTGTGTATGTATGTGAACAGACTAGCTCAAAAACTATAAACCGTGGGAACCTGAAATTGGGTATTTAGTGTAGGTATATGCCCGCGATGTGACAGCAAAAATTTCATCAAAATTGCTTAAAGGGAGGGGGTAATTTACTTAATAACTTTTTAGGTTTTTTTCGATTTTCTCAAAAACGGCTCTAACGATTTTGATCAAACTTGGTATTTGATGTATTTATATGCCCGAGATATGACTGTAAAAATTTCATCAAAATTGATCTACGGGAGGGGGGACTTTATTATAATGATAATAATAATGATCCATTCATTTATCACATAATGGATTATTTGAGCTGATTAAATATAAATAATACACATATAATTTTTTTTTTCCCTTGATATTCGCCTCTACCCCACAGGGTCATTGGCGATGCGTTCAGTTATATTCTGCTGTAGTATGATGTTTCTTTTAGGTATTAAAACAGATTATTTTGTCTTCATCATCGCTTAACAGCTCACTCAATTTTCCTTCCATTTTAAGCTTCTTCCTTATTTCTTGGTATCGTGAACAATGGAGTATTAGGTGTTTTACCGTTTGGGGTACATTATCACATTGTTGGCATGTAGGTGGTTCAAGTCCTCGGAGAAGGTATCCGTTTGTGAACTCGCAGTGGCAAATTCTGATGCGACATAATATGATATCTTCTCTTCTCGAGATTCTACAGCTTGTGGTGCACTTTTTGCACTCCAGTTTTATTGCGGATAATTTAGACTGTTCGGTCTTCCACTTCAACTCCCAAATTGTGTTCTGATTTTTCTTCAGTTTGTGTAACCAGTCCTCTTTTGTTACTTTTTTTAGTATCGTAACTTCTACATTTCCGGTTACTTCCATCCTAGCTATATTTGCTGCCTGATCGGCTGCTTCGTTTCCCTTAATTCCTTTGAGGGATGGTATCCAGATGAATATTATTTTTTTTTCCATCAGTTCCAGTTCTTACCACATATTAATGATCTCTCGAATAAGAGAGCTACTTGGGTTCCAATTGTTGATCGCCGTTAAGACGCTTAGGGAGTCCGTTATGATAGCCGATTTGTTCATTCCTGATTCCGCTATCCAATGAAGGGCTTTTACAATTGCTGTAACCTCTCCGGTGAAGATAGAACATGTCCCAGTTAAGTTACACAAGAATCGTCTTTGGAGAGTGTGAACCGCGCAGCCTACTTTGTTTTCCAATTTGGATGCGTCTGTGTATACTTCTTCAAATCCCATGTATTGTCCCTCTAGGAGCTCCAAGAATGACTTTTGTATAACTATAGAGCATTCTTTCGAATATTTTTTCATTGATATATCAATGATTGGTCTTTTTTTATTTAAAATATTTTATTTTAATAAAATTATTAATAACAATAATAATAATAATAAAATTATTAATAATTAAAATATTATATTTTATTTAAAATATTTATAATACACACATAAAAGAAACATTAAAGAATATAATTGGAATAGGATTTAGTGCAATCACAATAGACACTTAGCAGAAGGGAACCAAATTAATCTTTTGCCATTGTACGTATTAATTAAATTCAGGATATAACACATAATGATAAGAGATATCGTATCAGGTTCTACCTATAACAGGTAGAACCTGTAGGTAGGTTCTACCTGAAACAGGTCCTACCTGTTTCAGTAGGTTTTACCTGAAACAGGTTATGAAAAGCGAGTACGGAGCGGGAAAAACGTCAAACCATCCTATATTTTCTTACAGTACTACTTACCTAAACATAAAAATTTAAATTTATGGATTAGATTGACAAAGTTAATTTATAACATTTTATAATAATAATCTACATTTTTTTTTTTATTATTAGAATTCACAATTTCTAGTTATTGTAGTGCTAATAAGTGCACAATGATTTCGAATAACCTGTCTTTTGCTAAAACAAATAGATTCGATGCTTTCCCCACACGCGAAAAGGCGACAAATAATTTCTCATGGGGAAAAACATGTATTTTTCTAGTCCAAGCCGGAATAATATATTTGGCTACTGGAAGTGTTGTGTCTATAAATCAACCTACACCACCATCTGTTTGAAATTTATAGAAATTAAAAAATATTAAACTCAATTGTAGAATATTAAGCATTTAAGAGATTGCAATAAAAGAAATACCGAGGCCAATAATCGAGATGAAAACTATCCTATCTTTTAAGCTGGACAAAACTACGCACAATGAGCTAAATTTTATAAAGGTCGGTTGAATAGTTTTTGATTTTACCCGCGAAGAGATTTTTATATATATGAAGATATTTTTAACCACACATTAAGTCATTACTCCTGATGAAAAAGTTTTCTTATCTTAATATGAGAGGCTTAAATGGATGATACTAAATACCGATCAATTTATAATCCTGTTTATATTTCCATTACACGCGCGTTATCTAAGAGATTCGCTTTTAGCTTGTATACCATTTTGGATTTATTTGATATTATTTCATTTTTATATTTATTACCTTTGGCTCGAAGACTAGTTCCACATAATTGCGATGAAGATACTGTTATATTTATTTGTTGCTTATTTCATTTTGGCGTCTTCGGGCGCCGAAAAAGTCGATTTGAATGGTGAAGTGGACACGGTTCTGGAACGCATCAGAAAGTTGAAGGCCTCTAAAAGATCCTTGTACATTACTAAAGGAGAAGTATCACAGTTGGGACCAGGAGTGGTATGATGTCATTAATTATTATATTTAAATTATTTAATAATAAGTGTAGCTCATAATGATTGAGTGGGAAAGACCATGATATAATTATAAAGATTTAAAAGAGTGTAATGATGGACTGTTATCTGGAGAGCGTAGGTTTCGATCCAAACATCTGGATCTTCGTCAGGGCTAAAATGAATACAAATGTACGATAAACGTTTAAAGTAATTATGCTAAAAGATGAGAGTAATTACTGGTTTATTCATTGAGATTATAACAATTAGAAGTAATATTATGGAAACAAAATTGAACTGATGGTATTTTTACATGAAATTAACTTACTTAGTTACTTATAGTAAAAATAACAACTCCAACTAACCTTAATAACAACTTAAATTAACAATAGAAAGTAACAAAATGATGGAAAGTAAATCCTATGAAACCTAATAACTATATAAAAGATAGTAAAAATAAATATGAAAATTGGAATTAGTAGCTGGTTAACATGATAAAATAGAATATGGCATTAACCCTGTTGATTCCAGAGTAATTCAGAACCTGAGACAAAAATTTTAAGATAAGAGGTGGTTGAGGTTGGTTTGCCGGCTTCAAAAGGTTTATTTAGGGGAAACCCAAAGCTTTTGAAGTGAGAGGCTTATAAGATTACTAATTTTAAAATAAAGATACGAAAGATGGAATAGTAAAAACTAACATAGTAAAAAAATATATTTTTCTTCATTTTAGGCCTGACGAAGATCCACATGTTTGGATCAAAACCTAGGCTCTCCAACTAAAGAAATTTTGACAGAAAATCCTGATAATCTATCATCCTTATATATATTTAACTTCTAATGAAACGTGTTTGCATTTTAATTTTTCTACATAATCTCTAACACTTACTACAACCTTTTTTTACAATGATTTTTTTCTTATTGGCTTACTGTTATTAATTTTTTTTTAATAGTTAGGTAGGTAGAAGTAGTTTAAATGTTTAAAAAATCATTTATTTCATAAAAATCATTTCATCATAAATAATAATTTTTTCTCATCAGTTTTCGATTTGCGATCTGCTAAATATCACATATGCAAATGTGTGTTCGATTCGTCCTTCAATGAGTTATTGTTGTGTCTCTTGGCTACTGCCTCAAAAGTCGTCAGAGTGGAATGTGCGGAGTTTTGGTCCTTTTCCTATTTGGCTCATGTTGAAAGTCACTCTTCGCTGGAAGTTTAGTTGTACTCCGTGGCTGTTAGTTGTACGGTTGGAATGTTCAGGTCCTTGTGTTGTATGTCATTAGTCATTGTAAGGTGCATCTTATTAACTTCCTCAATAACTAACATTTGAAGATTTGGTGTCGATATGAGGGCTTGGCTTTACATAAAGGTCCAATTAGTATTTTGTACATGGTAAGACAAATTGTTTTTTGTGATATGTTTTGTGGTAGGTGTATGTAAAATATACCATCATTTTTATAACTTCATTATAATAACAATGATTTATATATGCCCCCAATTAAACAATATCCCCCTTGCTCCAGAACAGGTGAACATCGAAGATGGGAAGTTACGCGGCTTGGACTCATTGTTGAGGACAGGAGACTGCTTCAAAACCGTCAAATATTCCAGCACAGCCTTCCATTTCCAGATCGGACTCAAGCTCTTGTTCGTAGATCTTCCCAAAGTGACGTTTAATGGTGTCCCGATGTCGGCCTCCTTCAAGATCGAAGAGAACTCCCTCACCTTCAACTACACCGTAGAAGATAATAACTGCCTTGTGACCGTGGATCTTCTCCGAGTAGAGCAGTTCCAGAAGATAATCTTCGAATCATCGACACCTGATTTCGGCGGTTTGGACATCGATCAAATATTCCAAAACGGTGTTCGAGAATGGATCAACAAAGGTTTGGATGAAATACGCCCTGAGCTGGAAGATCGCCTCAGATTCAGGTGCATAATACCTATGATAAAGGAAGAGATACCGCCGATCGATGTTGCAGAGGCTTTTGCAAGTTTAATAGAAGAAATCGCCATGATTTAAATTATATTAAGATTTAATTGAAAAATTCCAAAATGAAAAAAGCCTAGAGGCTATAATGCAGGTAACGTAAAAAAAGGTTATTTTGTTTACCCGTATCATTGAGTTTTCCAATAATATATCATAATTTATAAAAGTAAAGGTGTTTTCCTATATTTAGATATTACTTATTAAAACCACAGAAATAATAAGAAATTTCCTTAATTTATATAAAATCCCTTGAACACCAAAAAATTCAATAACCTATTCTTTATATAAGAACGCGGGTTGATCCAGCCGGGCGGGGCTATAGTCCCACGGTCCTTTTCCTGGATCTATCAGCTTTTTTACCCTTATGTTCCTTTCCTAAAACTAAAATTCTACTTGTTCTATATATTGTTTGTTCATTAACTTACTTCCTTACTTTTAGTAAAGTTGTAACTTATGTGCTCTTAAAGCTTGATAAATCTTAAAACTCAATTTTTTTTTTTTTTACTTTAAGTTTAATTATGGTTTTTACTAACCAATTTAATTTGTAATAATTTCATATAAAAGGTAGTATAAAAGAAATAAATATAAAATTTACAAGGGATTTTTGTATTATTGCATAACACGAAAAAAAAATCAGTCAATTGGTTAATTATATTGTCACGTGGAGGATGTCCATTGAACCTAGGAGACCCTGAGAGAGAGGGGGAACTCCTATGAAGAGGCTGGCCCAGGAGAGAGTGAGACATAGTCAGGCAGTCTGGGAGAGACAGTCAGGGAGTCTGGGAGAGTCTGAGTCAGGCAGTCTGTGAGGGGCAGTCTAAGTCTGGGACAGGCAGAGTGAGCCTGGGGCATAGTGGGACCCGAAGTAGTCAAGTACCCCCAAGTGATTTTTGAGTTATGGTTCCCCCCCCCTTTTGTAGTTGGGACTTGTAAGATTATTTATTGTACAAAATACATGATGTAAATAGTACTTAGTTTGATTAATTACCACACAACCCTTGCCCAAAGATCCCAGTGTCACATTGGACTGGGTAAATTTGAGAATAGGGGTGACAATATATATATATATACATATATGAGCAATATTATATAATCAGTAATAGCTTATAAGATAACACACAAGAATTTTTATCGTTTTATTTTTATTGTTTTTGTAGTTATATTTTGTAAATAAATGTGTAAGCGCAAGTAACTAAAAAAATTTTGGTCGCGAAAAGATGTACGTATATCATTTTTTTAAAGAAATAAAATGACATGTAATTTATATGACTACTTTAATGATTATCTTTTTTGAAAACAAAATATCCATTTTTTTAAAAAAATGAAAGCTGGGTATTTCAATTTCAAAAAACGCTGTCCTCGATAACTTACTATTAAACCCTCATGTCAAAGAAATATATAAAGATTAACTTTTTAATTTTCAAGCCCCTTCACTTTATAATTTTCAATACCCCCACAAAAATTAAAAATGAATTTTTTTTCTTCTCCAAAATACAGTCCTCGATAACATAGTAGTAGACCCTCATGTTAAAGAAACCCTAATAAGTTAACTTTTCAATATTGTGAAGCTTCCTTACCCGAAGGTTTAAATAGATAATATTCTTAATAAATACATCGTCATGACATAATCAGTTTAGGTATAGGGTTAGGCTGCTTGCACAGAAAAAAGTTGTTGCATTTGTCTTGGAAATGCTAAATACGTATCACTCTGAGTAAAGAATTTCTAATGTAAATACAATACATGTGAAGAGTACATATATAAAATGAATAAAGATAAGAAAAGACATCGATGGATATTAAAGTATAAAGAGAGAGAGTATAGAAAGGATGTCGAGACAAAGGCTTCACCTCCTCGCTTTTATTGATAACCCAATTTTTTATCGAAGAGAGGACGGGCAATAAAAGAGACGCTTTCTGATTCCTGCCCAATTCTTGCGGCTCCCTCCTCATCCTCCATCTTCCCAGGATCTGATAAATCTTCATCGCACACGACATCTCACTCCTGAAAGGTCCTTTAGCTAGAGTTATCTCTTATTAGATTTCTTAGATAAACCGGAGGCTTTAGACGGTAACACAATTTTGCGCTATATTGTTGGTCAATTGAAGAGACATTGAAGGAATTCGGTAAGTAAAAGTTGAAATTAAAAAGTTATTCATAAAGAATGGCCAATGTATCGAGCCCCTTTGCGTATCATCGTCAGGACAAAAAAAAAAAAAAATAATCATAATATCAACATAAAATCACGATAAAACTTTTTGGTAAAAACAGAAATTGATAGATAAATACCTGACATTTAATTATTGTTTTATTAAATGAAAAAACAAACAAAACCCTTGCCCAAAGATCCCTGTGTCACATTGGACTGGGTAAATTTAAGAATAGGGGTGGCACGAATTGGGTGGAGGCGCCGGGCAAGGGTTGTGTGGTAATTAATCAAACTAAGTACTATTTACACTATTTATTTACAATAAATCGTCTTACTAGTTCCAACTACAAAAGGGGGGTACCATAACTTGTAAATTACTTGGGGCCACTTTTTTTTTTTTTTTTTTGGCCCCTAGATTTGTTGACAAATCCTATTTCGCCTTATATACTCAATACTTGGGGCTACTACATAACTCGAATCCAAATCCTGGCCCGTCGGTGCCAGCCTTGCTCTGCCTGTCCCAAACTTCGACAGCCCCTCTCAGACCCAGCCTCAGCTCCAGCCTGCCCCTCTCAGACCGCCTGATCCAGACTCTCCTAGACTGCCGCAGACTCCGACTGCATGATCGTGTCTGACTCAGACTCCCTCTCAGACTCTCCCAGACTCTAACTGCCTCAGACTGCCCCTTCTACTCGCCTGGGTCAGCCTCTTCTAGGATTTCCCCCTCTCTCTCAGGGTCTTCTAGGTTCAATGACCATCTTAGCTTTTCCACGTGACAATATGATTAAAAGTCCCACATCTTTTGTTGGAACGAACTAACAGTTTGAGCGAACGGTCATAGCCCGCGTTTGTGACTGCGATGTTCGAGCACCATCCACGCCGTTCCACAAGGTTCTAGACCATCTCATAACGACTCTATATAAGGATAGGATTATGACTGGACAGTCTTTAGTCTTTTTCTTGGTTGTGAAGTTCAAGTCATATGATTATTAGTGTGTTACAAAGTGATAATTTTTGTAACCTACTCTAATATTTGTGTTGTTATAATTCCTGTGGCATTGACTATTGTTATTGCTCTTTGAATAAATATTATTAAACAGACAGAAATGTTACAATATTATTATGTGAAATTGTATTTGCCTTTTTTGGTTCCCGTTAATTAATTTGCACCTAAATTAAAAAAAAAAAATCTGTCAAGAAGCCTATTACTTTCATTAATGTAATTACTAATTCTGTAAGAAAAACGGGAAAAAAATAATTTATAGTTTTATGTAGATATTTTTACATGTTTCGGTAAATGTTATCATATTTTTTGCGGTTTACCAAACTAAGTTTGTGTCATTCCCAAATAAAAACGTCCCGTAATGAAAAGATGTTGTTCATTCAATTCCGCAAATTAAATTATTCCAGACATTATACACTGAAAAATTAGATGAGTTTTTATTTGGTAAATGTAGAGAAATTTTATCTAGATTATTTTACAATATAAAACCGATTAGCCTTCAGCATTAATATACGAATGTTGTTTTTACAAAAACTTTTTTTAACTATCAGGGTAAATTACATTATGAATTCTTGTTGAGCATCCATTATCCAGGCGTCAAATAAGTGGACTGTCGATTACCTGATTTTTTTTTTAATTTACAAAATTTTTGTTTGTTTAACGTCCCTTTATGCTACTAAGGCTAATCGGACGAAGCTACAGTGGGAGTCCTAAATTTTGCCTATCCAGGTATAATTGGGATAGGGATCTGTAACAAGTACCTGACATGGTACAGGCTTAGGACCTCCATTTTACGTCCTATCCGAGGGACGGCATAGCTAAGGATTTTTTACTCCCATTAAAAAATCCTCGGGCCACCGCGGGACGGGAACCCGCGAACTTTAGTATTGTAGGTTGCCATGTTAACCACTACACCACAGGTTACCACACAAAATTTTTGTTTGTTTGGTTTTTGTACAATAGTTCCTGAGGTGAAAACTTATTGACTTGAATACAAACTTAAAAATGAATTTGGGCCAAAGCTGAAATGCCTACATCAAGGCGGCAAAAAAATGAGTATTGCTGGGTACTATCTTTGTGCATTACACAAATAATTGTATAGGGAATGTTAGTTGTCATAATAGGACATATATTTCAGTTATTTAACAATTGACATTATTGGGGGCGGAATCAAAGTATGGAGATGTGAGTAAGAAAAAGAAAGAAGAATTCAATTCACTGCCCAAAAGTAAGGAATAGATGCGTTTGAAAATGTATGTTTTTCTTGCAACATGTTTTAGTAAACAGTATTAGATATCTTTACTATACAAAATATTTCTGAAGCATTTAGCAGCTTTATTATGCTTATATTTTGGGTTTAAAAAAATAACTCATTTTTAGGTAAATTTTTTTCCACATGTTAATAATATTTTAAGCTTTTACACAACTATCATAAAATTATTTTTCATTCTAATTAAAGAAAAATAGATTTATATATAAAATAATAAAGGTATCCTTTTTAAGTTCTAGGTATCCTTCTCCCAATTTTTGATAACTTTAATTAATTTGCTTCCAATAGAGTACTACAAAAAATAAAACATTTTGCTTTTTTTGACTTGTTAATTTTTTGATCTATATTACTGTTAATATTTTAATACTTTTTTGATGACTTTTTTTGATGCATTTTGTAACGGGAAACAAAACAAAACATAAAACGCATTATTTTAAATAGGTCTACACTTGTTGTAAAAAACCGTTCGAGTACATGATTGTGACTACTATATTCACCTTCCAGACAGTTCTTCTTCGGGCTAAATATAAGGTGTAATTTACAGCAGAGGTAGTCAAGTCATATGGTTATTTTTATGTTGCTGTGTAGTTACAAATTAATTTTTTTTTTTTTTTTTTGTGACATGGTGCTAAAAAACCTAACCACGTAAAAATTTATTTCTAAAAATTCATTTAGAGTTTTTCGCAGAAATATTGCATATTAGGTGGCTTACATACAAAGAATTTTGGTGCTAACGTATCACTAAAGTCGTTGAAGTGGATCCAACTGAAGTTATGAACCCCATCTCAACTCCGAATGTTGAGAGTAATGGGGGAAATAATATGGACGTTACAGAACCAGATGATCCCTGGGCTAGAGTGACAGGAAGAAAAAGAAACTCACCAGGAGAATCAAGAGACCCTAGAAAGCAAAAACGAACAGACTCGGAAAGTGATGCTATACCAGTAAGTAATTCTTTTGATGTACTAAATAATATTAAGGAACCTACGGAACCTGCGTTAAGATCATCGGCCTCCATTGCAACAATTCCACCAATACATATAAACGATATACAAAATTACCAGGCTCTAGTGGTCTATCTAGAAAGACAATGCCCACCAAATTCTTTTTTCCTCAAAAGTACAGTTAAGGGGTTACGGTGTATCCACAGACTTCAGATGTCTATAGAAAGCTGGTAAGCAGTCTCCGACATAACGGAGCCGACTTCCATACTTACCAGCTACCTGAAGATAAAAATATGAGAATTGTTGTGAAAAATTTACTCCATAGTACTCCCGTATCTGAGATAAAAAAAGATTTCGAAAAACATGGGTACGAGGTCACCAATGTAGCCAATGTTATATCACGCTTTAATAAAAGACCTCTACCAATTTTTTTTATAGACATCTCGAAGACTACATACAATGACAAAATTTATGAAATTAAGTCAATTTATTATACCAGAATCATCATCGAAGAACCGAGGAAAAAAAGGTTAATACCACAATGTATTAGATGCCAACAATATGGGCATACTAAATCCTATTGTAATCATGCACCTCGTTGTGTAAAATGTGGCCAAGGTCACGACAGCTCCTCATGAACCAAGCCGAGGGATACAGCCGGTAGATGTGCGAATCGCAACGGTGAACATCCAGCGAACTATCGAGGATGTCAGGTCCTTAAGGACCTGAGGACTCAGAAAAAAGAACGTACCAATCGCTTCCAGCAGTCTTCGCCTATACCTCCCCCTCCGCCCTCGAGTTCCGAACATTACCCGACTCTCCAGCAACCCAAGCCTGCACAGCGAGTTCAGAAACGCCATACGGACAATCAACAGGGATCATCTTCACAGCAGATCGGACAGCGAACCGAGCCATCTCGAAATCAAACATGTTCGGGTGTGAGTCGGGAATTCATCCACCAGCCCCTCCTCAATTGGTTCAATTACTTACTGGTCTGAACTCCCTCTTGCAACCCCTTTTTACTCTTTTCCAACAGCTCGCACAGGTGACCCAAGCCATGTATCCTCACTAGAAGACTAAAAAGGCGCTGGATGAGGGATCTGCTCTCTTAGACAGCCAAGGTAATTCAAGCCAAGACTCAAGCCAAGAAGGGGGTGCTGTTGGGTGTGTCCTTCCTCATGCCTGACATGTCATTATTTCATTTTACCGCCATCTCATTCGCTTTGCAGACAGGTGCGAATTAAGAATTTTTTGTGTTCTCATGGTTTGTATGTAAATTATTATTTTCGTTTAATAAAAACTGATTAACCCAAATAAGTGTTACAATATAAATCCAGAACTTACTCATAATTAATGATGCAGCTACAATTTTCTTGTTTGAACCGCACAAAAAGCGGTAAGAAAATTCTAATGATTCAACCCATAAAATCCTTAATTTATGAAATAACCACTTTCCCGCCGTACATAAAATTATAATAGCCAAAGCTACAAGAAGGTTTTCTTACAATAAAAACCCCTGACAACGGCCAAGTCAAAAAAAACCAGGTCATGGCTTGATTAATATCGATTGCGATTCAATTAGCTAAGAGAGGACAAGGAAAAGCTCCTTCTTGGACGGAAAAGAAATTTTCCAGGAGGTGCCGAAGTTTTTAATTTTTTTGACGAAGTTTTTAATTACAGTAATCATACTTTTAAAGAAGAAAATCATTTAATAATTTGGCTGATTAAGAGGAGATTCCACCTTGAAAATTTTAAATTGCCTTCAGGCGGGAAGTTAATCACATATCGTTACATTCAATCAGAAATGTCCGGCATAAAAATGGTAATAGTAGGAGCAGTACATTCTAGCTTAAAAGAATAAATTCTAATAAACACCACTTGGACATACTTGAGTTTTATTCCAATATTTTGTAGTTCTTTCCGTGTTCAGGGAGGAACGAAAATCGATAGAAATTGCTTGATTGAACCGTTTAATTACATCAGTCTTTCTTTCAATCTACCTTTGCTGTTTCTCATTCATCACAGCATGATTGCTAATATCACATCTTCACAGTTTTTTATACTTTTTTTATTTATTTATTTTTATTATTTATTTTTTTTTTTTGTCGCCAACGCTCACTCTAGAAAAAAACCTGTAAGCCACAAATATAAAAACCGTTCCAGTGAATCGTACAATACTAATAACTCGAAAATGGCACTTTTTGAGACGAGCCCCTTTCATTCTCGGTGTGCGATTTATAAGACATTATCATGACATTTCTTCTACTTGATCTATAAACCGATAGAGTTCCAAATTTCATTAAATTCGGATAAATGTTCCTCATCAATGAAGATGCAGTGAGAATTCACGCTAACGGACAGATTACCTTCAGAACGGTACAATTATGTTGATTTTGATTTCGAACAGAAAAAGTTTTACTTGATAAAAAGTTAGTACCTACTAACAAATAATAATTTTAATCTAATAATATTTAGGGAGCTATTTACTTACTATTAATCGTAATTTTTAGACAGTATGTAGATATAATTTTGGTAAGTCAAAAGTAATATCTACTTTGAAAAAATCATTTGTCATAAAAGTCAATATTTGTTTTTTCACAAATATCTTATCCTTTTTCCACTGGACGATACAATTATATTTTTAACATTATCGTTAAATCAAAATTATTTGAATATGGTTAAAAGGTACGATCTGAAAGTTCATTTTGGTTAACAAAGAAAAAAATACAATTGGAACGTTCTCAGTAATCTTGATATTGACTGAAATCGTGACATTTAATTTTTATTAATTTATTTTTTTAGTAACATTATTATTATTATAATTTTTATCAGTGGTACAACAACCCAGTAGCGAGTCAAGGGCTCCTTCAGAAGATTTATCCATCGCTCCCTATCCTGCGCAGCCGCGATCCTATTCCGCGCTTCAAGTTGTCTTGAACTTAGTAATAATAACAAAATTAAATTGTATTTGATAATGAAACTAAACAATTATAAGTTGTAATTTTAAATACAATTAATAGCACGATAAATTAAAATTACTTTTTCCATGAACCCCCACCCCATGAAGGAAAACACTACCAAGTATTTCTCAGAATCTGCTTTATTAACTATTTCTGTTATTTCGATATAATCGTCTATTCTTTAATGAATTAGACGTTGAATACATATTTCTTTGTTTTCTTCGAATCTCTTTTACAGCTATTTGAGTGTTATTTGATAGAGCGCTTTAATTTTGCTCTAGTTAATTTTGGATTTTTCGAATCACCACATATGAAAACCGACATTCTGCTTAGTAAAAACCTCTAAGTTATGACTCATACTTTTAATCCACGTTAAAATAACTAAATCTTTCCGATATCCTAGATAAATCTGGTCTGAATAATATAGCAACGTTTTATCGGCTTAATTATGAATGTAGTCGGTTCTACAGACAAAATTCAAAATCTGGAAATAAAACAGATCAGAGGGGCCGAGGAAGGCACATTTATCGTCTGCTGAGAGAAATCGGCGGAGTGAAAGAGTGTGAGGAAGTAGATTTAGTAAAGGAGGGGGGAGTAGATTTGGTGATGGGGGTGGGGAAGAGAAATCTGAAGACGTGCGGAGAATAAAAAAATGGTCATCCTGGTAAATTCTAGTTACGGGGGCTATCTTCGAGGAAATACCACTTAAATTGGACATAGAGGGAGTTTCATTTCATTAATTTATGTTTTTTATCGTTCCTCTGTTCTGCAGGAATGATAATCGATAATACAGGTAAGAAGGTAAGAAACCGAATTCTTAAATTATAGGGATTTAATTTACTAGGGATATTTTACCAATTCATTTTTTGCCATTATCAAAATCTGTTTAATATTGAAAATCCTATTACCGAACGAATAAATGGCTAGAAAAAAAAATCATTGAAAAATTCTAAGTAGTGTTTAGGATTATAAAGGTACTGAAAAGAATAAAAACAGATTGTTAAAGATGCACGAATTATATCAGTACAGAGCTATAAATTTAAGTTATAAATTTATATGTGTATAACAGAGGGAAGCCTAAACTTATGATGATAAGATTTTTGCAGATGTTACATAAAAGAAAAGAGAACAAAAATCTAACAGTGATGTGTTTACATGCTAATTATATCATGTTAATCATTAAAATGGTCGCGTAGATTCAATTTTAACATCACTGTCGGATTTTTAGTCCAAAAGAGTACATCAGAGAGATTTTGCTTTAAAGAAGGATTGATAAAAAAGAACTGCCTTGCTTGCCTCCTCTTTAACTTCTACCTATAATTCGCAGTGCGAAGAGATAATATCCAGGTCGTGGGAACTGTTTTCAACAGGGGGTCACTAGTCGTTAGCAAAGCAGCCTACAATACTAAGGGTCGCGGGATCGCGTCCCGATGTGGCCCTAGGATTTTTTAATGGGAGGAAAAATCCTTGGCTATGCCGTCCCTCGGATAGGACGTAAAATGGAGGTCCCGAGCCTGTTCGTTGTCAGATACTCGTTAAAGATCTCTATCCTAATTATACCTGAATAGGCTAAATTTATGACTCCCACTCTAGCATCGTCCGATTAGCCTTAATGGCATAGTGACGTTAAAGAAACAAAAAGAACTGTATTCAACAGATCAGTCATGTAGCTGGGCTTTGCGGAGGACATTGATGTGATTGTAAGAGCTTTTGGATCGATGAGGGATGCATTTCTCGATCTCGAAATAGAAGCTGCAAAAGTGGGCCTTATGCTAAACAAATCGAAGACCAAGTACTTGCATGGTGGTGAGAAGCATATTGGTATAGACTCGATTTTGCAGCACAATTCCAAGACAGGGAAGGAATATATACATATTATTATACTATATTTTACGTTTTTATATTATATGATTTATCTCGGAGCATAGATGAACCCCGGCAGGGTCTTTAAGCCTGAAATTCAACGTCCGATCATGGCCGCAAACATGTACTACTTCGAACTACGGGGGTATCTCAAAAACAGAGATGTTTCGATGACTACTAAGGTATGTATTTACAAAAGTTTCCGCAAGGCCCGAACACTTTTCCTTTCCAAGAGCCGGCTATAGCAACCTTTGAGCATGTATCCTTCGCAGGATTTATACAGGGGCTGTATATGAAGATGATGTGTGGAGGCAGCGTATCAATGCCTTTCATTTGAAATGCCGCATACAATTGATCGACTGCGTAGAATGGAACATCTTGTGAGAATGACCGAGGACCAAATAACACAAAAGCTGCCAGACGAGCAGCTGTATGACGAAAACGGGTTGGCAGACCCAGGTTATGTTGGGCGGAAGGTATTGCAGGCAACGCTTGGCTCATCTTTGGTATTCGCAACAGTCGCATAACATAGAGATGACTGAGTTTATGCTGTAGGGGCTTTTGTTACCTCATGGAACTGAACACTATATTAGGAGAACAATGCCAAAATACAAAACGAGCACATCAACCAAAGTGCGTCACTTTTATTTAATAAGGTAGCGAATAACGGCACCGAATGAGCCTGCCGAATATTCTCCAGGAAGTAGAATAGGACGACCGACCTAGTTTGGTCGGGCTAACAAGCTAGTCTAGTGCAGATATAGTGTTATAAAAAAAACAATACTTTTGCCAGCTAGTTAAAATAAAGTTATAAAAGTTTTACGTTTCCTGTAATTATTATTATGTAAAGTGGAATTATTATAAATTATAAATATCAAGGAGTTTCCTTTAAATTAATTAAATAAAATATTAATACAGGGGGATTCATTATGAAGACGATCTACTTGAGATCCTTGAGATGGGATTCCACCTTTATATATGTAAATAGCATAAAGCCCCCGAGCCAACTAAGCACACTTTACAAAGCCTCACGGAGGACCTAAAATACGCTCCGCCTTGGATCAAATACTGGCAATGGATCAGGGGATGGATAAGTCGCAACATTAAGTAGCGTTGAGAGGTCGGGTGGTCTTATTGTCCGAGGTTTTACAAAAGAAGAGGTGATTTCGCATGGCTGGTTGCGAAGTTAGGGGTCTCTCTAAGTCTGCGGGATTAAGGACTTGAATTACTCTCCTTCCCTTTTCGACGGTCTCTGACCCAGCCAACGCTAAACCTCCCTATCCTAGTCCCTTGTATAATCAAATATTTATTTATTTGTTTTCCGATTTTTTGTGTCATAACAATTTTATTAATTTGATAAATATTTTGACCAATATGGTTCCTTCATGCTTCACATCTTTATTTTCAACATTTGTTCTACTTCGGGCCGACGATGTATTGCAGCAACTCATTATATCTCGTATCATATCTTTAAGTCATTTCATTTTCTTAACATATCTCATATAATTTATTTTAATATAAAAATACATCTATTTTCTGTTATCGATATGTTTTTAGGATAGGGATCTTTAAGGAGTACCTGATATCGTACAGGGTCGGGACCTCCATTTTACGTCCTCTCCGATGGACGGCATAGCCAAGGATTTTTTACTTTCTTTAAAAAATCCTAGGGCCATCACGGGACGACCTTTTGTGTTGTAGGTTGCTATGCTAACCACTGCACCACAGGTTACCCTAGACATTTAGAAGAAAACTACCCATTGATACCCACTTTAATAATGGTTCGAAGTTCGATAGGCCCTTCTTTTCAGACGCTTTGGGGGATTATCAGAAACAGAGGAAGGAATTGTGTTTTTTATTTATTAATATGAAACGTTGAGCATTTTAGTTGTGACTATTAGCTTAATGAATCGGTTTCTAAGAGTTTTTTTTTTTTTTACCTGGAATTCATTGACCATAGGTTTTTTAATATTTACTGTACAATAATTTTAATTTTATTTTATCGTAATGCATAATTTAAGTCTTATTTCCTTTCTTTTTTTTTACTACTAAAAGTTGACAATTTTTGACAATAATTCAAATAACTAAAAAAGTAAAGTATCCAACGATATCGTAATTAATATCAACGGCCCACGGAGTATGAATCGGGCTCAATAAATAACCGCCATAAAGTCAGGCTGGCCAACATGTTTTTGCTCAATTCCCGCCAAACTGGCCATCATGAATTATAATCAGTTAGGAAATTAGAGTGAGTTTTGCCGCTGGTAGGGTCTCCCACGTCACTCCTCAATCTACCGTTTTTGCTCTCTTGTTTCGCTGTTGCGGCTTCCTACCCGAAAGTCAACTTTAAGTATTCAAGGGACGATTTTAGAATTATTTATGGTGATGAATGTAAAATACTATTAATTACTTAATACATGTAAATAAGTACCCTTTTTTGTAAATAATTTAAGATGCATGATGCATTAACCAAATTACATATCTATAAGAAAGCTTTGTATATGCCTCAAAAGACGAAAATGTGGCTTTTCGAATGATTTTGCGGCCGAATTATTCTATATTAATTAATTACTAGATGATCAATCGATTCTATCCTAGAATATTATCTTTTACGAAATTAATTCATTTCTCAAACCCAAACTCTTTCGGTAAATTAAAATAGGTTATGGGAAATGTAAATTAGAAAAAAAAAATTAAAAATCCTGTTAATTTTAAGCTTTAATCCACACCAGTCAGGTAATCATTAATAAAAAAAAAAAAAAAATAAGCATTTTCTGATACAAAAATGAGAGAAAATTTTGTATCACAATATTGAAGGGAAAATGAGGCTTTAAAATTTTTAGTTATCAATTTTTGCATCCCAAGTACGCAATCACTTATCACAGTTCTTGAAGAAGGGTGTTGAAACCGGATAATAAAAATAAAATTCCCAAAAATCTTGTCAAATCAACTTTAACTTCAGACTTAACCCCGCAATATCCTATTCCACCATATTCTTTAATAACATTACACATATCCCAGTCAAAGAGATCAGCTTCCTAAGATAATACATTTATAAGCGTCTTAAGTGGAATCCCCATACAAGATTTAAAAGACAAAGAACTGTTTTATGGGGGGGTCACCTGCGGTTTTTTAAAGGTAGTAAAAAATCCTCGGCTATGCCTTCCCTCCGATAGAACGTAAAACGGAGGTCCCAAGCCTGTACGATGCCAGGAACTCGTTAAAAATCCCTAACCTAATTATATCCGGGTAGGAAAAAAATAGGACTCCCACGGTAGCATTGTCCGATTAGCCTTAGAAGCATAAAGGGCTTTAGTCTAATAAACTTTTCTATGTCACTGACTTGGTCCAATCTAGATATTTTTATTTTCATAATTATTTCCATTCCCATCTGAACTTATTTGTTCCCCACACTCCTAATCCTTGTTAATCCTCCAAAGCGTTTGAAAAGAAGGTGCCTAACTTATTTGTGCATATGTTTTATTACAATCAATTGGCAGATGTCCACGACATTACATTTACATTTTTTATTGTTTGTTTTACAAAAGTAAAATTCAATATTTTTTTTTAAAAGTAATTTGAATCAGAATACGCTTGGATAGTACCATAAAACAATAAATTCGATAATCCGAGTCGACATTATCAGTCCATTTCAATTAATAGTTCACATGGTCTGTTCTTGGTTCAGCTCATTATCGAAAGTGAGGTCTCCGGTGTCAGGAGAGACCCACTCACGCAGCACACCCACTCAACAATCAGACCTCAGCTTCATTAAAAGCATCGATTAAACACGTTCAATGCAAATGTGGGTACCCGTGTGATTTCTAAGTACCTGGAGCCACTAACTAAAAACTAAATAACTAACTAAAAACAGACCACACGGATCCACTAACTAAAAAGTCACTGCATATCTCACACAAAAAAACCTTCAGCATTTAATTCATCGACTTCTAACATTCTCTAGGGACCCTAATGGATCAGATGGTCGACCAGGACCCTATTAATAAGATTTACACTCTTGCAAACCGAATTTTAAAAAGTTATATATATGCGTAAAGGGAAACCAGCTGGTGGTATCACTTCCCAAAATTTGGAAACCTTGTCAGCCCTGGTCGGTGGTTGGATTACTAACAAGGTAGAAAAAAGTAATAGCAGTGACTCTGCTAAGTAACTGTATGCCTCCCTGTTCAATCTAAAGGCGCGTCCACATCAGCGCATTGGGGGCCGAATATGCTTCGATTTGGCCGGAAATGCTCTAACGTGGACCATAGGGCCGAAAACATTCGCCCTATTCGTCAGTTGTTGGTACTTCGGAAACGCGCGCGCTAATGTGTACGTCTTTTTTTGGCGGGTCGAACAAAACAGAGTGAATGGGTCCCTCTCTCGGCTTTTTAAATATTTCTCTGATGAATAATTCTTATTTTTTCAATCTGATTTTATTTTAAATAGTTTGGATATACTTCATTATATACAATATCGTAGGGAATTTCACAAATACATGACTTTTTTCAATATCTTAATAGATTTAATAGCAAAATTCAAAAAAAGAGTTATCATAGACTAATGGTTTTCCATTAACACCTTGATTTAACGTTTCTACAAGACGTGGGAGGGACGTGCAATACCTAATTGCAAATGGCTTTCTATATTTTTAGAGGGCTGTCGCTCACTACGATTAATTAAATAAAAAAGAACAATATGAAAAAAACGTTTGCTTAAATAGATTCGATGTTAAGTATTTACATTGATTAATTAACCGATCACATAATATAATGTATAAAATGTATCACCTATAAGTACATGCATCATAACGTAGTATTTATTATATTATTTTATTGATTATATAAAATGGTTTATAAAAATAAAACAATTTTCCATAATATCACTTATATTCTTAATTTATTAGTGAGAAAAAAGAAAAGTATCTAATGAGATTCTCTGTAATGTTATTATTTATTTACGCTATCTAAAAAAATAAAAAAATAAAAAAAAAAAATAAAATAAATAAAAATAGTTAGATGGTTAGGTAATTATAATTAACAGACTTATTCAATCATCTTAAGTTAACTGTAATTTCATCAATCAATCATTTTTAGATATTTTATTTTTAGACATTTTTCTATTTTTTCTTCAATTGATTCGCAGGATAGTTCAATTGACATTCTGGGTTGTTACCAGAAATATCCTATACTTAGGAACCCAAAACATGAATTTTATTATAATAATCTAAAGAAAGATCATTTTTGAAACGTTGTATCATATCTCTCTTTTGAATCCCTTATTCCATTCAATATATGATGAAAGTCCTGTGACACATCCTTATGAAGTTTTTAATTATACGCAGGTTTCAACCCCAATCGTTTAAAAGTAACGCATTACTTCTGTCGCGGTAAAACTTTCTTCGCCGAAAATATTACCGCTTTCTCCTTCTCTCTTTTACAGAATTAAATAAATATAGGTAATTATAAATGGCGCAAACCAATGTTTTATTCACTACATTAAGAAATAAAGAACAAAAAAAAAAAATATAAAAAACTGTTTTGAATTTCCAGTGAGTGTATATTTCACTGCAAACACTCCGAATTTAGTGGACCAATGCTCGTGTTGGTCAAGAAATTTTGTCCCCCTCCCCTTCCTGCCGAATATCCGCGACAGCATTCGCTTCGTTTGCGCTAATGTGGACGCGCCACAAGACTAAGACACTAGTGGATCGCTTCTTATGTAAGGTCTGATATGAGGAATCCAGAAAGGCCTAAAACAATCCAAACATGTTATCATGTACTAATACGTGACTGCACCGTTCCAGGTAATGATACAGCTTGTAAAATGTAACAGAAATAAACATCTGTTTAATAAACAACTGGTATATAATTATACAATTGCAGATTTAATTGAATTTAATTTAATTGATTATAAGTTGCTAACAGACATCCATGATTTTTGTCAATCTATGTAGAATCCAAACGAAGATACCTATCCTTTTTTTCATCTCAGATATCCAAGTATAAACATTATTGAAGAAACATCTTTCTTGGTATAAAATCTGAAAAAAAAATTTCTTTCTGATAATATCGAATTTTTTTTTTTTAAATTTACAAGTATTCATTTTAAGCAAAATACCTTTTGTGTGAAAATAGCATTATAACAATAAAACAGAGTTGCAAGAACAGAGAGAATCGGATATAGAGAAATCAGAGACCAGAGGAGGGCTCTTAAATAATTGATCAGCCTTTCATTACAGGGGAAGCCTAGCGGGGTTATGTAGACATGAAACATTACGCTATCCGACCCTTTGTTGTAAGCTTAGTGTCTAGGATATCTTCTAGGGATACATAAGATAATAAGTTTGTTTGTTTATTTAATTTTACTTTATAACTATTCGAACGATATCACAGTGCTGAAATAAGTAGTAATAATAGATGGAGTGGTAAAAATATAGATGACAATAGAAAAAAGACAATAAATAAAAATTATGAAAAAAATAAAATGCAGGAGTTGGTTCGAAAGTTTAGAGTATTATTAAGGTTGACCAAAAAAAGAAAAAATATTAATAAACAAATTGCAAAAGAACATTGTATTTAAGTGCGCTTAAGAAATCAGGTAGTAAAAGTAAGTCCACATACACAGTCCAGATCAACAACAATTTTAATTACAGAATGCAATAAGAACACTAATTTACTAATTATGATTCTCATACAACTACTTAATTAACCAACAAAATTACCACTTCATATATTATTTAAGACGGTTTTACCGTTTATAATAAATACTTTTTTAGAAAAACACGAATAACAAAAATAATTGCGGTCAGATATAATAGTAAGATCAGTGATCAAATAATAATAATAATAATAGAAATATATATACATATATTTCATTGCACCCTCTGTTTACATTTAAAGTATCTAAGTAAAACCTTGGATCTTCCTGACTCAAGATGGCCCAAAATTATAGCCAAGACGATTATAATGAAAAAAATTTATTGGGTTCAAGAACACTCAAATATTATCAACTCCTTATCTGGTATTGAACAAATTAATTATAACAATAGCTCGAACATTAAGAACCAGATAGCAATAATTTTAGACAAATTAAAACATAATTTTAAATCTTATTTAATTCAGTCATCACGTACATCCAAATTTCACGAGTTATATAAAGAATTAATCATTAATCTGGGAGAAAACAGTTATTACTCAGATAAAAATAATTTTCATTTTATTAAAACTATTCTTAAAGTACGGGGTCAATTACTGAATTTGAACTATTCTGTTGGGCGTTCAGAAGAAAGCCATAAATGCACATTATGTAACCTGGGGCTAAATGAAGACTTATACCATTTCCTTGCTATATGTCCTATTTTGATGGAGTTTAGGATTAAGTGGTTCGGACAAAGCATTCTTGATAAGGATAATGTTGTTGAATATCTAAATGGAAAGAACTGGAAACAATTATATTGGTTTACCATAGAAGCTGTTAAATACAGACAAATTTTAATTAAGGAATTTAATACACAATAAAAATGTAAAACAAAATATATTATTTATATTAATTAGCTTTATACCTCAAAGGATAAATTATCATTTATTTAATGTTTGATTAATATGTACAATTCTGTATTTCGTTTGAATGCGGTTTTAAAAACAATAAGAATATTGAAAAAGTGTGGTCAACCCGGCAGACGGACATTGTCCATGTATGTATATTATGAACTTTTATTTTGTGTCTTTATTTTGTTAAATAAACAGTTTATTATTATTATTATTATTATATACATATATATATATATATACATATACATAAAACTGTAATCAGTGACAATTCAAACTAAAGTGGCTTTTAAAGTAATTAAAAACTTGGTCGGTCACTGGCGACCCTCTACAAAAGGTTTGGAGTGAGCTGAAAAGGCCAGGATTATCACCGAGTTGTAGTGCACAACTAATGACAATTATAATTTAATATAGTATAATTGTGTTTATCGTCTGTATTTAATTATAAAATGAAAGTAGGTACAGGAATAAATTAAACTTAAGCAGTTAGGTAAGTAATCTGTTTAAATTTAATAAAATAAGCATTAAAACGAGCACCCAAAAATCTAGCACCATCGGGCGTTAATCCACGAATAAAATATTATATTAGAAATATGATACTCTCTTGGAAGATACTAAGCAAAAAAATAATAGATCTTTGTTCGATGCTTTTTGCCAAAGCACACTAAGAACTGAGAGAAAAAAAATTATAAATTCTATTTATATTTTTTTCATCTATTTATTTTTTCCGTTTCAGTTCTGTTTCATTATATGCAAGGCCACTAGGAAGAGCTAAGAAATACTAAAAGTTGGAAATTAAGCCACATGAGTTAGGTAGATTGGGATTACTTCAGAAGTCTACTGCATACTATGCAGAAGTCAACAACTAACTGCTCTAAATATTTAGGTGCTCTTCATGATTACTACCTAGTTTTTTAGCTCAAACAATGAATGGTCTAACTAGTCGAGTGATGGCGCATTCTGGAGTATTTGGTACCCAGTCACGATTACTATAAATAAAGGAGTAGTTGAGGGTATACTAAGACATGTCTCCCCCTTCTGGTATAGGAAGCTCATCCTGAGAAAGAGAATAGGCTGACGACGTCTACTCAAAGTGCCACAGGATTTAGGTCAACTTCTCATGAACCAGTGAAGATCTTCGCGGGGGTGGTTCCTCTCAACCTCTTCCCTCGCGAAGATGTGACCAAACAAGATAAAAAGAGACAAAAATCTCAACAACAAGACTCACTAGAGGATACGATTGATCAGTGAAACCGACTATGATTAAAGACCGAAAAGTGGGTGTTCCTAAGAAGATACTTCCCACGTTCAATATCGGTTATGGGCATAGTCGAGCCTTTCAGCGAATGTGTTAGACAATTCCTCACAGGATTTGGTGGATGACATGGTCATGACGTGCACTGCATTTGACAGAATATTTTTTAATTTACCTAGGTATTCCTATGATTTTTTGTAAAAATCGCCATTTATAATAATGGGCTAAAAGTGTTCTATTGTTCGAAGCGTATCGTAGGAAGATTTATAACCAGCCTGTAGTTCTTAGTACATTTTTATTTCAAAAATTCGTTTTTTAATCGCGATTAATTTAGTAGGTATATTTTTCAAGTGGGGAGGAATGCAGGAGCCACACCTTGTCTTCTCTGGCTAAGTCCATGTCTTATCTCGTAACTAATGATAATTAATAAAATATTACGTTAATACAATTTAACAAAATTTTCATTATCTGAAGTGAAAAAGATTTGCCATAATCTTCAGACAAATTTATTTGAATTATGACCATTCATTTTAATTAAGTTAAGTATCAAACCTTTGTACAAAATAAATTAGATATGTGGAAATAATTTTAATTTTCAAGTGGTAGATATAAGAATGGAAGAATGTATCATAAAAATAAAAAATCTGGTGCGTGCGCGCAACACACAACTTTCACTTACAAACTTACTTAGATTAGAAATTGACGTGTTTTGTTAAATATCATTTCCCAAAGTCACACATTTTTCTACATTCATATCTTATGTTTATTAATCGTTAAAGCCGTTTTTGAGTAAATAAAAAACCCCGTGAAAATGATACAAAATTTATTAAGTAAAGTCCCCCCTTCGGTTGATCAATTTTGATGAAATGTTGGCTATCACATATTTGGCATATATGTACATACATCAAATACCCAGTTTGGTCACAATCGTTAAAGCCGATTTAGAGTAAATAAAAAAAAACACGTGAAAATGTTACAAACTTTATTAAGTAAAGTGCCCCCTGCGGTTGATCAATTTTAATGAAATTTTTACAGACATATCTCGGGCATATAAATAGATCAAATACTAGGTTTAGTCAAAATCGTTAGAGCCGTTTTTGAGAAAATCAAAAAAACACGTGAAAATGTTACAAAATTTATTAATTAAAGTCCCCCCTCCGGTTAATCAATTTTGATGAAATTTTTACAGTCATATCTCGGGCATATAAATACATCAAATACCCAGTTTGATCAAAATCGTTAAAGCCGATTTAGAGTAAATAAAAAAAACACGTGAAAATGTTACAAAATTTATTAAGTAAAGTCCCCCCTCCGGTTAATCAATTTTGATGAAATTTTTACAGTCATATCTCGGGCATATAAATTGATGGAATACTCAGTTTAATCAAAATCGTTAGAGCCGTTTTTGAGAAAATCGAAAAAAACCTAAAAAGTTATTAAGTAAAGTACCCCCTCCCTTTAAGTAATTTTGATGAAATTTATGCTGTCACATCGCGGGCATATACCTACACTAAATACCCAATTTCAGGATCGCACGGTTAATAGTTTTTGAGCTAGTCTGTTCACATACACACACACACACACACACACACACACACACACAGACCATTTCGCGGGACTTGGTCATTTCGACTCAGGGGACCCCAAAACGTGTATTTCCGTTGAAAACCGGAAGTCGAATTTTTTCACGATCGCAATACTTCCACTTATATATATTTCATATATAGGTAAGTGAAAGTAAAAATCTGGTGCGTGCGCGCAACACACAACTTTCACTTACAAACTTACTTAGATTAGAAATTATTGCGTTTTGTTAATTGTCATTTCTCAAATGATCAGAACGGCTTTAATTATGAACAATGGTCTGTCATTAAAGGCGTACTCCGCATGCGCTCAACGAGTTTTATGAGTTGACTGAACATTTTTATTTTTTTCTCCTCTTTATGTTTTCTTTATTTTTATAATATCTCATATTTAGCCATTTCTTATTTTTAAGCGTAACGCGAGACAGTTAACTTCTCCATATAAACAAAAACAAAGGTACTTTATTAAGGAACAAACAAAAAAGGCCCAACACCCCCCAAAAAAGCCCCCTCAGAACATTACCTCATATTAAAGAACACCTAATTTTCATTTAAAATGACGAATTTGATAAAAATTGTTAAAGCCGTTTTTGAGAACATCGAAAAAACGGTAAAAATTGGAAACAAAATTATGAAATAAAGTGCCCGCTCTGTTTGACCAATTTTGATGAAATGTTGGCTGTCACATTTTTGGCATATACATACATCAAACACCCAGTTTGATCAAAATCGTTAAAGCTTTTTTTGAGTAAATAAAAAAAACACGTGAAAATGATACAAAATTTATTAAGTAAACTCCCCCTCCGGTTGATCAATTTTGATGTAATGTTGGCTCTCGCATCTTTGGCATATACATACATCAAATACCCAGTTTGATCAAAATCGTTAAAACCGTTTTTGAGTAAAAAAAACAAAAAAAAACGTGATAATTATACAAAATTTATTAAGTAAAGTCCCCCTCCGGTTGATCAATATTGATGAAATTTTTACAGTCATATCTCGGGTATATATATAGATCAAATACTCAGTTTAATCAAAATCGTTAGAGCCGTTTTTGAGAAAATCGAAAAAAACTTAAAAAGTTATTAAATAAAGTACCCCCTCCCTGTGAGCAATTTTGATGAAATTTTCGCTGTCACATCGCGGGCATATACATACACTAAATACCCAATTTCAGGTTCGCACGGTTTATAGTTTTTGAGCTAGTCTGTTCACACACACACACAGACCATTTCGTGGGACTTGGTTAATTGGACTCCGGGGCCCCCAAAACGTGTATTTCCGTTGAAAACCGGAAGTCGAAATTTTTCGCGATCACAATACTTCCACTTACTATATATTTCATATATAGGTAAGTGAAAGTAAAAAGGGATGCATGAAGAATACTAATAAGCTAAAATAAATGGCAGAGAAATAAATTCCATAAGTTCCATAAATTCCATAAGAAAAGTTAGGAAGAAATTTAATAAACGGTTAAAGATTTTCAATACAAAATATTTTTGTTTTAAAGAAATTAATAACAAGCAAAACTGACTAAATGTTATCTATGACGAATGCTTATATAACAATGACCTATATACGTGGATAGTTTCCACTATTCATTAAACACCATTATCACACGTTAAAATTATTCTATAGCAAGAAATTACATAATAGATTACTAGTTATTGAATTTAAAAGAGCTTATCAGTATCTTAAACAGAGAGACTATTTTCAAGAGCAATTAGACATTCTAACTGGATAACACACTTAAGTACCTGACCTTCTTATAATAATTTACAAAGTCTAAAGATCATTTGTATCAAAGTGTACATATTAGAAAGTTATTGTATATAGTTACCTATCAAAACATACGCGATTTACGAAACTTTCTTTAATAAAATCCAAATGACATCTAAAACGAAACTAATATAATACAGTATTAAATGCTAAAAATTAATAACTGTGGTTGAAAATTATAACTGTGTCCGGTTTTGCTCCGCTATTTGTGTTGCAGTTTTAATAACAGAAAAGCTTAAAAATTAAAGGAAATATAGAACAAAATTAGCACCTTCTTGAAACTTCGGTTTTAACTGGATATTAATATTAAGATTCGAGCTCTGCACAGTCCGCCCGTATAAGGAACCATTGATTTCCAGAAAAATTAATTTTGCTGCAAATGAAGGCACAACTTCTTTACTTTTCTATATTTTTACCCAGAACTACGAGGAGTGATAGAATCTTATTAAAAAAATGGTGAAATTGGAATTAGTCATTTTTCAATTTGGAAGGCTCATCATACACAGTAATCAAACCAACTTCTTTTTCATATCTAAAATAAGAAAACTTCAAACTTTTTGTTTTCGGTTTATATAATCGGTTTATAGTCAAGTTATCTCTTTTTTGTATGTCTGTTTTCTTTACTTTACTGTACTACTTAGTATTATTACTTACTGTACTACTAAGAAATGTTCACTCATATTGCATTACAATTTACTTATATATTACTTATTGATTAGATGTAATGTGTTGATCAATTAGCCTTTTTTTGCGAAAATTAATTTTTTAAGGAATCCAGTTGGTTTTCTAATTGATTTCAGAAATGTAAAATTACTATTTTATTTTAAAATGCAAAGGAGAAACTTATTTACGCTTAATTTTTTAATAATTTAAAAGAACAGCTGAAAAATATATAACCAATGCAGACTGAATGAATGAACAATAAACATTGAGCTTCCTGATAGTCTGGAGCTCGAACTAAATTTTTCATTCACTAACCTGTACAGATAGCCTAATTACATATTACGAGATGCTTAAAATTCCGGTTCTTTTCTCTAAAAATTTACAACTTAAAGATAAAACCTGATACCTTCTTCACAGTTAGAGACTATATGGATACACGACGACATAACTTTCTTGATCGTACGTGGAATCGTTTTTGAGCCTTATCGGCAGGCACATTTATTATATCATAAAAATCTGGTCGGATTCGTGCAAAATATAACTTTCGATTAGGAAGCTATTTAGAGTAAAGATCATCTCAAAGAATATAATTGGAATAGGGATTAGTTTAATCACTATAGAAAGTTAGCAAAAATTGTAACAAATTAATCTTGTGCCATAATACATATGAATTACATTCAGAACATAAAACATGATGTTATGAGATATCGGATCAGTAGGTTCTACCTGAAACAGGCTATGAAAAGCGAGCACGGAGAGGAGGAACCTCAATCCAGCATACATGTTCTTACATTACTACTTATCAAAACATAAAAAAAAAAAAAATATGAATGGGACAGATAACGTTGATTTATAACTTTCTACAGTAATAATTTACTTTTTTTTATTTATTAGAATTGTCAATTTCTACTTTTGTAACTTTTGTAGTGCTAATAAGTGCACAATGATTTCGGATAACCTGTCTTTTGCTAAAAAAAATAGATTCGATGTTTTCCACACACGTGAAAAGGCGACACATAATTGCCCATGGGAAAACACGTATTTTTCTAGTCCAAGCCAGAAAAACATATTTGGCAGCTGGATGCCCTGAATATCGAAAGAAAATGGAGAGTGTCAATAAATCAACTTACACCGCCATGTGTTAGAAATTACAAATAATCATACTCAATTGTAGTTTGTTAAGCATTTAATTTGCAATAAATGAAATACCGAGGCCAATAATCGAGATAAAAACTATCCTATATTTTAAGTTGGACAAAACTATACACAATGAGCAAAATTTTATAAAGATCGGTTGAGTAGTTTCTGATTTTACCCCCGACAAACATTGTGACACGAGATTTTTAAAAATATAAAGATCAATTTTTTCCTGTATGGAATGCAAAGTATGGAGTATGGAGATCCAAAATATAACATTCTATAGCGTCTATTATATATGTCTCTATTTCGTTATTATGAAAACTTCATTTAGTTACCACGGAGACAAATAATTCCCTATATAATAAAATAATTTATATATATATATAATAAAAAAATAATTTAAAAATGGTGGTCAGCCACAAATTAAGATTAGATTAATTAAAATATTTTACTTTATAATCCATTCATTCTCTTTCCTCACCCCCCCCCCCGCTACAGTGTCAGGGATAGTTGGATAGTGGCCAAGGAATACCTATAGACTAAAACATTTTAAAATGCATCAAGAAACACAAAGCCAAAAACAAAATTGATCACATTTGCTTTATCCCCCATTGCGCAAATCCACCAGGTGCAAATCTGTAAAGTGAATAATAATAATATTTTTTTAATATCTAATTTCAACCCAAAGAACAAAAAATTAAGTTTACTTCATCCACGCATAATTAACAATTTGCGTTCGAAACGAAAAACAATGTATATGAAGACGAATGTGTCAAGGGTTATAGGAATGAAGAAGAAACGTTATATTCAATTATTCAACGTTATAATCAAATATTCAATATAAAATTATAAAATATATTAACTCCAACAACGAAAATAGTAATTTCTCGAGTGCTCTTCAAACAATTATAGGACACCTGATAACACAGCTAACTATATATAAGGTCTAGGGAATAGCCCCATTCACCATTGCTCTATAGACAAGATGAAACTCATAGGACTCTTCTTGATCCTCGCCGTGGCTTCTTGTCATGGAGCGAATCCGAGCAATATCAACAACTGGTTGGACGGTGTCCTGGAGAGGGCTAATGTAGCCGTGAGGAAAATGGGGAGCACGACACTTCCCATTCATGGAGGCAAACTCAACGATAAGGTGAGCTTAATAATGATTTTTATTAATATATTTATTCACGTAGATTTGGCTTAGCTCCAACCAAAGTTCAAAATTTTACCTTCCCCCCTCACATTTTGATTTAAATCTGTAGGTATTAAGTACATACAGAAATAAGAAGAATAAATTGCCAATTTTCACCCAATTCCAATAAGTAGTTTCAGGATTATGGTCATTTGAACTTATGAGATATTTGAAGTTTCGATGACGACTTGAGCTCTAAACAAACTTTTACGTGTTCAGACTTTCCACTCTAGAAAGGATATTAATTGAAATTGAGCTTTTAAAATGTATTCATTGATTCTGAAATTCATATAGAATGAGATGATACCATAAATATCAAAGAAATAATTTTTCATCATGGAAAAAAAAATTGCTTAACATAAAAATTTATATTTTTTTCAAGTTAGAAGTTAAGTCATCGAAAAATGCCATGAGCAAAACTCTCTCACCAACCAGCCTAATAAAATATACATCAATAGAAAAAGAATAAAATTCTCTATATAATGATCGAATAATATGAGTGGGTTATTGACTTATAAGAGGTTTGTGTCGATTTGAATCAATTACAGTAAAAGGGGGAAAAAAAAAACCAAAAAATCTTGGCCCCATGAGAACTGCTTTGCAAAAACTGTAGAAAATAAATAGATGACCTAAAATCTAACGAAATGAGTAACGCTTCAGGGACAAACTCAGCCTCTGTAAAGTGGGAACTCTTCACTTGGCGGTTGAGCGTTTGACCGCTGAACAAGAAACCTTACTCCCACTCACAGAACTGCACCCTAGACTCTTACTTGGTTCTAGTCCAATCTCTAGGTTTAGGTTGGATGTGAATTACGAAAGCTTACACCATTTTAAGTAAAACAAACCACGTTTGCAATTGAAAACTAGCTAATTAAAAAAATAAAATAAATCAGTTGTAGAGTGTCCAAATTTTTGCTTAAGGTTGGAACATACATTCAGTTCGGTGCATCGCTATCCACTTCGACCTAATAATTAGGATATATTGTGCTGTCGCAATCACGTTTTGATTTCAAGCAAATTGAAAAGTAATGGCCGAATAAGGTTATGATCGAAACAAGGTGTTATGTATCAAACTTTATTTAGAGAAATTTACATTTATTACTTTTAAATAATGATTTACATTTGTACAATGGTAAATAATGTTGCTTATGCATTAAAAATTAAATTCTTAAAACTGACCATCTAGAGAGAACAATGATTGCCAAACTTCAAAATTATGTGTTTTTTTTATACTTTTCATCGATAAGATCTCACCAGTGCATTTAAGGAAGACAAGAGTTTAAACATCAATGCATTAAGTGAAAGTTGGCTTCGATTGACAATCACAAGTTAAACAATCGTTGAAGGGGAATATCACAAATTACTATTTAAAAACCACTAATTTTTAAATAAAAATTTTAAATACTAACGTATTGTACTATATATATGCTTGCATGAAAAAAATTCTAAAAACTCATAAAATCTAGACAGATCGCACCCGTCGTAGAATAAAGGTACAACTCAAAAATGGCAAGTTATGAATTGGCAACAGTATTACTATGAGGAAGTTACTTATTTTTTACAAAAGATAGAAGGGTTACTATAATAAGCTCCCCTACACCTAAGCGAACGTGTTTCTCCTTTGAACAAGGCTTAACAACAATTTTCCATCATATTCAATTCTTGAATTGTTCAATTTATTCTACGACTGGTGATATATATATATATTGAAATGGTTTTATGAAAAGGGACAATCATGACCGTTTCATATGGAAATTTTAGTACATAAATTTAGCTATATCAGATCAGCTAATAGTTATTTCTTATATTAAATAAATAATTTTTAAAAAAATTAATTATTTCTATGAGACATTATTATAAAAAAATTAAATATGTTTTCAGATCTCATACTCCGATGGACTTATTCTTGGACTGGACTCCTTTTATAGAACAGGGGAAAGCACTAATATCTTCAACAGCACCCATTCCTTCTTTGACATTCACTATGGTTTCAGATTATTGACCGCGGCTTTCAAGAATGTCAACATTGATGGAAAAGACATGTCCGCCTCCTTCCGTATAGGCGACAATTCCATAAACTTGAACTTTGATTTGATTAGAATTGATGGATGTGAGGTCAAACTAATCAGCCTGAAACTCGAGAGATTGTCCAAGGTTCATTTTGAATCGTCAAACCTAGATTACAACGAATCCGACGTTGAAGAGTTCTTCGGAACTGAGGTATTTTCAGCTGTGAATGATTACCTGCAAAGCCACAAAGCAGACATCGAGGAAAGCTTGCAATTCTTGTGCCACCCGCGGGAGAGGAACGAACACCCTGAGCCGATTTATTTGGAATTCGTTGAACAATTTGTATATAAAAAATTATGATTAATTCGAAATTTATAAATATATTTTTTTAATAATATAATACATGATACTATATAAATATATTTGTATAGTATAATATTTATATATAAACATATTTTTTTAATCCCATATTATGCCTGATATAAGGTACTGGCATTCCCCGTCGCGGCTTTGCCCGGGAGAGTTTAAAATCAATTCTGTGATCATTATTTTGGTATTGATTTAATATAATATGTTAACTGATGTTCAGGAGATTTAGTAGAATCGGAGCTTCCCGTAGGTGGAATGTTGGAGGGGGGAGCTGCCGGCTCGGTAGAAGAGAGGGAGACGCGCAATGGAGAGAGTTCACTAAAACCGCCAAAACAAAAAATGGCTTACTCGTCGTGAACGCTTCATTTTTCGGCTTTAAAACATGGTTTTCGACGCCCCGTAGGTGCTTTCGAGTTAAACTCGTCGTTTCAAGATCTTTAAAATGAGTCCAAATTAGATATTTTTTCTCAAAGTGCAAAAATAATTGTCCGTTAGAGTTAAACGACAATTTCGCCATTGAAACCCCTTAGGGGTTACATTTTTGAAATTCCTTTCTTAGTGGTTACCTACATCGCGTTTAAAATCTAAATTCAGAATTTCAAGTTTCTATCATTAGTAGTTTTTGATCTGCGTTGATTCTGTCAGTCAGGGCATAGCATCTTATATATATATAGAGATAATAACGACCATGTTATAATTCAGGATGAATCCAAATGGAATTATAGATTGTACTCCACTTCTTTATTTATAAAAACTAGTCTGTTACAATCTAGCTGCAACACAACTCAAAAATTTGGCCCGATCCAAATGAATACCGTTCAATATAAACTCTATTTTTATCTGAGTCCATATGTTCCCAACTTTGCTTCCTCCTCTACTCCCGGTTCCAATTTTTCTAGTCGTCTGAAACGAAGGTGGCTTAGGGAGCTGCTAATTTATAACAGTTTTTTTATTACCTGCTAAAATGTTATCATTATCCTTTAATTCCCCTAATATGCCTTAACCTTGTTTTCTGATTACATTTATCTGGGTTATTTTTGTAGTACCTAATACAAAAAACACTAAATTCTAATCTAATAACAATAGTTCATTCTAATATAATAATATCTAACTATAAGAAAGCACAAAAGAAGTTATGTTACAAATTAGAGAGAAGTTTATACTTAGGTTCACAATACCTGTACGAATACAACCCATGAAGGGTCTTGGGTGCAGCAATGTCTAAGGTAAAGAAAGTACTATTTATTGCTCATCGCTCACGCACCGTGATCAACCTCAACCATCAACCACCAATTTTTTCTCCTTAATTTTTCAATAAAGAGTAATTACTTTAGGCTTGGGCACATGACATGCAAAACTTTCGGGACGCTAGAAGATTCTCAAGGGAGGCATAACCCTACCTATCGAAGTTTCAGTGAGCTAGGAATCATCAGGAGGTAGTGAGGATCGATTTCGATGTTTTTAACATCGTTATCGTTATCGTTATTTTAACATCGTTATAGTTATTTTAACATCGTTACGTAGCCGATGTTTTCCGAACATCGATGTTTGCGGGCCGATGTTAACATTTTTTTTTTTTTTTAACAATAACATAAGTTGTTTTTAACATCGATCTTTTAACAGTAACCAAAATGTTTTTAAAATCGATGTTTTTGACAAAACAAATATGTTTTAACATCCATGTTTTGGAAAAAAATAAATTTTTTAACATCCATGTTTTAAAATCCATGTTTTAACATCCATGTTTTAACAACCATGTTGTTTTTAACATCGATGTTTTAACAATAACCAAGTTGTTTTTTACTTCAATGTTTTTGACAAAAACGAATATATTTTAACATCGATGTTTTGAAAATAACAATGTTGTTTTTAATATCGATTTTTTTGGCAAAAAAAATATTTTTTGATATCGATGTTTTAACAATAACCAAGTTGTATTTAACATCGATGTTTTTAACGAAACAAATATGTTTTAACATCGAAGTTTTGATAATAAAAAAGTTGTTTGTAACATCGATGTTTACATTATATTGAGTATATTACCTCTGTTCTTCCTACCCTTTCTTGTTTCTGTAAAATTTTCAACTTCAAATAAGTTAATAAATATGAAAACGCAAAACCATAGTATCATAATTGAATTACGTATTTAATGTAGCTGCTTTTAAAATATTCACCAGAAATACGATTCTCTGTATAATGTATGGAACGACATCAATGAATGAATATGTTTGGGTCTTAACAGTTGAACCTTTAATAAATGAATATGAAAAACAGACTGTGTCGAAAACATCGATATTTTTATACATTAATTTTGAAAAATTGACATGCTTTACAATTAAAGATTGATTTAAATACGTTTGGCACTAATATGTTAATGTATAAAGAATGAATAAATTAAAAAACATCGATGTTCATTGTAGTGTTGTTTCTCCTACTAGATGATTCGAAAACAAGTTCAAATTGTTGTAAAAAGTGTCTATTGTTGTACAAATACATGTATGACTGAGAATGTAAAAGAAGACTTTGGGTTTATACCTTCAATAATGAGAGATATTTAAAAGCTGCTTTAACCACTATGTCCATAAACTTAAATATCTTCATGAAAATGTATCTACATAACATCACTATAATCTTAACTTGGCACATCTCATATTGAGGGATGTAATTTGATTTCCTCAATCAACGACTCCACATCCACATATGTTAGGCCACGGAAAGGAAAGCAAACTTGCAACTTTAATTAGCCTTCCCTAAGCTATTACTCTGGCGGTAACGCTGAGTTTTGATCTGGTCCAGTTAATTTTCTTTATAGAGAATAAACCGAACGCCAGTTGTAAATTAAATCAAATAAAATTAGGAATTTGAATATAATTTTTTTCTTTCATAAAAATTATTTATTGAAAAACACTTCAATTAACAAATTAAATTAATTCTCATAATATTTTATGTCTTTAT
Source organism: Aelia acuminata (assembly GCA_911387785.2). Classification (NCBI taxonomy): domain Eukaryota; kingdom Metazoa; phylum Arthropoda; class Insecta; order Hemiptera; family Pentatomidae; genus Aelia; species Aelia acuminata. The sequence goes on along the minus strand of OU426979.1, from coordinate 150,139,337 downwards.
AACATTAATAAACATAAAAGCTATCTTAATTTAATTTATAAAGCAACAAAAAATATATTAATTTCATTTAAAAAGAATTACTTCATGGATCTCCTTAGGAGTGGGTAATAGGACCCGAAACGTGGTTTTTTTTTTAAATTTTTTATTTAATGAGCTTTAAATAATTAAGTAGATAAACAACTCTTTTAACTGGAATTTCTAAGAAAGGTATCCATTTTCAGTATAAAAAATTAATGTACATAAAAATTTGGTCAAAAAACTCATCCTGTTTTTAAAACAGGTATTGATGAAATTGAGTCCGTAGATTAATATACATCTTGAATAATATCGTGAAAAGCTTGCTTGCATAAAACCTTATCCTGAATTATTTTTATAAATTATCAAAAAGATATATCAGAAAGTCAAGTGGCTATGAATGTAGAAATGCAGATAAAATGTTATTAAAAGTAACAAAAAAAAAGTATGCACTTCTTACTAATCCTCTTCAATATTTTTTTGACCCCTGATAACACTTTCGTATAAAGTGCGCCGAGAAAATAATATCTTTCACTAATGAACAAAACACATAGATGAAACTGTTAGCCCTATTATTGTTCGTCGCCGCCGTCTCCAGTAGAACAAATGCCGGGAAGAACAACAAATGGCTGGATAAAGTCATGGAGAAAACAAACTTGGCTTTGAGGAAAAAAGGAAGAACTACGTATTCTATAAAGAGTGGTCAATTAAACAAAAATGTGAGTAATAAGATTTTGGAATTATTATTATCTAATCGGCTTAGTAAGTAAGGTCGTAAATTTTCTTAAGAGTTAAACATAACAATGCAATTTAATAAATGATGACAAAGACGTAATTGAAACCACGTGAAATGTAAAAGTATATAAATAAGAAATTGCTTCTGATAATGGAGTAAAAACTCATATGAATAATAAATAAGAATACCTTGATAAGTCATTACTTAGGCTAATTATACCTACTCAAAGATGCTATTTCTATTACCTTTTATTGTAATATTATTTTTTACTTATCTTGTAAACCTTTCACTTTAAATTATTGGGTTTTTTCCAAAAATTATTTTGTAAAATTATTGTAGTATTAGTTTGCCGACTTCTTAAGGTAAAGTGACTTATACCTTTACCTCAGTCTTTTATTTGTTTCTTTTATAAAAAAAAAAAACTACTTTGATTCGCACCTTTCAGGAAGGAGCTTAAAATAAGCGAATGTTATTTTAATTTTAAAAATAAGGAAATTTTAAATTAATTGTGATTTTAAAATAAATGTGTCGTAATTGATACCCTTACCAAAAAATCATTGAAATAGTTGATTTATAATCATAATTGCAATATTGTAATATTCAGTTGAAAAGAAATTCCATATAATAATATTGGTTGATACAAAAGCTGAAACAGGACAACAAATTTGTTGAGATTCAGAGGTTTTTAGAGATGTCCCACTAATATTGCACTAAGTGTACGATGTCGTCCTTCAGATCGGTAGACCCCCCCAGAGGCACACTCAGCCTCTTGTCGGTAATAGATTAAAGTTGGTATTGTTGAATAAACAATTAATAGAGAAAAACCTGGCGGTTGAGTTTTACATCGGTAAAATAACCTCCTAGCGCAACCGCTTTCTTAGAATCAAGAGTTAAAGTTTAAACAAGAGTTAGGGTGGAATAAGATTTTTATTATATTTTATTGTTTACTAAAACTATTAATTCCGTTTCAGGTCTCGTATTCCAAAGGGACGGTACTAGGACTGGGCTCCTTCTACAGAACAGGGGACAACATTAACTCATACAACGGCACTCATTTTCTCGGAGACTTGCATTATGGTTTTAGATTTCTGAGCGCGGAATTCAAGAACATCACAATCGACGGAAAGGATACGTGTGTATCCTTCCGAATCAAGAATAACTCCATCCACTTCGCTTTTTATTTGATAAGGATCGATGGATGCAAAGTTCGCCTCCACACTCTTAGACTTGAAGAATTGTCCAGCGTTGATTTCGGATCCTCTGGGCAGGAGTACGACGATTCAGATGTCGATAAATTCTTTGAAACCGAAGTGTTGTCCACCATCAACGCTCACCTTGACAGCCAAAAGAAGAAAATCGAGAAGTTGCAATTCTTGAGCTATCCACATCAAAAGAACGATTTTCTAGAACCTTCATATTTAGCATTCCTCGAACAGGTTTTTTACAGCCATGATGATGAAATGTAGTAGTATTTAACATTTTTGAATTTATTTTATGATACCTTGTACCTCACAAACCAAAGTTGTTGGACACGTATCCTAAAATTTACATTAAAAACAAAAAAAATCTGAAGCCACTCTAATAATTTGGATAACTCAATATGTAAAAAGCTGGAGGTCGGGAAACCATCTTGGGGCACACCCAGCCTCAATAAATTATGTAATCAAAAGCAGGAGTGGGCAGGGGATGTTGTGTGTCCAGCCAAATGTTCAATTTGCTGGTTTTAAGTATGGAATAAATCTTTTAATTTTTTTTTTTTTTTTTTTTTTTTTTATAAATTCATATTAGATTTGTGCTTATCAAAATGAAGTGAAAATCAGCCAATGAGATGTTACTATATAGTTACGTCTGACATTTTCATGTATCAGGAAAATGTCAGGAAAAATATTACCCGAGAGCACATCTTGATTATCTTGATATGGAAAAACAAGATCCTGTACCGATATAAGGTGGATGCATGAGGTAAAAAGGAAATTATAGATGAAAACTCTCCTTCTCACCCTGACATGTGGATGCGAGACCTAGCCACTCAACCATTATGTATTTCACAAGCTCATGACAACTGTCAGGGCCTCTAAGGTAAACTCTAATACTTCAACACTAAACTGAACTAAGCATCTCAAGACATTATGGGTAACCCAAGTTTCTTTCTTCTTCATTTTTAAAAAATTATAACCAGATAGAAAACTGGCGTTTTCTGTGATTGCGGTCTAAGGGCCTCCTTGCACACTGCTGAACCAGACAATGGCTCTTTAAAATGAAGTGTTGTACACATAATCCTCAATTGCTGGCAGTGGTAGAGATCCTCTAGGTAGAATATAGAGGTGTTTTTTATAAAGGATGTCGTATCTGGTTTTTCAATGTGAATATAAGCGGGGAAAGATTTTTAATTATTAAATAAATACAATACGATTATAATGGTAAAATCTTTATTATGATCATCTATTAAAAGTCTGCATGAAGAGTGGAATATTAGAGAAGCCAGAAAAGTTGTAAAGAAGTCGGTTAATAGATGCAACCTAACTCCTTTTTTTAAAAGTAAAATAACTTTATCTCTGTAGACCACTCAATAAGAGTCGGTCTGTCTCGGGTCATTGTAAGGTAAATGAACCGGTAATAGACATGCTTAAGGATTTTTTTTCCCTATTCGTTACGGTTTATGAAATTGAATTTTGTGGTGGACTAGTACATTATTGCCAAAGAATTTCCCGGACAAGTTGACACTACTTAAAAGCATTCCTAAACTATACTTTAATATCATATATTTTTTGTTTACAAATACTTAAAAATCTGGTGCGTGCGCGCAACACACAACTTTCACTTACCAACTTACTAACAAGATTAGAAATTGACGTGTTTTTTTAATTGCCATTTCTCTGAGTCACATATTTTTCCAAATTCGTTTCTTATTTTTGTTTTTATTTGCGCTCTAAAGAACACTATTTTTTTATTATTATTATTATTATTAAATAAAAGTTTTTACTTGTGATAACTCGGCAATGCAAGCATAATACTCCAAGTCGTCAGATTTTATAATTCTCTATGAAATCGTTGAAAATGTATATGTTTACTTGAGTTTTTCATATTTTATATTTAGCTCTATCTTATTTTTAGGCGAAACGAGAGACAGTAAATTTCTTCATATACATAAAATCAATAGTACTTTATGGGAAAACAAAAGAGGCCCCTTCCCTATTTTAGCCCCCTCAGAACATTTTAATAATGACAAATCTCACCGGTTATTAAAGAAGACTTGATTTGGATTAAACATGATGCTTTTAATCAAAATCATTAAAGCCGTTTTTGAGATATTCGAAAAAAGGTGAAAATTGGAAAAAAAGTTATAAAACAAAGAGCCCCCTGGGTTTGACCAATTTTGATGAAATTTTGACTGTCACATCGTGAGCATATACATACACCAAATATCCGGTCTGATTAAAACCATTACTGCCGTTGTTGAGTAAAAAATCTGGTGCGTGCGCGCAACACACAACTTTCACTTACCAACTTACTTAGATAAGAAATTGACGTGTTTTGTTAGATATCATTTCCCAAAATCACACATTTTTCTACATTCATATCTTATTTTTATTAATCATTAAAGCCGTTTTTGAGTAAATAAAAAACCCCGTGAAAATGATACAAAATTTATTAAGTAAAGTCCCCCTTCGGTTGATCAATTTTGATGAAATGTTGGCTATCACATATTTGGCATATACATACATCAAATACCCAGTTTGGTCACAATCGTGAAAGCCGTTTTTGAGTAAATAAAAAAAGCACGTAAAAATGATACAAAATTTATTAAGTAAAGTGCCCCCTGCGGTTGATCAATTTTGATGAAATTTTCACAGACATATCTCGGGCATATAAGTAGATCAAATACTAAGTTTAATCAAAATCGTTAGAGCCGTTTTTGAGAAAATCAAAAAAAACACGTGAAAATGTTACAACATTTATTAAGTAAAGTGCCCCCTGCGGTTGATCAATTTTGATGAAATTTTTACAGACATATCTCGGGCATATAAATACATCAAATACCCAGTTTGATCAAAATCGTTAAAGCCGATTTAGAGTAAATAAAAAAAACACGTGAAAATGTTACAAAATTTATTAAGTAAAGTGCCCCCTGCGGTTGATCAATTTTGATGAAATTTTTACAGACATATCTCGGGCATATAAGTAGATCAAATACTAAGTTTAATCAAAATCGTTAGAGCCGTTTTTAAGTAAATAAAAAAAACACGTGAAAATGATACAAAAGTTACTAAGTAAAGTCCCCTCTCCGGTTAATCAATTTTGATGAAATTTTTACAGTCATATCTCGGGCATATAAATACATCAAATACCCAGTTTGATCAAAATCGTTAGAGCCGTTTTTGAGAAAATCGAAAAAAACCTAAAAAGTTATTAAGTAAAGTACCCCCTCCCTTTGAGCAATTTTGATGAAATTTTTGCTGTCACATCGCGGGCATATACCTACACTAAATACCCAATTTCAGGTTCGCACGGTTTATAGTTCTTGAGCTAGTCTGTTCACATACACACACACACACACACACAGACACACACACAGACCATTTCGCGGGACTTGGTCATTTCGACTCAGGGGACCCTAAAACGTGTATTTCCGTTGAAAACCGGAAGTCGAAATTTTTCACGATCGCAATACTTCCACTTACTATATATTACATATATAGGTAAGTTGCATGGAGTCAGCACCTCTCGCACCAACAGAACAAGAAGCTGGCGACGATTCAGCGGATGGCTCTGCTGCGAGTAACCAGGACGTACAGAACAGTGTCTCACGAGGCAGTGCAGGTCTTAGCAGGAGCAATCCCAATTGACCTCCTCTTGCGAGAAGATTGCTTCAGAAACAAAGTGAAGAGGGAAGGCATTGCGGATCTACCGGTAAACCTTCGAGTGAGGATAGGTGAAGACCCACGAAGATGGAGGAGTATTATTCGTGAGAACACGATACAAAATTGGAACCAGCGATGGGTGACGACAATGAAAGGGGCTACCCTAAAGAAATACCTCCCCACCGTTCATTCCAGGCTAAAAGCCACATGGGTTGTCCCTGACTATTGGGTCTCACAGTTCCTCACGGGGCATGGGGGTTTCCGAGCCAAGCTCGTAGAACATGGTAAGGACATCGATCCCCTATGCCCAACTTGTAGGGAACCGGAGACCGCTGAGCACGTTTTACTGACCTGTACTGCCTATGAGACACTAAGAGCCAACCTGCTGAGAGAGACAGGGCTCTACATTCTGACTGCTAACGATCTCCCTCAGCTGATGGTGAAAGAGAACTACCCGTACTTCAAATCCTTTGTTTACGGGTGGAAGGAAGCAGTTGGCCAGGATCACTTCACCTTGGGACGGAGGGCTGGAGCTGCTCCGGGAAGACCGCCGGACTGAGGAGAAGAATAGAATAACACACCAATGAACAGAAGTACACACCAGTGATTAAACTGCTATTTTATGCCACGTTGCGGCAGTGAGTTGATTCTCAGAATCTTCTCACTGCTGCAAATCCGTATTGCCTTAAGAGGCAAGGTAGGAAGAAGAATAAATAAATAAATAAATAAATAAATAAATAAATAAATATAGGTAAGTGAAAGTAATAAAAAAAACACGTAAACATAAGAACAAGTTTATTAAATAAAGTACCCCCTCCGTTTCACCAATTTTGATGAAATTTCGGCTGTTGCATCGCGGGCATATATATATACATCAAATACCCAGTTTGATCGAAATCGTTATAGCCTTTTTTGAGTAAATAAAAAAAACACGTGAAAATGATACAAAATTTATTAAGTAAATTCCCCCCTACGGTTGATCAATTTTGATGAAATTTTTGCAGTCATAACTCGGGCATATAAATAGATCAAATACTTTGCTTTTTTGGTTAATTGGACTCAGGGGACCCCAAAACGTGTATTTCCGTTGAAAACCAGAAGTCTAAATTTTTCACGATCGCAATACTTTCCTTACTATATATTTCATATATAGGTAAGTGAAAGTAAAAATTTACGAATAGTTAATCCTCAAAATCTATAAAATTTTAGTAATTAACACAACTACATAGTAACACACCCTAAGGATTGAACTTTAACAAAAAAAATGCATTCAACAAAAATAATAGTAGAGCCAGATAATTAATAAAACATTAAGGGCCGCTTTCTCCAAGTTAGTTTAAACCGAGTTTAAATTTAATCCGGATTATCTCTTGGTTTAAACCAGATGTGAGTTTCTTCAAGTCGGTTTAACCTCTAAACTTGGTTTAAACTTAGATTAAGTTAATCCTTCATTTTTCCCGGTTTAAACTCTGAATTAGGTTTAAACTGCAAAATATAAACAAACATACTCGCTCTTGTTACTCAAGAATTCTTGTTTTGCACTTGACTGAATACAAAAATGGAAAATATACATAATTGAAATTTTAAATGACGTGGAAGAAGAAGATTATGATGTGTTTTTGTTGCCAAAGAGACGCATCAATTGACGCCATCAGTTAATCCAAGAATATCTTCAGAATATGTTAAATCAGTGAAGTAGAATTGAGATGAGAAAAAAATGTTTCTTAACGTGCATTATTTTTTTTTTTTGTAATTGGTTCATAATTAATATCACGCTTATGTTGTAAATTATGTTTTACTTGAATATCTCATAATGTTGTAATATTATTGTTATTAAGCTATAATAATTATATATCGCTCAACTAAGATCATTTATTATTTAAACAAAATGATAATAATAATATAAAGGTTCAACATTATTTGAAAAAAATTTATGAAATGTAATAGAGGTTATTATTATTCTTGGCATAATAATATCATATTATAAAGAACATTTTATTAACATACAAATTAAATCTCTGAAAACAGCACCGCTCGTTTCATTGAATTTATTCGCCAATTTCTTCCATTCATCCTCCTCTTTGACAGTGACGAAATCTGTTTATTTGGTTTCAAAAATGTCTCTCTTCTCTTCCACAAGAGCCAGAAGAACATTAATTTTACACTGATAAAAGTTTTTCTTCTTTTTGATCCAGTTTTATGTAACACTTTCACCTTATTTACTTTTTTGGTAAAAACTAAATAATATGTATAAATAATCTTTCCATAACCCTAACATTACCTTCTCTTTCCATAGAGGTTTCAACAAGGAAATGTAAACAAATATGTACCAACCTTTTAAAAAACATAATAACCTTCACATGATTAGGTTTAAACTGAGCTTAAACTAAACTAAGGCTGTAGAAAGTGAATCAGAGTTTAAACCTCGGATTAAAGATAATCCGGTTTAAGTTAATCTAAGTTTAAACTATATTGCAGAAAGCGGGCCTAAGTAAACTTAACTTTGTAATTAATAAACATTATTGGATCAATTATATAAAATTTTAATTATTTACCTAAGTAACTGCTATCAGAGGCGGATATAGCACGAAATTTGGTGGGGGGGGGTCATCATCCCTCTTTCTCATAATGGCTGACAGCACCGTTTTTTAATGAGATTATTACCTTTTATTAAGAAAGACTGCGACCAAACTAAGGTGTTCAGGGCATAGTAAGTACCTAATTGCATTATTCCTTTAAAAATATGGGAAAATTGAAAAGTCAAAGATTTAAGGGAAGTTATGACCCATGTGACCCCTCCCCCCCCCCCTGGATTCACCCTTGAGTGCAATAGAATTACAGACGTTTTTCAAGTTTTTGTCAAAAGTCACATACCAGAAATAATAAAACCATATCAAGTAAGCGTATAACAACATTGAATTAAGATCCAGTAAGTTTAAAATGGACTTCATATTAATAATTTAAAAATTCAAATATTAGAATAAAAAATCAAAAAATATGCTTATACATAACGTTTTCATAAATGATATTACAACTAATATAACTAGTAAAAAATAATGAAAAGTTCATTTATTCGTCTTCCAGACAGTTGTTGCTATGTCCACAGAAACTGGCTTATATTTAAACTCCCGATATTCGTGCAATTTGAACACTCGCGCTTGCTGTGAATGAATTCCTTTTATGATGCACAGATTTTTCTCGTTTTCCTGTTACAACCCTTTTCCCTTTCGGATCAAGGAAAAATGATTTCATTAACATTAAGTACCCTGTTGGACTCTGCCAATATTTTTTCGTAGCCGTTCTCATTTAAGTATTGCGAAAACTCATGAAACCAACGCTATTAATCAAGTACAGTTATGGTGCTCTTGAAAATGTTAAGTTCTGTGATACCCTAAGTGTTGCTGAGGGGTTTCTTTTAGAAAATCAGAAAACCAAGTTCTTCCTTTTTTGTTTTTTCTTCTCAACTTTATCTGGACGGTGATCAACGGTGAGTCGTAAAAACCCACTCGGCTCTCGGGGCTTGAACTCGCCCTGCTTCCTTATCTTACTTCAAAACGGTTAGGTGTTTTGTCTAAAGGTACCCTGCCTTTGTTGATGCTAAGATTCATTTAACCAAAAAGTCTTCTTCCTTTCTCTTGGCTTTACCTTACTCAGAAAGTTATTCTTGGAACACCATGTTTACAGGATGCAGCTGCTATGGAAATACGCGGGAGGCACTGCTCCATTTCTTCTTTAGTCGAATCAAACACCTTTCCCTTTCTTATAGACATAGTGAAAGATAAACATACTAAATTACCCAATAAAATATAAAATTACATCTTTAATTACATTATTTAAGCGTTCTACAGCTGACTACATTAGTTGACAGGGCGGGCATCATTAGTTGATATCCTCTTTCAACTACTCGTTCCTGATAAATTTTTTAATCATACTCCTAAAGAATTATTCCTTAGGGTACTAAGAATTCATTTTAATTAGTAGAAAAAATAGGATTTATAAATCAATATTCGACATCAGTGTCAAGTATTCAACACTATGTAAAATACATAAAACCAAAATATACATACATAATATTAAAAAAGAGCTTATTTAAAAATAAGTAAATAAAAAAGATATAAGACGATTCAACGAAGCATGAAATAATATTATAAGGAAAAGCTTCGAAGGAATAAATCTGACATGGGTGACGTCTTAGATGTCAATAACAAGTATTAGCTGTTTCCAGAATTTTCGACGATGAAATAGCTTTTCCAGAAACATATTAATTCGGAAGCATAGGCCGATATACATAATAATACCAATTATATAAGGTCTCCATAAAGGTTCTAAATATACGCAAAATAAGATGGCCAGGGGGGGGGGGTGGAGTAAAATTAAAATATAATTATTTTATGGAAATCACAAGAAAAAGCACCGAGCAAGTTTAATACACCACGAAACTTTCAAATACCCCCTCCTTTCATGATTAAAACTAGAGATTGGTTTTTGTAAAATGAAGGTAGTGCTGTTAGAAATTGAACACAAAACTTGTTTCCACGATTTGAAAGAAGGTACTGTCGTCAGATCTTTATAAAGTATCGCACCAAGAATGTTGTTGGCTTCACTTTTTAACCGACTTCGAACGAAAGAGGAGGTTACTCAATTCGATACGTATGTGACTTTTTTTTGTGCCTTTTTTTATTTTTTTTCTATGTATGTTCACCGATTACTCAGAGATGGGTGGACCAATTGGAACGAAACCTTTTGCATCTTGTAGAGTATTTTCCCAAGGTGGTCCCATTTAAACCTTTTTGGGGTTCCTAATTTATTTAAGAAGTTATCGGGAAAAAACATGAAAATAATTATTTAATTATCGCTCAAATTGTTTATTCTATTCTATTCTATTCATTTGGCGCGACAACTCGATGCCGAGTCTTGGCCTCCTGCACCAGCCTCCACCAGTTGTTCCTATCCTGTGCAGCCGCCATCCAGCTCCTCACTCCCAGCATGGACCTGGCATCACCAGCCACACAGTCACTCCACCGCAGCCGAGGTCTTCCTCTACGCCTTGTTCCGTGTTTTACCTCAGAAATCATTTTCTTCGGAATGTCACTCTCAGCCATTCGAGCAACGTGCCCAGCCCATCTCAATCTATTGAGTTTCATGAATTGAACCACATCTGGTTCCTTAAATAAATCTCTGAGCTCCTGGTTTGTCCGGCGTCTCCATACCTGTTCAACTTTAACGGCTCCAAAGATTTTACGAAGAATCTTCCTCTCAAAGACCATCAGATTCTGCTCCTCAGTCTTGGATATAGTCCATGTTTCTGAGCCATAAAGGATTATCGGCCGGATGATTATTTTATATAATAATATCTTTGTTTCTATTGACAAAGCACGGCTCCTAAAATGTTGGCCGAGGCCATAATAACAACGATTGGCACATAGGACTCTTCGCTTAATTTCCGAATCCACTGCATTATCTTGAGTTATGAGGGATCCGAGGTAAATGAATTCAGACACTTTCTCAATCCTGAATTCTCCGATGGTAATGGTTTCGCCAGGTCTGGGGTTTTCCTCAGTGACCAGATATTTGGTTTTTGCGGCGTTGACTCTAAGGCCCATTCTTCTTGCTGCGTCCACTAGTCTCAAGAATCCATCAGAGACTGCCTGGAAAGAGCGTCCAACAATGTCGATATCATCGGCATAAGCAAGAAGCTGCACTGTCCGGCTGAATATAGTTCCGCCTACTTGAATGCCAGAATCACATGCCAGCTAATCCCCCTGCCTTAATCCTTTTCCAGAAGTGAATTCTGCAGATCTTGCACCACCAACCTGCACAGTGCATCTCACTTCTCTCATGGTGAGTCTTACCATTCTGATAAGCTTTTCAGGGATTCCAAGTTCCATCATCGCCTCATACAACTGTTCCCTGTGAACACTGTCATATGCTTCCTTAAAATCAACAAACAGATGGTGCGTTTTAAGCTTATATTCACGTCCTTTTTCAAGCATGATGCGCAAGCAAAATATCTGGTCAATGGTCGATCGTCCTTTCCGAAAACCACACTGGTATAGGCCTAAGATCTTCCCTGCATAGGGAAGTAGTCGTTGGAAGAGGATGTTGGACAACACCTTGTACGCACAAGAGAGTAAGGAGATGCCTCTGTAGTTACCGCAGACCAGCCGATCACCCTTTTTATGGATTGGACAGATTATCGATTTATTCCAGGATTCAGGCATTACTTCATCGGTCCAGATCCAAATCATGATATTCTGAAGGATTCTCAGTAGTTCACTTCCTCCACACTTTAGTAATTCGGCAGGCAATTCGTCAACACCCGGAGTCTTATTATTTTTGAGTTTTGCTAAAGAATCCAGAATCTCCTCTTCATCCGGCGGTTCCATTATCTGAGATAAAGGTAGATCCACATGACTGTTATTCCTAACTTCTTCCAGATCTTTGTTAAGAAGCCGAGAGAAATGTCTCTTCCATTCTTCAAGGACATGAATCCGATTGGTAAGAAGCTTACCGTCTTCATTCAAGCAGTAGGTAGATTTGATTTCGAAGGGTTTTCTTTTCTGATTGACTGCTTTAAAGAATTCCCTATACTGCTTATTTCCTTTAAGGAGTTCAGTCCTTTCTAGTTCTTCCTTTTCCCATTTTCTTTTCTTATACTGGTGTAGACGTCTTTCTGTTCGTCTCCTCTGTCTATATAATCCGGCATTGCTCCTTGTCTCTCGTTGAACCTTCGCTTTATATGCTTCGTTTTTCGAACGTGTTGCTCTCTCACACTCCTCGTCAAACCATGGAGTTCTCGAGTCCCTCTCTTGTGGTCCAAGCAGCTTTGTCGCTGTATCTTTTATAGCCTCTGTGTATGCATCCCATGTTTTGTCGATATCACCCTCCAGAACATCAACCTGTCGAACACACTTATCCAATTCCGATTCATACTGTGCCAGAATTTTTGGATCCTTAAGCTTATTTAAGTTGTATCGCTTAAGCCTCTGTGCCGGTGCGCTTACTGTCTTTAATGCTATTCGGGCTCTGAAATGAGCGATGCTTAAGAAGTGGTCGGAATCCACATTTGCCCCTCTGAATACTCTCACGTTGAGGAGATTAGACATGTGTCTTCTATCAATAAGGATATGGTCTATTTGGTTAAGTGTTGAACCGTCAGGTGTTTTCCATGTTCCCTTGTGGATTTTCTTATGAGGGAAAAGGGTGCTGCCTATAGTAATATCACGAGAGGCAGCTAAATTTATAATTCTTAAGCCGTTGTCATTACTTGACACGTGCAGGCTATGTCTGCCAATAGTTGGGTGAAATATTCTTTCCTTGTCTACCTTTGCGTTGCAGTCTCCTGCAATTATTTTCATGTCATATAGTGGGCAATCATCTAAAGTTCTCTCAAGGAGTTCATAAAAGGCTTCTTTTTCACCCTCTTCCAAGACTTCCGTGGGGGCATGCACACTTAGCATGGAATAATTGTAAAAAGTTCCCTGGATTCTTATCACACAGATTCTTGGGCTTACAGATTTGAACCCTATTACTTGATTTCGATACTTTCCCCTTATAATGAATCCTGTACCATATTCTCAAATTGTTTACTTATTGGAAAAACATATGGCATATATAACATAAGGTATGCTCCAACAAGCTATTAAAACTAATTGATAACTAACAAACCCAAATATTGTATTACTGCTGGATGAATCAAATGGGAAAACCAACCAATCAAATTCAGAATCAAAAGAGTGGGGGGAGAACATGAGCAGTCTGTTAGTTATCGATGTATTTTACGTGCTTGTTGGAACAAACCTATACATAACCTTAACTAATTTTTCAACATTAGATTTAAATGAAGATATAAATATCAGCAGAATATAATATCGCTGTCGTTTATGTAGCGATATTAGCATAAATAATAGATAGATGTATATTCATCGATAACAGTAAACCTTCTTAATTTAGATCTAATCAACAGTTGGACACCATAATCATAAGACAACAAAATTCGTGGAATTCCAAGAAAGACTGAGTATTTAATCGGTAATCATTTTAAAGCAGAATTTAAGACTTCTTCAAGTTCCCGAAGGATCCTTTAAATTTAAAATCGTAGCTATTATTGATTTAAATTAGATTTTGATTTCTATCTATTATTGACTATGCACATTAAAAAAGAATACAATAATTCCTGGAAAAGCTCATTTTCAGTTGACTTAATAAAGGATTCAGATACCTCTGTCTTCTTCCGGATACACTCGGTTACTGTTGAATATCTTGCCGGAGGTCTTGTGCCGATCCTTTAAGGGTGACACTTCTGTTATGTTATCCGGATTACTAGTATCGGTTTCTAAATTTGTTTCTACAACTATCGAGGCTTTTGCTGGTGTTCATCCATCAATAAAAACTACACAATAAAACTTGACAACTACCCGAAAACAACCTCATTGTATCAAGTCCCCTCAGCAAAAATTTGGCAGTCATGGAAATGATTGTTAAAAATGATGATAAATGCTACGCCACTAGAATTGAAGCAACATTGTTTAGCAATTTATTTTCTGAATAATGTTTTATTACGAAGGATATAATTCATAGTACTTCGGTAATAAATTTAGTCAAAAATTCATCGAAAGGAATTACGAACATAATTGAATCAACCTTTGGAATTAAGTCAGTAGTCTAATACGGAGAATAATAATATCCTTCGTAATAATAAATTAACCATATGTGAGTCCCAAACCCTGTTACTTCTATCCTGGCGGGGCAGTCTTTTTGATATCGATAAATTTTATGGTTGCCCCTTTTTTTGCAGGGACTTCTATCCAATGATGTAATCAAATGAAGTCGTGTATAATATCGCCATAGTTTTCAGAAGGATATTCAAGCCATCAAAATTTAAAAATTACTTTCAAATTTACTATAGGTCATATTAGCATCCTCATCGATTCTCCATTCATAGCATCCGAACGATATCATGTCAAAAACGGCCAAAATCTCGACTGTTCAGTGACTTATCTACTTCATCTTGAAATGGCCGGATTTATGTATATTTAACTCAACACATCTCGGAACACTGATTCTCTACGTAAATGACAAGTACTGACGACATTTAGCAAAGGAAAAATATTGTCATTGTGGAAAAACATTTTATGTGTTCCCTTCCCAATTGAACATTGATCTTTTTAAAAAAAAAAAGAAAAATCCATTTATAATCATAAAAAGTAGTGTGTTGAAAGTTGTATAATACACGCACCGCTTTCCCACTTTTCTGTGTGTATTCATAAAATTGAAAAGGTAAAGTATTACCTTCTGATTTTTATGAATACACAGCAAAATTGAAAATGGTATAAAAAGTGGAAAAGTGCAATAATACGAATAATTTTATTTTGGTTTGTACAAATACACACTAATTTTTAATAAAAATTATTAAATTTAAATATTAAATACTATGTTCAATACAACACAATCTTTTCGGAGGCGGCGCAAAATTTAAAATTTTTTACACTAGACATTATGAAAATCTTCTAAATGGATCTTCTCTTTCCAGCTATTGATTTCAATGCCTACTAATGGAATTGTATCAGTAACATGTTATTTCTATTTTGCGCCGCCTCCGAAAAGATTGTGTTGTATTGAACATAGTATTTAATATTTAAATTTAATAATTTTTATTAACAATTAGTGTGTATTTGTACAAACCAAAATAAAATTATTCGTCTTATTGCACTTTTCCACTTTTTATACCATTTTCAATTTTGCTGTGTATTCATAAAAATCAGAAGGTAATTATTTCATACTTTTCAGTGAATTTATTTTTACTGGTTCCTAGGTTTTGAAGTCGGTTTAATATTTTTTTATAAAATGTTTTTTATTGTTAGTTTTTATAATATTTTTGTTCACTCAGTTGTCATGTGCCTTCACTTCAAAAGCGTTGGATTTCCCCGTCATAAACCTTTGAAGTCGGCGAACTAACCCCCTACCACTACCTCTCACCTTATTTTTACCTGTAGTCTTAGTATCCACCTGGACTCAGTAGGTAAATATCAGATTCTATTTTATCTTGTTAACCAGCCACTTATTTTAATATTCATGTATACACCATCTCTTATATTATTATCAGTTCTGTAATGTATCCATTTATTGTCACCCTCTAGCATAGACACTCTTATGTTTGTTTTCTTTTAGCCCTGATGAAGATCCACAAGTTGGATCGAAACGTTGGCTTACCACAATAAAATCATTGTAAACTGAAAATCCTGACCATCATTTAACCTTTCGTAATTGAAGAACAGTTGACTATCTCTCACCTCCACTATTGTCTTTAAATATTTTTGATTATTAAATATGGTAAAAACTATACTTTTTTAATAAACCCTCATAAAACAATCTCATTAATTTATTTTTACTTTAATGTTTAAATAAATAGATCACCTATTAAGTAGATGGTATGTACTAAGGGTTATTAAACACATCTTTATAACTAGAATAAAGAATAAAGTTTGCAAAATAGGATTCGCACTGCCAAGTCTTAAAGCAAAACAAAGTTTTGTTTATCATTTATTGTGACATCAATTTATAACTAAAAGAATTTTATCAATTTATTACAATGCAGGAAAAAGAAGCATTCGTTCAAATGTTTGCTTAAATTATTATATCTTTCCATAAGTGAAACATTCATTTTACTCACCACTAGAGCTCCTACGCTAATATGCTCATATACGATTATATAAAAAAAAATCTGGTGCGTGCGCGCAACACACAACTTTCACTTACCAACTTACTTAGATTAGAAATTAATGCGTTGTTGTTGTCCAATTTTGATGAAATGTTGGCTATCACATATTTGGCATATACATACATCAATTACCCAGTTTGATCAAAATATTTAAAGCCGTTTTTGAGTAAATAAAAAATACACGTGAAAATGTTACAAAATTTATTAAGTAAAGTCCCCCCTCCGGTTAATCAATTTTGATGAAATTTTTACAGTCATATCTAGGGCATATTATTACACGAAATACTCAGTTTAATCAAAATCGTTAGAGCCGTTTTTGAGAAAATCGAAAAAAACGTAAAAAGTTATTAAATAAAGTACCCCCTCCCTTTGAGCAATTTTGATGAAATTTTTGCTGTCACATCGCGGGCATATACCTACACTAAATACCCAATTTCAGGTTCGCACGGTTTATAGTTTTTGAGCTAGTCTGTTCACACACACACACACACAGACACACACACACACACACACACACACACAGACCATTTCGCGGGACTTGGTTATTTGGACTCAGGGGGCCCCAAAACGTGTATTTCCGTTGAAAACCGGAAGTCGAAATTTTTCACGATCGCAATACTTCCACTTACTATATATTTCATATATAGGTAAGTGAAAGTAAAAATCCTATTATTTGTTAAAAAGTAATTTGATGTTTTTTGTGTAATATTAATAATAAATTCTTCATTTATTTGTTCCGGACTAGTCCCTAAAGAACAAAATTAAACAAAAATATGGTTGGCTTTAGAGCCTTAAGAGTGATATTGAAAAAAAAAAAAATTAAAATAGCAAATAGAGCCTAGACAATAATGTTGAATTGTATGGTACCTTTCTTCCATATATTCCAACTTCTTGTGTTGGAAAAAGTGAACGTAAATTAAATATTTCTATTAAAAATAAGTATGTATTAATGTAAATGTCATACTATATATATGTGTTATTCATTTATTTATTTTATGTGTTAAACTTTTTTTTTTTATTTAAATGTTTGTTAAATTTTAATATATTTTTATTTTTTCTGATTTTATATGATTTGAGGTATTAGTGTTTGTTTGCTTAACGTCTCTTTATACTACTAAAGCTAATCGGACATTGCTACAGTGGGAGTCCAAAATTTTGCCTATCCAGGTATAATTAGGATAAGAATCTTTAAAGAGTACCTGACATCGTACAGGGTCGGGTCCTCCATTTTACGTCGCATCCGAGGAACGGCATAGCCAAGGAATTTTTACTCCCATGGAAAAATCCTAGGACCACCGCAGGACGGGAACGCGCGCCCTTTATTATTCTGGGTTGCTGTGCTAACCACTACACCACAGGTGACCCCTTACCTTTTTAGGTATTGATTGGGTTTTTTATTTTTGTAGTTGTTGCATGGTAATTGATATACACATATATATACATATAATATATATATATATATATATATATATATATATATATATATATATATTATGAATCTAATGCTAATTTTTTTTTTTTTTTTTTTTTTGTGATTCTTTTGATTTTGAAAATTTGTGATCGGTATCCATTGCCGTATGGATATATAAGAAATGCATTATTAATAATATAAATATTAATAAAATAAAAATGCATCTAGACTTTATTTATTTTTAACTCTTTCATTTAATTCTAATAATTAATATCTCATATTGTGTTTTATCTACCGAACTTCAGACCTAACAGACCTTTACTGGGTAGAAATTAAGACCTTCAAGACATGTCATTTCCCTTCTGATGAACACACACACGGGCGTCCGCAGGATTTCGTCTAGGGGGCACAGGCTGGTCAAATTTTCTTCTAGGGGGGCTGCCTGGTGAAATTCTGAACTTGTAAGGCTCGATTATTGTTTCAAATAAAACTTATTGATATTTAAAAGTTAAATTATTTGTTTATGTATCGTGCAATAAATATAGTAAGTGAATATGAATTTATTTAATTTATAGATTTTGTTTCTCAAAATTTATAGGGGAGCAGCTGAAGAAGGCCATGGATACACACATGCATATTTTGATTTCCTTTAACCGTATCAGGACTATCGTATTCTATCAAGTGCAATACATGCTTCTCATTGAAAATATGAATATCACATTGAGGTTGATTTGAAATTGGCTTGATTTGGTTAGTGTCAATGACGGTGGTTATGTTTTCATCTTCCTTTTTATTTTATCCCTTAAAACGAATTTTTTAATTGTTTCATTACTTTTTGATCTTTCATTTCCTCCATAATTATCATAACCTCATAAACTAGTAGAAATCCCATCGAAAAATGCTTTACGAAAGTTACAACAGGTGATTACGATCCAGCAGTTGGCGTATAATACTAAATTGAGTTGGAAGTTCCCTAATTGTAATAACGGCATCTGAAGCGAACCTTCGGAACTTTTTAATTAGCTATTTGATGAGACTTTTATGTGAAATTTCAGTAATCGACACGGAGGGAGTCTTGTAACAATTGAATCATCGTGACGTTGTAAATTACTATTTAACAGTTATTCTTAAAAGGATCAGGTTTGAAAGTAAACAGGAAATGTGCTTACGTATTACAAATAGTGTTTCACGAGCTTTATATTTTCGTTATAGGACGTTTGAAATTTAATGTAATTACATATTCCAATTACAATAACTCAATGCAAAGGTCTGACGCCCGTGATTCTACTTCCGGTAATACCACAGCTCTTTCGATATTTATCTTTTTTTAGAAACAAAAAACTATTTTATAAACAATCATTGGTAAAATGAAAAATTTTAATGTTTAATCTTTCTCGGACAAATAGTATTTGAGCTGCGTTTACATGTTTTAAAAATTGCCATTCTTCGATTTTAATCAAAACAAAACAATGGAAATATATTTTATAAGAAATATGGAATATAAATAATAATTAATGTTTGTTATTTTATAAGCTAGTACTGATTAATATTAAAAAATCATAAAGATCTGTACGAATGAACGACCATTAAGCTTGTTTGTAAATCTAAACATTAAAATGATATAGGAGTTTGCTTTAAAATAGAACTAATACAAAATGTAAACCTAGGCATTATTATACTGCAATTACATTTAATTGAATCTTTTTTTTTTAGAGGTAAATCAATTCAATAAACTATAAACAACTGTAAAGAAATTAGACTAATATAAATTTGTGTTTACTTAGCAGTTTTTTTTCATTTCCTCTCCAATTTTATCCCAAATAATGTTTTTGAATTCAGTGTCCATCCTTGGGTAGATTGTACTGGATGAGTAGATGGCTAGATCGCACAGCACAGGATACAAACGCACCAATTCGATGAGTTTTCGTCATTCATTTTAGTAATTCTGAAAATCACGGTTTGAATCCGTCCGTGAACAAATAAAAATATACATTTAACGGATGGATACTGACTGGACACTGGCTTCACTGATACGGTACGGTGTCCGCTGTGTGGAAACTGACTCATCTGAAATACATGGAAGAATATTTGTAAATCCGCTGGACGGATTACGTGAAGGTACCGTCACTGATGAGTGTAAATAGGCTTAAAGACGAATACATTTTATTTACCCAAAGTGTGGTCGGGAATTTTTCTATGTTTAAACTATCGATTTTCTAATAATTAATATCAAGAAAATTTCATAGTAATTTTTTTTAATTATACTAAATCAAGTAGCATATAAGTCATATTTTTCATAAAAGTCATACAAATTAGTTCACAAAAGACTAGCTTATTTGTCGAATGACAAAGAAATAATTATTTTATTACGTACATGTAAACAAGTATCATAAAAAATTTGCGCAGCTTATTTTATTACTATTTTTGATCAATCAATTTTAGTACTACATTTTAAACTCAAATATGTTGACACGATTTAAAATAATTCAAATTTAAATTAGCTTTGGAAGAACTGATATGTTGGGCGGTTAACACTGTTTTAATCCTCTAACTTTTCCTTTGTAAATAAACTAAGTACGTAGTTCAAAAAGTATGATGGGTCTCATTCAGTGCGAATTTGTATAGAAGGCAATTTAAACTTATAAATTGTTATGAGCTAAAACCAATTAATTAATAACCAAAATTTTTAATGTGGATTAGTGGTAATTCAACTAGTTGAGTTTTCGTCAACTAAATTACGAACAGCTGTTACACCTGTTATTTTAATTAAATAACGCAGTTAAATAATTATCAGCTAAAATATTGAAAAATAATGAACAAAAAGTGGTATTTGTCGGTTGTACGATCTTAAGTCAGTTGGTGTCACCGATTGTAAGAAATCAGGGACGCTTCAGGAGTAGGTTGTTTGGTATCATTATTGAACAATGGCAGATGTATTTAAAACAGAAGATGTTCGCTCATTGCTGCAAGGGAAACATGTCTTGTTTATCGGGGATTCAAGTTAAAATCACTTTTATATTTTATTTGTTGTGTTTTTGATTTTTGTAGTTTAAATTAAAGTGATATTTATTCCAGATATACGTGCACTTTACAAGGATGTGTTATGGCTTTACAAGATGAACTCACTAATAAACTTGAGTTTTTTAAAAAGACGGGTAGGTAAAGTAGGTATTAGTGTTTTCATTTATTTAAGTTTTAATGTTTGAATTCAATTGTATCTTTTTGTAATCATACCATGTTCTGATTTACAGAAAAGAAATCTTTATATGTGTGCATGAAATGAATTTGTAACAGGTATTTTCAATTGTTTTAAAGTGTATTAGGACACATTTTCTGCACTAAATTTCATATTAGGATGCACATCTAGTTATTATAAATTAAAACCTTAAGTTTGAAGCTGAATCTCATGAGCCTAAAATTCACAAAGAACATGTCATCCATATATATTTGACACATGATAATGTTATCAATTACTTATCATTCCTTTTCTGTTTAAATTCCCAAAAATGTAATTTGAAAATATTAATTTGCCAATTAGTAACAACTAATAATAATTTAATGCCTAATTTTGGGTGTAAATCTTAAGGAATGATAACAGGCAGTTTTTTTATCTCAATGTTCCATTTTTTTTATAGCTTGAAAACAGTTTCCTTGGCGATAGATTAATTGCACGTAGTGAGTTAACTAGAGGACGTGACTTTACTGAACATAGAATATTTGAGGTAATAAAAATAAAGACTTTTACCTGTATTTTATAATATCTTGTTTTAAATTTTAGACATTTGACTTTCACCAGTGATCATATTACATTATAATGTTTCTATTGATATGTATTTACTCATTGCATTTAAATAAAAAATAGATCACATAATTTATTGTTAATTGAATAAAACTTTCTTAATCAATAAAGGCTGCTCAAAATTCCACATTCATCACACACTGAATGAAACTCAGTGACTGGAAGTTGTTGGTAGCTCTTATTAAGGACCTTACTTCTCTCAACTTGATTGCTGCCATTGAGGATTAGTTTGTCTCTTTTGAGAGAGATTAAATCTTGAGTTTTTTTTTTTATTCTTTTAGTTTTTTACAGCAGTCTTGATCCTATAAGTGTTCTAATTACCACTAAAGATGATAGTAGATAGTATTCAGTTATTTAGTTCACCAAACTCTTAATTTTCCTACATTTTCTTCTAAGTTAATTTGTTTTCTTAGTCTGTTACTAATTAAAAAAATCTTTTCTTCAAGGATGGAGTAACTACTTTCGAATTTCTATTTGTCACAAGATGCTACAATGATAAAATAGTAAAGATGGTAAATGACATCAAAGATGGTACAAAACATTGCCCAGATGTAATACTGATGAATTCTTGCTTATGGGATGTTTCAAGGTGATATTTTAATTATAATAATTGTTTGTTGTTCATTGTGTCTCTTCATTGATTTGATACAAATTTATTAAATAAAGTTCATATATCTAAGGCAATTTTTACCATGTAAGCATCTTTCATTAAAAGTTTTGCATTAGATATTTGATAGCTGAACATAAATATTCTCTTTAATCTATCGTTTGAGAGTGTGATGATGGATGCAGGAATCTAAACCCAGAGATATTCTTGCGAACTCAGAACCTAGTTTTACTGAAAACTTGGACGTTTTATCCATGTCTACAGTGGGTAAAAAAAGTATTGGCAATAACACATTTTTCTTTATAAAAATTAATAAATCAAATGTTATCAAAAAATTTCACAATTTTATTAATAACAATTTATAAAGAATATAGAAAACACAGTGTAATTTTTTTTAACATCAGCAAATTATAAACGAATATTAAAAAAGTGAAAAATCACACCCAAAAAAGTATTGGCAATTTAACATAAACACATTACAATCGGAAATAGAAACATATATGTCAATTCGAAAGTATTTCTAGTACTTGGTGTGTCCTCCTCGGGCCTCTCTTATTGCTCTAAGCCTTTGAGGAATTGACTGTACTAAATTTTTTGTACTATCAGGTGAAATGTTATGCCATTCTTCTTGCAAAATTCTTTTTAGGTCTGTCTTGGAGGAAATTTTTCTTTTTCTTACTTTTAAATCTAATATTCTCCATAGATTTTCTATTGGGTTAAGGTCAGGACTCTGGGGTGGGGTTTTGAGATGCCGGGGCGCATTATAAAGAAGTCATTGCCGGGTTTTGTGAGCAGTGTGCTTCGGGTCGTTGTCCTGCTGGAAAATGAAGGTGCGTTCTAGACCCAATGTTTGTGCACTTTCCCTTAAATTACGGCGCAAAATATCTATATAAATATCCGCAGTCATTGTGTCATCAATAAAATGTAAGTTCCCCACACCATTGGCTGCCATGCATCCCCAAACCATAACTGAACCTCCCCCATGTTTTACTGTCGGAATAATATTTTGTTCCTGGTACTCAGAATTTTTCCGACGCCATACAAACTTCCTACCGTCTGAACCAAAAATATTAAACTTTGATTCATCCGAGAAATTTACATTATTCCAAAAATCTGGAGTTTTAGCTAGGTATTCTTGAGCAAAATTTAACCTTTTTTTACGGTTTACTTCAGATATGAAAGGATTCTTACGTGCAGCTCTGCCATAAAATTGTCCCTCATGCAACACATTTCTTATGGTTTGGGCATGTACAGACTTACCACTTGTTGTTGCAAGGTCTCTGGCAATGGCCTGGGCACTGGTTTTTGGGGATATCTTAACTTTCCTAATAATGTCTCTCTTTTCACGCTCAGTAAGAGCCCTTGGCCTGCCTTTTCTTGGTAAATTTTCTATTCTACCCGTATTTTCATACTTCTTCACCACACTTCTAGCTGTGAAAAGGCTAATTCCTAGCAGCTGCCCTATTTTCTTGATGTTAAGCCACTATTTCTCAAAGAAATTATTCTATCTTTAATCACTAAAGAAAGTTCCTTGGATTTGCGGGACATAGTTTGTAATGTAAAAAAAACTACTTCACGCTCGAAAGAAAGACACACAATGATGCAAGGCACTGACTGGTATGAGATAAGTTTAATGTTTAGAGTTACAATTGAGAGGATTAACAATTGCTAATACTTTTTTGGCATTGAAGATTACATCTTCTGCTTCTAGCTCTGCTTAAAAACAAATGCCCTCCACTTCTATTTCTATTTTTTTACTTCTTAATGAGAAAGGTTTATAAAAATTCAGGAACCATTGAAATTTTAATAAGTATTATAATGTAACATAACAAAAACATCAATTGCCAATACTTTTTTTACCCACTGTATATCACAGCCTTAGTAGAGGCCATAGACAACAACCTCATCAGTGCAGTTTTGCCTGTCCAGTGATGCCTTGTCCAAATAATATAACTGTACTGAAGCTGGAGAAATCATTCTTTTGATATATAGACTATGTACCAGGTGGGGCATGGAAACTTCCTGTTTTAAACATTTGCAGTGAAGTTTTAGGGAAAGGTGGGGGTGAAGAAGAGCTCAGTGAAAAGAGGAGAGTGGGACATTTGTGTTTCATCTTAAGACCATTACAACACCAAAAAATGTGCAAAAAGTTTGTGTGTCTATTCTATAGACACACCCTAGCATTCTGAACATGAAATTGGATTGGATAATGAGTGTTGTCAAAAAGATGTTGGTGCAATTTTAACCTTCAGGTTTTCCATGGATGTTTTGAGTGGTGCCTTCCTTCCCCTAACAACTGGGAGGGGTCCTAAACTGGCCTGCTTGCTCTCCTGTTTTAGCCGCTCCTGATTACCTCCTATGGGGTTACCTCAAGTTCTTAGTTCACAATTATTGTCCCTGCATCCTTAAAGACCTACAGGACAACTTCCGAACTGAAATAGTGAATATCCTGCTAAGTATAAAGGTACGCTTGAAAGAGTGTATCATAACTTTCAAAATCGACTGAATTAGCTAGAAGGCGATATTCAGTAAACTTTTTTTTTAGCTGTGTCAATTCAAATAAACAATATTGTGTGATAAGATGACAATAACAATTTAGTTGAATGAACATGAACAGACTATCTTTTATTTCTTTAAAAAAAAGAAGTTTCCATGCCCCACCCAGTATATTTTGACTAGTCTATATATGATCTAAGATTTTACACACCACACTATGGGCTACTAGATTAAGTTCATGTAGTGACCTTAGGAGGAGTGGTTGGGTAGAATATGTAGCAAGATATCTTCTGGAGGCCTTGAACTAAATGCTGGAAAACTCAGACCTCACGATGGGCGACAGCATGGCAGCAGCTAGTTTATTATTTTGCTTGGGAGTAGGAAGTCAGATGATTGAGAAGATCAAGACCCATTAGGGATTGTTGTTACATGAAGGTCAGGTTATATTTTGATTTATTTACTATTTTGGCACACAATTGTACTCAGCATTGTCTTAAAGAAAGATCTTAGAGAACAAGGAATTGTGGAGGCTTATAAAAAATTTGAAGACTGGACTAAGCCAATGACATTAGTCTTTTGTTAAATGTTTCAGGGCTAAGCAAGGAATATGGATTAATAGTAATAAGTTGCTCTTGGTGCCAAATCTCAGCCAAATATATGCTGTGAAAATAAAAGAGAAGTGAACAACTGGAGCCATGAAAATCTTTTTGTGAAACTTTGTGATGACTCTTATATATATTCTCTATGTTCTTTATCCATACTGTAATCATGTGACTTATGATATTATGTCCAGCTGATGCCTTGGTTGGAAATAAATAGTGCTAAAAACTAATGATAGAAAAACTAGTGATAGGTTATCATTACAGATCTTAAAATAAAGATCTGTAATGATAACCTATCACTAGTTTTTCTTTTACTATAATTACTAATTTATATATATTTTTTGAAGATGGGGCCCTTGTGGAGTTAGCGAATATAAATCCAACATGGATAAGTTAATGAAGCTGCTTACATCTTCTATTCCTAAACACGTTCTCTTTATTTGGGCGACTGCACTTCCTATCGCAGCTCTCACATATGGTGGTCTCATCATCAAACAGGTAATAATAGTAAAATAAGGCTCAGTAGAACCAAAGTTCCAATGTCTTTACTGCTTGTTGCTGCTCTAATGCATTTCGGGAATAAAGTTGTTCTGTTGCTAGAAGTTGATAACAAAATTCTTCACGTTTAATTTTCAGATTGAGTTTATGCAAGCCATACTTAGAATCCATGTAATCGAAGCTAACTCATTCACTGCATCTTTGGTCGCTTCATATGGATATGATGTTCTTGACTTTCACCATTATATGCGTTACCAGATTATAAGGTAAGAGTCATTACAGATTAATTGTAACTATAGGAGTGACCTGCAGAATGGTTAATGTTTTACTTGATTTGAAGTGGCATACTTACTTTAAATCTTCTCTTTAAGATTGACAGCTAAAATTTCAAGGGACAAGCTTAGGTATAAAATCAAATAGCAAAAAGATGAAAAACGTGAGGATCTGTAGTATCGCTGAAACGCATCCCTCTGTTTTGTGGTGTGGCAAACAAATAATTCTAGTGGCTAGGTAAGGTACTAGAACTTGTCATGGGGCCCACTAGATGGAATTAAGGATAGAATTGAAAAATAACTGGATAAAATAACCTTTTCTAATGCTAGAATGGCCCTACTTATATATTAGTGTACAGGTCACAGGGATAGTCGCATCCCACTTATATCTCAGTCAGTGTCATGCCACAGGAATTGTCTTGCTTCCGCTGATATATCAGTGTGAAGGCCCGAAAGAGTTAACCAATAAGCTCATTATAGGAAAATGATGGGGGTTATTTTAGAAATGTCCAATAGTGTACGATTCTGTTCTGTTTAATTTTGTTGTTGATGTGCAGTATTTATTGCTATATCATAGCATGTAAAAGGCTATTCTTGAGGTTGAAGGTGATGAATACTCGTCAATAAAAAGAAGATGAAATTCTGTAGAGTGTCAATTATCCAAACATCATATATATTATTATTTCTCAAGGTCTTTTTTTTGTCAGTATGCCATAACTTCCTCGATACCTCATCAAATTTCATGGCATCTTTTTAAAACGTTCCTTAACCGCTACACCGGAAAAATATTCAAATTACTCATTTTGCCTTCAATTGTGAGTTATAAGTGCAAAAGCGGTTTTGCGAGAAAATCAAAATGATCGTTTCTAAATGGTGTCCATCTTTTCAGGTTTTCAAGGAGAACATTTTTGATCTAATACATTTTTTCGATTAACCCCTTCGTTTGCGAATTGTAAGCGAAAAACTGTAATTCTCATTGAAAATGGTCTCAGGGCTTTTTCTAAGGTGTCATTTTTTTCAGCTTGTCGAGATTTATGCTTTTACGATTGTCACCGTTGTTTGCGAGTTATAAGCTAAAACATCTGATTTCAGTCAATAGAATCAGCGCACTCGCTGTCCGCGTAACCGATATGTGTTTAAGTATTTGGCATTTTCTATGCTGCGCTGTTTCAGTGACATCTATGTCTGTGTAAAACAAACCCACCAACAAGCAACCAAATCGTAACTTCAAACATGGTGTTCAAAGAGGTCCTGTAAACTTATATATCACCATTGCTTGTTACTAGGGATAACAAGGGATAGTTATTTACTCGTAAAACAGAATTCCTTAAAATATCTGGGAGTAATGATTGATGCACGTCTTCGCTTTGATCTTCATTTAGAATATATCAGCGCCAAAGCTGCTAAGATAGCATCTCTATTGTCGCGACTCATGCCAAACGTCGGGGGTCCTAGGGAGAACCGCAGAAGACTGCTCGCTACGGTTATAACATCGATAATCTTGTATGCAGCTCCTATTTGGAAAGAAGCGATGGCCACTAAATCATATAAGAGGCAGATAGTTTCAGTTTATCGTAGGGTCTCCCTAAGGGCAGTAAGTGCCTTCAGAACCGTCTCCTACGAGGCAGTAGCCAGAATGCCGCCAATTGAACTTCTTGTAGAAGAAAGAAGTAGGCATTATGGGCGTCGTTCTTATGTTTCCAGAGAAGAAGAGAGGAAATTAACCATAGACCAATGGCAACAGCGTTGGGAGTCAGGTGTTTCTGGGAGGTGGACCCGAAGGTTAATACCCCATGTTGGCTTGTGGTATGATCGTCGGCATGGTGAAGTAGATTACTATCTAACCCAACTGCTAACCGGGCATGGATGCTTTAGAGCTTACCAGTTGCGGTTTAAACTGGACAGCACAGCTGTATGCCCCACATGCCAGAATATCGAGGAAACAGCAGAGCATGTGTTCTTCATTTGCATCCGTTTTGCCGAAGAAAGAAGAGAGCTAGAGAGATTGTGTGGAGAGAGCATCACGCTAGAAAACCTAGTAAGCCATATGCTGCGCTCCGAACAACACTGGGATGAAGTGAAGAGATTCGCAGCAGTAGTCCTTAAGAAGTTGAGAGTGGAAGAGAAGGTTAGAAGAGTCGACTAGCATGGTTAAAACCATGCTAATAGATCAATAATGCGGCAACCAGCCATATCCCTCCACGAAGTAATGCCTAACGGCGGTCCCATGGAGAGGATTTACCAGGTGTAAAGGGAGGTGGTTTTAGTGGGTAAAAATCCCACACACGTAATAGGTATGGGCCTATACGTGTCTTTTGAAGATTTCCACCTACCCTCATAAAAAAAAAAAAAAAAAAAAAAAACACACACACGCACGCACGCTCGCACGCACGCTCGCACACACACACCTATATATTCCATATGTAGGTAAGTGAAAGTAAAAATTGGCTCCTCCGAACCCCGGGTTATAGAGCCACGGATAATGAGGGTCCTACTGTAATTTATTAAAAGTGGAAGTGAATAAAATATTACAAAATAATTTTATTTATTTTCAAACAAATGTTTATATACTCTATTAAAACAAATTAACTTCACCTTAAAAAAATATTAACTCACATTAACTGACCAGAGTCATCCTTACACCATAATAATTGAATTTCAAAGGTAAGCCCCACGCTATGGAACTCTTACTTAAATTATTAAAAATAATGAAAGAAAACCAATTGGTGAGCTGAAGACTTATATATAATTCTTTAAACTTGATGGAATAATGTTCAAACAAAACAACTGTTTGCCTGCCAGTTCCTTGACTTGACAATGACTCACTTAATGACATAAAAACAAAATCACAATTTGTGTTACAAAACTTTTCAAACCCTTTAACTCTACTACCTGAGTACATTCTGTTTAAAGTATGAATTAATCTGTGAAGTGTGAGTATGAAGTAATCTATGTCGCAAAAACGTTATTTTTTTCTTGAGGAAGATTATTCCGCTACATTCAAAACCAAGGTCCTTTGACATATTCTACGATTGCGTTCTGAATGTTGTCACATCTTGTATATATATCGTACTAATCAACTTTGTCGACAACATGGAATCATGGGCTCATGGTTACTTGAAGATTGTTGGTATCACTTTCCCCTAAATCCTGATTCCTAGAAATTAACGAAGATTACCTCAATCTGTAATGGAAACCACCCTCTATTTATGAAAATGTTTATCAAGAACCCTAATAAAAAAGAAAAGAAAAGAGTGCAAATGAAAACGTGCATTACAGCTCCTATTGTACTATATGAAAAATTCAACAATTCTACCAACAACCCCCTCCACCCAATCAATAGGATCGATAGCTTTATGTCCGAAACTACCAATAATGGAGACTATCGATAGTTTTACGTCCTAAACATTTGTGGCCTTGACTGACCAGAAAATAGAAGATTATTTTCTATGACCTATCACTTGATGTGATGTAAATAAACAAAAATGATTAATTTTATATTTAATAAGTAATTAATCTAAAAATTAAAAGTCCACTGATGAAAAAAAAAATGTAATTGTAAGGTTTATGAAAAAGTAGCTTTTGAATTTTTTTTTTTTTTTTTTTTTTTTTTTTATAGGGTAAACCGTACAGTTATTGACACCCTTAAGACTACATTTCTGTGGTGAAATTAAAAAAATTACTTTTTATGAAGGGATCAAATCGAAACTTCCCATAGCTTCTCTTTATCTATCCTTATATATCAACTCAAGAGGTTTTTTTGGGTCAAAAGTTTAATAGCATATGGCAATATTTATTGTTAAAAGTTCAAAAACTAGTGATTGACACCCTGTGGATTTAATTGTGAAATCTTCCCTATGGTTAGTTTGTTAAAGACTTACTTATAGATGACTTAGAGAACCCTTCAAACATTAGATTCATTTATATCTTGTAAAAAAATTACGACTTGTTTACTTATTTCTAAGTTAAAGTTGGGGTGTCAATAACTGTATGGTTTACCCCCGTTCTTTTTTTATTATTTGTGTATTTTCGCTTTTTTGCAGGAGATCAGCTGATGGTATCCATTTCTTGCCAGCTGCAATGAGATTTTTAACTAATTTACTTCTAACACATATTTGTAAGGCATTTATTATTACATGCTTATACTATGTGAATAATTGAATTATGCTTTGAAGTTCATCAACTATTTTGTTGTATTAATTATTTTAGCAATATCATGGGATGTGAAACTTCCTGGAAATTTGAAGACCTGGAAGATGCCATTGGCGTCCAATATTGAAAAAGCAATTGAAGCTTCAGTTAATCGTGAAGTGAAACAGATGTTCAGGAAAATTGAACTATTAGCTGACACACTTAACGAAACAGTTGCAGGTTGGTTGATTCTAGACATTGATGAACACATTTTTTTGTTTTTAGCCAAGAAAGTACTCTAAATTTGGTAACTAATGGTTGGAAGTTAATTGGTTTGCTGAAAGTTAATGAAACTGATGGATTCCTTGTACATCTTCCACAATCGTTGACCCAGAAACAGTTCTTCCTTACAACGTACTGAACTCTACATCTTTAGGGCAGTATTAGTACAATTTTATTTTATTTTTCTCATTAACAAAAAATAAAGTTCTGAATTCTTAAAGAAAGGGGGAGTATTACTTATTATTCCTTAGGACTAATACTAAGGACTATGGTATCTTTGCACCAAGGCAACTTCTACCTTTTTGCTTAGTAAGTAATGCACAAGAAATAACAAAAGGGTGGGATGTCCGGTTGATTGAAGATAGTTATCATGAGTGTGTTTGAGAATATGCTATTTTTAACCCAAAATACAATTTTATGATTGCTCCTCATGTTTTTTGAAGATATTTAAGATGGAAGTAAGACTTCAGGTTGCAGCCTTTACATATAATAAGAATGTGTACATCATAAAGAATAGGGTCAGATGACAACCATATTGGTTTATAAATAACATCCCAAGCCTCTCCGGAATGTATTGAAGTGTTCCTCAGCCATAAATATCCTCTTTTGGTAGCTATCACAAGATTTCTCATTATGCTATAAATGGATTGGGACCCAAATTAGGTTTAAGCTTGTATAGTTCCAAACAAATTTTGAATTTCTCTATTAACCCATTCGTACACCATGGTAGCATACTTAACTTATATCACAAGGTTGTACGAAATCAGAAAAAAAAAGAATTGAGCACTAAACGATGAACTGTTTACAGTTATCCATATTTATATGGATAACCAAAAGGCCTTAGAAAATATGAATTATTGAAGTACCTTGCCATTCACTGAAATATGAATTATGTGCACATGCAAGAGTGTACTTCCATCTCGCTTCCATGTCCGTGTCATTTGACCCTTCGTGTCCTGACACGAGTCAAATCCCAGGGGATTGACTTTTTTTGGAGGTCTGGTGATCCGAGTGGAGCTATGAGGAGATGATTGAATGTAGTATTTGGTAGCCTGTTACTCGCTTTTCATAAGCAAGAATGTACTGTTGGCATTAAATATCAAGGAAAAAGAATAAATTTGTTCAACTGTCTGGTCTCTAGTTATGGACATAGCATTTACTACTGTGTTTCTGATTTTAATAAAATTTCTTGAGATTATATGGGTTGGCACCAAATTGGATATTGTTTTTATCTCATTTTATCCTTCGTTTTTTATAATTCATTCATTAATGTGTTTTCCTGAACTCAAAGTCGTGGAACTTTCCATAAATGGTCTAGTATTAATTTTACTTACAGTATTCCTTACTTACAGTAGGGTTCCGATTAACAGAGTCGATGGGGGCCTAGGTTACCTCGGTTAATCGAAATAATCGGTGAATCGGATCCATACCAATACCAACTGAAAATGTAGGTTATTTTTAAATAAAAACTACATTTAAGCTTAAAAACCTAATAAATATTTAATAATAATAATGCATAATAACAACAGAAATTATGAAACTTTTTTTTAAAAAGAAATCTTTCATTGTAGTTTGTTTAAATGAACTCATATAGATACACATACCCCTCCCCCCCTCAGACTTGGCTCCTCGGTTAATCGGAACTTGAATTCGAAATATAAGTTATTCCCACTAAGAGTTCAGAATGGTTTTCACATGCTTACAACTTTTAGCATTAGAAATGCACATACATTATGTATATACTTAAAAATCTTTTTGGAGTCTTTGGGTTATTAACCTAATATATTTTGGATAATTGATAGCTGAATATATGTTCAACAAGGAAAGAATTAGTCGGGGTTGGCAGTTAATAGTCTACATATAGTAATGAAAAATTAATAATCAAACCTACATAGACTCACACCCCAGATTAATTCTTTTCTAAACCTAAGGCATGCTACAGAAAATTTAAGTATATTGGATCATTGCTAAATGTTTTTAGTGTTTATAAAAATGCTAACAGCATTATATTATTTGATCTTAGATACACCCAACAGCCAAAAATCAAAGAAGAAGAAGAAGAAAAAGAAGAACTTACGAGTAACACATTTTGGAAAACAAAACGAAGGAACGAATCCAAACAGCTTACAACCTGAAAGAGTAGCAATGAAAACTCCACCCTATTACCAAAAGGCATCTCCAGTATTTACGAGAACAGTTAATAATATTCAGAAAAATAATAATTTTGTAAGTCAATTCAATGACATCAATGATAATTTACCTTCTTTTAGCAATAGTCCTGGTTATAATTTCCAGATCATAAGGCAGTGCAATAAAAGCGATGTTAATAATGATCCCACATTGCCTGAGAAGGATTTCCGTCTTGTTGGGTTTCAAGATTTTAGTAATAGTACTAATTTATCAGATGCTTTTGACATTCCACCTGCTTATGTACAACAGCCCTGCAATATGAGATATGATGTCATCCCTCACCTCACTAATAATGTTATTTATGATTATGCACCTAGTCCTGTTTATACAGGATATTATAATGATAATCCAACCCATTATCGTGCACGCCTGCAAACTGTTGTACCTACAGTTCCTATATATTATCAACAAAATCACATTAAGCCTGGTTATGATTATTATGATAGAGTTCCTAGTTATCGTAGCCATCCATATAAACCCTATCATGATGATAGAATAGTCCATAGATACAATGATCCCTTTCAAAATAATAATCCTGGCCCATTGAGGCGAAGGAAACCAAAGCATAAAAAATATCACAGATAGTCATTAACTGGTTTCTTTAAATAACTGGAGATGTCTTGGCCATTGTAATAGGTTATAAATTTTGTTGTATATAAATGTATATTAATGTGAATTATAAATCGTATATTGTAAGGTTGAATAAATAGTTACTCAAGATGGTTATGTTTTTTATTTTTTTTAATGTAGTTTAATAATTTTTTTTTTAAATATTCAATAATTGTGTAATTTTTTACTTTTACAATAAGGCTACATTAATTTACATGTTAATAATTTCTTTGTTAATTTTCTTTATTTGTTTTCGTTCTTACTGTTATATAATTCTTTGTTTCTTATTGTAATTATTATGAATCTTTAAAATCTACTTCGTAAAATTATGAATAGATATCTTATAAGAACTAGTTCCATAAAATGTCTTTCTATGAATGATGAAGAGTTAGATTTAGTTAGAAATTGTAAAAGACACTTTTTCGACTATAGTTGTTTGAAATGGTTATAGGTATTAATATCTAGTTTGCAATAAATTTTTTTGCAGTTAGAAGTTTTATTGATTTTTCTTGTATTGACTTATATAATTACTTTCTTTTACAGTGAATAATTGTAGGGCCTGTTTACATGTTTAAGTTTTTACTTGTAAGTTAGTCACAACATTTTCATCAAAGAATCAATATATGTATATATATTTTTTGTACACAAAATTTGATTTAATTAAAAAAATTTGTCTATAATCTAATAATCATAAATTAACTTCAGTATCATCTAGATGGTATTATAAATAACTAACATATCATTTTTTCCCCTCCCCTTTTCAGCTATGCTGGGGGTTTTCAAAGGTCTGTGGTGAGAAGAGAAGAATAATGTCAAGATGTTAAAAGCCACCCCAGGACTCCAACTGCTCAGATAGCCTAAAGTGTGCAACCCACTTTTAGTCTCCTCTAGCCTAAAGGCAGCAGTTTGGATCCACCCTGGGTAGATTGACTTTTATTTGATGGTGAAAAAACTGAATAAATCCCAACATCCTGTCCCCATCCTAGTTAGAGTAGAATAGGTGGTTACACCTCAGTATAACCTCTTGGATGCCAAAAATGATATCAAAGAAAAAAAGAGGTGAGGGACGAATAGTTAGTCTGTTCCTTGGCCTTTCTCATAGAATCTTTCTTGAAAAACTCATCACCAGCCCTTGCTCTTCCCCAAAGATTAACAAGGCAGTGGCATTATTACCTTAGAATTAGGATTAGGA
The DNA here is from genome assembly GCA_911387785.2 of Aelia acuminata. Taxonomy (NCBI): domain Eukaryota; kingdom Metazoa; phylum Arthropoda; class Insecta; order Hemiptera; family Pentatomidae; genus Aelia; species Aelia acuminata. The sequence continues at coordinate 150,104,915 of OU426979.1, read as the reverse complement.
AATGCTTGGTTTTGCCTTCCTTTTGAGGGTGGTGATGAGCCTGCTTGATCTGAGGTACTCATTGCAGATCCCTGTCCTGATTTACTTGAGTAGGCAAAATTTAGCACTCCCTCTCTTATTATTTGTCTAAGCATATTATAGTAGATAAGATACTAATAGTTATATCATGTTATTATGGTTTTAATGTGATCATTTGTGATTTTAAATTTTTAATAATTATAAATTTTTTTATGTTGAAAGATTAAGATTAATTTAGGTCTTCTATGGTTAGATTATTGAGGGAATATGGTGACTATTAATATTCTCCCTTCTGCTTCCCTAACAAATGGAATACATTAAATGATCCATCTGAACCAAGGGATATTGTTGCCGAAAGGAGGGTGAGATGACTGAATGAAACAAGCCATTGTGGAGTTATCAGCTGTGATGCAGTCTCCCCTATCCCATTAGCTTTGCCCCAAGCTCGAATATATCTTCGAATTATATTCTCTCTTTATATCTCTACCCTCTTTTATTATCATTTAAGTGGTCTCTTTTACACTTTTAGGAGATATTACCATCTCCCTCTAGAAAACCTACTTTCCTTGAAAGTGTTTCACACTAAGAAAAGTAAAGCTGGACTAAAGCGATTTTGTGTTAATTCATTTTTATAGTTATGAACACCATTTCAAACTGAATACAATTATTAAATGTGTAAGATTTCCTCTCAAAAGGCTTTTCCACATTTTTAGGTTAATAATCATTAGAAGAAGGGGCTTAGATACATTTTTAAAAAAGTTACTTTAAGGGCTTTATTTAAAAAAAAAATATGCATAGAGGTATTGTGACTGACAATGTAAACAGCTGATACTCTATTTATAACTAATAGTTGCCTTAGGTGGAAGGTGTAAAATCACTTCTAACCAATTCATGAGATAAAACCATTGATGAGTTAACACCCTAAAATAATTAAATTCATAAACCCAGAAACTTTGTTAAATAAGTAAAAAAGAAACTTTCAGCTACTCAATGTTTGTTAAAGTTGATAGCAATGTGAATGGTACAGGTTTTCAAGATAAACTTTACATGTTCCATTTGTTTCCTGTCCCTTTTAGTTTGTCCATTTCGTATATCAGAGTTACATTCATTGAGTGTAAAAATTCTGCTATGTTGGTAAATTATTTTTCTTAAATGTTGAAAAAACTTAGTTGAAGTCATATACTTCTTCTTTTATGGCATTACATTCCTGGAGGGAACAGAGCCATCTGCAGCTTCAATAACTAGTCGTCTCTATTAGTTGAAATCAGCCCAGCATAAAGTAGCTATTAACAAAATTATTTAAAAATATTGATAAAAAATCGTCCCTGCAAGGGATATGACATCGACAACGAACAAACGGTTTTTAAATATCTTTGAATCCGGACAGGATAATTTTAGAAGGTACTAAACCAGTTTTAACAATTGATGTTGGAAAACATCGATATTTTTGATGCGCTTGGGTGAGCTTGAAGCGCTTACTGGGTTGGAGACCAAAGAGAATAACCATTCAAGTCCTGCAGACCACCAGGCCTGAGTTAATAAACGAATAAATTAAGGATGAATAAAAAATAAGAATAACAAAGAGCCTCTCCTTAGGGGAATTGATTTAAGTATTGCTTTAAGGGAGGTTACATTTATGCTAAGCTAAATCGTAAGCTTCTTTGCAAAACTTTACAATTTATATTTGAGGTGGAGGTGGCTGAGGGGTCGGCCTGTATTCAAATGAGTTTATCAATTTTGTTAACCTTCTTCTCTTGTATCTATGGATTATTTATCTGAAATACGAAGTGTCCTTCTTGAATTTAGAATTTGTAGAAACGTAGAAAATTAATATAAAATAAATATCTTATCAAATAAATAAATTGAACGCATGCCACCTTAATAAAATGGAAGTAATTCGGAAATATTTGGGTGTATGTTGGTATATTTTTATAAAACATAACTCATATTACTTTAAAAATCGTTATTATATTATTTAATAATTGTAAACAGTTATCATTATCAAAATGATATATATTATAAACCTATGGATTTTTATTTACTTCAGTTGTAACTGAAACCCGCCAAAGCCAGTTCAATGGAAGCTACTACATAACCGTTGCTCTAGTTTTTATATTGTTTTGTTAAATATGGTTTTGTGTGAAAATATTAATAATCGAGTGGTGTAATTTGTTTCAAGTGGGCGTGAAGTGTTGTGTTTTCAGATCTCATCAAAAAAGGTACCAGAACTCATCATTTTAAAAAATTTATAAGATAAAGTAGTTTTCCCACATAACCGCATACATACCAGTAAATTTAAAAGCAAACTAAATTGATTTCATTATAATTGAAAATTTGATAACATATTTTCGTAATAACTGCTCTTATATTTCATGAATCTAAGTCAAATGGTGCTGTTTATCTATTATTTTTAGTATATAATCAGTACTTTTTTCCATTTCTCTTACAATTAACATAATGTATGTAATAATTGAATGCTTACATTGCTTAGTATATAGGTGATTATAAAATGTTGGTGGTATTTGGCTCTTTATTTTTTTTTGGAATTTCAAAGTCATCTTTTCTTATGTTCCTGGTTGCAGATGGCTTGGTTACTTGATCCTCACCAATGATGTGAAGTGTGCTTTAAGATATGAATACTCATCGAAAACCAACTTTATGAACTAACAATGAATATTAATCAACATAAACAAGTTACAAATTTAAACACAAGTCTCCTTGACCAACATTGTCACTCCCTATCTAAAACAAAATCAGTATCAGGCTAGGGAGTGGCAGGTCAGGGAGGGACAAATCAGCCATTTTTCATCAATTTTGGCAAAACTAGTACACAATTTATTAAAAGGAGGTTATGGCTGTGAAGAGATTCGAAAGGTCTATTAAACTGTGGCAAAAAAGTACATCTATTGTTTACAATCATCATGTTAATAAGGTATTCGCGGGCGCAATCGACTGCTACGGTGCGCTAGTAGTTTTGCAAAATGTCGGAAGGAACGGAGATAGACATAGTTGATGTGATAGAGATAATTGGTAATTTTAAAAGACTTTGAATTGAAGGGCAGGCTATCCTTGTGCTAACCACATAATTATATGTGGAATAATATCTAGAAGTAAAAAAACAGTTATTTTACAAGCCTTGTGCCTTTAAACAAGCGATCTTAAAGTACTGCCCCATCAAATAAAAGTGGAAATCAAATTTATTAATAATAATAAGCAATTTTCTTGTAATTGTCCGTGTAAAGCTGGTAATTCCGGTAAATGCAAACACATCAATGTAACTTTACGTTTTTCGGATAGTAATAACATTAATTACCTATCCATACAATCATTGTTATGACATGTCATTTTCATGAGAGCTTAGTTTCTTTGTCATATTTATTTCTTTGTCAAAACTTTCAGGCATCACATTGAAAACTTGGAACAATTAAACACAACGGATGAAAGATATAAATGGGGAAAACTAAAAAAGAAAAACAAATCTATGACACTATGGTCCCAATGTTATTTGCATAAAACTAACATTTTGGAATAATAAAATGTCAAATACTAATATTTACCTGGATAGATATAGTCACTTTCTTTAAAACGAAGACTACATATCGACATACGTTTCGAAACAGGCTTATCTATTCTTAATTTTACAATTCACTCTTTAGGAAGCTTTTTATTTTTTGGAAATAAATAGAATGACAGGTCTTTGATTTTCTAATTGAACACTGAGGGACCGAGCAATACCTATTATATTTTGATCAATCGGGTTTTAATTATGGAAAACAAATTAAAAACCCTATGAATCCTGTTTTAGTATTGTAAGAACAAACTTTAAAACAACAATATTCATTAATACAAACTTTTTATTAATCTTTCACACGATATGAAGTACATACCAATTTATAACATTAACTAACATATGTCTTTTTTATATTATTTTTTTTATAACCTCCCATCTTGAACAGTGTAGCCACATATAATGAATCCCAGGTACTGGCCCTGCTTCTATCCCCGTATCTCTAGTTCCAGTCAAGAAGCAGCACCGTCGCTTGCGCCCTCTAATAGGGAGTGAATCACTATACATATTTTTTTAGATTTACACCTTCCTCCAAGTCCTGAAAGGAACTGAATTAAATTTAGGAAAAATGACATGATTCGAGGTTTAGTCGGGTTAATAACAAAGTTACCCCATATTAACTCCGCACGAAATTTCCTTTTCTGAGAGATTGGTGGGCATAAACAAAACTAGCTAGGGAGTAACCTCACAACTGTGTGACAGAGGGAAAAGCTTTCATGGTACTTTGCCTGTACCCTTTGGAGTCCTGGCTCAATTTTATTTTTCATCCTGAAAGTTTGTTGATAAGATTGGTGCCTGATTTTTTAGAATTATTATGAAGGAAAAGGTTTTAATTATTATTCAAAGTACATGACCGCTACTTTGTGACAGGCTAGGGAGTGACAAAAAGAGCTTTGTTTTTGATTTTAGTGAATGTCATCCTGTATTTAGGCGCTTGAAAATTAGATAGCAGTGTTCTTTGCCAATGAGGTAGTAAATAGAAAAAAAATTACAAATCCTTCAGGCGGCTGTCGATTTATCACGTTGTGACACAAATAATACAATAATTTTAGAATCATCCATATAATATATAAATTATCGAACTGAAATAGAGAATGCCATCCCAATTTTTTTTAATTTATTAATTTCTTATTTTATCCTATTTCTCTTGATGATATGTAGTTTTGTAGTTGAAAATACAAATGGACATCAAACGCTGTTTCGTTTCGCTGTGAAAAAAAAATCGATTAACAACTGTATTCATAACTTTCAACTAACTTTATTATCATGATTTTATTTCAAAGCTTCTCTTTGGCAATTCGAATTAATAACCTTCTGATTTAATTTCCTTTTATTCAAGTTTTTATGATTGAGTTCCGTATAGAAAAAAACAACGAATTAAATCGCGATGCTATCTAGTTTTCATTCGAAGTTCAGAATTTGATCTCTGTAAACTATGATACAGTCCAGATGTCTGATCCAGGAAATTTTTCCGTGTTGGATTAAATCAAGGTACGGAAATTGAATTTTTTTTTTCAACAACGTCTAAACTTCCTGCCGCTTGTATATTGATACACATATATTTATTTCTACTCTATTTCCTAGACGCGTATTATTCGATGTATTACGAGTAGACTCCCGCTCGCGTATCCTCATCGGTTAACTAGGAGAACCGGTTAAAAATAAAAACTCCTATTACTATCAACCAATTATAGGAAAAATCAACATACAATATACAATCTATAAGATTATGTACATATTAATTAAAGAAGTTAGCATTTTTGGCCAATCCAATTTAACGTCTTACAAAAATTATAATAAAAATCTCATCAGTTTTTATGTAATCATTTATTTATTATTATTTATTTTTTTTACAGAGCTTAATTATTCCTTATTGTATTCGTTTCAGATCTAAGATCGGCAATATATGCAGGTATTTCTTTTTTTCATTTCTCAATGAAATAAGTGAAGGATAAGGATTTTTTTTTTTGTCATGAATAATTTTACTTGGAATAGATTGTTTTATCGATGTTCGATAATTGTAAAAAAAAAAAAAAAAAAAAAAAAAAAAAAAAAAAAAAAAAAAAAAAACCTTGCCTACATTTAAATCTGTTTAAAACTTATAGAACCGCAACATAAAATCAAATTTAATTTATGAACAGTGTTTTAGAGTCTCAAAAAGTTACAAGTGCTTTTAATGAATTTTATTTTATTTTTACTGCCGGTTAATCCGAAGATCTGGTTAAACGGTAGGCTAATGAATATACATATATACAGCTAGTCTAAAAAGTGTTGGAACACCTGTAAAAATTTTAATTTTTCACTTATTTTGTTTAGAACTCACGATTTATGGATTAAATAAAAACCGTTTATAAGTATCAGTTTTTATTTTATCCATAAATCTTTTCAAATGGGCCATCAGTGCTTAATGGGATTGAAGTTTGGTGTCCGAGATGTTTTTAACCAAATTGAAGTGATATAGAGCAGCCAAATATATATATTTTTTTTCACGCGGTGTTCTTGACGGACCATTTGCCTTAGTACTAATGAAACAGTTTTCAGTACTTTAAAGGAAGATTGTTTCCTTAGCCATTTAGGCCCTATCAGATGATAAAACCTACCTCATTTAAAGAATTTTTTATACGTTTTCGAGAAATCGTAACAAGAAAAATGAAATACCCAAGAAATCGTAAAGAGAACAGTGTCACACACACAGACCATTTCGCGGGATTTGGTTTATGCATTCATGGGATCCAAAAATGTTCATTTCCAATGAAAACTGGAAGTCGAAATTTTTCACGATTGAATACTTTCCCTTAGTAGGTATATATTTCCGGTATAGGTCCATGAAAGTAAAAAATCGATCCCTTTGAGGTACATAATACCATAAAGGTATGTAGGTTTCTTTGTTCTCTTACGTGGTTGGTTGTGTGAATCATTGTGTCTTTTGAAGTCTTTTAATTAAATGCCTGTCCTGATTAACAGTGGAAAACCTTGAAGTGGGGGTCTTACAGTATTGGACTGAAAGAGACTGATTGTAAACCGGTCAGGAATTCATTAGAGGAATTTTATTGTGAACACCGAGCCTGGTTAGAGCTTAAAGAGGGACGGATTTCCTTCAAACCAAAGAGTTCTAATCAGGTCGAAAAGTCGCCCATCAGCGGAAGTTCGAGGCCTGGGGATACTCACTCAAACAGCCTAAAAGAAAATAAAAAATGGGCCGGGATAGGCAAGCGTGTTGGAGCGCGACCCACTTTAGCATTCTTGAGCCGAACGGCGGCTGTTCGAATCCGCCTTGGGCGAATTGACTTTTATTTCGTGGAGGCCCTTCGGAATAAATCTTGCCCTACCCACCATGGTTAGAATAGGTTGGTTACACATCAAGAGTAACCCCCAGGTAGAGATACCGAAAAAAAGGCCTAAAAATTATTAGTTTAGATTTTTATGATTTAAAGCATGCTTTTACTGGCTGCGTAAGACATGTTTTGTGGCCGTTCAATGGTTCAAAAAGCAATGAAGACTGTTGTAAATCTCAGTGGATTCTACTACCATTGGTTGGAATAATTATGTATTATATAAAGTTATTATATCTATTTCCTATCATTGTATGGTTTACACTTCTATGGTCAATTGTCTGCTGAAACTCAGCTTTTCGGTTCTCAGCATGCACCACCTTTGTTCATCGATCGGATAAGTCTTCAACTAAAATTTTTACCATTATCGATGTTAAAAATGTTTTTCTCTAAAGTAAGTGAGCCATTGCACAGAAAATATGAAGGTATAAAAAAGAGGGGATATGATGCCCCTTTTACATTCCTACTCTTGCCGTGGGGACACAAGGAAGCCCGAGTTGGTTTTAATGATCGCCAGTACTTTGCCCTCCGCGGCTTCTGGATGTTTCGCAGGTTTACGGCGAGTTGTTTGCATAAGCTAGCCAGTAGAGAAGGAGCTTACAGAGAAAGGATGTAAAAATAGAAGGGATAAGTTTTTCCAAAGTCCTTTTATACCGGCTGGTAAAAGTATGTCATACATAAAGCCCCACAACCCTCCCCTCGAATATAAATGGCAATCCCTTACTGGGTACTCCTACCTCCTTCCTCTTCTACTATTTCCTTGTTTTCTTTTTTTTATTCTCCTCTCTCCTATATTTATTAGCAAATTTTCCTGAAGAGGAAAGGTGGTATTACTACATCCTTTTATTTCTTGCTGAACGAAAATAAGACTATCCTTTAGTTAATTGTATTAGAAACTTATATATATTTAATGGATAAGTAGAAATAATAAATTAATTAAAATAGAGGATATTTACTCATAACTGTTGAGTGCTTCCTAATTACCGAATGTCCACAAATTTAGCGCAGATGAATCTGTTTTCGTAGTCGAAGCTTTGAGCTGGCTATAGAGATCCAAATAAATAGTACTACGGAACTATTGAAAAAGAGTTAATGATAAGTATTTATTTTCAAAATATATTTATTTATTTATGGATAATGATAAGAAATAAGTAATTATAACATTTAATTTCTTGCATTTCTCACGTTAGATTTGGAAAACACTTTTACTAAAATCAAATATTGCCGTTTAATAAAATCAAAAAAGTGTTTTGATCACCTACAATGTACTATGTACTTGCTAACGAATATGTTGAAGTTAAAGGTTACTTAGTATAAAAATTTTCTGTCAAACTGTTCGTATGGGGTTTACGAATAATAGTACACTATGATAAAACTGCCATATATAGGTACAAACTAAAATATATCACTGATTAAATTCACTAGTTGCGCATCAAGGCTTTTAAGAAATTAATCACTGATGTACTCTAGGAATTATTCATGTGAGCCAACTAATTAGTGTTAAGTAGTAGATTCTTAATCTATTTTTTTTTTAATATTCTTATTTATATTTTATTTATTGTAATAAGACGATTTTATTATATAGTACTATATAAACTACAATAGTATAGATTCATCTATTTTCGACTTCAAACGAGCCCAATCATCAAAGCACCAAATTTTTTTATGATTGGGGTTTTAAAACAAAGAGAATTTCACTGAAACATTAAAAATCGTTAATTATATTCTTAAATTTGCACTAAGGTTTTATTAATAAAGTATTGGAAAATTAGGAAGATTCAAAATTGCGACGATCAAATAGTTAGAGCATAGGAACCATATAAGTTGCGTCTTATCCTGGCAGTACAGTCTTGCCGAGGCAAGCGAACACGAAGACACCTAGTACTGTTCCGGTGAATAGCTTTCATACACCATCTCAGTTTTTTATATTTTACCGAAACTTCTGCATTTTTATTTTTGTTATTTTATTTTAGAATAAGGACTTAACGACACCATAAGTCGGCCCCTGCACATCTCTATCCACCGACCGCCATACAGACCTGATTCGACAGATCTCCAAGCATCGACAGTCATGTTCCTACAAGCTCGCGGTCCCTCATGCACGATCCACACTCGGCGAGGGTGAGTTCGGAGCACTCGTGTTCCGGTCTCGTGGTCTCTCATCGCAAAGTGACTTAAGCGCCTCGACGAGAGTGTACTTCCGATATTACAGATTTTTAACCTCTAAAATTTAATGAATGTTTAGTCTCACAGGTGCCATGATTCCTTTTGGCTACTTAATATTTCATCATTGCTTCTTTGGTTTTTGATAAATCCTTTATGAATAGGTTATAGTTCTTTTCAGTTATTAATCATTAGGACAAATGTTGCTTTGCTTGATTGCGAAGAATAGACGTCCTTTCTCTATATTTTCCTAATATAGCTTATACTTTGAGTGAATCGAAAACGAGTATTATTCTAATAAAGAATATTCCAAGATGTGTCCAATTCCTATCCACTTCTTGACCAGCAGCATCCGTCTATTTAAAAGAAGGCATTTTAGCATTCAAACGACTGCGGTGAGTTAGATTAATCCCCGAATCGGGAGGTGACATTAGGGGGAAGCCGTTTTACCTCGTAGTCCCGGCTGTTCTGCGGTTGACAACTTCACCCGGAACCCTCGTCACCTGTTACTGGTCAATATTACACCCTTCAACAGTTCTCAGCATTCTAAAATTATAATAATATTGTTGAAATAAATCGGGCGGCTAAAGGCTCTTTCTATTTTTGCTAATTTATTTGGTTTGTCTTTAATTCCACTAACAATAAACAAAATAATTAATTGCGTGGATTACAAACAAAGTAAGAGGATATCATATTAAATTTAAATATGAATGTAGGTGTAAGCTATGATATTTATCTCATTTTGATTGTACGGTCCCAATCCTGGCTCATTGTATAGTTCAAACTTTCAATATCAGAAGTGATCAAGATGAAACTGTCTACAACATCGTAAAGTTCCGACTAGGGATACCACTAATTGTATCTATGATGTTGAGGGACGATGATTAAACAACTAATTCCATAACTGAATTTCTTTCTGATTCCAAGCTAATATTTCAAACTTAATATTGGAACTTTATTCTATAAAATGACAAACAGGAACTATATTGATTGTAATCTTTACTAAATATTGAAGTTATCTTCAATATTTTGTTTTATTATAATTTATTTTATTTATTTATTCTCCTTATAGATTATTATCTAATTATATTTGAGTCAGCTGAGATACTCGGTAGAGTGAAGACGTGTGTTTAGAGCTCCTGAGGATTAAGAACACATTAAGTCACCTTTATTTATTCATTTTCAATTTTTTATCTTGTCTACATTACAAATAGTTTATTTTTGTTCAATAGAATGTTCTTAATCTCATATTTAATTTTCATTGATTCTTCATTGTTTAATGTTTGGTTATAATTCCTATTCTATGAAATGGCGGAATCTCCGCCTTTAAATAGGAAAAAAGGGAAATTTAGAACCCTAAATTCAAGTTACGAAGGATGTTCATCCAAAAACACAGTAAAATTTTTCATTATTTGAAGAAATGAAGCAGATGAGGAAGGTAACCCTTTAGATTTCAAAAAAGTATCACCGTTTTTTATTAACAAAACCTTAAAAGTTTAATCGGTGAAGCAAAAACAGTAAAAAATATTAAGAGATGGGACTCTTCTAGTTGAAACGCCGATAAAAAATTTATCCTTAAGGAATATAATATATACCGACAGGATTTTTAAAACAGTAGTATAGCGTGTGGTAGTGCGCTAACCGCGATGTACAAAAATGTTGTATCCGAGCTGGTTCTACCAGATACTTCTCTCCAGGCGGTAGTTTTTAAAGTTTTTCTCGAATTCTCCGTCGATTTGTATAATATATATTTACCTCCTAATAACATTCCGGAAAATAGCCTAATTAATCTTTAGAACAATTTACCATCGCCATACATCTGTGTAAGCGATGTCAACGCCCACCACACTTCTTGGGGCTCCTCACATTGTTCGACCCGGGGAAATTTCATAAGGCGAATGATCGATTCCACAGACTCAGTTGTCTTGAATACAGGAGACCCAACCTACTTAAGCCCGGCTGACAACACCTTCTCCTCCATAGATTTATCATGGTGTTCGTCAAGCATTTTTACGCATTTGTGTTGGCAGGTTGTCCAGGATCAGTATTCCAGACTTTCTGTGCCACCGCACTTTCCAAGTCAGGATAGGAGACCACTTATCTTCAGTCAAAACAATGTCGAAAGGTGTTCCTCAAGGAAGTGTCCTAAGCTGTGCCCTTTTCACTATTGCCATCAACAAAGTTGCTCACATAATTCCTAAACCCATCAGGCCTTTTTTGTTCGTGGATGACCTAGCCCTCGTACTTCCTTTTAACAATCGAAAATCTGCTACTCAAAAACTACAAAATTGTCTATTGAAAATAGAATAGTGGTCTACTCAATCCGGACTATATTTCTCAGCCGAAAAAACTAAATGCCTGCTCTTTTCAAGACGCAGAACACCAACACTACCTCCAGAGCTAACCTATAGAGGCGTAAAATTAAATTTTGAACCAAAAGTGAAGCTCCTGGGATTATTACTTAACGCTAAATTAGACTGGAGGGACCAGATGGCTAAAAGAGGAATCTGGTAGAAGGTTAAATATACTTAAGGTCCTTGCAGGAAGTTCCTGGGGAGCGGACAGAAAAAACATGCTAAGAGTACATACCGCTTTAATCAGGTCAAAATTAGACTATGGCAGTTTTATTTATGCTTCAGCCAGTCCTAAATTGCTGACAGCCCTAGACACAGTCCACCACTCAGGTATCCGTCACGCGACTGGTATTTCCGAACAAGCCCTGTAACCAGTCTCTGTGTTGAAGCTGGAATAGCTCCACTGACCGTTAGGAGACACCAACTTGCCTGCGGATACATAGCAAAATTAAAATTTAATGAAGGTAGCCCAGCATGTAAACCAGTATTCCAACCAAGAACCAGAGGATTTAGTGTAAACCGAAGGCTACCCACCCCACTTGGAATAAGAGCAGGAAGACACATAGAAGAAATTAAATACCTGCAAACCAATGAATATAATTACCCTCCACGGACCCTCAAATTACCCATAATAGACCTAACAGTTAGCAGATTCAGAAAGAATAACACCCCAGATTTTAAATATCTTATGGAATATCAAAACCTAAAAGAAAAATATAGCAATAGTATATATTTATACAGACGGCTCCAAAACGAACTCTGATGTAGGATGCTCCATTATTACAAACTCCAACACATTCAAATACAAGCTCCCTTCCACTTCAAGCAACTTCACCGCGGAGTGTTACGCTATCAGCACAGCGCTTAAACAAATTATGCAGAGTAACGAGATAAATTTTCTAATATTCACCGAATCCATTTCCGCTCTTATGGAATTAACTTATCATCTACTCTGATCACCCAGTAATTAAAAAAGCGCAACGGTACTCAACAATGATTAAAAATCTCGACAAAAATAGAACAGATGCTTGGATACCGTCCCATGTAGGAATCAAAGGCAATGAAGAAGCAGATCTAGCAGCGAAGAAAGCAGCAATGTCAAAGTTGGAAGAAATAAACATCTACACGCCATCGGATCTCTGTAACTACTTGAAAGGCCTAGCAAAGAAAATGTGGGATCGGCTTTGGGAAAACATTGAATTCGCTAATAAACTAAAAAGCATCAAAAAAGAAATTTCAGTCTGGGAATCCTCCTACCGTTCCAACAGAAGAGCAGAAGAATAGGCCACACCCGCCTAACTCACGGATACCTTATAGAGTAGGAAGCTCCACCAAAATGTACGACCTGCAATTTACGGCTAACTATTGTTCACATATTGGAGGACTGCCCGCGTTCCTCCAACTACCTCCTAAATTGCAAAGAAAACTTCATTGCCTATTGGCAAATAATTCTTTGAACGCAAATAAACTCATAGAATTTCTAAAAAAATTTAATCTTTATCACAAACTATAGCAATAGACAAATAGACATCTGTGCAAAAGGACACGAATGACCTTCGAAGTTGAGTGTCCTTAAACAATAAAACCTAACCTAACCTCTAATTATATTCTCTTATGTTTTTTTAAAATAATCATATATGTATTTTTTATTTATTTTTTCTATTTTTCTATGTTAATACCAATTTATTTATTTTATTTTTTAAATTTTCTTATTAATTTATTTTAGTTTTTTAAATTCCGTATTTATTTATTTTTTTATCATATTCATATATATTGTTTTATTAGTACTTATTTTTAACCGACTTCGAAAGAGGAGTTTATTCAATTCGATACGTATGTGTTTTTTAAAAATTATTATTGTTATTGTTCCTTTGTATGATTATTATTTATTCATTATGTTTTTAATATTACTATTATTTTTTTGTTTAATAATTTTAACCATGGAAAACAGTTTAAATAAAAAAAACTGGGGTGTTTTTGACTGCGTTTTTACCGTTACTTAAACATCATAAAACAAACTATTGCTTTCTTTGTAAATATTCTATTTTCATTGCTTCAAAAAACAATTTTTAGGGTTATCTAAATAATAAATAATCACACACACAAAAACATATATATGTATATATTACATTGATAAAATCTTACTCAGAAATTTTTCCCCATTTCAATATAGTTGCATGTATTTTTCGTTCCAATTTCATTTAGTCTTCATCTGTTAGCACTAAAATCTCTTATGTCTGTGAAAAGAGATGATAAATTTTAAAAGCTTGAACATTTGGTGTTTTTGGAACAGTAGGTATGCCATTAAGTGAACTTGTAACCCGCCATACTGCATACGTAAATCGGAATCAGTGCTATCTTCCAAAACAATTTTGAAACCCCACTTTCATTATTCTTTTTTATATTTGTGTTTGTGATTGTTTGTTTAACGTCCCTTTATGTCACTAAGGCTAATCGGACGATGCTACAGTGGGAGTACTAAATTTTGCCTATGCAGGTGTAATTAGGATAGGGATCCTTAACGAGTACCTGACATCGTACGGGCTCGGGACCTCCATTTTACGTCCTATCCGAGGGACGGCATAGTTAAGGATTTTTACTCCCATCAAAAATCCTAGTATTTTGCGATCTTTAGTATTTTAGTTTTTTTTTATATTTAACTCAATAAAAATTTAGGGCAAAGCCTCGTTGCGGCACATATTATTTGTATTTCTTTTGTTAGCTTTGAAGGGTAATGTAGGAATTTGTTCTGCGCGTGATCATTTCCTCATGAGATATCATTTCTGCCTCGGCTTGTCATGAATGCAATTATCTTCTATTGTTTTCTTTCGAGTTTTATAAGCGACGAATGAACGACAACAAAGCGAACGACTACTATCATGATCTTTAAAAGACGATTCTTTATGTTAGAATGATTCCCTTGCGTACATTAAGTATAATTAAAGATGCTGGTATTATGCCGTCACTTGAAGTTTATCTTTTGACGTTTCTTCACTGACTTCTGTGTCTCCGTTTTAATTTGGTACGGACGGGCTTGTCGTATACAGTTACGATTAAGCACAGGGAGAAACAACAAAAAATACTGTCTGGTAAAGAAACTTGACAGTTTATCAAAATCTGAATTTTACCGTATTATCGTCGGCGTCTTTGTAATAGCGAGTTATAAATATGTATTGTATAGTTATAAATAGGGTCAGAATTTTCATGTAAAATAAAAAGTATGCACATGGATATCTTTTCCTCTTCATATTTTATTCCAATCTATCAGTGAATGACGACGGTCAGCAAATGTTATGAGGAAGAAAAATGTTTAATAGCGCCTCTGTACGGACTTGAAACTAATTCTCGTTATTATCTTAAGATTTTGGAATGCAACGTTATTTATTTTTGTAAGTACGTATTTTTGTTTAAGCTGAAAAAATCTATGAGGGGTATGTTCAAATGGGCTTAACTTAGTCTATGCCTAAGTATTGTAGGTCTATGTATTCAGTTTCTGCCTGATTTTCAATTTTGTGAATTTGGAAAGAAGAGAGTTTTTTTTTTTTTTTGACGTTGTTTAATAGTATTAATAGTTAATTCCATTTTGTCCTGTGGACTCTAAATCATCCATCAGTCGAACATAAGTTCAAGATAACGTTCTTTATTCATCTGAGGAATCAGGTTGTCGCTGTTTTTCTGTTCTGTATGTGGTGACCGTATATGATGTACAGCAAGGGAGCAATTATTTATCCCTGTGGAACTCCTGCTATGATTGGCGGGATTCAAATAATAAAATAATAAATAAATAAAAATATCTACTTTAACCAACTGATGGTTCATTCAACAAAACACAAAACAATTTAGTAAAAAAATGAAATATTCCTCATATACTTATTGTTACACTGAATAATATTTATACCGTTTTAAAATCTAATAAATAGTATGAAACAGATATTAACTATGCTGTGTAAAGCCATCCTTTAACGAATTTTATTCACAAATATCAGTTCCTTATATAGAACATGCATGTACAACGAAAATAGGAATTAACTGATTAGATGGGCTATTTTCAACCTGCTCCGCTTCTCGTAGAACCTACCCTATTTCTTTCTTATCACTTGTATTTTGTAATAACTGTTGATTGCATGGTTCTTTTCCTTTTGTTTACTAACATTATTTTTGAAATATCATTTTTAGCCTTGAAATTAAGCTTTTTTTTATTTTTATGTATTTCATTTTTATTTCTGATTAATTTAAAATAGAACATTGCTTTAAATTATGAAAATATAATACAATTCAATAATTAGATAAATTTCAATCCTATTTCAAATAAGATACATTGAAATATTTTCAAAGTTGTGAGCAATTACATTTTAAGGCAATCTGCTCCTTGAAACAAGAAGTCAAATCTATTGCTAATTTGAATAGTTTTAAATAATGGAGACCTTCTGAATATTGTTATTTTTTTTATTTTCGAAATTTAATGAGAAATAAATATTTTTACTAATCTAAGCTTTTTTTTTTTCTTAATAAGTTGAAATAAATGGGAGATATGACAAACTGTTTTTTAGATGACATTAGAATGCGCCTGCAGCTACTTTAACAATAGTTCTTCCATTACTCAATTAATAATAAAATATGATCCACGGCTTGGTAATGGCTGTAGGTTCCGAAACGTTGTCTACCTAAATAAACTTTTGATGTTTTTTTTTTTAGTGAAAATTGGCCTAATTTTATTTATTTCATCATATTAAATTAATCTCTCAACTTAAATTTGATGATTAGAGAAATTTTTTAATAAGTTATTTCATTGATGAACTGAAATTAGAATTTAACTTTTAACGTCGAAGCATTAATTTCCATAAATACACCCATCATGCTTGGTATTATGATTTCCACATTTCACTGACGGACGGGTAACCTAAAAATATTTCTTGGGTGAAATAATGGAGCTTAATAGGTAGTTGGAAAGGATATAATATGTGGAAATAATAGGTATTTCAGTACTGTAGCCATTAGGCCGGGGAGGGGATGTAAATAAATAAATAAATAAGTTCAGTACTGTTTCTTTCGAAACCGCATTTCGAACTTTTCCAGCATTGCCTTTTAATAATAAAATAATCTTGTTAAATTAACAAAGTAAACTTGTTAAATTCTTTCCCAATCGGATGAATTAATAGAAATGGTATCGTCAAAATAATGAAGGAGCATCCGACTCAAAAGCCTTCGCTGGTTCTTCGCCAAGCCAGAAGATGACTTAATTAATTCGAAACGTTCTTCTAATTAGAGAGCTCTGATCAGGGCCGTATACAATTTTAACGGGACTTGAAAGCTTCTATCAGTAATCTTGAATTTATTCTCCCGCTCCCCCCCCCATCACCCAATAGTAAACTTTTCTCCCATTCAGTATTGGATCTCAACGAGACACACAATATTTATAACTGACTTTTTTCTTTATTCTATCGATACTCGCCTAGAAAGTTGTAAATACTGTGTTTAAGTAAGGGTTGAAAAGAAGAAGAAATCATTCAAACCTTAATAATTGGCCACAGACATCTTTTAATGATTCGTAAGTGCTCCTTTAACATTTTATTTTTCTCGAGGCTCTTTACTAAGATGTTTGAAAAGAATTTATTTCTCTATTTGAAAAATAAATAATTTTTCAAATATTCTTGACGAAGGCTAAGAAGTTACTTCAAAACTAAAGATTTTTACTTTCACTTACCTATATATGAAATATATAGTAAGTGGAAGTATTGCGATCGTGAAAAAATTCGACTTCCGGTTTTCAACGGAAATACACGTTTTGGGGTCCCCTGAGTCGAAATGACCAAGTCCCGCGAAATGGTCTGTGTGTGTGTGTGTGTCTGTGTGTGTGTGTGTGTCTGTGTGTGTGTGTGTATGTGTGTGTGTGTGAACAGACTAGCTCAAAAACTATAAACCGTGCGATCCTGAAATTGGGTATTTAGTGTAGGTATATAATGTAATGTAGCATAAATTTCATCAAAATTACTTAAAGGGAGGGGGTACTTTCTTAATAACTTTTTAGGTTGTTTTCGATTTTCTCAAAAACGGCTCTAACGATTTTGATCAAACTGGGTATTTGATGTATTTATATGCCCGAGATATGACTGTAAAAATTTCATCAAAATTGATTAACCGGAGGGGGGACTTTACTTAATAAAGTTTGTAACATTTTTACGTGTTTTTTTTATTTACTCTAAATCGGCTTTAACGATTTTGATCAAACTGGGTATTTGATGTATTTATATGCCCGAGATATGACTGTAAAAATTTCATCAAAATTGATCAACCGCAGGGGGCACTTTACTTAATAAATTTTGTATCATTTTTACGTGCTTTTTTTATTTACTCAAAAACGGCTTTCACGATTGTGACCAAACTGGGTATTTGATGTATGTATATGCCAAATATGTGATAGCCAACATTTCATCAAAATTGATCAACCGAAGGGGGGACTTTACTTAATAAATTTTGTATCATTTTCACGGGGTTTTTTATTTACTCAAAAACGGCTTTAACGATTAATAAAAATAAGATATGAATGTAGAAAAATGTGTGACTTTGGGAAATGATATTTAACAAAACACGTCAATTTCTTATCTAAGTGAGTTGGTAAGTGAAAGTTGTGTGTTGCGCGCACGCACCAGATTTTTTTTATTTGCTATCTTTACTTAAGTTTTAGTCGCAGTAGTAGTAACCCAGCTTTCTTCTTTCATAAATAAAAGTTCTTTCTACGTAGCAATAAATAGTTTTCTAGAACCTGTCTTCACCTCTAAAAAGCTTCTTTTTTGGAAAGGGAACGCTAACCTAGATCTACTGGTGCTTCTACGCAGATCTCGTTTGTGGGATGGAATTTTCGGCTAAGATTTATTTATTATATTTTACTCACAATTTATTGTTGGCCGATGCAGCCAGCTTTTAATGGACCAATGATTAAGATTATGCTTTTGGAGAGGTTGTTTTTTTGTGTAACAGTGAGCAGATGACATACATCACTATAAACTGTAACACTATAATAACTGGAAAGTTGGTACTAATTAAAGAGAAAACAATTAGGAATTTGGCCGTAATTTCAGTCCGATCATGTTCACATAATTCACGCTTATAAAGTGATTAACCCGCTGATTATATAAAAACATAGTTGCCTTCCCCAGTAGAGGGCTGTTTAAAGAGCAGGCTTATCGTCCCACTCCCCCACCCTTATGCTATCTATCACTGCTCCAACCGGTTTTACATTAGGAGGCCGCATTTTCTTATATAGTAACCAATTTTTTTTTATTTTCAAGAGTATCTTGCACTAATTAGTATAGAAAAAATGTTCATTTGTTTTTAAAATAAATAATTGAATCTGCTAGAGTTTTAAAAATTTAAAAATTCTACAAAAAAAAATCTATATGTTTATCCTTTGTAGAAATCACAAAGAATTACGTCTTAATATGAAACTTACTAATCTTTAAATTGAATAATGAGAGTTAAAAAGAATTATAATAGATGTCTGCTGAAAAAAACATTAAATTAAACCAACTCGAAGTCCCTGTGATCATAACGTCACACTCATTCACATTGCCACCAACTATTACAAACCTGCCTCTCGTTTAACAGGAAATGTGGTGATATTTAATTTGTTATTAGCACGGGCGTCACCGGCGGGGGGGGGACAGGGGGGACGCGTCCCCCCCCAATATTTTGACAGGAAGGGACTGTCCCCCCAATATTTTGGCAGGAGAGGACCCGATGTAAAAAATTAAATAAAAATGCGATTTTACGAATTTATCCGAGTTTAACCAATAAAATATAAATATAAAATATTAGTTAATTTCAGCACACTATTGTCAAAAGCTAGTCAGGCGTATTGTATATTAGATGAATTATGTATTTTTTATTTCAGCTCGAACTATTTTGTTTTATTGCTGTACATTTCTTTTTTAAACCAAGCAGCTTAATCCTACTTTCCATCAATTTGATGAAGCTTATAGAAGTTAATGGAAAGCAATGAAATTAGTGGGTTCAGAATCAGAAGAAATCTTGTATAAAATTCAATCAAGAAATTTTGGCCCACATCCTTCAACATTAAGCCTTAACTATTCCCTATTTTAATGTATAACTGAGGCATAAATTGACAATTTTTAAGAGACTATAAAGGACCCTATCTAGGAAAATATTGAGCCGCCCCCCCCCAATAATTTGGTGCTGGTGACGCCCATGGTTATTAGTACTAAATAAGTAAAGTATATAATAAAGTTCTGATCCTATGACCCTCCGTTGGGGGAAAGATTTTTATTTCCTTCATCGAACGTCATCAAGAAGTAGTTTTATAAAATATTCCATTATTGCTCAGAAGAATCTGCATTTGGGTCCACTTCATTCCACACCTTTATATCATACGTTTTGCATTTTCATCAAAGTTATTCACGCTTTTTAAACATAGTGAAAATTTCTATTTAATATTAATAACAACTTTGAAGTTATTACAGTATTAATAATTTAAAACTTAATTATTATAATCCATATCAACTTTCATTTATCTTTGCAAAGTTTTCCTTACTTAAAACTTAAAATGTTGATGCAAGAAGTTGACTAACATGCTTTGCTTACTTACCCTAATGGGCGAGCCGCTGCCTCTCCAGCCTCCCATCTGCAATTAATAAGAAAGTTATTAACATTTTATAATTATGTAATTATAATTTTTATTGTATATTAAATTTATTTTTTTCATTTGTATGGGTCATTCTCACGTAAGATGGCACTTTTGTGTCCCAGGCCGTTTATAGCGATTTAGAAAAGCTTAGGACTCTAAGACATCAATTTTCTAAATCCAGGCGAGTTGTAAAGCTAGCTAGACCCCATACGGCTTTATTTTAATTGTATTACACACGTACCTTAAAAATACCAGAAAAAGGTCAAAATTCATTCCCCTGTCATGTCCCTAGGTCTGATTCTGCTCAAAGTAAGAGTTCTGTGTTCGTATACTAGGTCAATTTTTACATTTTTTTCTATCCAATTTGTTCAAAATACAGTAAAATTTCATAAAAGCAGTCCAATCCTTAATGATAAAGGATTAGAATTGAAAAAAAAGTACTTTTTATGATGTCCCACAGGTTTTCATTCATTCCCCTGCCAATTTTTAAAATTAGATTTTTACCACACTTTTTTGGGGGGAAATCAGTAAAAAGTATATAGTAAGCAAGAAGGGGTCTTTCTCCAAGCAACCCTAAATATTGACATAACCTCAGTACTAATTCCAGAATCCAGCTCTCCAGAAGGAAATAAGTTCTCAAACTTGAGAGGTTATGTTTAATAGTCTTCATTCCCCTGTCCTCTATAGTTTTGGTCAGGTAAGTTTTTACTTTCACTTACCTATATATGAAATATATAGTAAGTGGAAGTATTGCGATCGTGAAAAAATTCGACTTCCGGTTTTCAACGGAAATACACGTTTTGGGGTCCCCTGAGTCGAAATGACCAAGTCCCGCGAAATGGTCTGTGTGTGTGTCTGTGTGTGTGTGTGTGTGTGAACAGACTAGCTCAAAAACTATAAACCGTACGATCCTGAAATTGGGTATTTAGTGTAGGTATATGCCCGCGATGTGACAGCATAAATTTCATCAAAATTACTTAAAGGGAGGGGGTACTTTACTTAATAACTTTTTAGGTTTTTTTCGATTTTCTCAAAAACGGCTCTAACGATTTTGATTAAACTGAGTATTTCATCTATTTATATGCCCGAGATATGACTGTAAAAATTTCATCAAAATTGATTAACCGGAGGGGGGACTTTACTTAATAAATTTTGTAACATTTTCACGTGTTTTTTTTATTTACTCTAAATCGGCTTTAACGATTTTGATCAAACTGGGTATTTGATGTATTTATATGCCCGAGATATGACTGTAAAAATTTCATCAAAATTGATTAACCGGAGGGGGGACTTTACTTAATAAATTTTGTAACATTATCACATGTTTTTTTGATTTTCTCAAAAACGGCTTTAACGATTTTGATTAAACTTAGTATTTGATCTATTTATATGCTCGAGATATGTCTGTAAAAATTTCATCAAAATTGATCAACCCCAGGGGGCACTTTACTTAATAAATTTTGTATCATTTTTACATGCTTTTTTTATTTACTCAAAAACGGCTTTCACGATTGTGACCAAACTGGGTATTTGATGTATGTATATGCCAAATATGTGATAGCCAACATTTCATCAAAATTGATCAACCGAAGGGGGGACTTTACTTAATAAATTTTGTTTCATTTTCACGGGGTTTTTTATTTACTCAAAAACGGCTTTAACGATTAATAAAAATAAGATATGAATGTAGAAAAATGTGTGACTTTGGGAAATGATATTCAACAAAACACGTCAATTTCTTATCTAAGTAAGTTGGTAAGTGAAAGTTGTGTGTTGCGCGCACGCACCAGATTTTTTTTATTCCAATTTTTCAAATATAAATGATTTTGTAGCACAGATTTCGTTTTTCAAGTATCATTATGATATCTTTTTTTCCCTTTGAACGGTTATCAAATAAACCTTAAAAATTCATTCCCCTGTCGTTCATTCCCCTTTCATACTGTAAATAATATACTGCAGGGTAATGAAGATAGCGACGTTGATTGAAGCTTTCTTTTGCTGCTCAACTTTTTTAAAGCATAATCAGTCCTTAACTATGAGAAAAAAAAAAAAAATGAATGAAAAAAAAAACAAATTTATCACTCTTTCAGATAGTTAAAAAAAAATGCTCCAAATAAACTAAAAGTCAAGAGAGGAGGTGTTTGAAAGAAGTCGATTTCAAAACAAGAAAATGATCCAATTATTCTGAGAAAGAGAATCAAAAATATAAAATGAAACGGCAAAAAAAGAAAGTAAGATTGGTTTGTGAAATGACTCCTTGTGAAATTCACTTGAAACGGAAGAAAAAATTCTAATGTATATTTGTTAAGAAAAAAACATTTTAAAAGGGAGTTGATTTGATGATACAAAATCTCGTCGTTCAACCGCTGGTGAGAATATAGACCCACCCACTATTCAATGCATATGCGCAAAGTTGGACGACAATATGAAAGACTACGGAAAAATATCGAGAATTTTTGAACCATGAACCATGAAAAAAGTATCATATGTGCATTCTTTTATTATAGAGGCATTATTTAAACGAAATGTAATCAAAGACGACATCAATGCTATCTTATTATTACAATCCTCAATGCAGTATTACAATCCTTTTAATCCCAAAGGTCAGTTGGCCTCTGACTTTCATAGAGTGCAGTTGTATAGTATTGTGAAGAGTGAAGCGCTTGTTATTTTCTTTTTATTTTTTGACTACTTTTATTCGTTTTTATTTATTATCATCTGTATTTAATGAAAGAAGGAGATGTAGTTAATTCGCCAAGAGCATCTAACCCACTCCAACCCACTTCTGCTATTAATGAAAATACGTCCACGGAAGGAGATAAAAATTCAAAAAAACGGTATTACGAGGGTTCTCCACAAAATCAATCTCCAGTTAAAAAAATGGGTAAATACTACCAGGATATCGCCCCGATTTCGGTAAGTAACAGATTTAATGTTCTTAGTGAAACTGAACTTTCATCGAATAATCCGGAGGCTTCGAATCAGACCTCTAATAATGAAAATAAAAATTCTCCAAAAATTCCCCCAATATATCTACATAAAGCAAACAATTATCAACTCCTCTTAAATGATCTAAAGGCTTTATGTATAGAACCGTTCACAACTAAATTAACCGGCAATAGCACGAAAATAATGTTATCATCCATCGACGATTTTAGAACTATGACGAAATATTATGACGAAGAAAAAATAGAATACCACACGTTTTCCACGGAACAAAACAAGCAACTAAATGTCATAATACGAGGTATTCCTTATACAATTACTGATGAAGAGCTAAAGGCCGAATTATGTAGTAAAAAATTCGAAGTAACACATGTTTCTAGAATTTTAAATAAAGATAAAAAGCCAACTCCCCTTTATTCTGTATCACTCGTTAACAATGACCAGGCTAGCAACATTTTTAAAATTTATAATCTATTTTACGCAATAGTATCTGTTGAGCCAAAACATAAACATAATAATATCCCAATGTGTACTAACTGTCAAAGGTATGGGCACACTAAAAATTATTGTCATTTGGAGCCTAGATGTGTTAAATGCAAGGAAAACCACCATTTTTCTAAATGCCCTTTAAAATTCACAGATAAGCCGTACTGCGTAAATTGTAAACAACCTCACGCGGCTAGTTACAAAGGCTGTCCTCACTATCAAGCAATAAAAAATAAAATAAACTCACCTGGTAAAAATGAGAATAGCAATACGAAGACAGAAACTAAAAAACCAGCAGCTAGGAAATTCTCGCCGAATCTCACATTTGCCTCTGCCGCTAGTCAAGCTCAATCAACTCAACATCAAACAGACCCAGTTGAATCAAACAATGACATCTTATCAACTATTACAAAAATAATTTTAGAAGCAATTAAACCGTATTTACCACAAATTATGTCACATTTAAGCTCACTAGTTACATCGTTCTTCACAACTGGGCCTTAAAGTAAACAATAACCTATCTACTGTTATTAATCCTTTCATAGCTAGCTACATAGTATTCAACTATTTTTATTTGATATACGTTTATAACAATACTTTTTTTAATATCTTATAATACATCATGGTTTGTGAACTAAGGAAATTAAAACTATTAAATTGGAATGCGTATGGCATATCCTCCCAAAGAAATGAATTTCAAATTTTCCTCGAATCAAATTCTATTGATATAGCCTGCATAACAGAGACACATTTATCACAAAAAGTTAAATTCAAAATTCGAGGTTATAGAATCTTACGTAATGATAGAGATAGTTCGACTGCTTCAGGAGGTGTTGCCTTGATAATTAAGAATAATATTAGTTTCACCGAAAATATTATTCCAAATATTTCTAACATCGAAGCTATATCAATCCGTTTAAACTCATCCCCCCCTATAATCATCACAGCGGCTTATAGGCCACCAAACAAAAAACTTCAAGAAGAAGAAATTTTAAATCTTTTACCACCAAACGACCATACATTAGTTTTAGGAGACATAAACTGTAAAAATATATATTGGGGTTGCCGTAAATCAAATTCTTCAGGAAATACTTTGTTAGAAATCTGTACAAGACACAATATACAAATTCACGCACCTCCCGAACCTACTTTTTATAGACCAAGATGTTCACCCGATATATTAGATATTATTTTAGCGAAATATATTAGACTTCCTATATCATCCCAGATAATCTCCGCTCTGAACTCGGATCACGTCCCAGTATTAATCAAGTTTTCAACTGAAATTCATGAAATGCCCCGGCGGAAAACCCTAATTAATGGAGTGATTGACTGGGAAATTTACAAAGCAACAGTTGATGAGAAGATTGTTTTAAAAAAAGATTATCCCGACGCTCTAGAAATAGATAATTGTATAAACAATTTTAATAATACCATCTCAACTAGCTTACTTGAAGCAACTATAAGATCATTTAACTCAAGAAAGAAAATATTTTCAAATAGTTGCCCAAAAGCAATTTTACTGAAAATTAAAGAGAAAAATCATGCCAGGAGACAGTGGATGCGTAGCAGAGACCCTGTTTACAAAAAGAAATGGAACTACCTCAAACATGCAGTAAAAAGAGAGCTGGACGAATTGGCGATTAAAAATTATCAGAAGTATGTGGAAGACTTAGATCCAAGAGACCAATCCGTCTGGAAGGCTACTAGGCGACTTTTAAAAAAATTTGACCCAGTCCCTAGCCTAACTGAGAAAGATATCGTCATCACTAGAGACGAAGACAAAGCAGAGGCATTTGCTGACTACTTCGAATCGACATTCTCCAATCCTTCGTGTGGGAGCTGTCAGTCGAATTTCGATGTTGAAGAATATTTGACGACTCCAAAACTTACTGTACAACTCCCATTGGAATATACAAGACCTAAAGAAATTGAGGAGATAATTAATAGGCTAAAAACAAAAAAATGTCCAGGGCACGATCTGATTCCATCCATTGCTATTAAAAAATTGCCAAGGAAAGCTAAAATTCTTTTAACTTCAATATATAACAGTTGCCTGCGAACAGGATATTTTCCTGAATTCTGGAAAAAAGCCGACCTAGTTGTCATCCATAAACCAGGTAAAAACGCCAAATTGATCAACAGCTACAGACCCATTAGTCTCTTACCAATTCTTGGGAAAGTGCTTGAAACGGTGATAAAAAGGCGGCTGTCAGCTTTCTTTGAATCCAATAACATCATTCCAGACTTTCAGTTTGGATTTCAATCCTCTCATTCAACTTCTCACCAATTATTGAGGCTTTCCGAGTCAGTGATCAACGGGTTCGAAATGAAAAAACACACATTGGTTGCATTATTGGATTTTCAGCAAGCCTTCGACAAGGTTTGGCACACTGGTCTTTTATATAAACTGAAAAAAGTGGATGTCCCAAAATATCTTTTTGATATAATTGCTTCATTTCTTCAAGATCGGACATTTACAGTTAAAATAAATAATATCAATTCATCCATAAGACATATTGAGGCCGGTACTCCACAGGGATCGGTTCTCTCTCCCCTGCTGTTTACTTTCTACGTCCACGACATAGTCCAATCCACCTCAGCTTCCATAGCCATGTTTGCCGACGAGACCGCTATTTTCTCTCAACACCAAGACATCATCATAGCCCGGAATGAATTACAGAAAAGCATTTCAACTTTAGAAAACTATTTCACGAAATGGAAAATTAATATCAATCCTCAAAAATGCGTGGCTAAGATCTTCACCCTTAGACGACCTAACGACCCTCCAGAATTAAGCATTAACGGGAATAAGATTCCATGGAATCCCGCAGGTGAAGCAGTAAAATATTTAGGTGTTCTACAGGACCGAAGACTCACATGGAACCACCACATCAACAACAAGCTTACGCAAGCGTATGCAAGGCTAGCAATGCTGTATCCTATTATAAATAGAAAATCAAAACTGAAGCCACAAGTGACTATACTCTTGTACAAAACTATCTTACGTCCACTATTGATGTATGGTTGCGAAGTATGGGGTGCTGCATCATGTTCAAAACAAAAAAAGCTGCAAACATTTCAAAACAAGATGTTAAGAATCGCAGTAGATGCCCCATGGTTTATCAGAAATGAACAACTCCACCGAGAACTCAAGGTAGAACACATAGACGAGTTTATAAAAAATCGTTTCAGAAAGTTTCACTCCCAGCTGCCGTCTGTTAAGAGAGCTGTTGCCTTTAACCTCGGGAAACCAACAACGTCCCGTAGGCTAAAACCAAGACTTTTACAAGACATTCTTTTATAGCATGTGCATATTTACTTTATTATTATAATTATCTATTTATTTTTCTTTTATTTTTTTTTTCTTTCGTTTATGTTCGAGTTTTACTTAATATTGATGTATTATAAATTTGATCAGTTAAGGGTGTCTCCTGCGTGAGACCATTCCCTCACATATCCAACTGTTAAACTTTGTATATAATTGTTATATAAACTCATGTATGGCTTTAAGAAGCCGAGCTGGAATAAATAAAGATTAAAAAAAAAAAAAAAATCCCAAAGGTCTGGTAATTCATTCCATAATTTTTTTTAGTCATTCTGGTCATGGTGTTCTGCCACTTCGACTCCTTGCTTCTTACAGCCAAAGGAATAGTACTATACCGAAAAAAATGTTTAATTGTAACCATAAAATTTAAAATAAGAACGCCGTAAAAAGTGCCCACTTTGGTGAGAATGACCCGTATACTATATTTAATTTACTAGATAGTTTTAAATTTAATAATCTTTTGCAAGTACTCAGGAATAAGTTAAAATACCTTATTTTGTATTTTAACTATTATTTATGCTGGTATTTCAAGGAAAATTCTGAGAATCGTTTTAACTCTTGCATGGACAGAATTTGGATATACTTTTAATAAACATTGCTATATTGAATTAGTATAGATACCCGTTCGGGCTTCAGAATCTATGAATCTGATAAATGAGTTACCAAATAAAAACTTATTTCATGGTGACGTGGCTGATCACAATTTTTATTCTTAAATACTTATACTAGTGCTGGAATGAATTCTGCTTAACGGAGAAGCTTTAAAAGTTATAATGATGTAAGAGTGCGTGGGTCGAAACGGATAAGTTGGTTTTGATAAAGTTTAGGAATTCAGTTAATTATATATTAATTAATAGGGAGCGGGGTAGCTCACTGGTAAGGCAGTGGATTGCTGTGCTCAAGGTCCCGAGTTCGAATCTGACATGGTTTATGATATCTTTATTATTCTGCCACAGTTCGTCTCGTGGGCCGAGAGACCCTCCTGGGGTAAACCCAGCCTCTATAATGTGGGTACCCTTAATTGAAAAATTAAGGGGAAAAACCTAGCGGTTGAGCGTGATCACGGTCAAATCACCTTGCACGAACGCTGACCAAGAAACAGTACTCTTCCTTACATAGTACTGAACCCAAGACCTTCCATGGGTTGTAGCGGTACAGGTTTTTTTTTTTTTTTTTTAATATTAATTAATAATAGGAATTAAGTTTAGGATTCAGCATTTTTACTAAGCAACCATACCGGATTTTGTATTTTTAATTTTTGAAAGATTTAAATATACCTTCAGGACGAAAAAGTTGCAACTGTATTAGACTGCTGTTTTCTGAGTATGCTATTAGTTATTTATTATCAATATTAGTGTTTGTAATGGATTAATTAGGTTAACTTTACAAAATTTACGTCATTAATTGGTTAAATAACTTAAATTTTCTTTTCTTGGTATTAGTTTAGGAAATATCAGGTTTCAATAAGAATGAGATTTCTGACTAATATAGTTATGTTGCATAATATCTTGATTGGCTATAAGTGAATTGGAATTGTATTTATAGTGGTTTAAATGTACCTACGAGACGAAAAGGGGCTTATTGTATATTACTTTGCTTTTTTCTGAATGTGCTATTGGTCACTAACAACAGTTTAGCAATGAAAGTATATAAAGTAAACCTTTACTTAAACATAGGCGTTTTTAATTATTACTAAATGAACAGATTATATGCCATAATGTTTAAACTCTGTATGCATACATATCCAATGTTGAAGTCTTCGTAAGATTATACTAGTTCGTGTCGGTTTACTGGCATGATTAAAGCTTAAATTTCCTATGCATATTATCATAAAATTTGGCGATAACATCAATATCTTACTATTTCATTTGTATATAATCAAGTTTTAAGGGTAACATTTTATTTTACGTAATATCTTTTCGTGAAAGAATGTACAAATTAAAATTCTTAAATTAATACTTGTAATTTATGTTTAAATTAATAAAAATGTAATATAATTTGTAAAATTGCTGTTGGTTCGCCGTTAGACGGACAGGTGGTACTCCTACTAATTAATTGAAATCAATTGCACAATTAAAATGATTAAGATTTAAGCAGAGTTTCGTTATAGAACGATTTTTCGGTTTTTCTTCTTTGATTAATTTATTAATTATGTCTTCCAAGGATAGTATATCAGTGTCTATTGAAAGCTTTACCGTAATCTGTATTATTACCGATTTAATCCCTTAATTAGTGGAGGTATAGATAAGAGAACAATAAGGAAGAAGAGAGGAGGACCATAAAGAAGAATTAAGGAGGACGAGTTGATCCCCTTTGTCCCAGAGTTAAGTCTCGCCGAGAGAAGAGTGAGCATTATTTAATATCCGAACAGTGAGCCTAATCAAGTCGATAATTAGCTTTTCCCCTCCTTCGAGAGAGCAACAGGTCAGTCTTCAATAGGTCTTTAGTTAGTTGATCCTCCGATAATTACTGAGGTCTTCAGGGTCTGAAGAATCCCCTGGGAGGAAGGGAAGAACTAATAACCGATAATGGAGGAGGAGGAGGAGGAGGGGATCAGCAGTGTGTTTTACTTTCTTTTTGGCGTAAAAGAATTATTTTTTATTTAAAGAATATAATTTTCGCAAATAGTTTACATATTTTAACCGTACTTCATGAAACCCTGTGAATTCATACCCATATTATTTATTTTTATTAATCACACTTTGTAAAATATTGTAACGTTAAACAGAACAAAAGACAAAACGTATGGTTTAGAACGGTTCTAGACTTATTGCCAGAACGAACTGCAGATGGAACAAATTGTCATAGAACATGTTTGTGCAGACGATGTTCTAGTGCCATCTCCAGTCATATGGTTATTTCAGTTTTACAAAGTGATAATTTTTTTAATCTGTTTAAATATTTGTGTTTTCATAATTTTTGTGGCATTGAAAATTGTTCTTTGTGGGAGATCTAAATATTTCCTATCCAGGTATTATTAGGATAGGGATCTTTAACGATTATCTGACATCGAACAGGCTCGGGACCTCTGTTTTACGTCCTATCCGAGAGACGGCATAGCCAAGGATTTTTACTCCCTTTAAAAAATCCGCTGGAGGCGAACCCATTTTTGCCATCCTAACCTCTGCACCACAGGTGACCCCCCATTGAAAATTGTTAACTTTTTTGAATAAAAAAATGTTTAACCCACAAAACAGTTACATTATCAAGAAATCATTTTACCTATCTGGTTTTTTATAGGTTATATGGTTTCACGTCTTATTAATGATTTACTGATTTCCCCAAATCAGAAGCTCTGCTTTTAGGCCTTTTTTTTAACTGGTCAAACGGCGGGGGTACTTTATTTCATAATTTTTTTCGAATTTTTACCTTTCTTTCGATGATCTCAAAAATGGCTTTAACGATTTTTATCAAATTCTTCATGTTTAATGAAAATTAGGCGTTCTTTAATATCAGGTAAGCTTTATCACTATTAAAATGTTCTGAGGGGGCTTTAATGGGGTAGGGGCCTTTTTTGTTTGTTTATTTTTTTGTTTCCTATAAAGTACCTTTGTAAGATATGATAAAAATAAAGAAAACATAAAGAAGAGAAAAAAAGAAAATTATTCAGTCAACTCATAAAACTCGTTGAGCCCACGCATGCGGAGTACGCCTTTAATGACAGACCATTGTTCATAATTAAAGCCGTTCAGTTCATTTGAGAAGTGGAAATTAACAAAACGCATTAATTTCTAATTTAAGTAAGTTGGTGATGCGAGCACGCACCAGATTTTTTTTATTTTATTTTTGTTGTGACAAAGTTGTGTAAATATAATGAAATATATTTTTAAATATATAGCATTTTATTTTACAAGAAGATCCGCGCTATAAAAAATCTATGCAAATAACAATTATAAAAAATCACTTTGGAGCTACTAGGGGAAAGTGTAGTTAGGAAGGGAGCGGTACTTGGGTTTGGATAAAGCTAAGAGGATTAGACCTAGCCAAGGGGGACCGGATATCCGCTAATACATTTACTCCAGATTCTGGGGATTTGGGAAGCCAGGGTTTTTATCCTCTTAAGCGGTACCGACATTGTGACATCTTGACGCCCTCCTTAGCGTCGTTGGCACAACGAGTATAAAAGGGTACCAAAGGGATTAATCATAATGCAGTGATATAATCATAGCTTTTGGTGGTTGGTAGTTTTAAGATTTCGGCAAGATATATCTGCTGCTTGTATGATATTCTATTGCAGATATTTTAATGATTCAGAAATTATCTAAAAATGCCTGTCTGTCTGAGAAAATTGAAAACACCATTTGATTTTACTTCCTCTTCCCCAAACCCTTAAATTAATCAATGATACTGTAACGTGAAACCCAACACTAAACGTATAGTCAGTTCTTGTTAGAACGGACTAACAGTTGGATCAAACTGTCATAGTACATGTTTGTGACTACTATGTTCGAGTACCATTTACGCTGGCCTATAACCTTCGAAGCTGTTCTCTTTACGATTAAATGTAAGGAGCGATGGACTGGAGAGTTAGCCTTGTTCTGAAGCTCAAGTCATATGGTTATTTCTCTGTTACAAAGTGATAATTTTTGTAACCTGCTTAAACATTTGTGTTCTCATAATTTTTGTGGCATAGAATATTAGGAAGCCCAAGCCATTCTTTTTAGCTTAAAATAAAACTTTATCAATGCTTTTATATACATATATTTAAATCAGAATATCGTAAATAAAAGAAGGAAAGTCCTACATAGGAAAGAAAAGTGGAGCTATACGAAGAGGGTACAAGTATTGGACATCGTAAAATTTCTTCGGAAAAAAGTCGGAAAGCAGTCAGTCCCCTACCCCCGGCTGTAGGGTCGCAGGGTTAAAGTTTTAAATAACCCGGAGGAATTTAGATCCGAGACTTTTTGCCTTTATAAACATATCATAGAGACCCGGGAGTTCCCTCAGTTGATGAATGGTCCATTTAAGAGTTGGGTACCTTCATAAAGTCGGCGGAATTATGCGCTAGTATTTTATCGTTTTTATCTTGGTCCCTTTATGGCGATAGTTGTAGTTTTATGGTAATATAATAGGTCGACTCGAAATGTATTTACTCTCCTCGATTCAGAAAGCTTTTTCCAACAGCTTCCTGAGGGAAAAAATATTCTTCATTCCATCCTAAAAGAACGATACGATTTAAAACTATTTTTTAGACTGGAAAGAAATTTTATTTAGTGATTATTCTTAATTTAATCAATCTTGAGAGTTCTCGACTCATCATGGTAATAGAACTTTTATATCTTCTTGTTCTAAGGCGTTCGAAGGCGTCATACGCCTTCTTATGAACAACAACCAATCTTGTACCTCCGTTCTCTAATTCATTTTATTGTTTATGGGGCATGCTTTAATAATATTTACTAATATGTCATTTGATTTCTTTGAAATTTCAAAGAATGTAAAATGTTAATTCAAGTAAATCTGTAGAATAAAAAAAAAAAAAAATTAAAAAGAAAATATTTTCTGAATGTAGTAAGAGCAAAACCGAAAACATCAAATCTCTTTAATTATTTAAGTGAATTATTTCTCAATGCAAACCTCCAGCTCTCTTCTCCAACCAAACCGTTAATAATTTTACGAGTGTAACTATTGTATATCTGGTATATATAATAAATTAACTCATTCAATTATTCAGACAGCAATAAACTTCAAAAAATCTGGTGCGCAATACACAACTTTCATTTACCAACCTGCTTCGATTAGATAGAAATCGACGCGTTTTGCCATGTTGTAAACGCTATTCAGCTACTTATAAGACATTCAGTTCTTGAGAAGAAATTGTTCAACAGGATATCAAGAAGGGGACCAAATTAGTCTCAACAATACATTTTTTTATTTATAAGACGTTTCGGCTCTTTTGAGCCATCTTCAGTTCTAAAACATTTAACAGTACAATTAATCAATTAAAAACATTTTTGAATCCAATCATTTAAGAGCTGTATTTAATATACATACAGACCAGTAAAACAGGCAGACAAATCATTTGAAATCACACACGGCAGATACAACTCAACCAATGTTTCCCCAAGATACCCAAAACACTCAGGGTGAGCAAAGTCCAATTCATTATAGTACACCCTCCAGCAAAGGCCTATTATTTAGAAGACCCAAAACTATATTATGTACAGCAGCTGTATACTTCTAATTAAAATTAATGACCCATGCAATCCATATAAACTTAAGTATTAATTTTTCCCCATATTGTATATTGAGACCATTAGTGTCAGTTTTAAAATTGACAGACTTGTCAATATTTTCTGCAATATACATTGCTTCTAATAACTTCCTCTTTTTGTTATTACTTTCTTTATGTAAAATGTGGGCCCCCTCAAAGTAAAATTCATGCTTGCTTATATGGTGGTGCTGAACTAGTGCTGACTTTTTCTTGTTCTCTTCACTTTTTTTACAATCATTTTTATGCTGATAAAGCCTATCCTTTAAATATTACCTAGTTTCACCAATATAAGTAGCCGGGCACCTCAAACAATTATTCTTGTAAACCAGACCTGACTGTAGATTTGTATCTATTTTATCTTTCAGATTGGTGTACAAGTTTTTTATTTTGTTTGTTGGCTTGAAGGCCAGGCTAATGTCATCCACATCATAATCTTTGAATGACCTACTAATTGTCATTGTTGAGACTAATTTGGTCCCCTTTCTTGATATCCTGCTATTCAGCTACTTCACAGATTACTCCTCATTTATTTACTTATTTTCGTTTGTCACCATAAGTAAAAAGTATTATAATTTGTATTGCAAAGCTTGAAGATACTTCTCAGTATTGTTCATTTCTTTTTTTATGGGGGCCTAAAACAATCCGAATTTTTTAATGCTTCCTTTTTTTTTTACTGCAGACTGTTTTTTGTAAATACATCATGAGGGGGAATCGATAGAAAGTAATATATTAAAACTCAATTTTCAAATATTTGTATCTTATGCCTTTTCAGAAACCTAAAACAATTACCTCTAAACCGTAAATTGCTTTTAATAATTATAGCATTAATTGTATTTCCGGTGAAAATCGGAAGTCAAAATTTTCCACAATCGCATAGGTAAGTGAAAGTAAAAAGTTTTAATTTCCCATAGGTTTTTCCCGCTTTTCCAAAAAATCTTCAATAATTAGCTAAAGATTCCAAACAAGTTTTAACCTGTAAGGTTGTCGGTTTTTTAAAAATAAAATATCAGTAAGTTGATTAATTTTTGAAGCCACAAAATTGTATGCTAAATAAATCGAACGATATTACTAATTAGGTCTTTAGTTTGATCTCTATGACATAGACGAGTGTCAAAGTGTCCTATTAGTCGTTGTTCTATCGGTTATTATTATTCATTTTTCATAAAATTATCAATCTATTATTCTATAAAAGCTATTTATTTTCTCCAATTTCTCACTTATAAAAAGATTTTGTTGATCCCAAGAGTTAATAAGTTATATTCCCTTCAGTTTTACTTGGCCAACTATTTTTTAAATTTTTTTTCGGCCATTTAATTAGTTTTGCAGTTTAGGTATGAAATCATAATAAAAAATTAGTCTCCTTTTGAATGGTATTATTTTCTAAAGCTTTTGATCTTACTTTATATGAGATATGCCATTCAAAAAAATTTAGGAAACCGCTATTTCCAGAAAATAGAGGAAGATATTACAATAAACGTTACTTTACAGAAACTTTATGGTAGGAACATTTCGTTGAAATTGCTGGTATTTTTGTATTTCATTTATTAGGTAAATATATATATTTCATTTTTTTTATGGACTTATCTAGAGCAGCCAGTTTATGTATGTAGTGGATGATTAGTTGAAGAATATTTAAACCTATGTAACTTGTTTCTCTACACAAAAAGTCCATTTTAAAATAAATTACAGATTTCCCTAACCCAATTGAGAAGCCAACGACTGTTCGAGTTACTTCAAAACTCCTTCAACTCTTACAACTGGATTGTCTTCTACAGAGCCTATGTCTGTTGAAGAGCTTCGCCCAATTCAACAGGTCGGGCTTGACGAGTTCAGTCTGAAAGTTAGCGAGTTCCACCTCAACATTTTTCAATCTAGTTCTCTCAGTTGTTGTTGTCCAACCACTGCAAACCTTTTTTTTTTTTTTTTCCTTTTCAGAACTGGAGAATCAATACTTTACTATCGAAACAAAAATGAAGAAATGATAATGGAAACAAAGCAAAAATATTTATAAATTAAACGATAGAAAGAGAAACGGTCTAAATATAAATTGTTTTTTTTGCTGTTGGCAAATAATATGTAGTCCTTGATAATCCTTGTTCCAACTGCACAAGTAGACTTTTCTACCTCTGTCTGTCTTGGGAAGCGATTTTTCAATCTGTAGCATCTTTATTAATTTGAAGTCATAACAATTTTTTTATCCTATCACCGCACTATTTTTGACGAAATACATTGTCGGTCTTATCCTTATATATATAAAAATCTCGTGTCCCGATGTTTGTCTCTCTATTTCTCGGAAACTACTCAACCGATTTTAATGAAATTTGGCTCAATATATGTAGTTTTGGCCAACTTTTTAACTTGATTAGTGATCAAAATAATTCTTATATAGCGAATTATTGCAAATACAGTAGGTCGTGTTTCGATTTTTAACATAAGTCGATGTCATAATGTTTCTGTTTATAA
Organism: Aelia acuminata; assembly: GCA_911387785.2. Taxonomy (NCBI): domain Eukaryota; kingdom Metazoa; phylum Arthropoda; class Insecta; order Hemiptera; family Pentatomidae; genus Aelia; species Aelia acuminata. The sequence goes on along the minus strand of OU426979.1, from coordinate 150,069,405 downwards.
GCATGCTTTTGTAATACAGGTTATCATTATTATAATTTTGTATTGCGTTATGTGAGTGCAGTTATTTTTCCTATATTATTATTTTCCACAGACAAATAGTAATACAAATTTGTATTTATTGCTAATTTTCATTAAAGAATAAATAAATCAAGAAAAGGTTACAGTAAATTCTCAAATGTGTAGGTACTTTTTCTTCCTTTTCCTTTTTTATTTGTATACAAATTAAATTACTAGCTAAGCGCTGAAACGCTTTGCTGTGGCCCACCCTGATATCAACATTTAGTAAAGTAAATACATTTTAATAATTTAAATTAGGCTATTATTTGAAATAATACTCTATAAATGTTGTAACAGCACCTACTGTCATAGGTGTAACCTAATAGAAACCTGACTTGGGGAGTCAGTGTTGCCAAAAATTAGTGAAAATTAGTAAGCTGGCTATACTGCGGATAACCAGTCGTAAAAACTCCCTCACAAAAAGAGTGTGTTTTGATTAGGTGTTGTGGGATACTTTGTGATTTGCTAAAGAAATGCATAATTAAGACTTTAATATTATATTTTCAGTTAATTTATTTAACAGAAGTTTCTTTATTTTCATTTTTCGTTTTGTTATTATTATTTAAATTCAGTGTTTTTTTATTTTACCAAACCTTTTTATCATTTTTATCCCGAGATCAAAAATGTAAAATTTAAAAAATGTCAGTGAAGATTTGTAATTCCTCCTTTATCAACAATAATTTAAAGTTGAGAAAATTTAATCCTAATCGAATAGAGGCTGTTACTTCCTAAGTTGTAATTATCTTTAAATTTAAAATTTAAGAAATGTTAGCGAAGATTTTAATCCTTTTTATAATTTGAAGTAGGCTATTATTGGAAATGATATTTCGTTGTTAATTTCACCAGAATACAATTTTTTACTTATCTTTAAATGATTGTTGATTCAGAAAGGATTACAAATCGCGGCATTTTTTAAATTTTACATTTAATGATTATTACACCTCTACTGAACAGGAATAATTGTTATTTGGGTAACCTCAAGTTTCAGAATTATCCGCCATAAATATGAGAGTACCACTGCAAAATAATCCATCGGCAGATATAGTTTTTAAACAATTGCTCTATATTGGAAACGGTAAAATAGAGCTGCATAGAAATTCAAAATTTATCAAATTACCAGAAAATTTCTGAACTGTTGTAGAGACGAAAAATGAACTGTCTACGAAATATAAAGTGTCTTCCCTGATATTTTGAACAATTATTTGGACTATAATTGGCGGGCTAGCCGTGCTATTTTGGCAGCAAAAAATGTTGATTTCGATGAAATAAACTTCCAAAATCAATTGACAATGTTCTAGATGTAAACGATGCCGTAAATTTCCCATCTGAATTCCCTGGATATACACCCAAACAATCTCCAGTTGGTGATTGGCTCACTGATCATTCTTCTTCGTAACTTAAATCCACCTCAATTGTGCAACGGTACACGTTCGGTCATTAAAAGGATCACAGGAAATGTTATAGAAGGAAAAATGTTGCCTGGAAGGTTTACAGGAGATATCGCCCTGTTGCCACTTATTCCCATGGAACCGACAGAATTTTCAATAAAATTTAAAAGGCTTCAATATCCTATTCGTTTGGCTTTTGCCATGACCATAAACAAATCCCAAGGGCAAACAATGTCCACTTGGACTTTGAAAATCCGTGTTTTTCCCTCGGGAAATGGCATAACTCACGTGGGAAATGGGTATCGCCTGCTCACGTGTGTGGAAACCATCAAATCTTTGGTTTGTGTTAAAAAAAAAACAGGTTAACCCTAAATATTTTGAACAAATTAGTGCTTGAATAAATAAAAATTCTTAATTGTATTATGTAAAAACCTCTTTAAGAAGAGATTTATTATCACTCAAATATATTGCTAAATTAAAAGCTTCAACACACCACCCTCCTACCGAAAACTTATTACCCGAAGGGTTGGGAAATCGAGGTCTCAAAGAAATTGAGAAAAACCCCTATCAATAGGACATATATAACGCGTTAACCAAGATTGGCATGACCCTGAGCAAAATTAAACCCGTTGTTAAACTAACAATACCAAGTTGAAGTAGTGTTAGGCCAATAATCAATAGATCAATGGCTGAGGTTATCAAAACTTACTTCAGTCATCCTTTTTAAAATTAGTGGAAAAATATAGCCATTTCGAGTTAGGTTATCCCGATCCATAAAAAAAAGGCGATAGTGTTAGCAGCTCTGTGAGTCGTAAACACAATTAGCTCCTTTTTAATCAAACTACATTGAAATATGAGATGTAAAAAATAAAAGCTTTAACTTTTCTATATTCTTTACCAAATACTTTTAAATTGTGTAATGCTCTATTCTCAATCACGTTGGATTTTGATTAGCTGAAAGGTTTTCATCTTTATCAATGAATATTGGTATTACTGTATTTGTTAAAAAACATTAGGATATAACTACTGAGCCACAGCAACACGTGGCTGAGTCTGCTAGTATGTTTATAATTAACAATTCGTGATTTATTTGTTATACAAATATAGATGCAGACGTCGCTTATTATTCGAATCTGTACAAACCAAAGACTTGTTTTTAAAACTGGATCTTCCCTTAGATTTTTGTTGTCCGTCATCCATAAAAATTTCAAAAAATCGTTAGAACATAATATCCTTTTGTCATTCGTGTAATGATAAGGCTTGGGTGGTGTAATGGAACGAACAGCACTGATTGTGCGGGAGCCCCGGGTTTGATTCCCGGACTAGGCTAATCTTTTCTCTTCGAAATAAAAATATTAATATTATATAAAAACATAAAAGTGCTGAAATACAAGAAACTAATTACCTGGAACATCCTATATAAGTTTATGAATAATAATGGACAAAATATATAAAATTATTATTGTATTTATTATTAGTTATCTATCCACACACAAACTGGCCCATTATGAAGAAGCCTTCAGAAGCTCTATTGTTCCGTGTCCCTTTGAAAGCTCCTTTAGAACTTCCGGGAAAAATCCCATTATAAGCTCTCTCATTGGCTACTGATTTCATTGTTTTTCATTGGATCGTGATTAAAACAAGTCGATCTTTTGTTTATTGCACAATAGCTGTTTTTAAAAATATTTATTTCTCTCATGGGCTTAAGTCGAAAGAGTATTTTTCTTTTTATGCATATTTTAGTTTAAAAGGAATTAGTTCTAATGAGTTTCTTTACTACTGGCATTGTTCCTGTTACTAAGTATTTGTTTAATCATTGCCTACATTGTTACACTATAGATGTTAATGTAGTATAGAATCCTTTTAGTATAGATGTATGAAGGTAGTTCAACAGATCGTAATGTCGGATAGTAAATTCTTACTAGGGTATAAATAAGAGAATAAAAAAAAAAAAAATTGAATTATAAAAACTACAAAATTGTGGCGGAACTATAATAGGTAGTAGGCTCGAGACTAATTGTGTTTTAGAATTTTTAATTCTTTAGATTTTTTAACATTAGCCAAACAATCCCTGAAATCACACTTCACGGTTCTGGGCTGCCCAAATCCAGGTCACCTCGTTTAGAGTCCCATCTCCTAACATCTACAAACCTTTGTTTCTGATAGAACTAACATCCTAGCCGCGTAATGCTCGCCATACATTCTTCTACCTTCTGTCGTAGCTTCTAAAACCGTTTATTAAAAGAAAAAAGATTAAAATACCTATAATGAACAAACAAGATAAAAAAATAAAGTGCATTGAGGACGAAAAAATGACCTGAATGGCAACCTAACTGAATGTGCATATATCGAAATCCTGAAAAGGATATAGATTAAAAAACCCAAATTAAACAAATTTTGCGTCTAAGTCCACTTCTTAATCTTATATTTCTATTATTCTGCATTTGCTGTGGGCTTATTTTTTACAGTCAGTTTAGACAGATATATATTATTTCGTTATTAGAGAGAAATACATTATATATGAAGTGAATAAGTTATTAAAATTATGCATATATATATATATATATTGAAGTAGTGTCCAATCTCCTGGTACCGTTGAAATGCACTGAACTGTTTTTTCCGGTTTGAAGTGCCTCTACATACTTACGTATGTAGACTTATATTCTATTAGTGCTTACTTTAAGCTGATGAAATAGGTCAAGATATACTCGTATTAATTTTATTTAATGAGCGTTAGTAATTAACCTTGCGGTTGCGATAAAATTTGTATTCAGATTTGAAACAGTTTCCTAATGTACTTAGTATTTCATTAAGTAACACACTTAATTTTTTCTGTAAAAAAAATCGATATTTATTCGATTAGCTAATATCTCTCAGTATCCAGACCCAGAATGGCTCTCAAGTAGTTGTTGACCACCGTATGAATTACTCAGAGATAATTTCCAGTAAAATAAAGATATTTATAATAAAAATTCGTTTATACATAGCAATATTTGTGGGGTAAAATAATTATAGACAACCAGACAAAAAAGTTTTTTTTTTTTTCGTCAATGAAAGATAAAAATGATTGAATTAATCCTCGATTAATGGTGTTAACTTATTCTGTGGTCATAATTTTGTATTTCGTTATAGAAAACTGAGCTTTGTTAGAGAAAATGTCGGGACTAAGGTAACTTGAGCTATACAAAATATAACTTCTGATCTGTCAATTGCACTCAGACCCAATGCTCATATATAAGCTTTTGATAGCTCTGTCCTTTAGAGGTTATATACACCAATACACCATTCTGCGTTATATATAAATCCATCATATACATAATTATTTATTTTTTTAAAGCAATAAAAAACTTTTATTGAATAATATTACAATCTGTCACAATGGAGGAAAATGCTATTTATGGCTCACTGGTCATATATATATATATATATATATATATATATATATATATACCTTCATTCTGTCTGGAAATCAGAAAAAACAATATAGTCATTTCCTATTTTTGATAATTACTGTAAATTGACAGCGGAATATCTGTCTCATTATCTGGTCTGTACATACTCTTATTTTTATTTCTTTCGTAAATATTCAGGGCTGGAATTCATTTTTAATGGATTCGAATGAAAAGACCATTTTTGAATACACTGACATTGTCCTTAAAGCAAAATGTAATATTCGTTTTTTTTTGTTTTTTTTTTTACTTTTTCACTCATAAAAGATTTGCCTCATAATAAGCAGGGGTCAAACCATAGATGCACGGTTCCTCATCCATTGAGCTAATGTATTGATGAAACAACAAAATGTGACTTTAATCGATAGACTTAACCGTATATAATAATCTATATAAATAAAGATGGAATTCTGTTTGTTTGTTCTATGTAGAAATCCATACCGTTGGTCATAAATTCTCCAAGTTTCGCTCGGTGGTTCTTTGATACCAGGTGCGAACACCTTTCCATATTATAATTTCATAACTTCAGCCGACCTCTTTATAAAAATCGTTATGATATCGCTTTACATTGGAGACGAGTCGAAATTACCCGGGTGAAATTGGGGGTTTAAATCTAGTAATAATTAATAATTAAATATTCATTTAAAACATAAACATGTATAAAATTATAATTGTTTGTTTGTTTAACGTCCATTTTTATGCTACTAAGGCTAATCGGACGGTGCTACAGTGGGAGTCCTAAATTTTGCCTATCCAGGTATAATTAGGATAGGGATCTTTAACGAGTACCTGACATCGTACAGGCTCGGGACCTCCATTTTACGTCCTATCCGAGGGACGGCATAGCTAAGGATTTTTTACTCCAATTAAAAAATCCTAGGGCCACCGCTGGAATTGAACCCGCGATCTTTAGTATTGTAGGTTGCCATGCTAACCACAACACCACAGGTGACCCCATATAAAATTATAATATATCACACAATTAGGTATCGAATCTCAAGATGATGTCGAAAAAAGAGAATTTAGATTAAGTTGATACCATATTACGATTTTACAGAAGAGCCAATTAAAGTTTCTTCTTTTCCCTTTCTTAGATATTCGTTGCCTGTTTTATTTGATCCTTAAAATGTTTCAGGAATCACCAATGTCGTGTCGTTTGAGCGGTCTTACACATGATGGTAGAGGAAACATAATTCGTGAAAAAAACTAATAATAATATTTAAAAAATCTGGTGCGTGCGCGCAACACACAACTTTCACTTACCAACATACTTAGATTAGAAATTAATGCGTTTTGTTAATTGCCACTTCTCAAATGAACAGAGCGGCTTTTATTATGAACAATGGTCTGTCATTAAAGGCGTACCCGCATGCGTGGGCTCACCGAGTTTTATGAGTTTTATGAATATTTTTCTTTTTTTCTTTTTTATGTTTTCTTTATTTTTATCATATCTCATATATGGGACGTTCTTTTACAAACCGAACACCTTTCTGACCGACACATTTTAGATTTAACTGAAACTTTTTTTACGGGTTCTATATCGAAAAAAAAGAGATACGTGTAAGAGGATTTTTTTTTATTTTCGATATTTTGAAAAATAAACAAGATCGAAAATTCGTGAATTTGATGATTTATCGATAATAGCCTATTTTTCAAAAAATCATAATTCCGGTTCTATTTAAGTTAAAAAATCTAACTTTTTTTTATTTTGAAGGTAAAAAGACAAGCTTTAAGAAAAAAAATACTTTCAAAACAAATTGTCGAAAAATTCAAATTGTTATTAACAATTTCAATGTTTAAATCGGTTTTTAACAATGGCGCCACCCATGAATCAACTTTTTACTATTTTTATCGTATTCTGCGTCAAATTTTCTATCTAAAACGCTTTTAGAAACGATGGAGAAGTTATTTTTACAGTAAGAAAAAAATTAATTAATTTAGCATATGAATACAAATTAGAAGAAAAACAATTGTCCGGACGTTTCCAAAAAGCTTTAACAATAAAAGGAACTTTAAAATATCATTGTATTAATCCGATTTCTTTACAGCAATTGGAAGCAAAACGGTTTTCTTCTTCTTGAGAAAAAAAGGATATTGTAAAAAAATTTAAACAGAAAATGTAAACATTGTCTTATTTTTAAATATTGTATTTATTATTATATTCCAAATATTGTTCTTATTAACTAATGCATTATCGAAATCTTAATAAAAAAATTTCATTTTCAACAATGTTTTTTATTTATGTATTTTTTTCCCATCTTCTTGGCTATTAAAATATGTTTTTTTAATTAAAAAAATGAAACAATTATTTGTATTTAAGAGATAAACGGTGTAAAACAAGAATATGAGCCGTAAAATGTGACCCACGTGTCGATGTGACGAAGCGCGCTAAATTAATTAATTTTTTTCTTTACTTTCAAAACAAATTGTCGAAAAATTCAAATTGTTATTAACAATTTCAATGTTTAAATCGGTTTTTAACAATGGCGCCACCCATGAATCAACTTTTTACTATTTTTATCGTATTCTGCGTCAAATTTTCTATCTAAAACGCTTTTAGAAACGATGGAGAAGTTATTTTTACAGTAAGAAAAAAATTAATTAATTTAGCATATGAATACAAATTAGAAGAAAAACAATTGTCCGGACGTTTCCAAAAAGCTTTAACAATAAAAGGAACTTTAAAATATCATTGTATTAATCCGATTTCTTTACAGCAATTGGAAGCAAAACGGTTTTCTTCTTCTTGAGAAAAAAAGGATATTGTAAAAAATTTTAAACAGAAAATGTAAACATTGTCTTATTTTTAAATATTGTATTTATTATTATATTCCAAATATTGTTCTTATTAACTAATGCATTATCGAAATCTTAATAAAAAAATTTCATTTTCAACAATGTTTTTTATTTATGTATTTTTTTCCCATCTTCTTGGCTATTAAAATATGTTTTTTTAATTAAAAAAATGAAACAATTATTTGTATTTAAGAGATAAACGGTGTAAAACAAGAATATGAGCCGTAAAATGTGACCCACGTGTCGATGTGACGAAGCGCGCTAAATTAATTAATTTTTTTCTTACAGTAAAAATAACTTCTCCAACGTTTCTAAAAGCGTTTTCGATAGAAAATTTGACGCAGAATACGATAAAAATAGTAAAAAGTTGATTCATGGGTGGCGCCATTGTTAAAAACCGATTTAAACATTGAAATTGTTAATAACAATTTTACAATTTGTTTTGAAAGTATTTTTTTCTTAAAGCTTGTCTTTTTACCTTCAAAATAAAAAAAAGTTAGATTTTTTAACTTAAATAGAACCGGAATTATGATTTTTTGAAAAATAGGCTATTATCGATAAATCATCAAATTCACGAATTTTCGATCTTGTTTATTTTTCAAAATATCGAAAATAAAAAAAAATCCTCTTACACGTATCTCTTTTTTTTCGATATAGAACCCGTAAAAAAAGTTTCAGTTAAATCTAAAATGTGTCAGTCAATTTTTGTCCAAATCTGTTCGGTTTGTAAAAGAATGTCCCATATAGCCATTTCTTATTTTTAGGCGTAACGAGAGACAGTTAATTTCTCAATATAAACAAAAACAAAGGTACTTTATAGGAAACAAACAAAAAAATAAATCGTTAAAACCGTTTTTGAGTAAATAAAAAAAAACACGTGAAAACGATACAAAATTTATTAAGTAAAGTCCCCCTTCCGGTTGATCAATTTCGATGAAATTTTTACAGTCATATCTCGGCCATAAAAATAGATTAAATACCCAGTTTGATCAAAATCGTTAAAACCGTTTTTGAGTAAATAAAAAAAAACACGTGAAAACGATACAAAATTTATTAAGTAAAGTCCCCCCTCCGGTTGATCAATTTCGATGAAATTTTTACAGTCATATCTCGGCCATAAAAATAGATCAAATACCCAGTTTGATCAAAATCGTTAAAACCGTTTTGAGTAAATAAAAAATAACACGTTAAAATGATACAAAATTTATTAAGTAAAGTCCCCCCTCCGGTTGATCAATTTTGATGAAATATTTACAGTCACATCTTGGGCAAAAAAATAGGTCAAATACTCAGTTTAATCAAAATCGTTAGAGCCGTTTTTGAGAAAATCGAAAAAAACTTAAAAAGTTATTAAATAAAGTACCCCCTCCCTTTGAGAAATTTTGATGAAATTTTCGCTGTCACATCGCGGGCATATACATACACTAAATACCCAATTTCAGGTTCGCACGGTTTATAGTTTTTGAGCTAGTCTGTTCACACACACACACACACACACACACACACAGACACACACACACACACAGACCATTTTGCGGGACTTGGCTAATTGGACTCAGGGAACCCCAAAACGTGTATTTCCGTCGAAAACCGGAAGTCGAAATTTTTCACGATCGCAATACTTCCACTTACTATATATTTCATATATAGGTAAGTGAAAGTAAAAATGAGATTTTGAGTTGGTCCAGAGTATCTACCTATATGAAACTATTTAATAAAACAAAAATTGTTTATAGACAAAATATCTTTATATGAAGTTAAAATACTGCCACAGACACAATTCGAAAAATTAATTGACAGACATGAAAGAAAAGTTGCAACTAGTTATACTTATACAAATTCATTTCAAAGTATAGTCTCAAAAATCATTAAGAACCTTGTCAAACCAGGGTACCAACTACCACTATCATAAAACATGGCGGCGAACAGATAAAACAACTGCATGTTCGAGTAACTGTTACATTCGGTTCTCATGTTTTGACTAATGTTTGAAGTAAGCGTACTTGTTACATTCGAAAATAATAAACCATTTTATTTTGGTTCAGTTTCAAAGAAATTAAACTTCGCCTCTCTTCTGAAACCTCCTTTCAACCGAGAGAGGCAAGTTGAAATGTATGCAGATAGAGTTGGCTGGGACCCAGCAGCCGCTAATTCCTCTTGATGAATATCAGGTTAGCCGACAGTCCTATGTCACAGGCTTAACTATCTATCTCTTATTGGGATTTAGGGGACGAACCCATACTCCTCTGACGAGTGTTCAGGATTACACAGGAGATCTCGTTAGGGACGATGTGGATGGAAAGATTTCGTTTTGGGACGAGATGGTATATAGATACATGAGGGACGATGTTCCACACGTCAGGGGACTTGGATGTAGATTATGATGATTTGTGTCGGTACTCGAAGTATGTGGTCAGCTCAAAATTTAGATGCTTTTTATTGATCCACTTTTTTCATACCCGTATTAGAATAGATTACATATTTCATAGGCGATCAACATGTAAGTCATAAAGCCCTGTCTGTGTTAAGCTTACTTTATATTCAGGGTAATATTTTCTTTCCAATATATATTTTTGTTGTTGAAAACAGAATAATACTGTTAAAAAAACAAAAAAAATTAAAATCGAGCGGAATCACGGTTCGAAGGGTAGATGCTAACTGTTGGTGATGGAAATTGGAAAGAGCAAAAATAGGAGGGTTATATATATAGTTATATAGGTGCGGAACCCACTTCTCCACTCCCGTCCTCCTCCCTAATCTACACTCTCATATCATACCTAAAAAAACTTACAAATGTGGAAGGGAAGGGGCTAGTAGGCAATCGGAAAATAGCTAATTAAATCGAAATAGTAGAATAATTAAACAAAGAAAAAAATAAAATAGAGCGGAATCGAGGCTTTAAGGGTAGAAGCTAACTGATGGTGATGAGATTGGAAAGACCGAAAATAGGGGGTTAGGTGCGGGATGGGAAGGGAAGTATTATAACAGTATTTTTCTGTTATTTATCGATTAGTTCAACCTTTTGAACATACATGTCTATGTATTTATATGTAGGTGTGTATTGCATATCTATGTAATTATTTTATTTATCGAGAAGGCGAGGTGAGCTTTCATTTTTCTTTCATTGCGCCCACACCCTTTTCATCTTTTCAAACATATTCTTTACATGCTCCCCTGTTCCTCCTTCCTTCCCCTTCGTTCGGATTTTTTTTTGTTTCTTCCTTTATTTGTTGGCCTTTATTTGTTCATCAACTTTTCAAAGATCTGTTCGTTTAATCTGTTCTCGTCCTTTATCATTATATCCTTATGTCTACTATATCAGAGTTCATTTTTGGCCAGTACTCTTCCACCACCTTTCTTGGACCATGGAAACAGTTCAATACCTTTCTCTATATTCTCAGAAGTATTCTTGTGCAGGAAAACCCATTTTTCCGCCTTATAAAATACCATCATTTTTACAACCTGCTAAACTTTCTGTAGAGTTTCTTCTTATAATTATGTTTTCTACTAAACATTGCAGCCCAAATAGCTTTATTTCTCGACTTTTAGAAGCCTGTAAGTCTCCTTCATTGTAATTTATCATTTATCACAGATACTTAAAGTTTTTTCTTGTTCAAATTATTCCGTATTTGGTTTTAATCCACCGGAAAATAGTCTATAATCTAACTAACTGGATAAAAGAACTATTCTGGAACTAGGTCCTTTAACAATAACATAAAGGAAAGTATAAATATATATAAACAAAGATGTGGGTTTTATTACCAAGGTGTAGCAACAAAGTTATTCTTGGAACTGCCTTCTAATACATTCCTCGCACCAATATTCGCTTCCAGTTGGCAATTTTCTTAGCAAGTTTTCTGCTCTACTAAGTTCTCAGTATTAGAACTAGTACTAAACTAGATCTTACCTCTCGGGGAGACTTAGAATGTTATCTTTAACTTAGAAAGATACTCAACAGAACCGATGGATAATTTAATAACAGGCGCTAATTCATTAAAAGGTAAAAAAAAGGATGCCAACTATTTTTTTCTTCTATATCATCAATAACATTCCAATTGGATAAATTGCTATAACAGTGAGAATATCTTTATATATATATAAATATCTCGTGTCCCGATGTTTGTCGGAGGTAAAATCAGAAACATCTCAACCGATTTCGATGAAATTTTGCTCATTGTGTGTAGTTTTGTCCAACTTAAACTTAAAGATAGGATAGTTTTTTTTATCTCGATTATTAGCTTCAATATTTCTTTTGTTGCAAATTAAATGTTTATTAAACTACAGCTTACTGTGATTATTTGTAAGTACTGTACATTTCCATCAGATGTTGCTATAAGTTTATTTATTGATACAAAACTTCATTTTCTTTAGATATTTAGGGTGGGTAAGCATAAATTTATTTTTTCCGGCTTGGACTTGGAAAATCCGCGTTTATCCCATGGGCCATTATGTGGCGCCTTTTTAAGTGTGGAGAAAAGAACGAATCTATTTGTTTTAGCAGAAGTCAGGTTAAACAAAACCATCGTGCACCTTTTAGCACTATAGTAAATAGAAATTGTGAATTCTAATAATGAAAAAATATAAATTATTATTATAAAATGTTAGAAATTAACTTTATCAAACTCAGTCATAAAATTAAATTTTTATGTTTTGATAAGTAGTACTGTAAGCATGGTTTGACGTTTTTCCCGCTCCGTACTCGCTTTTCATAACCTGTTTCAGGTAGAACCTACTGATACGATATCTCTTAACATCATGTGTTATATTCTGAATTTAATTAATATGTATTAGGACAAAAGATTAATTTGGTACATTTTAGCTGTCTATTGTGTTTGTACTAAACCCTATTCCACTATCCTCTTACATGTGTGTTACTTATATTTAATCTCGCCTCTGCTGAAATAATCCAATAAGCGCTAAATAAATGGATCACTAATACTTACTCTAGTCAAATATGAGATGTAAAAATAAACCTTCTAAATTCGTTACCAAAGTTCTATTTTAAATCCCGTTGGTTTTTAGATTAGCTGAAACGTTATCTTTATCAGTGAATTTTGATTTTACTGTATTAAAAATAAGAGGATATAATTAATTAAACGCATTACAGTTATTGAGCTACAGCAACGCGTGGCTGGGACAGCTTAAATAAACATTATTTAAAAGGAAATAAATGTAAATTGGACATGAATTTATTTTTAAAAATGTTTTGGAATGTTCTTTGACACAAAGATTTACTTTTACTTGTATTTGCTTTTTTAAACTCCTAAATATAATAAATACAAAACGCACACACACGCGCGCGCACACACACATACATATATTTCAATTTCAACGTTTCTGAATCAAAAGTTCACTATGATATTGACGACTGAAGAGAAAATAAGTATACAATATAAATTTTTTCCACCATAATACATGTTTGATGATTTTCACTTTTCTTTCACCATTCCGAAATAATTTAACACCTATATTTTCAATAATTAATTTTCCGACCAATATTATGGTAATAATCTCATTTTTTTTTTCGGATTGCTAATTAAGAAAAATAATTTATTCGTATTGATAGTTAAGAAAGTTTTCATTATTCCAAAGACTTTTTCGTCTATTTACGACTAATATAATAGGAATTTCAAAATACGATTGGCACTGACAATTTTTGAAGCCAAATAAATAAAATAAAAATAAAAGGAAAAGAATTTAATAATCTGCATCTCATATTAAAAATTAAGTATTAAAATTACGTAAGTTCAAATTGATTCTCAATAAGAAATTCTTTGAACATTCAAAATTGTATAACGATGAAACAGAGTAAAGATGTTAGGAGAGAGGTTATCTTCATTGGAGTGAAAAGAATATTAATAATCCCGTTATATTTACCGAGAGCTGTATGAAAAATATTCACAAAGAATGCTGTCGTTCAAAGTGATCTTTCCCCGAATGTTTGTCGTCATTCTTTACAAGCCAGAGATAAATCTTTTCCACTTTTATTAAAGCATGATATACTGTCGGTTATTAATTTTATCTATGATGTCCAGTTACTAAGAAATGTTAATACTATTGGTTTAGTATGGTTAAATAGGATTTGCTTATTCCTTTTTCTATTTCTTTAGAAAATAGGAAAAAGGAATTACCACTTGGGTCGTTTTAGCCTCTATAAAACATAAGGAGATCGACTGAATGAAAAGAAATATCAAACAGTATCGTTATCCTCCTTACGAGACTCCTCTACATGAAATATCCTCCAAGCACTTTACCACATATCTCGATCTCTCACAACTCCTTCATGAGCTTGGGTTTTTCCTGAAATAGTCATTGGAATTGCTCATTGTAAAATATTCACGGCGTGACTCGTGTTTTCCTACCTGTAGGCCTCACAAGATACACTTAGTGTCATTCCTTCTCTCATTTTGGAGATCTGTCCATGTCGTTGTAGATGTCGACTTTCTATCCTTGTTTTGAACCAAGAATTCTGTGGTTCATTTTTTATTGATTAATTTCTGATATTGTCTCCTAGTTTCATCCAAAATGAGCATCAACTTTACTCAGTAGCCTTGAGTGACTCAACTTTCGATGCTATATTATAATCGACGTTCTTTCCTTCATTTCTATTTCCCACAATAGCGTAGCATATTAGGTAATAGATACTGTTTGATTTTTTTATCTTATCAGACACTTGGCCAATATTCCCAGATTTTGCGACAGTTTGTTAAGAATAAATTAACCAGCCTTTTGCACAAAGCGATTTTTCAAGGAAACTATCGCTTCAGTAGTATTAATTCTTGCAGTTATTTGAAATAAAAAAAAAAAAAAAAAAATCGTTGTGTAAATCGCTCTAAGGTTACCCTGCAGCTTACATAGAAGTAGCGTTGCGGTTAAACAACCCGTAGAGTTAAGAAAGGAGCTCTTGTTAGCAAGTTGCCTGAATAAAGGACTACTTCCTCCTCTGCGATGATATCCTGGTAGCCGTGCGATAAGGTTCCTTCCCGTCCTTATCTTGTTCGCTGCACGCCACTTCTGCCTTTCTTCTTATTTAATCGCTTCTTTTTCTCTTTCTTCTTTTTTCTTCCTGCCCTGCCGTGCCTCGGAATGCCAATTAACTGCTGTTTGTCGGGGCTACTGAAATACGGGCGCCCAAGGGAAACATAGTAGAAGAGCGGGGTAGTCGGATATGGGAGCATTGACCTCCCTCATGCCGAAACAGAAGGCACTCTGCAGATACCATCAAAGACGGCTTTGCGCTGATTTCTGATCAACGCAAAGTGGCTATTTTTCCATTGTTTTATTAATTAGACGAAAATAATTCACAATGTTCGAAATACAATAAGAATTCAAATTATTAACAATGTTGCCAAAAGTAACTACTTGTAACGATACAGTAAAAGTAAAAAGTAACCATATGATTCGATCTTCAGAGCGAGATTAAAGACGGCTTTCTGCTGATTTCTTATCAACGCAAAGGGGCTATTTTTCCATTGTTTTATTTATTTCTGTACATAATAATGTGAACGCCTAATAACTGTATTTATTTATAAATATTAATCTTTTGATTTCCTATTAAAATGAAAACTAAAATAAAATATGTATATATTTCAATAATAGTGTAACGTGGGAATGCTGGAGGACGTGGCCCAAACCTCATATTGATGCGAATCATAGTTTCCATGGTGCAGGTGTATTACAACCGTAGCTCCAAAACTGATCTATTTAGAGGTATCATTCACACCGATGGCATCAGCTATTTCGGGCTCAGGGCTCACTTAAGAACTGGCATAGTTCAGTGAATTATGACTGCTCCGTGCCAACAGGCCCCCAGGACCTAAATTTTTACTCCAATGCAGACTTTCCATGGACCGAACCTCCTAGTGCCAATGAACCGAGCCGCAATTCTCGACAGGATAGACAAGGCAGGATTATCACTGCTACTACTGGTCGGTATGAGCAGTCTCCAGTTGGCTGGCGCTCCGGGGGTGAATGATAAAACTCGGACTGCGTGGCTTTTATCTACGATTGGTCATCTACATCGAGCGGTCGTCACCCATCCAAGTACTAACCACGCTCGTCGCTGCTTGTTTACCCGTCGCAAGCGACTTTGTGCACTCAATTATACCGCCTCCCCTAATAATTTGGCATACATTTCCGTTTTAAAATGTGGTTTGAAATAGTGAGGATATAGCTATAAACATGTTGGGATATCAGGTTGTATTAAATCAACAAAATAATATCATCTCTTTTTTTATTCAGTTGTTTTTATAGATCATTAAAAAATTACCATTTAAAATAATGGGGACTAGTAGTAGAAAGAAGTGTTTTATTGATTTATAATATGCTCTCAGATATGAAAATAATTATTCTTGAAATGATACGAACTGGCTACATCCCAACTAAAGTATAGTCTTTCTTTTCTTTCATACTGTTTCATTCGTTATTCAAATATCACCTAACGAAGGGAAGTTCGATATAATGATGATGTATGGCGACCAAGCAAACTAAGATTATATTTTAAGTTATTTATTTTTATTTCGGGAAAAAAATAAGCTTCCGACATTCTTTTCTTCATTTATTTCTATACCTCGCTACGTTTTGGACCTCCTATCCATTTTCAAGCTCTCCTAAAAAAAAAATATATTTTTCCCCTAGATAAAATGTTCTGATCTCTCATTATTTACTTTATTATGTTTTCTTGACAATACATTATTATAATACACGGCATGCTCAGTTAAGATAATTATATTTTAAATTGTGATCTACAGAAACAAAATTAAACTAGTGGTGTAAAAGCAACGGTACCTATAAATAAACATGATATAAATATTCATAAATGGATAAAAGTTTTTGCCATGAATTTATTTTCACAATTGAATTTAAATCTCCAACTTCTATATTTTCCTTATGAATATGAATGTCTGAATGAATGATAAAAATCCCTTACCCGATATGTGATTTTTTTTTTTTCATTTAATCTAAATAAGTCTTGCTTCGAATTTTTGAATGTATCATATTTCAGGAAAAGATCCGGGAGTCGGTCACATAAACGCGCAAATAAATAAATAAAATTATTATTTAAAGACGCTTCGACGTTCCAATCGCTTTCGGGAAATGATAGATAAATATCCGACATTGTAAAAATTTACATAAAAATTATAATAGCACATTGGAAATAAAAGGATATACGATATCAATAGAAGAATGTTATTTCGAGACAGGAAGCGAGTACGATAAATTAATATGATAATAAGTGAGTACCCAATACATTATTATAAATTTTATAATGATAATAATAATAATACTAGTGGCCCATATATATATATATATATATATATATATATATATATATATATATATATATATATATTTTTTTTTTTTTTTTTTTTTTTTTTCCCAAACCCCTTACTGATTTCATATTTTTGATTTAGTAATTGCACTGCACAAGCAATATCCTTTATACTGCTAAAAGTATTTTAAGGTACTCTGATCTTTTACACATTATTTTGCTGGTTTTAGTTTTCGAATTATCCTCGGTTATTGGACTCTCCTTTGACTTGAGTAGATCTTAAATCTAAAACTTAAAAACTACAATTTAAAACTTGTTCATGAATTATTGTATTAGAAATAATACAGTAACATTTATATTCTATCTTCTTTTTTTTTCCCTTCAAACTTCAATCCCACCTTTCAGCAAATGCGACAATCAGCAAATGTGTTGAAAGAATTAAAACATAAGGCATTTTGGGCGTGATGAAAGGAAAGTGAGCAGCAGCACCTCTTTCCGGTCTTGATACCTTAGTTGAGCAAGTCTCTCATCCAACTTCTTTTTAGCCGTCTTGCGACAGGCATATGAGCCGTGGCCATGGTGTTGATCAGTCTGTTATTATGTCCGTTTAAATTTACAAAAAACCGTGTGTAATGAGTTCGTATGTGTCCTTCGATAGTTGATTGCTGTAAGTCTGTATGTACAGTTTTCATATTTACGTACTAGGGTGCGTTCGCTATTAGTCTCTAAATTTTTTATTGAAAAGTTAGTAATTTTTGTAAGTGCGTCCTCTTTGCTGAGCCAAAAATCTGTGGGGCGTATGTCCAAATGGGTTTCAGTTAGTATGTGTATGTATTCAGTTTATGTTCTATTTTCAATTTCGAAGATTTTGAAAAAAGTGTGAAGAGTATTTTTAGTCGTTTTTTAAGTGTCTTTCTTTTCATTTTCACATGTGGGCCCCAAGTCATCCTTCTGGCGCATAGTATTCCTAGGTAGCGTAATCAGTCCGTCTGAGATATATGATTGTTTTCGATGTAAACTGGTGAATCTCATATGTTGACATTTGTTATGGTTTAATTTCATTTTCCTAAGTGAGTACCAATTTTGTAAATGTAATAAGTGATTTTGCAAATTTATTCCAGGGTTATTATGTATTGTTAAAATTGCAGTGTCATCTGCGTATGTTGCAGTTAATGTATCAGAGTTTGTAGGAATGTCATGTGTGTATATAATTTATAGTGATGGAGCAAGTATTGACCCTTGTGGAACTCCTGCCGAGATTTGTCTGACTGAAGGTCTCAGTGCCTTGTCGGATAAAGAAAAATCTTTCGCATAGGTAGGATTGTGGGGTAGAAAGGTCTTGAGTTTGAAGAGAAGACCCTGGTGCCAATTTTTATCAGACGCATTTTTCTGCTCTAGTGCCTCAGAAATGAGTCAATTACTCTGTGTAGTTGATGTGTTGTTGAATGAAATGTGCGAAAACCATATTGGTGGTCAGGAATTATGTTTTTGCTGGCCAGTATGTCCCCAAGTCTTGCATATAATAATTTCTCGAAAAGTTAAGAGCATTTCAGAAGGAGACTGAGTGGTCTGTAAGATGATGGATAGTTTGCATTTTTGTCTTTCTTGTGTATCATTTGATGTGTGAATATTTCCACTAAATTGGGTATTTAGTGGTCCTAAGAATGCTTGTCGTAAGGAATTTATATATTTTCGTAAGGAACCATAGGGCTTTCCGAGGCATTTGCTGGAGCGCCTCGGTTGATATTAAGTAATAACCTGGGGCTTATCTTCTAGGTAATTTTCTTATGTGGTTTGCAACTTGTGAAAGTTTAAATGATAAAGGGGGTGGTGTCAGTTGTAATGGTATGTCTAGCGTATAAACTATAAAGGTTTCATGTTCAGTTTTTGCAAAGTTAGTGAATGGTGTGAATACTGATGAGAGATGATTGGCAAATCTCCCTGATTTTTCCTTACCCGCCACTGCCCACGAACCATCTTCTTTGCGCAGGGGTACAGACACCTCTCGATGTTCTAACAATTTTTTAGCATGCTTCCACAAACTTCCATCGTCAGTCGATAGGGTTTTCAAGTAATTATCATAATTACTTCTATTGTATTTCTGGATTTGTCGTTTAAGGTCTTTTTTAAGTTTGTTAAACGTACGTCTCTCCGAGGGTAGTCTGTTTTTTTGCTATACCTTACGAGCTCTTCTCTTTGCTGTGATCAATTCCCTAATATATTGCGGATATTTTGACTAGTTATTATTTTTTGGTAGACAAGAGGTCCATGCAGCTTTTTGGACACTTGTGGTAAATGCTTCTACAACCCCTTCGAGTTCGTCCTCAGTTTTAATTTGACCTGGGATAGATAATTCTTTGTCAAGATGTTCCCTGTAGGCGTCCCAATCCATTTTGCCGTTAAAGAGCGTTGGTATTCGTTCAGCATTGTTAGTCTCATCAAGGATAACCAAGTGTATCAGGGAATGATCAGAGCAAAGATCGGAGCTCATATTTATGTAATAAGGTATGTTCCAAAGTACTTTTGTTATAAAAAAGTAAAAAAAAAAAATCTGGAGTTTTCCGTTGCGAAGTCGGCCAATGTGTCGGTGTGTCAGGTGATATGCTGTCTAATGAAAGTTCGTGGATAGCAGCTTTCGAATTTCTTCCTGTAGATGTGCATAGCCGTGACTTGATGTTTGATGCTTTGCGTTTAAGTCTTCGCCTACTAAAAAGCATCCTCCTAGGTTTCGAAAATAATTGCAAAACAGGATATCAGTACATATCTCGAGGGACAATATACAGAAGCTATAGGTGATTATGTGATGCTTCGTGTGAAGTGTTATGCCTGTGGTTAGGATTGCATATGTAATGGGTAGATGT
This sequence comes from Aelia acuminata, assembly GCA_911387785.2. Lineage (NCBI taxonomy): Eukaryota > Metazoa > Arthropoda > Insecta > Hemiptera > Pentatomidae > Aelia > Aelia acuminata. The sequence goes on along the minus strand of OU426979.1, from coordinate 150,049,583 downwards.
AGAGGGTTATATGAGCTAGATGTTCTTATCAAATTAGCTGTACCGCTGTGAGCTGTTTTGTCGGGGTGGTCTGTTCTGTATGTCGTAATTTGATATATGAAATTTCGAACGTGGTGTAAGGTGCGTTCCTGTTATCAGTGCGATTTTCGTGTAGGTATAAGACTAATTCTGTCCTATGTTGCATTAGTCCCTTTGCGTTCCACAGAAGGAAGGAAAGAGCCTACTGTTAGCTGATTAGGGGCCATTAGGATGACACATGCCTTGAGTTAGTTGCGTGAGCTGTTGAAGGAGACTAAAAAGAGGCTGGATGAGTGTGTTTACACCATTTAACACCTGAAGTAATTGAGTTGGCAGATAATTATCGGCTGAAGAGGGTTGTGGAATGGAATATCCCTCCTCATACTTGGCAAACAGTGATTATTTTGCGGTTCTAGTACGGGGGGGGGGGGGATGTGCAAATGAAGATGAGTTCCCGTTTGCTGCTGAACTTATGGTTGCGGCTGCATATGTTGTCGATTAGAAGATCTCTGCTGTTGTACTGCTGATCCCTCTTCAGATGGCTGCGTTCCACAGAAGGATGTACAAAGAGCCCACTGTTAGCTGATTTGGGGCCATTAGGATAAAACATGCCTTGAGATAGTTGAAGGAGACTAAAAATAGGCTGGATGAGTGTGTTTAGTCCAGTTAACACCTGATGTTGTTCATTGAAGCTTTTATATAATATATAACTTAGATATAACTTCTTCCTTTTTCTCCGGAGGTTTTACCATCTTCCTGAGTTGGTTGGGATGTCTTTTATGGTTCTGTCTACCAATACGAATCTGTTACAAGAATTTAGATTCACTTCTCACACCGTCCCTGTATCAAAGCCTTTACTACGCCCACTGCGTCCGCTTTGTTTAACTCCCTCCAGAGCTTAACCAAGCATCTTTACAAAGCTCCCTCTACATCTAGCATTTAAATCAGGCTTTAGAAAAGTAATCTTTGTACGCAAGGAACTACCGAACATGACCTCGGCAAGGTCTCCTTCAGAATTTGAATCTGTAAAAGTATCGGAATCATGATAGCTATGTGCCTAAACGCACCATATCAGTTTTTAATGCGGCAAATCTTTTTTCAAAAGTCTATACAGACCGCTCAGTTAATCTAAAGCTGCGTGTATGAAGCTGTTTCGATGTGCCTGACGCTGATGGCATTTTCAATCGCAATAAATATTGACTAATTCTCTTATTAATTGTGTACCATTATTTTAAAACATTATTTTTTGCAGCCAAAAGTCAGAAAAGAATTCCTATAGTCCAAATATTAGTCTGGTGGTCGGGATTGATTCATTCCATCTATTTTGATGTTGCGTCCACTTTAACAATCAATACTGTCCCGTTTCGTCTACATGGGTCCTTGTCAAGGGCTTAGAAGGAACAGTCTATGATAGCAGAGGCACTTGAGGATCGAATTTCTGGCAGACTATGCTTCATTTTACTCTCCATTGAATATCATCGTCGATACTATGCATCCAGATGTGGGATGACATTTAATCTGGCATATGCAACTAGTAAGGATGTGCTGTATGAAGTAAGTGAAGGGTCTAGTCAAAAGAATTACGAATTAATTGTCTTGCTCCCCACTAGTTCATCCCGCATTCCAAAATAAATTCAGGCTATTTTTTCAGTTTATTTTGTTTAATGTTATACTTTCAAAATGTAAATTAACGGTTAGTTTTTCCTATTGAGATTTTTACTTTTCATTTTAACATGTAGGCTCCATATCATTCTTCTGTTAATGGATAGTCCGTGATACTGTATAGCGACTCTTTGAAGATTTTTCTACTTCACTCGCATTTTTCTAAATCCTCAAATCTGAAACTTAGGCAAAAACTCAACATGTACTAATACTTACTTCAACCTGCATGGGCGTACTGTTCACTGATTACAAACGCATCTACAAAAATTTCAAACCTTTCAGTCAAAATTATTCCGACTGATTAAAGCACCTGGATAATAATCAAATTATGACCAATCAAACATCAAACTCTTTTACTTGCCAACGACGAACAAAACATAAAAACACTTTACAAACGCTTTCACACTACCTTAGAGGGACATATATATAAACATACGGTGTATGGCTAATATTTGTGGCTTTATTATTAAAGATTAAGAATCTTGGTAATAGTTTTCCCACGTTCCACTGCCTACATAAATATTGCCAAATTGTATATAATTTTCCGATTCGACGTGGAAATTATACACACTCGGTGAACTACTTATGTCAAACACTCGGCAGGAAAATGGCATTTCAATTCTCATTTATATATAATCTTGTAATTTTTAAATTTATTGTTTCGTATTTTATCCTTGTCTAAACTTATATAAAATGTCTCATATGATGAAAATGTAAACTATTCAACAATTATTGGTTATAATCCTACCTAACGCCTTGAAATTATTGGTATTTATTGATAGTGTCATACCTACTCGTCTTATAAACGATTTTTAAATTTTAAAATTAGGTAGAGACTGTAACGGGAGAATGGGAAAATAAATAACATTAGGTTTTCAGGAAAAGTTTAGTACTCTACTAAACCTAAGAAATATATTTGTTGACATATCAGTTTTCAGCACGTCATGGCGATATGTGATACTCAACCCTCAGTATTGTTTGGTGTTGCCGGTTTAGTCTATTTGTTAGAATACCTGGAATACCTGTTTTCAGCTTGGGGTGTCTTTTCTTCTTAAGGTCTCGTCTTGCTTTGCTATATATATAATATTTAATTACGTAGGATATGTTATAGCATGAAGATATATTGTGTTAAATTTGATATTAAAATGAAATATTACTTACATTAATCCATTGATAACTTTACTTTTTTTCGGATGTTTCATTCACCGTTTCATTTCAAAGAGAATATTTAGTTTACTAAATGTATGTTATTTACATTATATTTTATACCCATTTATATGATACCTAGCAATCTGTGGTTTAGTAAGAAAATAAAAAAAGATTCCATCAAATTGACATTCAGACATGTTTTATTTCTATTTTTTTAATCGTTACTAAGCATTTCCATTACTTAATAGCAAATGATCAAAGCTGGAAAGGGTTAAGAGAAAAAAAAAATCGAAAATTAGTTTTTTATTAAATGTGTCGTTAATACCTCTTCGTACGATACATCTTTAAAGTATTTAAGTATTTGTAAATGCATATAGATAAACTTATAGATTTCGACTCTAAGTAGGTTGGAAAGTTGACTTGATTGTTGTGCGATCGCATTTTTAAAAAAATAAAATAAGTAGTTTTGTAAATTCAATGAGGAGATTCTGGGATCATTGTACATTCTTAAATTTGCAGAAGTATCTTCGTATGTTCTGTTCAAAGTATTTTTTGACTTCACATTATTAATTATTAAATGAGGTGGATTAATATAATTGTGTATTAATATAATTCGAGTATTATATTTCCTGCACGAATAATTCGCAGGTATTATAATTTCTAACATTTAGTTAAATATTAATTAATTTAATTCAATTGTTTGACGGTTTGACTTCTCATTATTTTGTATATATGTCAGTATATTATTTATTGATATGTTCACTACAAAACTTCTTTTATTTATATATAGTCATTTTTGTTGTTGTTTTTTCTTAATGTTTTTATACAATTTTATATGTAACTTTGTTCTTTTTGTTTGATATTTTTATTATTATGCAGCTGTTGTTATTTCATGTTATTAATATTTTACCTAGTTTTTAATTTTTAATTATAACATACTATATTTATAAATCTTTAGTGGCAAGTTAAGCTTATAGAGAGAAAATGTTATAAATGTAGCAAAAAAAAATATATATATATATAAACTTCTTTGTGTATGCAGAGATATATTATTTTTATTAGAATTTGGGATATAACAAATGATCTTTATAAGATAAATAAGTGTGCTGTGTATTAACAACCCAAATTACTGGGCAGCATCACTTTTTTCAATAATATGTTTCTCTCTCTTCTCTCTTTTGGATTCTTTCTTGTTGCGGATATTTAAACCGAAGAAGAGAGAATCCAAACGCTTACATAATGATTACACACATTGGCCGGGTTAGTTAAGCCATCATTATTATTTCTGTTACTAATAATTTTACTCATTTTCCTGCTCCTTGGTCCAAAAGTCTTTCTCCTATTGCAATTTTGTCATAAATAGTATGATCTCCTCAAATATTCAGATCTTTCGAAAGATGTACATCCCACCCCTCGAAAATGTACTTTCGCTATACATTGTCCTTCTGAGCTCTTGTGGTCCACTCTTAATAGAAAGTAAAATAGAATAAAAAATAGCCCTACCACTTCCTCGGCATTAAGCTAACCAAACTCATTCCGCTCTTCCTGACAAGATCCTGCTCATGGATAACCGTATCGCAGGATTATAAAAACCTATTTACAAAAGAGATAAGACGTTACGAGGTTGACAGAGAGGAAGCCGGACCCCGCGAAGCCTGCTCTGTGGGAATTTACACTGCGACAGCATCCAAGCGGCAGTATTTCAACTTGGAGCAACAAGTTCCTCGTTGTCAGCGTTTAGTGGCCAACCGCGGTTCGCCCCCCCAGGGAAAACCTGTATTTATATCCTCGATTCACCGGAAGTTTCTTCCAGAAAAAGTATATAAAAAAAAAACAAAAATAAAAACGAATATTTTATAGAAATTTAAGTGAGCATAAAATATTACGACTTTAATAAAACGGAATAAAATAAAAATAACTATTATAAATTGTTATAAACATTTTATTTTTAATTTTTCATATAAAATCATCCAAATTTGCCTTTCTATATCCACCTCATATTCAGGTCTAAAGATTTATTTTAAATAATTCAAACTTTTCAATTTTATTCAATTCAAATCCTCTCCGTCAGATTTTTTTCAATCTGAGATTTCTTCGATCAGATCAATCTTAGCAGGAGTTCCTCAGGGATCAATACCGGCTCCGTTACGTTAAATCATTCAACTTCCGTTGAAGATACAGCGTTTTAACAAGAAACCATGAGCCCAGCCTTGCCCCATTGAATTTACAAACCCATTTACTTGAATTAAAGCAATGGTACTTACACGAGAAAATTAAATGAAATCATGACAAATAATTTTTAAAACCAGACGAGATACGTGTCCACCAGCTTATAACGGCGACAACCCCATTCCTCAGACAGAAACTATAAGTTACCGAGGACTTTTGTTCAACAGAAGGATGACTTGGGCCCACATATAAAAATGAAAAAAGAGGCAATGAAAATAGGTTTAAAAATATTGTATTCACATTTTTTTGTTAAATTAAACGGACATAACTACAGTTTGTATAATAGTTTGAAGATTTAAAAAAAAAAAATCAAAACATAGAACAACACTTTGTATTATTTTAAAGCACATCGACTTCTACAGGTCTCTCAGCAATTTAACTAAATCTTGATTCAAGTTAACAAGTTACGAACTATCCCTTGAAGGTTATGCTGATATTTTATTTTTCCAATAATTTCACGTAACTGGTAATTACAAACCAGATGCCTAGTCTTTTGCAAATTTAGTGCTCTACTGAATGACAAAATTCTCAAATTTCTATTATTTTTTTTTATTTTTGCTCAATAAGAGATTTTCAATAAAAATCCACAGAAGCTGCGATTAATCAAAGAGAGTGGGAAACAGACCATATAGCATTTCTGATATTACTTTTTTCTGAACTTATCCGAAACTCTCTGAGATTATTTATTGATGTAGTTCATGATCCAAAACAATTTAACAGACATCAAAAGTCCAATGTAAAGTTTGGGTCAGAGGGCGGCAGTAACAGGGACAACTCAAAGTGAAATGAAGGTGGCCGCCTGACCCGACCCATAAGGTTAAAGGTAACCGAGGTCACAAGGGCCGCTCCAGTTACAAAGGAGCGTCCACCTGGGCCTCGGCAGCAACTTTAGAAGGGTTCGAGGCGTGGGTGAGCCGCCTCATTATCAACTCGTTAATATTCATAATTATTTGTACACACAGCAATGTAAGGATAACTAATAGAATATACACTGGGTCATTAAGATTTTAATGAAGAAATTCTGGATGTTGGGTCATGAAATAATTTCCAAAAAATAGGCGAGAGTAGCCTAAAGCCGTTAAGTGCTAGTATACTGTCAAATGATACAAGAGTCTCAGTGAATGCACACACACAAATTGACATTCACGCCGAGAATATTCCACAGATTCATGCAACTCTGTTGGGGCGTTGGAGTTGTGATATGACCTGACAGCCTGCCATTAAAAAAAAAAAAAAAAAATAATAATAAAAAAAAAATTGAAACTAAAGGAATTTATTCTAAATAGTCTAATCTTGAAAATTTGTCATATTACTAAAAATATTGTATTATTTTTGTACTATTTAATATAAAAAAAGATGAAATTACCATTTTCTGGATTAAATTCCTTCAGTAAGAAATATGCCCGTGGAAAAAGCTTGAACCTCCTACTAGCTTTATAGGGATTTAATTTTATATTTAATTGCTATACATGTTGTATGTGGAAATATTCCCTAATTACCACGTCCCTCTCGAATAAAAGGGATGTGCGGGAATAATACGGGAATGTTAGAAGCCAATATTGCTAGTTAGTTACCCTGTATTTTTTACTAATAGCAGCAGCGATATAATAAGATTAAGCGTTCAAAACATGGTGTTGGCAAGTAATTTTCTATCCTATTACTTCTGTGTTTTGAACCGTGGATCTGAAGTCCTCTTGAGGCACACCCATCCTCTATGGGCACTTTTAATAATATAATTCATTAAGAGAAAAACCTCTATGCGGTACAGTTTTTTAAAATAAATAAGGCTATAATAGGGCCCTTAGTAAGAGAGTTTTTACGCCTTTTGATTAGGAAAATCGTAGGCAATTGGACTGGTCGTAGGCAACTGGTACATATTCTTAAGAAAGGCAAACTTCGGAGCCTATTGACCAAAGTGATGACATTTTTCTACCTTTTAACTTTGTGGCATAAATAGACTGTAGGGAAATAAGCTCTCTTAGTAATAGAACATCAATCCACGACAATATTTGATGTCAACTAGGTTAAATAATATCCTTTTTCAGCAGTACTAATGATGCCAAGTTATTAGGAGTGATAAATTAACCCTATTGAATTTCTTAATATTATTTAATGAGTATCGTAATTCAAAAGTAAACACAATCGATTTTCTTACTATATAATAAACAGATTATTTCAACACTTTCTTAGTTAAAATGCATTAGTAGTGCATTAGCAAACAGAATGAACCGTGTTAAGAAAAATATCACTGTGCGAGTTAAATTTTCATCTTGACAATTTTTAATATAATTACATAAGAAGATAAATAATAATTTTCAAAATATAATTATTTTAACACACTAAAATCTAATGGTATAGTGTACAATTTAATAATATCTAAAATGTGGTAGTTCGTTTAATTTGTTTTTGATTTGATAAGGGAACTAGCTAATCACGGAAATTTAAATAAAGATTATTTGAACTTGTTTGTTTGAAAAAAAAAAATATTCCTATGAACTGGCAAAAACCGTTGATCCAAAATCGTTCGTTAGTGATTCGCTTTGTGATCTTGACATAATTATTGCACACAGATAATGTTTTTGAAGCTATTTTTACTTTCACTTACCTATATATGAAATATATAGTAAGTGGAAGTATTGCGATCGTGAAAAATTCCGACTTCCGGTTTTCAACGGAAATACACGTTTTGGGGTCATCTGAGTTGAAATGACCAAGTCTGTGTGTGTGTGTGTGTGTGTGTGTGTGTGTGTGTGTGTGTGTGTGTGTGTGTGTGTGTGTGTGTGTGTGTGTGTGTGTGTGTGTGTGTGTGTGTGTGTGTGTGTGTGTGTGTGTGTGTGTGTGTGTGTGTGTGTGTGTGTGTGTGTGTGTGTGTGTGTGTGTGTGTGTGTGTGTGTGTGTGTGTGTGTGTGTGTGTGTGCGTGCGTGCGTGCGTGCGTGCGTGCGTGCGTGCGTGCGTGCGTGCGTGCGTGCGTGCGTGCGTGCGTGCGTGCGTGCGTGCGGGTGCGTGCGTGCGTGCGTGCGTGCGTGCGTGCGTGCGTGCTTGCGTGCGTGCGTGCGTGCGTGCGTGCGTGCGTGTGTGTGAACAGACTAGCTCAAAAACTATAAACCGTGCGATCATGAAATTGGGTATTTAGTGTAGGTATATGCCCGCGATGTGACAGCATAAATTTCATCAAAATTACTTGAAGGGAGGGGGTACTTTACTTAATAACTTTTTAGGTTTTTTTCGATTTTCTCAAAAACGGCTCTAACGATTTTGATTAAACTGAGTATTTGATGTACTAATATGCCCGAGATATGACTGTAAAAATTTCATCAAAATTGATTGACCGGAGGGGGGACTTTACTTAATAAATTTTGTAACATTTTCACCTGTTTTTTTTTATTTACTCTTAATCGGCTTTAACGATTTTGATCAAACTGGGTATTTGATGTATGTACATGCCCGAGATATGACTGTTAAAATTTCATCAAAATTGATAAACCGGAGGGGGGACTTTACTTAATAAATTTTGTATCATTTTCACGTGTTTTTTTTATTTACTCAAAAACGGCTTTAACGATTAACAAAAATAAGATATGAATGTAGAAAAATGTGTGAATTTGGGAAATGATATTTAGCAAAACACGTCAATCTCTAATCTTAATAATTCTAATAAGTTGGTAAGTGAAAGTTGTGTGTTGCGCGCACGCACCAGATTTTTCGTTTTTAGTTTCTTAATTTTCCTAGACGTTTACTTTTTCTTCCTAACATACTGCTGACATACATACAAGCAGTTTTTAAGTTTAAGAGTACCAGGTACTGATTATATTGTCAAATAATGTATTACATGAATATAACTAATTTAAATTATATATAAATGTAATATTATTAAGATAGAGGATTTGTTTTATTATCTGCCCGAGAGAAGTTTAGAAATATATAAGCTAACTTGCCGGGTATCGCCTACTCAGCGACAGTTGGATAAATCGTTTTCGTTTTTTCTCCTTCCCTGGCTATCTCCGGGCACTTCACTCTTCTTCGCCTAAATGTAACAAATGACCAACGAGTCATTTTTCCACTCCATTTATGAGCTCATGAGAGGGAGATCTAAACCATAGTCCTAAAAATTTTGTCCCATCAAAACTTCTGAAATACGAGAATCCGTGTTGTAATTGAGCTTAGAATTCTTGGCTCTATATTGAACATTAGGATTATTTTAAGGAAAATAGCACCAAAAAAAAAAAAAAATAAATAAATAAAATAAAGACAAGCCTTGTGTGTCAGTGCTAATGCATATGTATTTATATTTAATAAAACAATAAAGGAAATAAAATCTCTTTTAGATTTCAGATTCTCTTTTGGTATAGGATTTAAATTAAATAGACGTCTTGTTAATTTTATTTGAGTGTTAAATAAAGGGTTCTGGACAATTCTTAATACAAATGTGTTAGTTTTTAATTTTTAAAATTTTCCAACGACCCTGCGGGATAAATACAAAAAAAATTCTTAAAACTTAGTATAGTATTAGGTTTTGTCTTTCTCATTGAAAGACATTAAATATAGTATTAACTGAATATAAGCACAACACATAGGGTTGAATTATGAAATTAGAAGTAACACTTCAAGATATGGAATCCAGTTATAAAAAAGCAATAAAGTAATTAAAAAAAAAAAATTAAATAGGGATTTCCCAGAAGTCCAGGTAAAGAATTTGTCCAGGCAATTTTATTTATTTATTTTTTTTTAAATTGCTTTATTGCATTTTTATAACTGGATTTTTACAATTTTTGTAGAACAGAAATGGAATTTGTTTCTTCTTCACACTTAAAGAGAAAACAAAGATTAAGGATTGATGAAATGATGATCTTAGAAATAAGTTCATTGCATCTTAGATAATAAGTTCACTCCAGGTGGTCGTCTTTTACGCTGTTTACCTGTTTAAACAACGATGGTTTCGATTTCGATTGGGTCATATGAATTATTGTTCTTCAAATATTATTTAGTTAATTTTATTAAATGAATTTAATAAAAACATTCCAATGCGTTTTATCTTGCTAATATTGCTGTAAAATATTCTCAAAACAAATCATGAGCACTTTTCAAGTATGTAAATGAATGATACATAGTAATTAAATAAGTAATTAAAAAAACAAAGTATGTATACAAATTAAGTATTTCAAAGATATAAATTTACTTTTGCGTAAAATCAGCAAAAACTGAAATCACATTCATCTTCTAGACATTTTTCAATTGTACATTGGTCCCCTTATTGTTGAAAATTTACCCAAATTTTATTTGTTATGCTTCTATGATCATCTCCAAAACGGGTAAAATTGAACCAGTCGTTTTTGAAATTTATGAATTAATGGACTAGATAGTTTATAGGGCCCTATTGATTGCATAACCAAGCACAATTCCTGGCTACAATTTAAAATGGTAATATTGAACTTTGATTTTCGTCAATGGAGAATTCTGATTAAAAAAGAGTAAATTTGTCTAACCTTATGGTAGCAGAACTTAATAAAAAAAAATCTCGAACAATACTCATAACTTTCAGTTTCTTTTACACCTGTGCATATTAACATGTTTTTTTGCCTGTATAAAAGACTGTTTTTTTTTTAATCGCGCATCGTTCTTCACGCTTGCTTTTAATAGAAATTTTTAAAGTTTTCATTTGGCATTTAAGCGTTGTCATACTATTAAAATACTGAAAATACCTTCCTGATATTTGACGAGTTTGATCGTTAGACCCGTTTTTGAGTAAATCGTAAGATGGATAAAATCAGGTGGTTAGAAAATTTTAATGAAAAAGTTGCTTATGATATCTCAGGCACATTCCTTTCTTTAAAATATCTTTTTAGTTCCCTAAGTCCTGTCTTTTTGTTATTGAGACTGAAGGCATCCCAATTCGCTCGTCTCCAAACCCCCGTAATAAAACCCCGAAGTCGATATGTTTCTCGATCACAATACTTTCCCTTACTATAAATTTATTTTATTGGTAAGTGAAATTAAAGAACGTTAGTTTGAAAAGTCTTCAATAGAAAATTAATTAAAATTACTGTATTATAACATACTGACCTCAACCAGCCAACAATTGAGCGGCATATAGCGACACTCTAAAAACGTTTTCACACAAGCTCACTAGGGCATAACAACTCTTATGCATATGATATCGATATGATAATGGACTTGGCTACAGTTGGCATCCCTATAAATGGAAGGAGGAGATTAAAAAGGCGTTGGATGAGAGATCTCCCCACTTATATAGCTCTAGTAATTGATTCAAGTCAGGAGTGGGGTGCTGCTGAGTATTTTCGTTTCCCATGCCTGAAATGTCAGTGGTTCCTCAATCTCTGATTGTCAGTATCATATAGACAGATGCGAATCAATAATAATAATAAAAAAAAAACTATATTATTCAGATGAAAAAGTAGCTATTCAAGCCGAACCAATTTGCATTTGAGGAAGGTTAGCAATAGAAAATGTTTATTTTCCTTCGTTCTTCTTTTATTTATTCTCATTAATCATTTATTTTATTTTGTATGAAAGAAACCTGATTTCCGTTGACTCAATGTTTTATTAACCTGAAGTCAAGGAATGAGGGCTGTAGAGCACATAGAGTTTGAGCTGCTAAACAAACGAAAGATTAATAAACGGGTTCACTGTTGGAGGATTTGCCTTCAATGTTTGGCTTAGTGTTTAGTTATTAAAACAACAAAACCGTTCTAGACCTTTAGCAAACATTTCGAGTTTTAATTTAATCAGTGAATTTAGTTTCTAATCAAACGTTCAGATCATTTGAACACTATTGTCGATTTTCGGTTATGTGCGAAACAGTTTTGATAATATCTTAGAGTATTTATCAATCCAAAACTATCGATTGTACGATTTTTTTTACAAATTATATCTATTTTCACTTACCTATATATGAAATATATAGTAAGGAAAGTATTGCGATCGTGAAAAATTTTGACTTCCGGTTTTCAACGGAAATACACGTTTAGGGGTCCCCTGAGTCCAAATAACCAAGTCCCGCGAAATGGTATGTGTGTGTGTTTGAACAGACTAGCTCAAAAATTATAGGTCGGACAATACTGAAATTGGGTATTTGGTGTTCGTATAAGACAGTAAAAAATTCATCAAAATTGGTCAAACGGAGGGGGTATTTTATTTAAAGATTTTTCTATTTTTTACGTTTTTCTCGATTTTCTCAAAAAGGGTTCCAACGATTTTGATTAAACTCGGTATTTGGTGTATGTATGTACCCTCGATGCGGCAGTCAGAATTTCATCAAAATTCATTTATTACTCAATAAATGTCATATTTTCACGAGCTTTTTTTTATTTAATCAAATACGGCTTTAACGATTTTCATCAAACTTGGTATTGGTATATGCTTCCTGCAATAATTATTTACGTACCTGTAATAATTATATGATGCCTGAGAAAGGCATGTATATAATAAAAATTATGTTAGGTACGCAGTATTATTTCTAGAAGAAAGATATGCAATATTGAAAGAAATATATGCATGTCTAGAAGAAAGATATACTGAAAAGCTCAAAAGATAAAAGTTTAAGCTTATTTAATCTACCTACTTTAAACGACCCAAGACCCAGTAAACTATCTTATTTAAAATAAATAAAAAATTAAAAAAAGAGTTTATTTAAAAATTTATTTTGCTTTTTGTATTTATGTTAACGAAGGACCATTTTTTAAAATTATTTTATTACAAGATAAAAATTATAAATTAAATATTTAACCAAAAGACCATAAATAAGTAGACCATTTTTTTATAATCAATATGCGTATTAAAAAAAATCAGAAAATGGAAGTGTAATGTATTACAAGTAGGTTGACGTATATAGTTTATTTGTATGCATAACTAAGTTAAATCAAATAGATTCAAAATTATTGCTAAATACAGTAAGTAATCCATATCAGAATAGAATCAGTGAGAAGAAAGGGCAAAAATTACACGATTACTCAAAGAAGATTAAATTTTTTTATGGCAAGTAATTTTAGATATGCTTATGTTTTTTTAGCTATAAATAATTGAATATAAAATTGCTATTGGGTGATCGGTACCTAAACTTTGCCAGCAGTCAGTAAGTATTTAATGGTCAAAGGTACATTGCACCGTGTACGAATCGGTATTATATTTATACTAGCCTTCTCCGTCGCGGCTTCGCCCGCGAGCCTTTAAAATCAATTCTGTGACCATTATCTTGGTATTGATCTAATATAATATGTTAACTGATGTTAAGGAGATTTAGTTGAATTTGAGCTTCCGGTAGGTGAAATGTTGGAGGGGGAAGCTGCCGGCTCGGTAGAAGAGACGGAGACGCGCAATGGAGAGAGTTCACTAAAACCGCCGAAACAAAAAATGACTTACTCGTCGTGAACGCTTCATTTTTCGGCTATAAAACATGTTTTTCGACGCCCAATAGGGCCTTTCGAGTTAAACTCGTCGTATCAAATTCTTTAAAATGAGTCCTAATTAGATATATTTTCTCGAAGTTCGAAAATAGATATCCGTTAGAGTTAAACGACAATTTCGCCATTTACATTTTAGATATTCTTAGGGGTTAAATTTTTGATATTCCTTTCTTAGTGGTTACCTACATCGCTTTTAAAATCTAAATTCCGAAGTTTCTAATCATAAGTAGTTTTTGCTCTGCGTTGATTCTGTCAGTCAGGACAAAGCCTCTTAAACATATGGAGAAGTATATATATATGGAGTAGTATATATATATGGAGAAATATATTGAGAAGAGATCGAAATAAACACGCACCATCCCCAGTCATGGGAATCACAGTGTGCATAATTTGATTACCACTAATCAAATAATTAAATAATCAGTAGCCATATTTTATGTGAATGTCTATTTTAATAATATTGTAACGTTAAATCGATATTCAAATAAAAACCATATGGTTTAAACTCTCAACAATAGATTTCCGTTAGAGTTAAACGACAATTTCGCCATTTAAGCCCCTTAGCGATTACATTTTTGAAATTCCTTTCTTAGTGGTTACCTACATCGCGTTTAAAGTCTAAATTCCGAACTTCAAGTTTCTGTCATTAGTAGTTTTTGCTCTGCGTTGATTCTGTCAGTCAGGACAAAGCCTCTTATATAAATAGAGATTGGGTTGGTGGATATTTGGGGTACTGCTAAGTTGTGCTGACCGGGATGGGGGGGGGGGGCGAGTCCGACTTATCATACTACTATCATTAATATAATTAGATTATGTTATTTAATTTTTTCTTTATATTAATAATTTCGGGGGTGGCCTGTGGCCTCCCAGTCAACAAATATTATTTTTTGATATTTATACCTATATTATTTTTATGTTTATTTAAAATATAATTTATATGTTCGCAATTCCTCTATAATACAAGCATTTCTTCCACCCGAGTATATCCCTGGGGATTTTGGGGTATATGAAGTAGATTCAGAGAGATCAGTTTGACCAGTATCGCTAAATATTGCTGATTCTCCAATATCACGTTTGGATCCACGTATATTCCGTAGTAACGGGCCGGAAGAGGAACATTGCTGCCGACCGGGATCCAAGGAAGCAGAAGAGGACCGAATTTGAGGTACCGTTAAATAATAGTTTTCAGTCTCTAGAAACTACAATTGACGAATCCTCAACTTCTAATGCACCAAGTCAAGTGAAAACTAGTAATCCTCAACCTAACCTGAAACCACCGCCGATATTTATTAGTAATGTAGCAAATTATGGGGCTTTGGTCTCATACTTACATGTACATTCCAGCCCTAATTCGTTTACTCTCAAATGCAAATCAAAGGAAGTAACTGTTTATCCCCACACCCCTAACGATTACAGAAAGCTAGTCACCTGCCTCAGGAACTGTGGAGCTGAATTTCACTCTTACCAGCTTCCAGAGGACAAAGATCCACGCGTAGTAATTAAGGATTTAGATCACAGCTTAAACATAAATAAATATAACGTGGATAAAAAATAACTTAAACATTGTCTTGTGCACATATTTTGCTGGCAAAATATATTCGTGGGAATCAATAATGATGGAAAATATTTCTTTCTCTTCTTATCTCTTTCTCACTCTTCTGCCTCTCCATCCTCTCTCTTCCTCATCCTCCTCCCTCACATCTTCAGGCCGTACTGTCCAATTGTTCAATTCTGCTGTTCATTTCGAGTACCGACAAAATGAAATGTGCTCATGGCACATGTTCTGCGGCTAGGTTACTATACAACTCATACTCGAGCTCCGAGCTTACTTGAATATTAACCGATGATCGGGGGCTGGTCTTGCTACATATATTTGCTATACAGATATCGGCACTTGACACAAGCCATGTAGTTTGTAGCCATGTAGTACGAAAGGGAACCGATATATACAGTGCCCAGAAAGATCCATAGCGTTATTTTTTTAATCTCAATAATAAAGGAAATCACACGCCCAATAGAATTATTTATTTATCTCCATTTAATTACGTTTTGTGAGTTTTTAATTATCACCATATCGAAATCAAAGATTCTACATTGTTTTAGCGTAGAGAAACGTGATAACAGTGGTCATTAGAGCGCTATATTGCTCATATTGAATATCCAATATTGCGGTTAAACTCTTCTGAGGAAGCATTATCGGAGCGTAGGTTCTCTCTCAGCGCCGTCTGCGCTTCGGGCAGAGTTAATTACAAGGAGCTTATCGAAAGCTCTTTGAGGTGTCTAAGCTCTTTGAGGGTGTCTATACCTGTCCGCGTTAATTTATTTAAGAAAGGTAAGAAAATTTATCGGGGCTGCCCTCTTTACAACACGACACGGCCCTATTTAAGAAGTAGAGGAGCATGGAAAAGCTCTCAGGAGGAGGGTGGTAAAAGGTGGAAAATCAATAGGGAATTAGAGGGAGCACTATTGAATGGGGTTTTGATGAATGAGGGTGGGCCCAACTGATCCAGAGCGGTTGGGAATTATTTACTGCCTTTGTTCAGAAACGCCACCGCCATCTGTGGTGCGGTCAGGGGGCAAGATCTATCGAATCATGTCGTGCTTTAAGCTAAGCGTGTTCGCGGTTCGAATTCTTCCATAGAGATTTCATGTACCATGGAACAATGCATGGTGTAAACTACCTGTAGATAGTGTAGGCTAGTGGCTTAATTTATTTTTCAAGTTTAGAAACATAATAGAATTAAATGTACATTTGTTAATTATAACTTTGAAAAATTTGTCAAACAAAAAACCCAAATGGTGAGTGATGTTGGAATGCCATTTGGTTAGCACTGCAGTAGCATGTTGGAAGTTTCATCAAATAATTTATGATTAACTATTCCCAACCGTCTTGCTTACATCTTGCTCTTTCATTATTGTTAATCCGCTTGATTTCTAAACCTTTCTACGCATTTCCTTTTGGAGCTAATTTAGAACAGTGATTAGGGTGATAACTTGACATTATTGATTCAGTTCAGTTACACAGGATGTATTTATTTTAAATATATGAAAATATGAATATATGAAATTGTTAAATAAAAAGTTGTCAACTTAAATAAACTTAATCCCATTAATTATTAACTTCCGCTATAAGTGTGAATTAGCAAAATGTCTTACATTCAGTTTGAGGTGGTAGTAAAACGTTACCTGTAAGGACGCGAAGGAAGGAGATCTCATACAGTATTTTCTAGTCTCCTCTTCGAATTTAAATGTATATCAGCTATTGCCACATTTCTTATTAGAATATCCTTGTAAGATTAAGATGTTTATTTTAAACATCTGAAATAATAAGAAAGAAATAAAGAATAAGAATTACAGAAGAAAAGAAGAAAGAATAAGAATTACAATAAGTTTATTTCAACAAGAAGACCTAGCCTGCCAAACATGTAAGATAGTTTAACTACTACGTATGTACGATTTTTTAGGGAATGTTCTTCCTTTCTGTATTTACTGTTTTGGCGTGCTAGGAATACTGACTAATGTACGGGTTACTGTCTTTTCTTTTTAAATTTACTTGATCAGGTGGGGAGGGGGTTATGGAACGATTGCGCATGCCAGGATTTCTCTCCTGTTTTTCCTCCAGTCTTTTCTGGACTGGACAGACTGTTCCAGTCTGTTTCTTGCCATTCAAAAATGACGTGCCGCTTGTTGGAACACTGGGCTGTTAGTCATCGAACGCATCAAAGAGTCATGGACATAGTTGGAATAAACTTAATAATTAAACTTGGGCCAATTCTCACATACCTTTGATAAGCAGTCTTAGATCGTTTCTTTATATTATACCTCTACTGGATAATTAAAAAAAAGATTTCATGTTGTTTACGTTAAGACCAAAAAAAAAAAAAAAGAAGAAACATCCATTATTGTCCATACGGGTTGCCAGCTTATTACCGTCCCAAATCAATTTGAAATTTAATACAGGGCCGGTTTCTCAGGTTAGTGATATTGTGCCCGTCATTCAGATTCGGCAGTAGATTGTCACGCTATGAAGTCATTCTTTTTTATACACTATTACATAATGCGTGTAGAAATTTTATTTTCTGTGAACATATTACTTTTTTTTAAACTATTTTTAAAAATAAAGGGTATTAAGGAAACAAAAATACTGTAGCAATGGTTTTCATACAGGACAAAAATTTATAAATATTTTATATCTTTTATCCTTTGATGTTCAAAAATTTTTACCATATCGTCATTAGTTCTGCTGAATCTCTAGAATCTTGTAGTGTAAAGTTTGACATCTTGGCTTGGTGGAGGAGATGCTTAGAGAAAGTTTTTATTT
The DNA here is from genome assembly GCA_911387785.2 of Aelia acuminata. Taxonomy (NCBI): domain Eukaryota; kingdom Metazoa; phylum Arthropoda; class Insecta; order Hemiptera; family Pentatomidae; genus Aelia; species Aelia acuminata. The sequence goes on along the minus strand of OU426979.1, from coordinate 150,031,783 downwards.
TTTCCGTAAAGTGCTAGAAGGTTGCGGAATACTAAACACCTTCAGGGCAGTCTACATCTTATCATGTTTGACCGCACATCAGATTTCCAACCCTTAATACTTATCTATCTTAGGCTTCCAACTAAAGTTGAAATTGTATTAAGGGTTATATAAATCTAAAAATCTTTAGAACAAATAAAAATCTTTGTTATTAAAATCTATATTATGTTATATTTATCGCACAGAAATATATAATGTTATATATTTAATATAAGGCCGTTGAGTGTGTTGGGCTGTTCCCTCTAATCTCAGGAACCACTGAATCGATTTGCCGAATTATATATGAGTCAGAAAGTCCTTATTCGCATATTTCAGCCTTACAGTATTAAGATATGAGCATTGGAACAAAGCAGCACCAATAAATGTTCTTGTTTCTATAATTGGGGAAATTGGCCCTTAATTTTTACACGTGGAAGCAAGTTGAATTAAAAAAAATATATGATGAACTTCTTAACTATGAAGTTAAACTGTACACAGCACCAAACTGAGAAAAAAGTACAGCAAGTGATTACGACTGATCATCTCTGTAGATAAGGGAATGGAATAAAGATTTACAAAACAAAATATGAAAAAAAAAAAACACAGCATGCTTTTGTGACTAATAGCATTGCAGATGAAAAAGCAGTTTAAGGTTACTGCAATCAGACGGAAACAGTGGGCCAGGAAATATCAGGAGAATTAAAAAACCTATTTATTGACGTTATTTGTCCATTGTGAAGAAAAAGCGACAGATATTGTATTTTTACTTCAAATAGAAAATTCCAAATGTTTTTAGACTTAAATAATCTACAAACTGTCGTCCCTTGGGATAAACTTCAATAGACACGATTTACATGACATTTTTATATAAAAATAAAGACGGTGTGATATGAAACGTAATGATTACATAACAAATCTTTCTGCACCCCTTGAAGCTCCTCATGCACGCGTTTATGTTTAGAAGGGCGCTATGGTACTGTGTACCAATGTTTCAGCACAGAAAACAATATTGATAGGCTCCAATATTTCAAAAATGGAATAATCAGAACAATAGTCAAAGAAACTTCAAAGACAGGAAAGAAAAAAAAACGGTATGTATTTGCTAAATAGAGATTTTCATGATAAGGGGGTAATACTTTTCTTAATCTTCCAAACAGTTAGGGAACCTTTTCTTTAACAACTTGAAACTGGCAGAAGCCCCAAAATGATGTTAAAAAATAATCATGATTAATTTATAAGTTGTTTGGGGTGGTGGAATGGCCGAGCGGGCAAACACGTTAGACAATACGCATTGCCCATGGCAACGTATGATTGGGAATCCAAAGATAGCAAGTTCAAAACCCGGAGCCAGGGAAAATTTAATAATACTTGGCATGAATCCCCCTTGGCCCGGGAAACCCCGTATAGCCTAAAAGGCGAGGAAGGGCAGGTAAAAAAAAAAAACAGGTTAAAAGTTTAAGGGCTACCTATGAGAGATGAGGGATACTTATATAAATCAGAGGTGAGCCCTGAAGAATAATTCAATACCTGAAAATTCTGAAACCGTTTCAAAGATATCAAGACTCCTTAAAAAGCACAATAAGTGCTTTTATATGTAGTAAGTGCTATGATAAGACGGATGATTGAGTATTCAAACCAAAATCAGAAACACAAAGAGATATCAGAAACTGTGAAAAAAAAAGTATAGTAAAGGTAAAAAAAGTATTGCTAGGACTTATAGTCGAAGTATGAGAAAAATATAAATACAAGAACTAATTAATATGCCATAAAGTAAAGAATATCACACCAGGAGAGCGAAATAATTTTTTAATGTTTATAGTTTATTAATTTTAAAACAAATATTAACTTATTTTCCTTCAGGTGAAACCATTTTTTGATGTCAAAGCAACTGTTTAACTGTACAACGCCAGCAAAAGTCTGAATTAAATGGCAGTTAATGTGGGACGAAAGCCCTCCAAGCCCAGTTTAGCCACTCGGCCATCCCGCCACCCAATCCTGCCGCAGCAGCCGAAGGAATGAGGTCGCCCTGACCCTATTAACAATCGGACATACGGCGCTCACGCATTCACACCTTTTTACTAAAGAACCACCCCCGTCGTGCCTGTTTTGCAAGTCAACTCTTTCGGTCAGACATACTTTTGAACAATGCACTCTGTTATGTACCATTAATCAGAAAAATTGGATTAGTCCCAAATTTGACGGTTTGTCTCGGTGTTAACGAAGCCTCAGTAATATTAATGTTGAATTTTCTAAAATAGAACCGGCTTATTCTAAATTATAAAACTTTATAATATTTATAATTATTTTATTTGAATATAACATACCTATATTTTTTGAACCTTTATTTATTATTTTAATATTATTTTATAGTTAGTTAGTTATTTGGATTTAGGGGCGTAAAACCTATTGGTTATTAACGCCGTTAAGTATCTTATATGTAGGTACTTATTACTTTCACTTACCTATATATGAAATATATAGTAAGTGGAAGTATTGCGATCGTGAAAAATTTCGACTTCCGGTTTTCAACGGAAATACACGTTTTGGGGTCCCCTGAGTCGAAATGACCAAGTCCCGCGAAATGGTCTGTGTGTGTGTGTGTCTGTGTGTGTGTGTGTGTGTGTGCGTGTGTATGTGAACAGACTAGCTCAAAAACTATAAGCCGTGCGAATCTGAAATCGGGTATTTAGTGTATGTATATGCCCGTGATGTGACAGCAAAAATTTCATCATAATTGCTCAAAGGGAGGGGGTACTTTATTTAATAACTTTTTAAGTTTTTTTCGATTTTCTCAAAAACGGCTCTAACGATTTTGATTAAACTGAGTATTTGAACTATTTATATGCCCGAGATATGACTGTATAAATTTCATCAAAATTGATCAACCGGAGGGGGGACTTTACTTAATAAATTTTGTATAATTTTCACGTGTCTTTTTAGTTACTCAAAAACGGTTTTAACGATTTTGATCAAACTGGGCATTTGATGTATGTGTATGCCAAAGATGCGATAGCCAAAATTACATCAAAATTGATCAACCGGAGGGGGGACTTTACTTAATAAATTTTGTATCATTTTCACGTGTTTTTTTTATTTACTCAAAAAAGGCTTTAACGATTTTGATCAAACTGGGTATTTTGATGTATGTATATGCCAAAGATGTTATATCCAACATTTCATCGAAATTGGTCAAACGGAGCGGGCACTTTATTTCATAATTTTCTTCCCAATTTTTACCTTTTTTTGTCGATGATCTCAAAAACGGCTTTAACAATTTTTATCAAATTCGTCATGTTAAATAGAAATTAGGTGTTATTTAATATCAGGTAAGCTTTATCATTATTAAAATGTTTTGAGGGGGCTTTTCTGGGGGGGAGGGTCCTTTTTTGTTTGTTCCTTAATAAAGTACCTTTGTTTTTGTTTATATGGTTGGAGACGTTAACTGTCTCTCGTTACGCCTAAAAATAAGAAATGGCTAACTATGAGATATTATAATTATAAAGAAAACATATAGAGAAGAAAAAAATAAAAATATTCCGTCAACTCATAAAACACGCTGAGCCCGGGCATGCGAAGTACGCTCTTTATGACATACCATTATTCGTAATTAAAGCCGTTCTGTTCATTTGAAAAGTGGCAATTACAAAACGCATTAATTTCTAATCTAAGTAAGTTTGTAAGTGAAAGTTGTGTGTTGCGCGCACGCACCAGATTTTTTTTTATTTTATTTTATTTATTTTTTTAAATCTTTGTTAAGAGATCGAATCACATAATTAGGATTTTCGGCAAATAAAAACAAGACAACAAAATATTTAAATTAGGGCTATTTTTTAATATTTAGGAAGTCGGGGGGGAAAAAAAAAAAAAAATTATGAATATATAAATAATTAAAAAGAATATATATATAGATATAGAGCAAGAATGTATTAGATATATTTTTAAAAAACCTTCTTGGGATAGAAAGGAGAATATATTCACTAAATTTCCATCATCGCCCAAGGCTGTCGATATGTTTACTGCTATGTTCTTTTTATTTAATATTCGACTGTAGAAACTACAACCCTGGAAGATATGCTCTACAGTTAGCCTCTCATCGCACTTTTGACATATTGGCGGTATTATTTTATATATTATTACCTTAACATTTTTTATCAATTTTTTTTTCTTATCTTGTAATTCTCCTGTAATCCTCTTGTAATCTATAGGCTTGATGACCCAAGGGTTTTACGCCTCTAAGCCCTAACAAATAAACAAACAAAGAAGAATTAACAAGTGTTTAGTTTTCCATTTTTTTTTATGATAGATGCTCCAAAAATTAATGAAAACTAAGCTTTTTATCCTTACAGCTTTTAAACATAACATTCACAATCAGTGAATTAGGTAATATAACTTATAAAACAACGCATCTTCTTCTGTAATATGTGGAACTAACATTCATGGTATTCCCATGCAAGTGAATTTGTTTGTATATTTTTTTATTCCAATAAATATTTTTACATTTTTTCTAAACTTTTCGTGCAATAAATTACGCGAGTATGGGCATTTCGACCCATCTACTGATCATTGCAAAATTTCTTGTAATAGAAATTTGATATATGAGAACGGGTTCGAAACCCCCTTGTGAGCATGTAGTAATGAATTAACTAGTAATAGTTCACTTTGAACCCTAATGGTAACGTGCCAATTACTGAGCTAAATGACCACATCGTCCCCCCCCCCCTCACTTTCCGACTGGCCTGTTTCATGTTGTGTTGTATTGTTGAAGTCATGTAGTATTGTTTAATTGGTCTTTGTTGTTAGCTGTCTCTCACTAGTCAGTAGGACTCTTTATTCTTGTATCTTTCATCGATTGACTAGATTTTTAAATATTTTCTGCTCCTGAACAGTTTAAATTTCCAATTTTGCCAAACATTATTTACGTCAGAAGGTCTTGTTTTCTATGCTGGTGGATACATACTAGGGGACTGGCCATGAAGTAGGTTCTTTTCAAAACTCAGCAGTGGTGGAAGAAGGAGGTTTTCCGCGTTCCATAAGATATATCGCTCATGTTCGATACATTGAAGAAAACATTATAAAAAAAACAGTCGATAGTAAAATTCATCAGTCAGTCGCCATTTTTTCCAATTGCCATTCCTGTCCGCATTAAGGTGTACTGCAGCGGGACATTCTTTTATCTCCGGTATTGTAATGAGTATTCTAATGAAGATCAAGGAGTAGAAGTCAGAGCTCCCTGGGCTGAGAAGAGGAGCGGAGGGGCGAGCTGGTAAATAGAAGAGGCGATACCGCAGAAATCCGCAAATCAATTTGCCCACAAAAGCAAATCTATTCAAAATTCAAATTCAGTTTTATCCTTAATAACTTTAATTAACTCCCAGAAATATTGTAATTCTTTATTGAATAAAATTTCATCTATTAACACCAAATTTTTCTATATATTGTTATATTTAACCTACACAGTCCATCAATTAAGTCAATACAATAAATTCACTTTTTTTCAAAGCTGCCAAATTGGTTGAAGCTTAATAATTTATTTCAAAAAGACAGTTACATTTACATGAGGTAAATCAAATATCTTTCTCCTTTTTCGCACCTTTTAGTCGTCATTGATCAGAAATATACCAGTAAGATTCAACTGTTATATGTAATATGATAAGTAGATAGGCCTACTACGGTTATACTACTTTCAGGCTCAAAAATATTATACTATGGCAAACAAGAATTGAAAAGGATCAATGAAGTCAAAACAAATATCTTAGTAACATTTCGGCCGCCCTGTCATTATCTAACAGTTAATCTAGCATAGGTCGCCATCCTAATACCTAACTAGAAGTCAGATTATGAATGGATGATGATCGATTTGCCGAACTTAAATGATTTAACAAATGGAAATTTAAGCAAATTATTCCTGGTGTATACTTCAACCGAATTTCTTAGATCAACTGAATCCAATACTTTAGAGGCCCAATTAAAAATTGGATTTTAGTTAGATAGCTCGATTCGAAATTCGAATGAAGCCTAGCTATAAAATATTTTACGAACCAACCAAATCATTTGTAAGTATTGTTACTTGTTGTTGTGGGTCTAAATAATTTTGATTTTGACAATAAGAAAATAATAATTCACAATGTCAAACGAACAATAAAATTTAAATAAGTAAGAAAATTATCAACTTATAACGCACAGTAGCACCAAAGTAACCACACGATTCGATCTTCAGAGCAAGCAACTGTCCAGTACATCACTCCTTACATTTAGTCTGAATTTGAACATTCTAGAAGTTTTCATTGAAGAATTCATTAGAGCATTCCCCACAAGCATAGAAGATTCTCGAACAATCACGAATATGTATTAGAACAATTTGTAACTGTTCCAATAGAAAGTCTAGAGCTTTTTTGAATTATGATTTTTTTTTTCGTTTGACGTTACAGTATACAGGATAATGATATTTTTCTTCAGCTAACTAAATATTTTTTATATTTCATTTCATTTTATTGAATAGTTGAATTAGTTTTATCAGGTAGATATAAATTTATTTTTAAAAAATTACGTCGATTGCTTAAAATCAAAAACTCCATATATGGTTTAGTTCGGATTTTATTTTTATTTTTAGTCGAATATATTAAGGGAAAAGCAAAACAGTCACAATCGTTTAAAGAAACCTTTGTTGAATAAACGAACTTTTTTAGCGAGAAAAAAAAAAAAGCAGTAAACTTTATAATTTGATGATTAAAATTTTACTAATAAGCTCTTTGTGAGTAATGGATGGGTTCGGCTAAATCCCGGATTAAACTTGTGATAAAATATTCTCTTTTTCCCCTAAAATTTTTTTGTAGTTGAACCTTTTTCGAAGGGTGGAGGCTGAAACAAAAAAATAAATAAATAAATAAAAAAAGTAAAAAACAAGGCCTGAGGGATTATTGGACAGAATCGTTGTGAAAATAAATTTTAAACTTAATTCGACACAACTCTGAAGTCTTTAGCCGTCAAGTTTGCTGGTGCTTCCGGTGTTTCAGGGTAAAGTTTTCAACGGGATCCTCCGACTCAATGGATATGGACCCTTTCCGTTTAGAGGCTCTTGGAGTCCCTGAGGTCCAAGGGCATGTCCTCCACTGATGACAGATCAAGAAAGCATTGTTTCTAAAGTTTGTGTAGAACCTCGTCGCTATTCCTCGAGAAACTCATGCTATGTTTTGTCTTCCCAAAAGGAAATCCGCACTAAATAAATCTATAGCTATACAATCAGTTATGCGCAATTTATTAATCCTTTAATAAATTAAGTTCTATCGCTGTCTAAAAACTTAATATTTTCACAGTGAAACAGTAAAGTTGACAGTATAAAAAAAGTGTAATTAGTTATAATAACTACCAAGAAAGAGTAACAAAGTAAATACAGTGAGTAATCACTTGTTTATAACATTTAAGAGAACTATTTAAACAAGCTGCAGTTAGTGAATACGAGAAGGCAGCCATTCTATACGATAAAACGCTAGTGTATAGTTAAAAAAATAATTAATATTATTTAAAATTACAATTAAAAATAATTATATTACGTTACAATAGTTTTATCAGTTATAACTTTAATAGTTATGAATAATGTTAAATCGAATTGAGTTCCAACAATTAATGTTTATCTGAAAGGGAATAGAGAGAAAACTATTTTCATCCAGTTTCCTATATCCTTCGAATCCCAAGAGCCGCACCTCGGGGAGAAGGGATAAACTTTATGTGGTACTTTACTCTCGGAAAGAATCCAGAAAATTCAGGTCAGATAAGCAATCCCTCGCTGGAACAGAGTTGAAAAACATTGTAACTGACGTGTATTATATGTAGTACTTTCGGAGAATCATTTTTCTTCTTTAAGGAAACTCTAGGGCTTTATTCTATTGCTGATGAAAATGGATGTCTCATTAAATTAGGATAGTTTTTCCTACTTGCTTTGTGCCAAAAAAAGAAAAAAAATTAAAATATTTCTACGAATAATAATAATAAATTACATTCAATGTGGGTCGCACTATTATAACTCTTATAAACTGTTGGTTCGAAGCTAAACAACCCTTATATTGAATTAACTTTTTTTATTTCATCTGATGTTTTGGGCTATTTGCCCATCTTCAAAGATCAAAAATATTCACTTATTTACACTTGGTTTGTAATTTTCAAAAATAAAACTAAAAATCCTTAATTTTTTCATATTTCCCTCACTTACTAATTAAGGCCCTACAGAACCTTTTTCAGTCGGTGTGGAATGAGAAGAAGATCTCGGATGAGTGGGAAGAAAACATAATAACTCCTACTCACAAGAAGGGAGCACAGACCTCATTCGAGAAGTATAGGCCGTTATGTCTCTCTTCCGTAGTGTATAAGGTGTGCACAAGGATTCTTGAACAACGTTTAAGAACCCATGTTGATAAGAATTTAGAGTAAGAACGGGCGGCTTTTCAACCAGGTAGACAAACGCAAGACCACGTCTTCTCCCTAAGTATGGTTGTAGAGGAAATTTGGGATCGGGGTCGCAATGTTTATCTCGGATTTCTAGATCTGAAAGCAGCATTTGATACTATTCCTCGCCAGGAAATGTGGAGGGCGCTTAAGCAAAAGCGGATACTTCAAAACTGAATAAGTGCCATTGGAGCTGTATATGAGGATCCTAAAGGAATAGTACGCCTGAATGGAATGAAATCTTCTCCCTTTAAAATGTGCAGGGGTGTCAGACAGGGGGATAGCCTGAGCCAACTACTTTTCAATATAGTTATGGATGAGGTATGGAAGATTTGTAAAAGGAGAACTCCACGGACTACAGTGGGGTATTGGAATTTCATCCCTGTACTCATCCAGAGCTTTATTTATGCGGATGATATTGTGATAGTAGCTGATAGCCCTGACCGACTACAAACAGCTGTAGAGGAGTGGTATGAGGAGCTGAGAAGGAAAGGTCTACAGATCAACCCAGCCAAGAGCAAGGTAATGCACATTGGAAGAGATATACAGGAACTAAATATATTATGCTGCGGTGAAAAATTAGGGACGGTAGAATGCTACGAATACTTAGGGACTGTTATTAGCAATAATGGGAGAATCGACCAGACGGTGCTGAACCGGATAATGAAATCCAATGGTATATTCTGCCATATATCCAACGCTCTAATTGGGAAGCAAGGGTTAAGCCGAAAAGCCAAAATGAAACTCTTCAAGACAGTGTTCCTTCCAGTCTTACTATACGGGTTAGAAAGTTGGACAGCTCTTGACTGTCCTTTTTAGACCCTTCCTTGGACCCGTAAATACGTACACTTATTTATTTAAGCCTATATGGACAAACTTCACACGATTTCTGAGAAAACCTACTTTCTTCCTGTTCCTGATATAAACTTCTAAATTTTCAACCGAAATTGTTAGGATTCATCACAAAAGCACTCTGCTATGCGAAAAACAAAACTTTACGTTCGTACCTCAATCTGCCAACAGTTGACTAACACATAACGACGTTTTATGATTGTTTCTTTTTATTAATATGGACAGTAAGAATCAGTTCAAAAAGAGATATGGATGGCATTCTCCAGGGTGCGAGGACCCACTTAAACAACCGTGATAATTTAATCAAGCCAGGAGAGGGTTGTTGCTTGGTTATTGTCTTCACTAAGCCACTATTTCCTAAATGGCTTTGCTTCAGTTTAGAAGATTTGCTTCAGATTAGAAGATTTGAAAATAAAATTCATTTTCAAAATATTTGAAATCAAAATATTTGAAAATAAAATTCAGTTTAGAAGATTTTGCTTCAGTTTAGAAGATTTGAAAATAAAATAGTTAAAGAATCAATAGGCATTAGGACAACAGATTCAAAACATCACTGGGCAGATTCAACAAGCCTAAGCTCCTTGAAGAGCGAATGGGTTTTAGGAAAGGCAGAGGCTGTAGGGATTGTATTTTCACTCTGACTGGTACGATTAATATTCAATTAAGATTGATAAAAAGAAAAGTCTTTTCAACTTTCATCGACCTTAGAAGGGCCTTCGATTTCATTCCGCACAGTAATTTATGGCATAAACTTCATAGTTATGGAATAAAAGGGAAATTTTTGAGGATAATGGTGAAATATTACGATGTCGCTACATTCAGTGTCTCAGACGGGGTGCAACTAACAAAAGAAATGAACGTATCAGAAGGGGTCCTACAAGGTGAAATTCTTAGTCCGCTTTTCTTTTCTCTTTACATCTCACATATTATCACTTTCTTTAAAGATAAAAATTCAAATGATAAACAGAATTGGTGGTAACGACCTGTTAGTTCTATATAATGCTGACGATATGGTTTTCCTCTCCTCAACTCCGCTAGAAACACAATTAATCCTCAATAATCTTTCAGAATACTGCAAAGCCAATTCATTGAAAGTTAACACTAATAAAACAAAATTTATGATATCACACAAAGGGAACCGTCTAGGAAAGCACAATACCTTTACTATGAGGGCTCCATCATTGAGGTAGTTAAGAACTTCAACTATCTAGGGACAATAATATCTTCGTCAGGCAAATTCAGGCAAGCCTGCAATGCTCTTTGATGAAGCACGCCGCTGCAAACGCAAAAGTTAAAAGTATTTTCCGAAATAGTAAATCAGACAACTGGGATACTAAATGTTTACTATAAGAGTCGCTTTCTGTAAGCGTACTGCTTTATATGGATGAAGTCTGGGAAAGCCAATATTCAGATTTAATCGAAAGAGGACAATTAAAGTTCATCAAATATCTTTAAAGTTACCCCTTAACACGCCCAACTTTTATGTAAGGACTGAAACTGGCAGAGTACATGCCCTATTGAAAATATTTGAAAGAATGCTTAACTGGTGGATAAGATTAATTGAGATGGAAGAAGAACAACTGCCCAAAATGTGTTATCAACGACTTGTTGAGCTCAGTTCAAACGGAAATGTGCCATTCGATTGGGTCAGCAGCTCATAAAATTGCTCTTCATGATTGGGGTTGGGGATGTTAGGTATCATCGAAATAATCTAGAATTTATTAAAAATTGTAAAGTAAATCTTCTAGAGGCAATGTCGAAGGAGCATAGATTTTGACAGGGTTGCCCACTCAGAATTTAACCTATATTATCTGAATATAGTAACTTTTAGAAATCCAGCCAAGATTATTTGTTTCTCAATACTCATATAAATAAAATAAGAGTGGTCGTTCAATTGAATAGATCCGCCGAAAAACGTTCTAAGCGACAAAATTGCCGAAGTGGCACTTTTGGGTGAATGTATTAAAATGTATAATAGTACGTCATAGTATGATCTAGTACTCCATTATGTCATTTTACATGTATACATAACAAATCACATGAGAAGAAAAAATCACCTACAGAACTAACAATAACTTTAGACTATGATTTTATTTCACTGATTACACAACATTGCATATTTGTCACTTAGACGTTTTTCGGCGGATCCATTCAATTAAGTATGGCGGGAATTAAATATGCACGCTTATCAATTAAAAGTAAACACAGGTTATTTAATATCAATCAGTTATGTGAGTCCTGTAACACCAATTCCAATGACGAAAAGAAACACTTTTTTCTGACCTCTTCAGCTTTCGGGGACCTCAGGCAGTCTCTGTTGTCCAGATATATTAAACAACTTGGCACCCCAGAACTGGTTTTAGAAGACCTTTTATCTGTAAAGGACATAGACAAATTAAACAATATTTATTTATATGTAGTCCTCGCACTCAACACTGAGATGTAATGAAATATTTCAGTCATTTCATTTGTTTTATTTTATTTTTTTACGAATTAGTTAAATTAATTTATTTAAGAATGTAATTTGCATCTCTTTTTCCTTTTTTTCGTTTTTTCGTACGAAAAAACAAGGACAAACATATTTTTTTTGTTTTGATCCATATTTTGAATTATTTTGTGGATAGTTTATTTTTTCTATTCATTATTAATTAGCTTTAGTTCTCTTACGGATAACATGTTTCGATGTGTTTTAAAACATTGATGTTTTTCTTCTGATGAAAAATTAAGATAAAACGGGGGTAGGGGGATTTCAAGTGGGGAACTTTTATTTGTTAAGGGCCTATATGAATAAAATTTCGCAATATATCAATCAGATTTATGTAGAAGTACAAATACATCTTTTTCTATTAAAAGATATACTATAAAGTAACTGAAAAAAGTTTTTATTATAAAACAAAGTCTTGTTATATCTATTAAATCTATTTCTGCATCCTATTAGACGAACACTGATTCAACTTTATGGGCGAAACAATGTTTTAGAGTATTCTGAAACAATGTTTGGTAGTTTGACAGTTTATCAATTGTTTCGAAACTGTTGTTCAATATTGTTAGGAAACAATCTTTACATTGTGGTAAATGAGGAAGACAGAAATCTTTTAATAAAACTATATTAATATTCTAATAATACAATATCTTCTAATTGAACGTCATTACATTACAAATTGGGTGTCTCAACAATTCAAGCGCAACTAACTCAAGATCAATTCCATATCCATACCATGCTTTGCAAAATTATTTGGTTTTATACTGGGAAATCTCTACTGTCACCTTCCTATTATCTACGAGTAAGGGGAACATTTAAAAGGAAAAAAAATGTTTTTATATATTTTGAATGAAAAAAAAAAATTCATCGAACATCACAGCCACACTATAAACTATTAAGATTTTCAAAATATTATAATTTAATTATATTAAATAAACAAAGCTCAGAAATTTCACCTTAAAGTTCTCGCTACAAATTATTCTGTTTATTTGATTAGTTGTATTAATTTAAAAAAAAAATTATTAAACCATTTCAAATACAATTATATCTTTATGTATATAAAAATCTTGGAGGTAAGATCAGAAACTACTCAACCGATTTTGATGAAATTTGGCTCATTGTGTGTAATTTTGTCCAACTTAAAAGATACGATCATTTTTATCTCGAATATTGGCCTCGATATTTCTCTTTTTGCAAATTAAATGCTTATTATACTACAATTGGGTATTGTTATTTTTAAGTTCTATAAATTTCCAACAGATGGCGGTGTAAGTTGATTTATTGATTTATTTATTAAGTGTTGTATAAATATTGTATAAATCTATTTTTTCCGGCTTGGACTAGGAAAATCCGTGTTTTTCCCATGTGTGGCCTTTTCACATGTAGAGAAAACATCGAATCTATCTGTTTCAGCAAAAGACAGGTTAACCAGAATCATTGTGCACCTATTAGTATAACCTCTAATACGATATCTCATATCAAGGTCAATAGAGACAAGGTGGGCTCACTTTGTAAGGGGCAATATGACTGCTCGAGAACTATGACGTAGATAGTTGGACGCATCTGTGAATTTATCAATGAATTGATAATGTATTAATAACCTTGGATAGCCAGTGGGAATATGTGTATGTTATAATTGTATACTATCAAATAAGGTATTATAATTTCTTTTAACTAATTAATTAAGTTTTTAGTTAATAATTTGATGAAAAGATTTAAATCATTTTACAGTACGTGGTTTTTGATAAATATAGGATGGAAGATATGCGCAGTCGCTATATGCAAGAACACCAAAACAAATTCACCACAATTTTCACTTCATAGGTAAGCTTAAGTCTTGAACTCTTAAGAAATTCTTGCGATCGACATCCGATTCAGGTAGCCCCTCATCATGTGACATTGGTGGAGCTGATCATCCTGATACCTTTATTGATGGCATGAGGTACATTGGGGGATGGCTAACATTCAAATTTAAAAAACATATCCCCAATTGAGTGCTGACTCCTAACATAACATACACACATACTATTTACCACCGTGGATTAAACATCTATCTTTTGGGGGAATCACTAATCCGGCAGCTGACTTCATGAAGGATTTGTGTAAAATCGAAAGTCGAAAACCAAAAGAGAAAATTTTTTAAAGAAAAGAAAAATAGTTTAGAAAACAACCTCAATTCTGCTAAGACAAACTTCCCTAACAATACCCAAGATAGTAGTGAAAAATTTGTGAAATTGCGTTTGAGCATAAGACTGAAATATTTGCTCAGCAAAAATGAAAATTTAAAAAAAAAAAAAAAACAAATGATGAAGAAACAAAAATAAATGATGTAATATAATAAAATATATTATAATTATTGTTATAAAATTTGTATTGTGTGTTCATGTAATTTTATATTTTGAATATATGTTTTTATATAAATAAATTGTTTAATGCACATATATTGTTTTTTTTTTCTACATTAATATTAATAAGCAATACATTTTATTGATGTTTCTTTACCTACAATGGATTTTTATAAATTTTATAAATGAAAACTATTTCTATAACTTCTAGGTTTTTTATTTATTTATTTATTTTAATTAATAAATCTTTCCTGGTTGAAATTATTAATTCATTAGCGAAAATCCAATGATTGGTCACACCAGATTTAAATAATCACTGAGAGAATATAATTTATTGTTATGTACATGCAAGATTATTTCAGCATTATGAAAAGAAAAACTAATTTTTGTATTCAATAAAAGTCTGATGTTCGTGAATAATGGTCGGGTTTGCGGAAATAAAATCTCAATAGAGAAAAAAAAAATTTAAATATTGGAAAATATTAATGTTTTCACTTTAACCTATAACGAGAAATTATAGTATTTAAAGAGAATTAAATACTAGGAGAATCATGCGTCCGGTGACGTAAGCGGGAAGAGGTTGTGCGGGTTTGCCTACCCAAGTGAGCCCACCTTGTCTCTATTCACCTTGATCTCATATACTCGTAATCATGTATCATATTCTGAATTTAATTAATAAGTATTATGGCAAAAGATTAATTTGGTATGTTTTTGTTGTCTATTTTGATTATATATTGATGATGATTTTGATGATTTGAAATATAAGATGTAATCAATAAAAACTTTAACCCATCTAAATTCTGTACAAAACAATTTTGAATTTGGCGTAAAGTTCTACTTTAAATCCCGTTGGTTTTTAGATTAGCTGAAACATTTTTATCTCTATCAATGAATTTTTATTGGACTATTGAATAGAATAGGATATCACTAATTCAACTCATTATAGCTTAGCTACTGAGCCACAACAACGCGTGGTAGGATCAGCTCTTATATTATAAATAGACTAACCCTGTCTATTTTTTTTTTTTTTTTTTTTTTAAATATTTATATACATAATCATCGAAAATTCGGTTGCTTATAAAATGAACCAAGGATTGTTAATAAATAATTTATAAGTATGTAGGAGTATCTTGGTGAATGAATTTTGAATTTCTTAATCTTCAAGCGCTAGAATTGGCTTGTTAAGTAGAGTGGAAACCCCAACTTCCAAGGAAATATTTTAACTGGCGTTCCTTGTTGGTTCCAAGAATATATTCTAAGAAAACTGATCTGCTCACAGGCTAGAAAAAGTATAAGAAATAGCTTAGATATTCAATATACTTATAGAAATGTTACTGGATTATTATTGTTACAAGATAATAACTTGTTCGGTTATTGATAAAATCTACCCTATTAAACAGTTTTTTCTAACAATTCGAAATTCGGGTGAAATGAATTTCACTGCTCTATAGAGAATAATTGTGCCCAAATGAAATCAACTATCCTTCTAAGCACAATTAGACTATATTAATAAATGTTGTTTTTTGTTGATGGTTACATTATTTAAACCTTGGCTGGTATCTATGTCATCACAGTGATTACAGAAGTAATTATTGCACTCGTAACAATAAAAGACCCATTTTTGTTCAAAGTTCATTTCTTATATCGTCGTTGATTCTGCCAAAGGTCAAATGTCAGAAATTTTTGATTTTCCGATTTCATTGGATTTTTAATCAAAACTAGTAGCTCTAGGGTCCTAAAAGACGACATAGGTCACCGTCCAATAGAGAAGAAGAATCATGCACAGTGAACAAATACCTATTCTAATATCAGGATTCGCTCGGTCATTAATCCTGAGTGACACCATCCTATAAGGATAAATTGAACTACAACACAAAAAAAGTTTTACAAATGAATAAAAAAAAAAAATTTAATGTTGCTTTCGATAATGAAACACAAAAACTAAAAAATGAAATGCAAATAAAATGATTTTTTTGTCTTCCTAAAAATCAGCTGTTGATGAATTGACATATGACCTTTTGCAGTATCAAGCATACCGTCCTTGAACCAAACCTCTATTTACTGACATCCTGGAAAACCACACCACGATTCTCGATGAGATATACGGGGAAGGTTCATCACTCCTATGCCCGGTCGGTGTGACGGGCCTCACATACCCGGGGGTGGAGGTACACTTGGACTGCGTGGTGTTCATTGGTGGGCGGTCACCCGAATGGAGCGGTCACCCATCCAAGTACTAACCATGATGGACGTTGCTTAACTTTGATTACCTATTGCAAGCGCCCTTGTCCACTCGGCCATCCCGGCCCCTTTAAATATTATACTCTCAATTATTATATTAATACTTTGTTCTCTATTAAAGTAAAACAGAACATCCTTATAATTTTTACATGAAAACTAATTTTTTTTATCCATCTCTTCCTTACAGAAAAAATAAATAAATGTTCGTAGTCTGCAAAACTGATACAAGATATTTAATATAATCAAAAATATTTCGAATCTTATTGTTAATATCTCATTAGAATTGTTTATGAAAAGCTGAGGTCTGCTCAGAGTAAATTATAATGCTTTAAATTTCTTGGTTATGGATAATAAGTTTTAGCAGTCGATATACCGCAACGCAGATGGTCCCTCAAGTTGGAAACCAACCGAAACAACTTGCTAACTAAATCTATACACTCAATTGAGGTAGTTTGAATTCGTATTGAATTACACCATCCAACAAATATTAGCCATTTCATATATCATTATAAAAGTTATTTAATTATCTCAGGGAACCTTGCAATAATATAGGCTGATTAGGGATTTATCTACCATCGTTTTAAAAGAAAAAAAAAGAAAGAAACTAATTTGATGAAGTAGGTAGTAAGAAAGATAGTCGTATTTTGTATCGGCAAAAACACATCTTTTAGAAATAGTACAATATACATGATATAATACTAAAATATTAAATAATTATAAGGGCACTAATGACCCTAGTCGTTGAATGTCCCCAAAAACGACACTTCCTAACTTAACTAATATTTTTCAGATTGCATTAAAAGTAAATATGTTTTAAATAAATAACTTCAAAAAATAAACTATAAAAACATCTAAATCTGAGGACTTAAGTCGGCTAATCTTTTTAATCAAGCTAATCTTTCTCAGTTAACTTATCGATGGCTCAATTCAAAACAAACAACTGGTTAATCAATGGTTTTCAGTTTTTCGTTATACCTGTAGCCTGTGTTTCCTTCTTCTTCATATTAAAAAATTGACACATGTCTAAAGTACTCCAGCAACAGTGAAAACATTGATACTTAAGTATGGAATGTTTTATTTTAATTTATCAATCAACCTAAAAACTGCAACATTTAGGTTCAAGGTGTCTTCCGGAAATTATATGGGAATGTTCGATTTTTAAGGGAAAATACGGAAATTTTTTTCCAACCATTTTAAAATTAAGATTAAGATTTCCTTTAACGACGTTCAATCCAAATTGTGGGCTCGTTATGACCTAATCAGGATTTACGAAAACCATTCTAACCTTTGAAATCCTCCCACCCCCTTTTTATCTTAATTTTTCATAAAAAAAAAAACATCGATGTTTTAAAACACATCGAGACATGTTATCCGTTAGAGACCAAAAACGAATTAATAATGAATAGAGAAACAATGGATCTAAACCAAAAAAAATATGTTTGTCCTTTTTTTTTTACTGAAATTTGTTTGATAAACTTACTTGATAAACTGACTACTTACAAGTTTGTTGAAAACAATCGAGCTCATTTATCTCAAATCATTGATTTTAGTCTCACAAATGCAGCATGACAGGTGCATATACTAAAGCTACAAACTTTTCAGTCACTTTGTTGGCAAGTAACAAAACTTTACATACTGACTCACAACAACCATCCATATAACAACTCAGATGAACTCTGTATTCTGGCTTTCATAACTAATTTTACGAAAAAAAAACAAGAGATTCAATGATAGACAGCAAAAAACCTATCCTCTTGAATAAAGTTAAAAAGTATCCAATGCTGTTGGATACTTACTATCCTTATTCCTGACAATCTTTGCCTTTACTTTTTTAAAGTTACATTTAGAATTATTATTAGAAGGCAATATTATGTTCAGGGGAATATGTATGTATTTTAAACGACACTATTGGCATTTTTATTCAAACTCAGATTTTGGATTTTGTATTATAATAGTTTTATATATATAAAACTGTTATAATACAATTGTTACTACTATTTTAATACTATTGTTATAATTATTATTGTATATATATAATAAACTGTTTATTTTACAAAATAAAGATACAAGTTCCAAACATAGAGGCATGGACAATGTCAGTCTGCCAGGTTGACCATATTTTTACAACATTCTTATTGCTTTTAAAACATATGGGATTCAAGCAAAATTTAGAATTATACATAGAGACCAAACTAAAGAGAATTGACAATTAAATACAGAATTAACATTAACCAAACAAATGCCATAACAGAACATTAAATAAATGATAATTTATCCTTCGATGAATAATCCTAATATAAATTATATATTTTTTTATTTACTTTTTTACTCGTTATTAAATTTGTTGATTAAAATTTATCTGTATTTAAAAGCTTCAATGGTTAACCAATATAATTTTTTCCAATTCTTCCCATTAAGATATCCAATAACATTATCCTTACCAAGAATACTTTGACTGAACCATTTAATCCTGAACTCCATCAAACTAGGATATAGCTAAGAAATGATGATGAAGTCCTCATTTAGCCCCATATCGTGCATTTATTATAGGGTCATTCCATATCAAGTGGTCCAAAGTGGTTGCTCGATCAGAGAACTCGAAATATAGAACAGACTTTAAGGAAAACAGTTGTGTTTGAATTATTAGTCTATGACTTACCATCCTTGAGAAAATGAGTTTTTCTTCATTGTTAAATAAGCAAGAAAATGACCATTTTCAAAAATTCGTTGCTACTAATGTACTCAAATATACAGGTTGAAATTTCTTGCAGTTGATTTATGTTGCATGTAAGCATAACATGTAAAAAAATGAGATTTTTATCAACTAACCCACCAGAGAGAGATATTGGAGCCTAAAGTTAACAAATAATTAAAAAATGTGAAGTTTAAAAATTCATAAAAAAATAATGTGAAGCATATACGGGTTAAGAGTACTTTTAATGAAAGCTACTTAGTTAGGTTTATTATCATGCCAAAAATCAGCTTTGGCGTACATGCCCTTATAACCAAAACTTACCCTCAAAAACGGTGTTTTGAGAATTTAAAGCAGTTGTTTTCAATAGCACTTTTCAAGTAATGGATTGTGAAATATTCAAATAATAAAGAGAACACGAAATAGAGACCAGACTTTAAGGAAAACAATTGTGTTTGAATTATTAGTCTATGACTTACCAATCTTGAGAAAATGAGTTTTCTGTGAGAGATTAAAAACTCAAAAATCGGCCTGAAATGTGAAACAAAAATGGCTGCCCTTTTGAAACGGTTGGTCCTAAAAATTTTTTAAAAATTGATTTGAACTACTGATTCCTTACGTAATTGGTGGTAAAATTATAATTTTTTTCTAAAATGATCGAGCAACCACTTTGGACCACTTGATATGGAATGACCCTATAGCATTCTTCTGAACGTCCAACAGAATGGTTTAAATTCAATAATTGACCACGGATTTTGAAAATAGTTTTAATAAAATGTAAATTATTTTTATCTGAGTAAATGCTATTATCGCTCAAATTAATGCTTAATCCTTTATATAACGAATGGAATTTTTATGTATGCGATGGACGGAATCAAATCAGATTTAAAATTATTTAACCGACTTCGAACGAAAGAGGAGGTTACTCAATTCGAAACGTATGTGA
The DNA here is from genome assembly GCA_911387785.2 of Aelia acuminata. NCBI lineage: Eukaryota > Metazoa > Arthropoda > Insecta > Hemiptera > Pentatomidae > Aelia > Aelia acuminata. The sequence continues at coordinate 150,011,768 of OU426979.1, read as the reverse complement.
CTTTATTTTTGTGCCTTTTTTTTATTTTTTTTTTTTTTTATGTATGTTCACCGATTACTCAGAGATGGGTGGACCAATTGGAATGAAACCTTTTGCATCTTGTAGAGTATTTTCCCAAAGTGGTCCCATTTAAACCTTTTTGGGGTTCCTAATTTATTTAAGAAGTTATCGGGAAAAAACATGAAAATAATTATTTAATTATCGCTCAAATTGTTTACTTATTGGAAAAACATATGGCATATATAACATAAGGTATGCTCCAAGAAGCTATTAAAACTAATTGATAACTAACAAATCCATATATTGTATTACTGCTGGATGAATCAAATGGGAAAACCAACCAATCAAATTCAGAATCAAAAGAGTGGGGGGAGAACATGAGCAGTCTGTTAGTTATCGATGTGTTTTACGTGCGTGTTGGAACAAACCTATACATAACCTTAACTAATTTTTCAACATTAAATTTAAATGAAGATATAAATATCAGCAGAATATAATATCGCTGTCGTTTTCTGTAGCGATATTAGCTTAAATATTAGACAGATGTATATTCACCGATAACAGTAAACCTTCTTTATTTAGATCTAATCAACGTTTTGACACCATAATCATAAGACAACAAAATTCGTGGAATCCCAAGAAAGACTGAGTATTGGTAATCGTTTTAAAGCAGAATTTAAGACTTCTTCAAGTTCCCGAAGGATCGTTTAAATTTAAAATCGTAGCTATTATTGATTTAAATTAGATTTTGATTTCTATCTTTTATTGACTATGCACATTAAAAAAGAATACAATAATTCCTGGAAAAGCTCATTTTCAGTTGACTTAATAAAGGATTCAGATACTTCTTCCGGATACACTCAGTTACTGTTGAATATCTTGCCGGAGGTCTTGTGCCGATCCTTTAAGGGTGATACTTCTGTTATGTTATCCGGATTACTAGTATCGGTTTTTAAATTTGTTTCTACAACTATCAAGGCTTTTGCTGGTGTTCATCTATCAATAAAAACTACAAAATAAACTTGATAACTACCCGAAAACAACCTCATTGTATGAAAGTCCCCTCAGCAAAAATTTGGCAGTCATGGAAATGATTGTTAAAAATGATGATAAATGCTACGCCACTAGAATTGAAGCAACATTGTTTAGCAATTTATTTTCTGAATAATGTTTTATTACGAAGGATATAATTCATAGTACTTCGGTAATAAATTTAGTCAAAAATTCATCGAAAAGAATTACGAACATAATTGAATCAACCTTTGGAATATATATATATATATATATGTCTGTGGTTACTGACGAAATTGGACATACAGCGGATACACACTCGAGGAAAAATAGGTTTTCAATACAAACTGCCGGCTCAGCAGCGGATAAAATTCAGTGTAGGCCATTACGAACCAGTTAACCCGGCTCAGATAAAAAATATTGCCGTTCTCAGCAACGGTGGTGTTACGGCCGCGAATAAAGGTTAGCCACCACCTTAGCTTAGAGATCCCATCGCTCGAGGCCACAGCTGCTGCCCACATTAGCAGCCATATTACAGGTACCAGTAGCGGCAGTAAAGTACTTATATGATGATTGTAAGATTGGGAAAGGATGGGAGGGAGGCATGAAAGAAGGTGGTCGTAATATCTCCGTTGGGAACACTATGTATATTAAGTGCATATCATTAGGCTTACAAATAATATAACATCTTTTCAATGAAAATTTAACTATACTCGGCATTAATCCCCCACCATTAATTCTTCACCTCGGCATTAATTCTTGATTTAATAAAAGTATCTAGGGGGAAAGCCCCTGGCCGGTAAATCCCATACAGCCTATAAGGCGAGAAAGGGGAGGAACCAAAAAAAAATTCTTAATACTGTCATTGTCTTTGATTTTTGTCTAATAATTGTTTAGGATAATTCACACTGATATGTAAAATAGGGCGACGTTTATCCAGATTTTCATTAACTACAACCCAGCTAGTTATTAATGAAACTAAAATTTAATTTCGTTTTTAACTAGCTGACCCGTGCGAAGCATTCGCCTAATTACTAACCTAATTAAATTCCACGTAATTAAAGTACATACCGTATATTTAGTATCCTATAGAGCGTATTTAGGGTGTCATGGGAATAAGTAAGGGTTGAAGTAAAGATGCGCAATACGTTAATACACATATCGGTTTCGCTAAAAGTGAGTGCGATGATTCTATTGACCGAAATCCCACGCTTTTGCTTGTAACTCGCAAACGACGACATCAAGGAAAAGTGTAAATAACCGTCTAGTCAATAATCCGTCTCGACAAACTGAAAAAAATGACACCTTCGAAAAAGCCCTGCGACCATTTTCGCTGAGAATTGATGTTTTTCGCTTACAACTCCCAACGAAGGGGTTAATCGAAAAAATGTAAATGATCAAAAATGTTCTCCTTGAAAACCTGAAATGATTGACACCATTTAGAAACCTCTACAATCATTTTTCTTGCATTTCTGAAATGATTGACACCATTTAGAAACCTCTACAACCATTTTTCTTGCAAAAACGGCGGTTTTGCGCTTATAGCTGGCAATCGAAGGCGAAAATGAGTGATTTGCATATTTTTCCGGTCTAACGGTTAAGGAAAGCTTTAAAACGATTCCTCATTCATGTAATTTGACGAATTATTAAGTAAGCTACGGCGCACAGTGGTCCAAAAAAAACCTGATATCTATTATAATTACTTTGCTAGCGGCTTGGAACCACCCGTGTATTGATTTGTTGAGGTGCTGAATCTAATGAAATCAAAATCAGTGCAATGGAATCACCAGATCAACTACAAATTTGAGGTCAAAAAGTAAAAAATTTGTGTTTGATATAGTCTTATATGTTTCTTGAGGAGCCGAATCTAATGAAATCAGTATCAACGAAATCAGAGCATCATATCAAGTTAAAATTTGACGTAAAAAATAAAAATTTGAATAGATTTTTTTTATTTAACATTTTTATGAACAATAATACAAATAGGATATAATTATTTATTTTTGGTTAAATAAAGTGTATGTTTCCTCGGTTAGCTCTTTTTTCTTTTTATACTTGTATACTAGTCTTAAATCCGTTACACGAGTATATGGGTCGCTTCTTACAAATAATTGGTGGAAAACATCTTCATTTGTTGTGACTCGAGATATCTTCCTGGAATGATGTTCCCTGTACTGCTTATAATATTTGTTCCTACTCTCCATGAGCCTCTTCTGACAGGGAACCGATACAAAGAGCTGCGTGTTCAATCATGTCTGCTACATGGAAAAGAATTTTGTGGACGGTCGATGGGAGATAATACCAGGACGGGTACCGAGTCACTGCCATCTCAGCCGTTTCCGCTGCATACTTGCGAAATGCTGTAGTATCAATCGGGTACAGAGATCACATCTATTACTGTTTTTAATCTCATAATTAATTCTTCATTTATCCCTGTAATTTTCGCGGTTAATGAAAGATTTTCAAAAAGCAACAATAACAGCATCAAACTAATAAATAATAATAAATAAATGTTCCGCCTCAATTTTCAGGGGTGAGAGCTCTAGTGCAAAGGATCAACATACACTATAAGCAAACTGTGCAACTTCAAACAACCTACTTGTAGTTGTAGTTTATTTGATTATTTAAAATACAAAATAAAAGAATTTTTTTTTAGTATTTGAGAATTAAAATTAAAATAATTTTATTTTATTTTGGTATTTTAGAATTAAAATGAAAATAACGTGTGATTTATTTTATTTTAATTCTAAACCAGCCCCCCCCTAGAGACCTATAGGAGGATTTCTCTTAACTAATAGTTCCTCCCCAAGGTCATCCGCCCTCGCCACTCGCACCGTAGCTAAATGTTTAAATCCTTATAAATCCCAAAGTTGGCCGAAGTTGGCGCTGAAAATTTTACCACAGTTCCTCTACTACCTACACTTACATATTAAACCATTGCGACCGTAACGCAACGTAACGCAAACTTTTTATAAACCAACAAAGTCAAAAAATCAAACTTATTTTAGCAATGATTTCGAAAATTAATTTCTTCTCTAACTATTGATATTATTTAAACATGTTTAGTCCATAACAGTGCACATATAGGTGACACACTCCTGATGTATTGGGGAATATTTTATTGTCAATCTTATACAGAGTAGAAATTTTTTTTTATGTTGGTAGAAAAGTACGTTTTTTTCAATCATTAAAAAGTTCAATTTTACTGGTACACACACATTTTAATTTTGAACTAGTTAAAAAAATATATTCTTTCCATTGTTCTACAAGTATCTAAGTATTCGAAAACCAAGAAAAAATTAGGTTTGGGCTACTTTCATTTATGAGGTTTTTTCCCAGGTTGGACCACTGTGCGGCGCACAGTGATGCAAGGTACCGAAAAGCTGGTCAAAATATGAACAGGTTATTCAATTTGTATGAAACTTAATATATAAGGGTTTTTGAGGTCGCTGATTACGAATCCAAAGTTTAAAAAAAAAATGGCGGATTCAATAAGGCAAACATATATTCTTAAAAAATTATTGGAGAATAACAGCAATTTTAAATTACAATTGATATAAACATTTTTATTTCAGCTATTTTCTACAAAAAAATAATTTTTAAATAGAAAAAATAAAAGTTTTATAAATGTTAATTTAAAAAAAAAAATTTTTTTTGTATTCTCTTGTAATCCTTTTAATGACATTGTGAGTGACATTTTCCTTAAATTTTTATTCAACAACTAGACTTTACGTTATTTAAAAAAATTATTTGAAAAAGTTAAGATAATTAAAATACAATAATTACGATAAATAAAAAAAATAAAATACAATAATTAAGATAAATAAAAAAATTAAAATACAATAATTCAGATAAGTAAAAAATTAAATTATAACTTTTTTAAAATTAAATATTTTAAATTTACATATAAAAAATAGTTTATCTTGATACGGATTTTGTTAATTACAAAATAGTTAACCAGTTTTTTAAAAAATGAAAAATGTAAGCGTCTTATTTTTAACATACTTTAACACGTGTTTGTATTTTTTTTTTTTTTTTTTTACAAAAACTTACGGCCAAGCCGTAATGGCTGCTATTCGCAGCTGGTTTTTATTTATTTATTAAACAATAGTATAAACTACAATTTAAACTAAAATTTGTTACAGAACTCAGCAGAACTTATAACTTTTTCCCTAATGTTCTAAAACGTTCGCATGTAATTTTTCATTTTTTTCCACTCTAAATATTGTTAAAGTATTAATTTATGTATAATTATTATTGTTTGGGTATTATTTGAGTATTACAGAAGAATTCATTTTGCAGAATTGAAGAAGGTAGATTTTATGAATTTCTACAAATATTTCAAAACAACGTTACTCGTGAGAAGCTTACTTTAGCACTGGATTATAACCGCCAAGAATAAACAATAGACCCTTTTTAACTTTGCCGTTATTCATTTGAAATATCAGTCTATCCAATCTTATAGTTTGAATTTCCTAAAAAGAAACTTTACTTTTTGACTTTTGACCAGCTTTTCAGGGTTTTGCATCACTGTGCGGCGTACCGACAAATATATGAAAAATAAGAATGAGAAATATATGAAAAATGAGAAATAATATATATGATGATTATCCCTAGTGCGTTGATTATGCGGTCTTATTTTTAATTTTATGTAAATATTGTTACTTTATACTATTGACAAATATTCAAACACGATCAATAAATATCCTTGAAAATGCATGGGATATTGCATTTTTAAGGTAGTGTAATATGAAGGATTGCTGTTCATGATTATGAAGAAAAATCGCACCACTTAACAAAAATTGCGAGTTGAAATAATAATTATATTGTTATAATCGATGTTTCAATGATCGATTTTCAAACCGTCATAACAAGTGTAAAATTCGGAATAGCTCCGAAACAATTATGGAATTTGTCAGGTAACTATTCTATTTATTAATAATGAAAGGTAAAAAAATGCAATTCCCTTAAAAAAATATGTTTTTGCGCCCTTCAACCACTATGCGCCGTTAGCAGCAATGGACTCTTGTGACAATGTTTAACGCTTATAGGCCTTGGAACATAAGGTCTATTCAGTTAAAAAAAAAACTATTTTTTGGCACCTACCTTCTTTTCTACCTCAAATTTAAGTAGGTAATTGTAAATGTATAATGTTTTTTTGTTTGTTTTTTTTTGTTTGCTTTCCTATTCAGATATTTCTTATTACATGATATAGTTGATTAACAATATGAAATCAATTGGAAAGCAATTATACCTGAATTACCTTCCCTTTTCACCACCAACCCAGTTCTAATTTTCGATAAGCTTTTAGAATTCGATTATCGTGTGGAATTCACCATGAGCCTTTTATTAGTACAAAATAATTTTCTGGTGATTGTTTCATCCTCGGCCAAAGTTTAATTAATGATTTCGAAATGCTTAGTTATTTCAATTTATGCTGAATATTTAACAACGTTTAATTGCTTCCTCATTTTTTATCTTCTGAATAATTAGCCACTTTTCATACCTTCGATACACGATAAAATTTATTTACGACGCATTTTATCTAATTACGAAATTCATTTCCATGATTAATTAAATTATAATCGATGAAACTCTCGAATCTAAACATGCTAAAAACTTACCTAACTGTTTTGCTTTGTTTGATAGAGAAGCAAAGATTCCACAAACATTTTTTTTTTAATTATGATATGTAGCCGTTTCAGACGAATTATTTTAAATTTTTATTTTATTTATTTATTTCGCCCTTCCTTGCCTTTCGGCAACACGGGTGTTGGCAACATTTCAAATGTTGCTATTGGGAATCGTTGGAGGTATACTTCAGTTGATGTTGTTTTGTTTTTTCTGTTCCTTCTTCTTCTTCTTCCTACTTCAGTTTTTCAGCTCCCCAAATCACCTTCTTCCTGGCCTTCTTCTTCATCTCCTCCTTCAGGCGGTCTTCCAGGTAAAGGTCCCTGCCTTGTCAAATTGAAATGGGCAAAGCCAATTGCAGTTTTCCACCCGTACACAAAGGACTTGTAGTACGGGTAGTTTGCCTCAGTTGCCAGCTGAGGGAAATCGTTTTCAGCCACTACGTAGAGTCCAGTTTCCCTCAACAGTTTGGCCCTAAGTGCCTCAAAGAGTGTGCAGTCCACAATGATGTGCTCAGCCGTCTCCGGAACCCTGCATCTAGGGAATAGGGGATCTATGTCCTTTCCAAGACTGTGCAGTTTGGCGCGGAAACCCCCATGCCCCGTGAGAAATTGCGAAACCCAATAATCCGGAATAACCCAAGTCGCCAATAACCGTGATCGGACGGTGGGGAAATATTTCCTCAACGTAGCTCCTTTCGTTGTAGTCACCCACCTCCGGTTCCATTCATCAATTGTGACTTCTCGCATTGTTCTTTTCCATTTTCTTGGGGTTTCAGCAATTCTCGTGCGGATATTTTCCGGTAGAGCTGCTGAGCCTTCCCTTTTAAGGACATCCTTTAAGGAATCTTCACGCAGGAGAAGGTCGAGAGGTACCCCTCCTGCTAGGACCTGCACCGCCTCATGAGATACACTTCGGTATGATTTTGTGACTCGTAGCAGAGCAGTACGCTGAAGCGACGCCAACCTGCGTATCTGCCGCTGTGAGGGATTCTTGAACCATCCGGGGGACGCGTATCTCAGAATACCCAGTATTAATCCGTTGTAAATGGTCATCGTCGCTGGGAATCTGAGACCCCAGAAGGCGCCCCCTAGACGACTCAGCCCGTTTAAGACTAGGGCCACCCTATTCCTGAGGTAGTCCAAGTGAGGGGTTAAGTTAAATCCCCTACCGAATCTCACACCAAGGTAGTTGACTACCTCATTTGGACGTATTCTTGAACCCTCAATCACGAGAGTTATAGGGTGTGCCCTGTCAGTTTTCCCTCTTAGAAGAATGGCCTGAGTTTTCTCAGCTGCCATTTTCAACTTCTTCGCCTCACACCATCTTCCTATCAGGTTGGCGCATCGTTCTGCTTCAGCTTTTAAACCGGCTCTGCTGTTGGATGCCACTACAGCCGCCAGGTCATCGACGTAGGCTGTTGCAAGGAACCGCTCTTCCTCAAGCACCCCTAGCAACTCGTCAAATACCAGCTTCCATAGAGCTGGCCCAAGAACCGATCCTTGAGGGCATCCCCTCTCTATGGGAGCTTCTACCTCAAAGGAGCTACCTCGAATCCTCACGAACCTGTCCTGGAGGTAGCTTTTGACGAGGGCATATAAGTTGCTAGGGGCATCATACTTCTGCAGCTGCTGGAGTATCAGAGGCCACCAGACGCTGTCAAAAGCGGAGGATATATCGAAAAGCAGTAACATGACATACCGCTCCGCCCTCTGTTCAACGTCTGAGCGAACTCGAAGCAGCGCATCAGCGGTTCCTTTACCTTTTGTTGAACCGTATTGCCGTGGATGGCTTGCTGTTCTTAGAACCGGCTGTAAACTGGCTAAAATAAGATGCTCCAGAACTTTGCTTATCACAGGGAGGAGACATATAGGTCGATATGACTTAGGAAGCTGCTTATCCCTTCCCCCTCCCTTGTAGAGGAGTCTCAGATCGGCGATTTTCCATTTCTTCGGAAAGTATCCCCTGTCCAGGCAATCATTGAAAATCGTTAATAGTCGATCTTCTATTAAGGGGATACTATTCTTCAAAATCGCCGCGTCAATAGCATCCAGTCCTGGAGCGCGACCAACTTTCTGCCTATCCACGGCAATACGAAGGTCGAATATGTCCCATGGCGGGCAAAAGTCCGTGCCTGGAGGGTATACCGTCGTGCGCCGTACAAAGGCCTCCTCTTCATTGTCCTGGGATGAATCATCGCTGGGATATGTCGCTTGTATAAATAGGGCAGCCGATTCCTCAAGAGTAGTAGCTTCAGCACCAGCATGTTTGATGGCTGCTAGCGGCTGCGGAGGAACTAATTTACCCAACGCGACCTTGTATGGGATACCCCAAGTGTTTTTGATGGACTCATCGACGATAAACTCGTCCCAGGATCTTTGCTTCCGTGAACGCACCTCGTTCCGGTACACCTTAGCCTTGGACTTATACTCGCTCCGAAGTGCAGTGCGCCTCTCGTCACATCTGCACTTCTGGTACGAACGCCGGGCCTTGTAGAGCTCTCTCTTCATCGTTGTTAGGGCCGGTGTCCACCATGGGACAGGTTTGACCCTCACCTTTCGGTGCTGAAGGGAATTCTCTGAGGCATCTAAGATAATATCGGTGATCCTGGTCACTCTGTAGTCCAGGTCATCAGGATAATCATAATGCCCCTCCTCCCAATCTTCATCGACAATTTTACCCTCCAGCATGCACCGAAAGGTACTCCAGTTGCTAATGCGGGTCACAAAACCCTTTTGATTGCCGTGGGAATAATCTATATCCTGTTGCAAGCTAAAAGCGAGGACTTTGTGGTCAGAACTCGTTTCAGGTCTGAGGGTCCAATCGACTTTGCGCCCTGCGAGTGTTGGTGAAGCCAGCGTGACATCAATCCAACTCTCCCCCATTCCACCAGAGAACGTAGGGGAGGCAGTGATATCGTTTATTACCACCAGCTGGTTCCTTGTTATAAACTCACCGAATAAACCACCTCTCCTATCTGTTCGATTGGATCCCCAGATCGTGTTCCAGGAGTTGGTATCTGAGCAAACGATCACGTGCCTTCTATGGCATATGATCGTTTCTATGGCAGATATGTCTTCTTCGATATCATTTCCGTGAGGTAAGTATGCCGAGAGTAGCGTAAAAGCGACTGCGCCCCACTTGACATAACACGCAACTCTGTCTGCCATAGAATATTGCCTCAGATCCATCACGTCGAGGTTCGGGTTGTTAACCACGATAGCAGCTCTAGGCCTCCTCTCTCCACTGCTTAGAGCTATAACCTTCGACGTGAGGCCAAACCCCGTGACCATGTTCCCACGGCAAGTGGGTTCCTGGACCGCCATAATGTCGTAGCGATGAGAAAGAGCGCAAAGCTCTTCTGCTACAACTCGCCTTCGGCCCATGTTAAGCTGGAGGATAGTTAGTTTATTCATAGAATGTCCTTTTTGCCATTTCTTTGCACCACGTCAAGTGCACAGGGCACTCCCGGCTCCCAGACTTGTGTTTTGTTTCGCTGGGTCGAGCATTTGCCCGGACGCAATTTATACAAGTAGGGTCAGCCATTGCTTTTTTCTTTGGACAGTCCTTCATGATATGTCCATTTGCTGCACACCAAATACAAACTACGTTATCCGCCGTGCATGCAGCCTTAGTACGCTCATAGCCCTGGCACTTAGTGCAACGAGGGGCATCAAGGTAGTCCTTGAATGATAAAGAGCACCATCCTCCATTCAATGTACCCAGTTCCAACAATTTGAAACGAACTATGGGGTGTACCTCTAGCACCCACGTCTTTGTGAGACCATTCCTAGATACAGTGGAAAATAGTGGGCGAAGATCGTCATGGACCAGTGGAGTGGGGACTGACTTATCAGGTATTCGTTCCCACAAAAACCTCGATAATTCCGCTGGGCCCCATGCATGAGGTACACCCTTAACTTCCAGTTTCGGCTTTTTCTTTAAGGCCAGTCTGGCATGTAAGCCGTTATCGCGGAGCCCCTTCCACCCAATGACCTTTGTGGCGTGGGAGCTGTCTTCTATGCGGACCAAGATCGAGCCTCCCTTTGTTGCTCGCACTATGGATGCATTGACCCCAATTTCAGTAGGGGATGGCAACCCATTTATAATGTCCACTGGGCTCTTACCAGATCCACCGATTGTGAGATAGGTCGGTTTGGATGTCGGAGTCGGCTTTGTAGGCAGTGACTTTACTATGTCTGCCAGTGTCTTAACCTTTACCTTAGTAGATGACCCATCACGAGGAGACGTCTCAGATAAAGTTCCATCAGTTTTGGTATTTTCTTCTGTATGGCCGTTTCGGCGCGACTTTGCCTTCCTTCGGCTTCGTTTACTCGCCACAACGTGAAAACTTTCATTACCCTCTGGTGGTACATTGCTATAAGATGGTCCAGGAATGGGCTGCTTAGGGCTTTGAGTTGAAACCTCCTCTCGCGGTAGCACTTCAGTTACCATGGGCAACGTATTATGTATAATTTTATCTTTTATAAAGTTTAGGACGCAGGGAGACATAAGGGTTTCCTTTACTACCTTCTGAACAAGGTCCGAGACCGGAAGCTCCGTGAATTTCGTCCCACATTCTTTATTTTTAGTGAATACCGTATCAATGATATCGACCAATCGATTAATCTTAGTGTTTATATGATTCCTCGCTTTATTACTATTTTTTTTATCAAGATTTTGTAGGAAAACTGTTAAGTTGCCTTGAATTGATTTAGCTTCCTGCAATAGACAAGCAGTTCCTTCGGGTTCCTCCGCCAAATCAGAAGCTCTGCTTCTAGGCCTTTTGGCAGAAGGCTGTTGTGATTGAGTGCCTACATCTTCAACACAGTCTTCCTCCATCTTTACACGCTTATTACAAACTTTAGGAGGACTTTTGACCGATTATTTATAAAAATAAGCAGTATAAGAAACCAAGTTAACTACTAACCTAACTAGTAATAAATTCTTTAAGATTTACTAGTTAGGAAAAAAAGTCTCAAAGAAACTCAACTTAAATCAAAAACTTGACTAGTCTCTTACCTTTCCTCAATTCAAATGTCTTTATTAGCGAACAGTTCAGGAAGTATAAACCTCGTAGATAACCACTTGGTTTAACCCAACCTAATGTTTCACTAAAAATCTAAAAAAAATAAAATAAGAAAAAGCAATAAACTGAAACAACAATAAAACTCAAGAAAACATTGGAAACAGGAAATAATAACACAAACTAATGAACAACAACTAAAGATTAAAGACACTATTACACAGTTAAATACACACTATTAACCCGCAGTCAACCAGTTTTATATTATTTTAAATTAAAAAATTCAAGCTCATTCCTAGCTCGTCTGAAAAATATATTCCTAACTGAGCTGGTGTTGTTTTATATTCAGATTGTGGAATCCTGAAAAGCCCACGTAAGTCCTCGGGGATTTCTGAAGTGTATCATGGCTTTATACGGACTCCCCGTTATAAAAAAAGTTTGAGGAGGCTATATTTCAGTGGGGCACGGAGCTCTTACCAACTTATATTTGATTTAATAGAGGCATGCATCAGGGGCAATGATATAAATTGCAATATCCGTCCCATTCGTATGCATGATCTCCAACCGCGCTTGAGTAATAGTGGAGCAATGCTGCCTTCAATATTGGCAGGACCGCTCCCAGTTTGTCTTGAGTGGTGTTATTGATATTCATGTTAATTTGAAACTCATATGTTTAAAAGTATTCAAGGTTTTAATAATATGCTAAGTATCTGCCTGTTTTGTTTTCCAAGCTGATTATGGTGCTAGAAACGGTACATTTTTATTTTATTTTGAAAAAAAAAAACCGATTAAACTTCACATATTTAAATTTTGAGAAAAAAATCCAGGTGACGTTTTATGATTACGGGCGTTTGTCTGCTTATTATAAATTGAAAGATAGGTTGATATTGTTTTTTAAGAACTTCGAAATAAAGATTTCATCTCTTTTAATGTCGAATGGTTTTCCAATAAAAAATTATTATTATTATTTTTTGTTTTATCAAGAGAATAAAATTTGTATTGAAAATTAAATTGATTGATGAAAATAATACTTTATTGAAAACATAAAGAATAAATGCTAGATGTTTATGTTAAAATTATCCTATGTTAATTTTATAGGAATTCTAGTACCTACATAGAACAAAGCTGAATGGCGAAATCATTAAAACTACTACTTCCAGTTGTAGTACTATTCTAATTTTTTTTCCTATTCTTATAAAAGAATTTTCGATATTTTGAATAATTCATTTCTATTTTCATAGAACACTTAACCAAATTTTGTTGGAGCTATTGTTTAATGTCGGTAGGTGGTTAGTATTCATCCAGTTTATTTTTGTGTTGATTTCACACAAAGTGACTTATCAACCTCTTGGAAAATTTTTATGTTTCATAAAAATAAATACTAAAATAAAATTTAAGTTTAAAGTTTAAAAAATGTTCCCAACCGTAAAAGATGTGGAATATTTGAACGCGATGAGTTAAAATGATTGCGATATATTCCTGATCAAAAAATTGAAGTGCATCAGATCCCACTGGAAGAAAATGATTGTCTTACAGATGACGTTGAAGAGAATTTTTTTTTTTTTTTTTTTGAAAAAATTTAAACTACTTCTATTCGGATCATAATTATATATTTAACATTACCTATTTGCTCTATGCTGCAACCATGATCATTAACTTTTAAAATTATTATTTCAATCAATTTTTTTTACTTTTGCAGTTTATGTAAAACAATTTAATGTCTACAATTAAATAACATATCAGAGATTTTTATATCTATTATCTATTTTATCTTTAGAGATATATGAACCCTATTTAGCAAACTGATCATTTAGTTTAAAGTTCATTTATATTTGTTATCCTTTATTTAGTATTTTTTTATTATTTTAATTTTTTAGTGTTGCGACTCTATTCCGGGTTTTTATTAAACGAAAATAGTAATTCACAATGTCAGGCAAAGAATAAAAGCACAAATAATTAAAAAAGTTACAAAAATTATCAACTTGTAACTCAAAAGTAACTATATGATTCGATCTTCAAAGCCAGACTAACTCTCCAGTTCAACGCTCCTTATATTTAGTATGAATTAGAACAGTCAAGAAGGTTATTGACTAGCGTAAAAGATTCTCAACAAAAATTCTATAAATCTTTTCGATCATATTTTGTGTGTGTTCATGTTACAGTATTATTATTTTTATCTTTAAACTGTATGCCTTGAATAACCTAGCTATTGGTTAACGTACATAAACACATATAATATGCGATATCGCAAGGGGTTTGTACATAATAAAAATAAACTCCTTTTGCAAAGGGATTCTATGGAATAGAAAAAACAAAACAACTTTATTAATCCGTAATTGGATAAAATAGGTTCAGTAGGAAGATATTACAAAAAAAAAATAATTAACAGTTGAGGATTTCGAAGCACTAGTATGTCGTTTCATTCCTATTTCATTATTCCCTGATTTACACCTGACGTTTTTGAAATGCTGACGTCAAAACAAGACGTACTCCTAATTGGAGATATACAAGCCTAATGATCGATCGCCTACAATTGTTCCCACCATATTTGACAGTCCTAATATCAGAGTTATTGACTTAATAGTATGATTATTTGTTTGTATAGCTGTTAATAAGTTTGATTGATATAAATAATTTATCCAAACCAAAGAGCTAGTCGCAGGGACAACTATTTTACATCACCTATATTGTTCCAATTAATATGCGGTTTTTATAACTCTTCGCAAACGGAATTCGATTGTTAATAACAGAAAGTATTTTAGTTAACATTATTGAAAAAAATTTCAATTTGAAAATCACATTACAATAACTTCTAAGATAATTTGTAGTCATTAATTTTCGTTATCATTATTCATGTTGAAAATAAACTTTGCCCACAGAATAAAATACTAAAAAAAAAAAAAAACTTCAGAAAGGGAATAAAATCTGTTTTTTTTTCTTTTACTTACCTATATATGAAATCTATAGTAAGGAAAAGTATTGCGATCGTGAAAAATGTCGACTTCCGGTTTTCAACGGAAATACACGTTTTGGTCCCTTGAGTCCAAATAATCAAGTCTCGCGAAACGGTCTGTGTGTGTGTGAACGGACTAGCTCAAAAACTATAATCCGCACGAACCTGAAATCGGATATTTGGTCTATGAATATGATGCGACAGCGAAAATTTAATCGAAATTGGTCAAATGGAAGGGGTATTTTATTTCGTAACTTTTTACGTTTTTTTCGATTTTCTCAAAACACTAACGATTTTGCTAAAACTGGGTATTTGATGTATGTGTAAGCCCGGGATATGACAGCGAAATTTTCATTAAAATTGAGGGAGAACTTTAATTCATCACCTTTTTCCCATTTTATGTTTTTTTTTTTAAGATTTTCTCAAAAATAGCTTTAACAATTTCTTAAACTCGTCATGTTTAATGAGAATAAAGTATTCATTTATATCAGGTAAACTTTATCATTATTAAAATGTTCTGAGGGCGCTTAAATGGGTAAGGGCCCTTTTTTGTTTTAGTATAAAGTACCTTTGTTTTTATTTATATGGATTAATTATCTGTCTCTCGTTTCGTCTAAAAATAAGAAATTGCTAAATATGAAATATGAAAAAAATCAAATAGGGGAGAGCGGGGTTCGTTGGAAACAGTTTTCACTTTTTTGGTTGTTGAGTCGTTCCTGTTAATATAATTCCAATAGGGCGGATACCACTTTAAACTCCAAGTATTAGATTACTTCAAGTATTTTTTTCACCGCATAATATTTAATACTAAGATTATAGAAAATTGAAGAATTCGTCAATCCAGAGTATGCTAATTAACCCCTACATAACATAACAACCCTATCTTCTAGGCCAACCTGCCCCACGGTTGGCCTAGAAGGTAGTGTTGTTTAGCCATCTCATTCAAGTACTGCCTGACACTTATTATTGTTATTAAAAGCTGCACTATAATAGTATAATAATTTTGAATCGGTTTTAACCAGCTTTTAAGGGAAAATAGAACGACAATAGAAGAACATAAAAGTTTAGACTGTCGTCACTTTCTGCATAAGAAAAATTGCTCTCATCCTCTTTGCTGGAACTGAAGACAATTGTTCAGTTTCCCCTTTGTTTATGTTTAACTTGCTTTTGTGAATTGCTACTGCTCCAACAAACCCCAGTTGAAGAGAGCCAACTAACCCTACAGGAGAGGACATATGAAAGATGGCTGCCAGGACAGGGGAGAACAATCAAACAAGAAACTGGTTTTTCAAAGGAGTTTGGGGCTATGTGAACTGAATCGGAGTCAAATGTTTGCCATTCCTTTAAACCATATTTACTGAACATATAAAAATTTACTTACATATTGTAAAATCAATCAATGAAGCACACTCTTCGCTACTCCGTTAGCATCGGATTGAAAACTCAGAACAAGATTCCACACACACACCCCGCGGGTCACATGGTACAAGGGTAGGGCCTTCACAACAGGTGTGACGGAAACTATAAGCCATTGGCCAACCTGCCCCTATGCCATCCAACCCCGCCAAGTATACTTTAAAAAGCTAATACAAACAAAAATAAGTAAATGAATGTGGAAAAATATGTGACTTTGAAAAATGATATTTAACAAAACACGTCAATTTCCAATCAAAGTAGGTTGGTAAGTGAAAGTATTGTGTTGCGCGCATCGCATCAGATTTTTTTCTTTTTGTGAATAGTAAAAATTAGAAGAACTAAACACCTAATTAGTTGAAACCTTCTGGTTTAGACCATTGATGGTTCAAAAAATAATAATCACTTACAAAAACTTAAGGGAATTGATTTAATTTAAATTTGTTATAAAAATAAGTGGTTTTGGATGACAAATTAATTTTCTTGGTTGTTCATAAGGATAAAATATTTCCACAAAAAGCAATTGTATTAAAAGCTCTATTATCTTATATTCTATTATCACCGCGATAATCTTCTTTAATCAGTCTTATGTACTCGTATTTCTTTATTTAACTATACCTTTATTTGCAATACTTATCGTCGCAATACTTCATTATTTATTTTTAACATGATTTTAAATCAAGGATCCTGCTTTTCTGCGCCGCATGTTTTAGTGATTTTGCTTTGGTCATTATGTTAGTTTATGGAGGATATTTTTTCTCTGATATTTCAATGTCTAGCAAAGTGAAATTTCAATTAATTATTTGGTGAATGATTATGCCGTTTAAATTAGTGATTTTTCAATTTTCAGATATTACTCAAATGAATCAAAAGCTTGGTAAAAATAACCATGTTAATTAAAATGTACAAAGCTTTGACTAGGAATGAACATATTCATTACACACACACGCATATATATATATATATATATATATATATATATATATAATAAAGAAAATAAGGCTTAATTTACATTACAAATTTTTTTTTTTTCATTTTGGCATTTTTTTGTAACCCTGTGGGAATTACCGTCTTCAGTAATTGTCATTTACATAGGTACAGTGGTGAACCTACAGGGGAGTGGAGTTTATTTGGGGAGGGGGGTCTGTTGTACGTCCTACAATATTGTAACACTCATGTGGGTTTAAATAATTTTTGTTAGACAAAAATAATAATCCACAATGTCAGACAACTATTACAAACTCAAATATCTTACAAAGTTACAAAAAGTATCAACTTGTAACCATACAGTAATATGAAAATAACCATATGATTCTGGCTTCAGAGCTAGACTAACTCTCCAGTCCATCTCTCCTTATACTTAGTCTGAATTAGAACTGGCTGAAAGGTTCCCCACAAGCGTGGATTCTCGAAATGTCACGAACACGTACTAGATCAGTTTGTAACTCTTCCAACAAAAGTCTAGTACTCTTTTCGATTTTAATATTTGTGTTTCACACTATATTGGAAATATATTAATTTTCGAATTTTGATCGCTGGATTTTTTTTCAGAAAAAGGTGGTAATATCATATCCTGCTCAGATAGAGGTAGTTAATATTTCCTTATTTATATCTGATAGTGGGAAAATAATGATATAACTACAGTTTATGCATAAATGATTAGTATGCATCACGCACTTCACGTCTTCCCATACAAAAAGCCCTTCTTTTCTGTTTTAAAAGTATTTGCAGTTTTAAAAGGTAGATTTACTTTGATAAAAAATGGAATTAATTACCATGGAAATACTATAAAATATAAAAGCAGAAATAATTTTTTTTTCGTCCTTATTAATTACTATCTACGATTTATAAACTAAATCATCTTTACTAACGTTTTCTCATACCTATTTTCTTATTTAAATATGAGCCCCTTAAAGCACAAGTGGTGTAACTCCAATTTTTATGTTTTGAGATATTAAAGGGTTTGTTATGTTAAAACGTTTTGGTACTACTTGTTTCACCAGACCACAAATGAATGCACAAATATGGGAAAATAGGAGTTACACCGTTAGTGCATTAAACATAACACATTTTTCCCAACACAGTACAATGCCTAAAAAAACAAACAAAACGAAAATTGGAGTTACACCACTTGTGCTTTAAGGGGCTCATATAATGGTAGGAAAAATACTTATTAAACTAAATTTTATTCATTGAAGGTTACAGATTGCTATATGTCTTTCCGATAGGTAAACATTTTGAGCATCACGCATTTTTCGTCTTCACTCACAATTTGCGATTTAAAATTTCAGCCTAGTGAAAATTCTTGTTAGTAACTTTTTATTACAACGTATACATACTTAGGGGCTGTGCAGACAAACTGTGCGGAGAAAAAGCAATTAATTTTCGCTTGAAATCTTTTATTACGACATTGTGATTTGTATTAATAAATAATGGTACTTTTTTTTGCGTATATACGCGTACAACATTATTATAATCGAACAAAAACATTAAAATGATTTGAAAAAAGGAAGAATATATAAATAAAGCATTGAATAAAGTAAACAGAAATGTAGCAGTGGTAGGTCATATAAAAGCAGCCTGACATAGGCACGAATCTAATACCAGAGCTGCATTAATTACAGAGGAATTTAATTTTGCTAAAAGCTCTTGGCGAACATCTTTTGCTCAGTAAAGTCTTTTCCCCCCAGTTTTTTATTTAGTATTCAAATATTCATTCAGATTCAGATATTTTTTTGATAAGTTTTTTATTTCCTAATGGATGAAAAAACAGTTTAAAAAAATAAGCGATCAATATCATGTAGGGGCATCATGGTTATGGACCACGGAATAGGACCTTCATGCGGGGCAATCTCTACCAACCCTTTTATATCCCTGGGGGGCCTAATCTGCAATCCTGGAAATTTACTTTTACAGGCCTACTGAATATTCTGAACGTGTTTAGAGTCTCTACTCTCTCGCTTGGGATAATACTAAGAGTGGGGAGAATAAAAAAAAAAATACATAAAATGGAATAAAAATCTAGGCTGTCCGTAAGGTGTGTATTCCAAGAGGAATGCCCTAACCGCAGCGTCCCAGCTATGTTCTCAGGAATTTCTATAATGAAAAGCATTCGGTTAATTTAAATAATCCCCTTATGTTCTGCATATTTTCCCCTAAGGAATATAATCAAATGAAAGATGTCTGAGATCTTAAAGATGAAATTCTGTAAGGAACAAAAAAAAAAAAATATATATATATATATATATATATATATATATATATATATATATATATATACACACATATTTACCATCCTACCTGTAATATCCAGTGCAAGCTTTGCTGTAATAACCAGCAAATACAGTCGAACCTGGATAACTGAAATATCTTGGGGACAGGATTTTAATTCCACTTAAAGAGGTATTTCACTTTTCCAGAAAAAGAGGTTTTCAAACAACTTAAAATTTGTAAAACTTAAAATACCATAACTACATAAAATATTGATACGAGTAACTAGATCATACATGTCTGTGTCTCATGAGGCGGTGCAAGTCTTGGGAGGAGCTATTCCTCTCCACCTCCTCCTAAGAGAAGACATGTTTCGCTTTAGAACGAAACGAGATGGCTTGGCGGGCCTACCACCATACTAGAAGAATGGAACCGGCTGAGGAAGTACTTTCTCACCGTCGGATCGCGTTTAGATAAGACTTGGATCCTCCCGGACTATTGGGTCACACAAATTCTCACCGCCTATGAGACACTAAGCGCCAAAATGCTGAGGGAGACAGGGCTCTACATTCTGTCAGAGAGCGACTTCCCTCAGCTGATTACGAAAGAAAACTACCCGCATTTCAAAAACTTAGTGTGCGGGTGGAAGGAAGCGGTGGGCCTAACCCACTTTACGTTGGGTCGAAGAGAAGAGGATCCAGGGAGGCCGCCGGACAGATGAGGACCGATAAAAAAACGCAAGAGAACTGTGCAGTGGATACTGTAAATTGATATACTTGCAACAGTGATATGTTATGCAAGCATGCGTATCATACCACTGTTGCAAAACCCGTATTACCCTAGAGGTGCGGCAGGGTTGAATAAATAAATAAAAATAAAATATTGATACAATTATTACATATTTTTGGTAATATGAAAATAAAATAATGCAGATTACAAGATAATTATGTATAAATGTATAATTGAAAGTAATCACAATTTTTTTTACTTTCACTTACCTATATATGAAATATATAGTAAGTGGAAGTATTGCGATCGTGAAAATTTTCGACTTCCGGTTTTCAACGGAAATACACGTTTTGGGGTCCCCTGAGTCAAAATAACCAAGTCCCGCGAAATGGTCTGTGTGTGTGTGTGTGTGTGTGTGTGTGTGTCTGTGTGTGTGTGTGTGAACAGACTAGCTCAAAAACTATAAACCGTGGGAACCTGAAATTGGGTATTTAGTGTAGGTATATGCCCGCGATGTGACAGCGAAAATTTCATCAAAATTTCTCAAAGGGAGGGGGTACTTTATTTAATAACTTTTTACGTTTTTTTCGAATTTCTCAAAAACGGCTCTAACGATTTTGATTAAACTGAGTATTTGATTTATTTATATGCCCGAAATATGACTGTAAAAATTTCATCAAAATTGATTAACCGGAGGGGGGACTTTACTTAATAAATTTTGTATCATTTTCACGTGTTTTTTTTTATTTACTCAAAAACGGTTTTAACGATTTTGATCAAACTTGGTATTTGATGTATTTATATGCCCTAGATATGACTGTAAAAATTTCATCAAAATTGATTAACCGGAGGGGGGACTTTACTTAATAAATTTTGTATCATTTTCACGTGTTTTTTTTATTTACTCAAAAACGGTTTTAACGATTTTGATCAAACTTGGTATTTAATGTATTTATATGCCAAAGATGTGATAACCAACATTTCATCACAATTTATCAACCGGAGGGGGGAATTTACTTAATAAATTTTGTATCATTTTCACGTTTTTTTTTTTATTTACTCAAAAACGGTTTTAACGATTTTGATCAAACTTGATATTTGATGTATTTATATGCACGAGATATGACTGTAAAAATTTCATCAAAATTTATCTACGGGAGGGGGGACTTTACTTAATAAATTTTGTATCATTTTCACGTTTTTTTTTTTTTTTTTTACTCAAAAACGGCTTTAATGATTAACAAAAATAAGATATGAATGTAGAAAAATGTGTGACTTTGGGAAATGGTGTTAAGCAAAACACGTCAATTTCTATTCTAAGTAAGTTGGTAAGTGAAAGTTGTGTGTTGCGCGCACGCACCAGATTTTTTATCTATGCTATATAATTTATCAAATATTTCATCTTCAGCTCCTTTAATTATTTCATAAAATAATGCAATTTCTTAATACAATGACAGACAAAATTTTCATGATCGTCGGGCGTTTTAGATTTTTCAAGGATTTCTACATCAGTCACCCCTCCTGCTGTTATAATTTCGTCATCCATGTGGACATCTGGATGTTTTTCATCTCCTATCACCTTTTCCTGCATAGGATGTGGCTGAACTGGATAACCCTTCCGAATGAATTTCATTTATAGAGGTGAATACAAAAATCCACCCACTTACAGAGGTAACTACCACAAAAATTAATTCCTCAGGTGAAAAAGTTCCAGTTAAAGAGTTTATTTAAGGGAAAAAATATGATTCAAAGTTTTGTACCACTTATAGATGTATTACACATCACCAAGTTCAGCTTTTCTTATGTGGGTTTAAGTAATTTTATTGGACGAAAATAATAATTTACAATGCCACACAAAAAGCATAAACTCAAAAAATCAATAAGGTTGCAAAAAGTATCAATTAGTAACGACACACAGTGTTCCGCTTGGTAGAAGCTAGGTGGACAAAAGTATTTTTCGTCATATTTTTATTTCTTTCGACCAATTAAGTAATTTAATTATAAAACTATCATATTAAATCATAAAATTGAATATATTATATTTAATATTATGTATAGGGGAGAGCATAGGGTTAGTTGGCATAGGGGGTAGGTTGGCCATTGGCTCATAGTTTCCGTCACACAAGGCCCCACCATTGTACCATGTGACCCGCTCGACCTCAGGAGTCTTGTCCAGAGTTTTCAATCCGATGCTAACAGTGTAGATAAGAGAGTGCTTCATTGATTGATTTTACAACATGTAAGTAAATTTTTATATTTTCAGTAAAGTTGGTTTAAAGCCATGGAAAAATATTTGACTCCGATTCTGCTTACATAGCCCCAAACTCCTTTGAAAAACCTAACCTTTCGACTAATCAGTTTCTTGTTTGATTGTTCTCCCCTGTCCTGGCAGTCATCTTTCATATGATCTCTCCTGTGGGGTTAGTTGGCTATCTTCAACTTTTTTTTTTGGCGTATTAGCAATTCACAAAAGCAAGGTAAACATAATCAAAGGTGAAACTACCAATTGTCTTTGGTTCCAGCGAGGAAGATGAGAGCAATTCTTCTTACGCAAAAAGTGACGAATGTAATATATACAAAATAATTATTTTCTCCTAGATTTTTCTTAACATTGTTATTTTTAATTTAACTGTGAATTGACTTTGGTTTTGAAAAAATCTCCTAGATTAAAACCATTTTGAAAAGGCACTAACAATTATCCTTCATGGTTTTTAGTTGTTTTTTTTACTTTCACTTACCTATATATGATATATGATGAAATATCTAGTAAGAGAAAGTATTATAGTAAGTATTATAGTAAGCGATCGTAAAAAATTTCGACTTCCAGATTTCAACGGATTTCCGCTATGTATAAGGTGCATACACGTTTTGGGGTCCTCTGAGTTCAAATAACCAAGTCTCGCGAAATGGTCTGTGTACGTGTGTGTGTGAACAGACTAGCTCAAAAACCATAAACCGTACGGAGCTGAAATTGGGTATTTGGTATATGTATATGCCCGCATTGTGACAGCAAAAAATTCATTAAAATTGGTCAAACAGAGGGGGTACTTCATCCTAACATCTATTTTTTCACAGGAAGTACACCTTTACTAACTGACCATTGCTGACAAGACAAGGCGTACTAGCATTAGAAAAGAGTCGACAACGCGTTTTAAGAGCTTCTTGGAGCATAAGTAACCTATTGATTTAAATAAAACATCACTAAAGTGTTTCTGCCTTAAAAGAATCAAATATCGCTGTCGTTTTCTGATAAAAAGAAGGTTTCTACCTATCAGTTTACATCAGGCTGGTAATCTATTTTCTAGACTTTTTTCTTTGATATTTTTTGAGTATCACGTGTCAGTTTAGAAAAAAAAAGATATGCGCCCATCTTATAAAATTGACAGTTAGCTAATTCAGTGTTACCAAATTAACTAAAATATTATATAAAATGGTTCTTCAATGTTTTGTTCTCATGTCAAAATGAAAATGGTGTCTCTAAAAAAATGACTGATATTAGTGTCATATCCTTAGTCCAACTCGTCTTATTGTAATACCAGAAAAAAAACAACTAAAAACATACTGCTACGTTCCCGGTCTTCCGCTTTTCTAAGGCGGGTGGGGTTACCAGAAACGGCATATATCTAATTAATATATGTAGTTAATACGCCTTAATGTAAATTGGATACTTTTCCAAAGATGACGTGTTTACCAATTCTATTTTATTTTAATAAATCTGTGGCATAGGGTAAATGGTAATAAAGAAACATATCTAAATTGAACTAAGTATATCTTTAATTTTATTTACCAATAATGTAAATCATTTATACCCCCTTTAATATATCATATAAGGATATTTTAGTGACACAAATTAGTTATTGGATGCTGACTGGCAATTTAACATCACTTAATATATACTTACCACACAATATTACAACTAGTACTGTATATGTATTAACCTTATCTGGTGGGCACTCTCTGGTGTTGTCTCTGGCCTATCTGCTGGATCAGTCCCTGCCATCTCTGACTCTCTCTCAGACTCAGCACAGCATTCCATCTCGGTATCTCTGGCTATCTGGACTCCCTCTCTTCCTGGACCTCAGCACTCCTTGTACTCCACTCTCCCGAACTCTTTCCACCTTCCAACTCTCTCTCCTCCGAACTCCCTCCAAACTCTCCACCCCGTATAACTTTTCTTTCCCCCACTCTCTCTAGACTTCCTCTGATTGGCTGGCTGCAGACTTCTCCTGATTGGTTGGTTCCAGACTTCTTCTGATTGGCTAGCTGCCTACAATTTCCCTTCCTTTCTATATTTAACGTTTTTCCCAGCGGCCTCTTTACCGGGGTAAACCAGGGTTTATGGCCACAAATTTCTCTAACAATTTTCTTAGGTATTTCCCTAGATGTTTGTCGGCAGCATTGTCGGTCTTAGGCTTTGCTTATTTTGAATTTCTAACAGAAGGTTTATGGCCCCAATAACTTACAAGGCGGTATTTCCAAGACCTATCCGCCTTCATGTAAAACTGACCACCGGGTTGACCATATACAGTACTTTACATATTTTGATATTAAATTATTATTTCAATTTACTTTTCCTTTCACGGCAGCATCCACAATACATAGCAATATATCTACAAACCATATGAAAATAAGACTATGTGGATTATGTGTAAAGAAAAAGAACCCCTTGAAACAACTTCAATAGAATAATTTCAGTTTGGGTTTGCATTTAAGTTTTTTTTTTTTATATATTTATTATTATTATTCTTTTTTGACTGTTTTATGTATATACTTATAATCTAGTTAGTGTGAATGAGACCTTAGAGCTTGAATACCAATGCCCTTGATTGTGGCAGAATACACAGTCTCTCCAATAGCAGTCTCTCCTTGGTACGTAAATCTTCTCTCTACGTACCGAAATTGACCAAACAATATTTTTTATTTGTTATAAATGTATTTGTCATTTATGATTTACTGTTAGACGTTTCCGTATTTTTATAGTATGATGGGACATTTACAATATTTAGAAGAATGATTGTGTTACATTGATTTTGGGGACGGAGTACCTCATTGGTAAGGCAATGAGTTGCTGAGCTCAAGGCCTCGAGTTCGAATCTGGCTTGGCAGGGACCGCAGATCATCTCTTGGGGCTAGAGAACTTTTAGAGGCAAACTCAGCCTCTATTAAGTGGGTGGTACCCATAATTGAAAAATGAAGGGGGAAAAACCTGGCGTTTGAGCGTGACCACAGTCAAATCAGCTCCTTCCACCATCATTGGCCAAGAAACAGTACTTCCATACACAGGACTGAACTCAAGACCCTTCATAGGTTGTAGTGGTAGAGTTTGTTTTAATCTAGTTTATTTTTATGTATTTCCTTGTGCGCAAAAGTACACCGTATGCCCTAATTCGTTTCCTTATAGTGTTATAAATTTTGTCTCGTACTCTATTTCGCTCTGAGGATATTGATTGTTGTGGATATAAGTGGTATTTTGATAAAAGATTTTTTTTTTTTTTCTTCAAACTTTGATTCACGACAGTCAGCAATATTGGACAATCAGCGAATGTGGTTGCTGAAACGCGTTAGAATTAACACGATAGGTGCGGCATCGGTCTCCAGGGTTCATTCTCCCCTTTGCTACCGATTTTCAAATGAAAATGTCCAAAAGTCCGAACACTTCATACACTCAATTTAGTCGATTTTTAAATGAGATTTTTGCATTTTAGTGCAGAAAATGTTGCTAACAGCTGAAATTCTGTTGTTTTTTAGAATCGGACTCTGAGGTCCGATACCGGCCCTGATAAATAAAACAAGACTACTGGACGGCATCACCCTTCTACGTCCGATAATATTGCAACGACTACCTTTGTGGTTTGGTTAATTTTATGTGCTTGATTTTATACAATGTAGTTCTATTTTATTTCTTTGACATTCTTTAATTATTGCATAAATATGAGAAAGAATTTTTTTTTATTTTTTTTTTTTTACATCTTACTAAGTCTGTAATAATATATAAAATGTACTGATATTTGCTTTATTTATTTTATATAAATTCATTTCTTTAAAAATAATTTTTTTTTTATCATAGAGTGAGTGATTGTAAAGCAGTAAAAGACTCCAAAACTTCGTTTTAACATTGCAAAAATTATCAATATGGATGGTAATTCAAAATTCCAGCAGTTAAATGCTGTTTTCGATAAAGTATGGCGTAAATCCTATATCGGATCCGGGGCCCTGACCTGCGCCTATTATGTCTAGTTCCAATCCTTACCAAGAGATAATGCCCTTGAGACGCTCATTTAATTCTCTTTTCCTCAGAGCATTCCCATCGGACCCTGACGCCCGATATCGTCTGTGGCTCATCCCAGCAGTCGAACCCCGGGGACCACTACCGTTCAATTCAGGATAACCCTAAAATACACCGCCGCACCTAAAGTTGCCTTTACACCTTACGAACCTCACCTTCAAACAAGTTCTCCTTCGAACCTTGCCGTACTGACGTGAAGCAAACAGCCATTTATACTTCACGTGACGTTAAGCGAACCAATATGGGTGACGCACCCAAAGCTAGCTTATGATGAAGAAAAAATCTCTATTATCAATTTATTTTATATTATCTGAAAAATAAAAAAATAGGAGACGATTTACAACGTTTCACAAATTACACTAATATTACAGACAACTCCTGTCACTTAAGAAAAGCCAAATCAAAAGTGACACTAGCGCTACCCCAGAACCCAGGCGAACAGATGAAGTACCTAGAACACCCGAACAGTCGACGTGAAGGCTTCACGAAGGTTGTTCGAGGGTGGTGTTCGAAGGTAAAGTTCGTAAGGTGTAAAGGCACCTTAACGTGTTAAGGCATTAGGCATTATGGACATGAGGAAAGGAAAGTTACCAGCAGTACCTCTTTCCGGCCTTGAAACTACTTCTTTTCTAATTCTTCTCGCCTTCTAACGGGCATGTCAGCTGTGGCCATGTCGTTTATTAGTCTTATTATGTCCCTGCAATTTAACGAAAAATCGTGAAATGAGTTCGTACGTGTTGTTCGATAGTTGGTTGTTGTATGTCTATATCCAGAGCTTGGTTACTTACCCTACTAGGAGCGTCCATTGGATTGATAATGTCTTTTTGTCTGATCCGAAAATCTGTGAGGCGTATGTCCAAATGTGTTTAAGTAAGTCAGTGTATGTATTCAGTGCCTGTCTAATTTTCAATTTAGATGATTTGGAAAAAAAGAGAGTAGAGTAGTTTAAACGTATGTTCAGTGTCTTTTGTCCAAAGAATCCAGAAGTACAAGGTAGCGTAAAAAAAAAAGTAATTTTAATATTTCGATTATGCATAATTTAATTCTGAATTTTATTTTTTGACTACCTTAAACATACAGATCACCTAAGAACAGCTTGCTTAGGATATAAAGGGGAAGGTTGTTTAGCCTGTCGTGCTGGAAGCGGCTAATCACAGACAAGTTATCAGGAGAGTTCCACACAACACGGGAAACAGAGCTCAGAGCCCGCTCTATTAAACAGATGGAAATTGCTCCCCCTCCCCACCCCCTCCCCACCCCCGCACCAATTTAATTTCACTAAAGGACTTTTCCTCATATTCTTATCTTTGTTCTAAAATTTCTCTCCCATTCAACACCTTCACTTATCAACAGTTTCACACTTAGACCCTGCATTTAAGAAAGCAAGGTTAAACAGAAAATAATCCTTGATGTCGTGAGAAATAACTTTGAAAAAAATAAATTAAATAAACCAAAAATAATTTATTACTTTGTTCTATACAAATTTATTATCGTTGTTCATTCTATTTATAGGAACATATAACATATAGGTAGCGGTGTAAGGTAACATAAGACATAATTAAAGCTCGGAATTCCGTGCAGTAAAAATTTGAAAAGGTGCAATAAAAACTTCAAATCGTGCATTAAAAACTTCAAAACGTGCAAAAACATGCAATAAAATTGTATTGCTTGAAAATCAGGCATTAAGTTATTTTCGTGAACGAATAATAGCTACTTTGGAAAAAAAGTAAGTAGCGGAGAGTAAATAGAAATAGAAACCATTTTATTTTTACAGATTATTTTTGTAATATTGATTTTGGTATTATCACTGAATTTTGGATCTTTTTTATAATATTATTGTTATATTTTTTAAAAATAACCCGGTAAAAAAAAGGGCCGGGATAGCCGAGCGTGTAGGAGCGCGACCCGTTGTTACACGCTCGAGCCGAACGGCGGCGGTTCGAATCCGCCCTGGGAGGGATAACTTTTATTTCGTGGAGGCCCCACGGAATAAATCTCAACCCTCCCACCATGGTTAGAATAGGTTTGGTTACACCTGTAGAGTAACCCCCCGTATGCCACACATGGCCAGGTAGGGGTACCGAACAAAAAAAAAAAAAAAACCCGGTAAAAAAATCGGAATAGTATGATGTGGAATACAGAGTAAAATACTCGCATGTGAGCTGTAATTACATATATTGGAAATAGGAAGATCTTAAAAAAGAAAACATACTGATCAAATTAGGGAATCACTAGATGCAATATCCGGTTATGTTTAAATCACTCTGGTGACACGTAAAACCCCTTTTACCGTTCTAGGGTTAAAAAAATTAGGTACTTACTTCAGTACCTTATACTTAGTGCAGTAAACCTCAAAACGTGCAATTTCGTGCAGTAAACCCCAAAACGTGCAATGTCGTGCAGTATAAAACTTCATTAAAACATCCTATTAGGCTTGATTCGGATAAGTAACTTGAGTTCGCTCTATTCTGACTATCCAACAAAAAAAGATGCAATTGCACGGGAATCCGAGCTCTAGACATAATATTTCCCCCGGTTCAGAGCAAAAAATTCTATTTTTAGAATTATTTCCCTCACCTTTTCATAATTCTATTTGCTCCTGTCAGCATATTTGTGACAGTCAGTAAATGTCACGATCGATTGTAAAGTCGATAAGACTTAGACATATGGAGAGATAGTGCGCAAAAGCACCTCTTATCCGAACTTGATTTAATTTTTTAATTCAGGAGAGAAGGTCTCTCATCCACCTTTTTTTTTTTTTTAACAATTTTGTGATCACCTTATCAGCCATGGGCATATCAGTAATAAGTATGTTGCTTTAAAATATATGTTGCTTTGCCTCTGCGTTTATTTATGTAAGCGAAAATAATAAGTAAGCATTAATTTGCAAACGTCACTCAGTTTAGCTGACATAAAACGTGAGGAAGTTTATTAAGTTTTGTTGAGGAAGAAGGTTTCGATGGCAAATCCCCTTCAAATCGTTTAAATATAACCTCAAGATGGTATGTAGCAGAATCGCCGTTAAGAAATACGCGTTGCCCTTTACAACCGTCCATGATTGGGAACTCGAAGATAGCAAGTTCAAAACCCGGAGCTAGGAGACATTGATCCCCCATCCTCTCCCCTGGACAAGGAAACCCCGTATAGCCTAAATGGCGAGGACCAAAAAGGAGGAAGGGGAAGACCAAAAAAAAAAAAAATCTCTCAAGGTGGAATATTTATGTTTAAAATTATTTAGATTTACACTAAGAGACCTGTTTTAAATAAATAAAATGTTCCTGATCATGACTAATCAATGATTATCTTAATACCATTTGTTGATATATTGGCTGAGCTCCAGTTGGTTATATTCTAGTTGTTAATCTCGAAAGGATAACATTTACTATAAGGTAAACAATTATTTAAGGTTAATTTTTGATTGCGAGTAATAAAAAAAATATCAAACTATCAAAGTTGGAACTTTCAATAAGTCGATACCACTATTATAGTAGACAGGTTATATGAATACAATGTAAATTATTTATAATGAAATTACAGTTCAAATCTATGGCTTAATACTAAAACCTTGTAAACTAATTCCATACAAAAATACTTGGATTGAAATATATAAATATAAATTGGTTAATAATATATTTAATTACTTAAAACATATACTACTAGATATTTTGTAGTCTAGGTCATAAAATATTTTTAATTATTGCTAAATTGCTGGGGAAAAAACACGTTTATTTTTATGTATAACGGTTTTGAATTATTTGAATGAAATAAAAACTCCTTGGCTAATAAGATTATCTCTTCTTTTTAAGTATATTTCCTTTGAAGAAGTTATCCCCGCAATCGGATAAAGCTGAAACGGACTGAGATTAAGAAGAGGAAGAAAGAAGAGAAGTGGAAGGATGAGGGGTAATAAAGAACGAAGGGATGCCTGGTGGGGGGGGGGGGGTGGCGTATTCCCTCGACCTCAGGGTTGGGGGCGTATTTCATCCCCCACCTTCTGTTTAATTGCGGTGTTTCAAAGAGTCCTTCCTGGGGGGGGGGTCATTGTAAGCCAAAGGGATCAGGATCAAAGGAATTCCTGAGGACAATGAAAGGATAATGCAAAATATGGGCTAAATAGCTGCTAATTAAGGGATTTTCGTCCCATCCTACATAACGCCACTTCGTTAAGTATGAATGAATGCGAAGTTTCGCAAGGGTGACAAATCCCCTGTATTTTTATTAAGTGTGGTATCTGTAAGAGTTACTTTAATTTTTTTCTCAAATTAATATTTTTGTCTAGTTCTTTACCGTTTGCAATCATGTTTTGTCATCGTTTTCTGGATAGATAAAATATGCAAACAATTGTATTACCTAAATAAATAGGTATTGGTGTTTCTTTATACTTTTAATATTGAAAAAGTTAGAAATGAAATACAAATATTTTAATCACTTCAGTGGTTTTTAACAACTCAATTCGATTCCCATTGCTTCATATAAATAATATTCACATCTTCTCATATTTATTTATTTTATTTGGATGTATATAGGGTGAAAAACAGCGAAGGTTATCATCACCCGCTTAAAGGGCTTAGGTCTTAGATGAGAGGGTAGAGCCCCACTTCTTTAAGAAAACGTAAGAGTTCTCTGATGATCTCCTGGTTTTCACCAAGTGCTTCAGCGATGGACCGAGGAATTCCCATTTGTTTCATCTTCTCATTAAAAACTGGGCACTCTTCTATTATGCGCCTCACAGTTAGTAATGTTCTGCACTGTGTGCATTGAGGTGCAGCTGTTTAGCCATCAGGTAGCCGTGGGCGAGGCAGCAGTGCCCTATGCGGAGGCGAGTAATAACCACTTCTCATCTCGACGCACTAGAACATGGATGCCATCTTTTAACTGTTCCCTTAATCATTTGAAGTTTATTAGTAATTTGGCCATCCCATACTACCTGCCACTTCTTCCAAATCTCTTTTCCAAGAGGCAAGAATAGTTAGAATAGTAGAAGAGTCCGAGCTCGATAAAAAGGAAAATTCAGTATTCTAAGTCATGAGCTGATTTGGCTGTTCTATCGGCCATTTCTTTGCCTGCTATGCCGATATGGCTTGGTACCTATATAAAAACCACTGCTGTCTTAGATTTTTCCATCTTATGTAAATGATTCTAAATTTGTCTGATGAGTGGTATTTCCGAGAAAGGATTTCTTATGCTTTTTAGAGCGCTTTGTGAATCTGAGCAAATCACAACCGAGCCTACTTTTTCTATGAGTCCATCTTGGAGTGCCTTAAGGATGGCTGTTAATTCAGCCGTAAATATGGAGCATAGGTTGTTTAGTTTGTACTTTTTGAAGTCAGATTATATACTATCGCACAAGATGCGGATTCTTCTGTTTAGAACCATCCGTGTATATTCTAGTATATATCCGTGTATATCTAGTATATTCTCATAATAATAAATTTATTTATTTTTTGTAAACTAAATATATCTCTGGTCATTTAATATTCATTCACGAAAAAACCTGGACAACAGTATTATTTCTTTACAAATTACTGAATCTGAAAACCAATGGTAAAACGTACAGGGTTGTTGTGAAAAATTCGACATTTTGCTTTCGTTTTGTAACTCGATTTTTTTTTTTTTTGTATTACAGGGTGCTCATTTTTCCGCCCCCATCTTTTTGCTTTGTATGGATCCTTCTGTTAGATATTTAATTCCTGGAAGGGTATGTACTGTTGAGGTGTGAACAGAGTGGCAGTTCATTGAAAGGGTTCGGTGTTCATTACAAGGAAAAACTTATATATAAACCAGGTATTAGTGATGCAAATTTAAGTAAGGCGAAACATTGGGTTACGGCTAGTTTTTTTTTTATTTTTATATCTAATGTTTAGGGTTATATATTTTATGTGCATAATAAAATTTGTCAGGCAGTTTTAACTAGAATATAATAAATTTAAATCCAAATACGCCTGTTGAATTATTAAAAAAAAAAAAGAAACTGCATTTTTTTTTCCATCACTACCACAAGTTTATCGGAGAAAAAGAAATATAAAAGAAAATAACTAGAAGAAGAGGCGTTTGGCGGGGTGGCAAACTTGGACAATATCCGCTAAACCGAATAAATGACAGCTTTTGTCCCGAGGCGGTGGAGGGGGGAGGGAAGATCTTGACAAAGAGGAAGCAATCATTAACAGGTTCCAGAGAGACCTCTATCCCACTGAGGATAATTATTTAGCCCGTCTCCATCTTATCGATGTCTCACTGCCTCATCGATTATTCGCTATATCGATCAAGGAGTTTCCTAACATTTGTCCTCGTCTGTATAACGTCGCTCTCTCGTAATTCATTTCAGGATCTAGTTTGAAGTTCTCTAAACAGACAACCTCATAGTGGTGCTGTTGTGACTTACATTAATTTATATGGGAGGTTCTCATGGAACTAAGAACTAACGAATGTTTATTTATATTAAAAATTATTGTTTTCTCGGATTTTAGATCCGCCATTTGTAAATATTTTTTAAAGATGCAAAAGTTTGTTCATCCGCTCAATTTCTTTGTTGTGATAATTATGTCATTTAACAGAAAAATCAAAAATATATTATTATACATCACGTCTGGATTTGTGGTAAGATCTTTAATATTGCAAGTCAATATCTGTTTCAAGTATTCAAATTTAGGTCACTTTTAGTAAATCTTTTGTCACCTAGTGTGCCGTATCCAATATTCTCCAGAATAATTTAGGTTGGAAAAACAGGGAATTGGCATATATTTGAAGGCTTTGCAGATCTCCATTGTTTTATAGCGTTCGTCTATAAAGGTTTAATTTGCACTAGGTAGTTTATCTCTTTTGTAAGGATAATTTTGAGCGTCTATTAAGCGCGATAATGATCGAATATGCCTAAAATACAGTTGAGCCTTATTTTATGTTTTGCCTGTCATTTCTGAGAATGACAATTCATGTGAATTTTGGAGTACTCTATGATAGTAGGTAATTGAAATGTCAAGGATAGTAAGTCACACATTGTGGTTAGAGATGGATCTAATATCTTTATATTGTAAGGATTATAATCTTTGAATATTGTAAGTCTGTTGAATAAGAATAATTTACTGCCTCTGTCAAGTAATCTTGATAATGCTCTAAATCGTTAAATTAGTTTCTTTCTTATCTGTCTGATGAGAGTTTCCCATGTCAGTATTTCGTCTTGGTCCAGTCCCCCCCCTCAGCGCTTTATATTTCAAGGGAATTTCGAATATGAAGAAGATTAAATTTGAAAAGAAGGCAGGCGCAGTCTCCTAGTACGATTCAAGTTGGATGGTAGGAATTTAGGGAATCTGAAAGTTTATTGTCTTTGAATGTCATAACATCTTCAGAATATTTCTACACTGCTGGGAAATATTTTATTCTAAAAATAGAGTTGTAGATATTAGTTAGAAAAGGATTACATTCCAAGTAGTAAGTAAATTACGTCCCAGTGACGTTCAGAATAAAATTTGAAATTAAGTCTGAACCACGAGCTTTGTTGTTTGGCAAAATCTTAATAAAAGGTGGACTTCATTGTGTCATCAGCAATATTACCCATACATATAATAGTATAAAATATCTATATATAATATTTATGCTTAGTGTTATTTTGATTTAGATTCTATTCTTATTTTTAGTGAAAAATATATGTATTTATCCGGGGTAGCAAGCAACGGTGCTGCTTCTTGACTAGAACTAACGGGCATGCAATCCGGGTCAGTACGTAGGATTCGTTGTTTTTGGTTGCGTTTTGAATTTATTTGTTCATAAGTAAAGCCCGATGGAGTAATAACTGATTTTAAAAATAACTAATAGGTATAGCTCGGCACCTCAGTGTTCATCTCGGTCTTAAAAAGATGTGTCATTCCATTTGCTTCTAAAAAATCAAAAGCTACTTAAGGAAGTAATTGTTAAGGAAGGAATTGTAAATTAAGAATATATAAGCCTGTTTCATAACATATGACTGTATGTAGTCCTTATTTTAGAGAAAGTGACTATTCTTATCCCAGGTAAATAATAGTATTTGACATTTAATAATTTGAAAATGCTACGTTTATGCAGATAAAATTAATAAAAACTTAATTTTTGTTTCCAGGTGTTGGAAAATCAAAGAAATACTTAAAGAAAGGTAAAAACTCACATAATTTGCCTTATTAGAAGTTTAGATAAAAAAAATAACTTCTCTGTTATTTCAAAAATGCTGTTCAAAGAGGAGAGGGGTGACGGAGCTAAGCTCAGAAGGCTGCAACAAAATGGTTTTGAGCTCCTCTTAGTAAAATATCCAGCACATTAGCATCTGCAGTTCTTCCTAAACGGGTTTCTAAATATGTATCTGAAGTGTTTTGTTTTCCAATAGCCTGTTCGGGACATAGTGTCATAGACTTGGTTTCCTTTTTTATTTTCCTCACTGTTGTCTTACATCCGTTTTGCTTAACTGTTCCAAGATTTCAATTCGATGCTCCTAAGTATTAACAAATAAATAATTAATACGATGAAGAAACTAAGTCATGAAAATGACGGTTGTCATAACAATGATTGTATGAATAGGTAATTAATCTTATTACTAACCGAAAAACGTAGAGTAAAATTGCAACGATTTGTTGCATTCACCAGAATTACCTGTTTTACAGGTAAAATAAAAATATTTTTTGCTTATTGTATTTAATAAATTTAATTGCCAGTTTTATTCGGTGGAGCAGTCCTTTTGTTTGAAGATACAAGGCTTGTAAAATAACTAATTTTTCACTTGTAGACACTATTCCAACGTGTAATTATAATTATAAAACAGTATAATAATCAAGAACAGATTGTCCTTCAATTAACGGTATTTTAAAAACCAATTTTATCTATCACATAAACCAAGTCTATCCCCGTTCCTTCCGCCATTTAGCAAAACTACTAGCACATCCTACAGCCGATTGCAACTGCGAATAGTGTTTATTTTTGTCTGTACAAAGAACTTAAGGTCCTAACACAATAAAGAATCTTATCTAATCTAATATTTCTCTGAATGTAATGAAATGAGAAGGCCCTATTTTAAAACGGTGTTTTAGGGTTTTTTATCGAAGGAACGATACTAGAAGTGTGCGCTGTCCACCAATTCCCTTCGGCATTCCTCCTCTCTCCTAAATGCCTGCGATCTGTCAGTCTCCGACATCCCGATCTGTGAGTCTCTGAGATCCCCCGCTCGATACACCCGGCCTAGGATCTAATTGAACGTAAAATCACCGGCAGGAAACCGATTAGAAAGCCGTCTACTGACTGAATGAGGGGTAAAATGGAGGATAGGCCTCCCTCTCTTTCAGTATTGTAGCTTTCTATGTATGGTATAGTCCTGTGTGTATTGTAATATTTAAAAAAACATTTTTTGAATGCTCTATTGACGTGTAAAAATTCAGGAATGTGCTAGGAAGGTTCCGTACATTAAACCAAACTTCAAAAATAGTGAATGGATTAGGTTGATATTGTTACACAACGTTGCATTTTAATAGAGTATTAAATTTAGATTCCGAAAGTCCAACTTTTTTTTTTTTTTTAAGAAGTGAAAACTTTTTAAGTATTTCTATATCAAATAGCACCCCATTCACAGCATAATTATGAAACACAATGACAGAAATTATGATAGAAAATACAACAAAAGTTTAGCCGATTTTAATTTTAATTTTGAACTATCTTTCTCTATATTTCTCTATAAAAACACAGTTTTCCTATATTGGCTATCAAGACTATCAATTCAAAAAGAACTGGAAATTTTTGTAATACCTTCATTATGCTACTTCTGAGTGTTACCAATTAAATCAAAATGGACTCATTTTGGTTTAGTCCCTATTCAAATCTACTTCCGCTGAAATAGCTAAATGTGCTGGGAGATTGGGTGCACAGCAGGGACGCCGGAGTATGAAAGCTCTACGACAGTCGCTAAAAGAAAATTATTTTGAGGAATTGGCCAACTGCATGTGGCAAGGCATTGAAATACGCCATTTTAAAGAGACCTCGAAAGCTAATGGACTTCTGTATGAAAAGTAAGTACTTTCGGGGTCTGAATGATCTAATGCCCTAAAACTAAACATCAACTAAGCACTCCTGCAAGAAGTCCCCTGGTGTCTGTGGACAGGCCCGTGAAGTGTGGTCTTTCTGTGCTGTGATTCCTCTCAATTTTAATTAGTTTTTTATACTCATTCGATTTGATTCCCGTTATTTCCCCCTGGTAGTGTTCTAGCCTTCGATAACCCATGCGGAACTAGCAATTTTCGGACTGCTTCCACTCAGTCCATTTCTATCCATATCATCCATTAGGTAATACATGAGTGTATTGATGAAGGGAGGAGCTTGAGGGTGGAGTGATGGTCACGTATCTTGGTGTGGGATTCGGTGCGGGATTTAACATAACCACTCATTTGTACTCCCTCAGGAATAGGGTGGCTCTCCCTAGTCTTAAACGGGCTTAGTCATCTAGGGGGTTCTTTCTGGGGCCTCCCCAGAAAACCCAGCGACGATGACCATTTACAACGAAGCAATATTGGATATTCTGAGATACCCGTCCCCCATATTGTTTAGAAAATCCTATAAAAGTAAATCTTTTCTTTGTTGATATTCTGTGTATATACAGGCCTATATTAATTGTATTAGTATTTATTAATTGTTATTAATTATCAATTAATTGTTTATGGTAAAAAATAGTCTGTAAAAGAAAAATAAGAATGCTGAATATTAGCAACCCAATATGATTGGGCAGCATCTCTTCATTCAATAAAGTCTCTCTCACTCTCTCTCTTTCACTCTCTCTCTCTCTCTCTCTCTCTCTCTCTCTCTCTCTCTCTCTCTCTCTCTCTCTCTCCTCTCTATCCTCTCTCTCTCTTCTCTCTCTCTCTCTCTCTCTCTCTCTCTCTCTCTCTCTCTCTCTCTCCCTCCCTCTCTCTCTCTCTCTCTATCTATCTATCGTCGGTAAGCCTTTAAAAAAGAGGTAAACGAAAAATGTCCTTACTTTCCTTTTGTTGCACTTCTAAGCGAAATATTGAATGATGTGCTTTCTCGGAAAATGTATGTTTACTAGAATACCAGAGAGATTGTGATTTACTAATGCAAATATCATATACCTACATTTTATGACATTTATATCATGATGATCATGATTTATATCAGGCATGATAGGTATTCACTTGTTCTGGTATTTCTGAATGAAAATCGTGTACCGTCGACCTTTGACCTATTGTTTCCTTCTTCGATGGGACTATAAATTTATTCAATTTCATGAAATATGTTTCCTCTCCTCAACGCTCTCAAGCAGAAGAATGCCGATATTTGATGGTAGCGTGGAACCTAGAGCGATACACCGTCGACCACACAAGCCTTTTATACTATAACCGGGAGCTGCCACATCAAAGCTCGTCTTTATCTCCTCCATGGTCTGTGTATAACAATGTGGTCTTGATGCTGTTGTTGATGATTCCTTTCTGCCTATGAATTATTTATAACTTTCTCCTTTGGGCCTTTCAGCGTTTGTTTATTCGGCGGAATGAGGTTCTTCTGTAAAAGGGTTTTCCACTTATCGGCGTGTCATATATTAGACTAATTACTTTGTCTGGTTCTGGAAAAAATACGTTTTTTTTCTTCTATAAAATAATTTATAATATTAAATGGGGACCAGTATACTTTTGCGAGAATTCCCACAAGAGACCCCATTACCTTTTCAACAGAAGATTTCATAGCTACTACTTTTTAGGCCACCTCCTCTTCTTTTAGGTTTCGTCCTTTAAGACACCATTACGAAACTTTATTACAGCAACGGAAATATATCTGTGCCTGAGAGGTAAACTGTTGTAACTACAAAATTCTCGAGTTTCTAATCATTGATGTAACTGAACTATTTCTAATATTCTATTTCTAGCGAAAGGTATTCGTATTTATATTCCTGATGAATGGTGTTATATAACACACCTATTATTAGTATTACTTTTTTTTTATGACAAGAAATACGAACAATTAAAATTCGAAGTGCTCTACTTTAAAAATTTAATAATGTCAGTTACGACAGTTTACCTCTGTGGTTATATTCAATGGAATTTAATTGATACGTTGATAAAGGAGCAAGTGACAGTAAAAATGTGGCTTCCAATGGATAAAGGTCTCACAATCACTTATTACCTTCATTCAATGAGTTCAGTGTTCTCTTAGTCAGGTGTAGGTTTGTTTATGATTGAATGGAAATAGGGAACAAACTGTTGATTTTTCACTATACAATCATTGATTGAATATTAAACATAATAAATCCAGTAAATGAGAAGAAAAACAAAAATACATGCAAAGACGTGAATAGAAACAACCCATCGGTTAGCTTATCCTACATTAGAAGGTCTTCAAGCCGCTTTTCAGACGCTTTGTTGGATTATCACGAATAGAGGAGGAAACAAGGGAGATAGTTTAGTGTGAAAGTATAGATATCTGGATTGGCCATATCAGCGAATGAAAAAAAAAAATTAAATGGATACCAGTTGATGAATTTAAGGTATACCAATACTAAAATTGTAATCTTTTACTCCAATATAAATATTTTTCAAATAAATCTGAATGAATCAAATAAAAACTGTAATTTAGCGTTATTAATCATATTCTTTTCTTCTAAGATATCCCACCTGATTCACTGACATCCTTATTCGCGAAAAAAAAGTAGTTAAAACAAGGGAAAAAATGTAAAGAAAATTTTTATTTTCTTCAAATTTAGACTATTTTTCTACCATTTAAAAAGTTTTATAAATAGGTTAGATAATTTCTCAAAGAAACTGCCACCCCAGAATTCGACTCCATTTTTTTTCAAAAGGCGATAAATTTTACCGCCTTTAATATATTTTAATTTGATCAAATTTATTTGAGGGTCGACATTTAGTGTTTAGTCAGTCACTTAACAAGGTACTTTGTATTTTATAACGTCATAGAATCATTGAAGATAAAAAAAATAAAAAATAAAATTGTAAAGGTTTAGGGATCAAATTGATAAAAAAAATTTAAGGTTTAAATAATAAAATCGAACGTTTATGGATCATCAGCTATCGGATAGCTCAATGGGTTAGAACCCTGCAACGGTTCGAATCCTGGACATGGAATTTCCTCATTACAAAAAAAAATATTTAAATAATGAATGTGAATTTTATTAAATAGAAACATTGTTAGCGAGAAAACGGGGTCATCTGTGGTTTAGTGGTTAGTATTGCAACCTTAAAGGGAGTAAAAAATTCTTGGCAATGTCGTCCCTCGGATAGGACGTAAAATGGAGTTCCCAAGACTGTACGATGTAAGGTACTCGTTAAAGATCCATATCCTAATTATATCTGGGCAGGTAAAATTTAGGACTCCCACTGTAGCATCGTCTTATTAGCCTTAGTGGAATGAAGGGACGTTTAACAAACCTCAAAACGTGAAAATATTTCAATTTCGCTCCATCTACCCGCTCAATAAAGTACATATTAAGGGGTCGGGGCAAAATAGTGCCAAGCAACATTTTTAACAAAAATAAACTGTAGCTGCAGTATGTTGTATATTACGTAGGACTATATGTCTATCATGGTAATGCCACCTAAATATGGCTATATAGAACCTCTATAGGCATATTTAGTTGGAATTTCCATCATAGACATATAGACCACGTAATATACAGCAGACTGCTGCTACAGTTTATTTTTCTTAAAAATGCATTTTAAAAAATTATTGCTTGGCACTATTTTGCCCCGAACCCTTCATATGCTTCTAACCAATCACATGTTTTTGGCCATAACATCAAGTCCTGCAATTTGTTTTAGCCATTATTCGGATGTTTCTTCAACCAGTTGTTATTAATACTGATTTCCCCCCCCCCCCACACCAAATGATAATTAAGGAATAGGTCATTACTTAAGTTCCCCGTTTGCGCTATTGCCCTCAATTTTCCAAAATGATTAGGATTTAAGATTGCTGCTGATGGTTCGTTAAACATTCTAATTAAAAAAAATATGGTGCGCGCGCGCAACGCTCTACTTTCACTTACCAACTTACTTAGATTAGAAATTAATGCGATTTGTTAATTGTCATTTCTCAAATGAACAGAACGGCTTTAATTATGAATGAATTTATGAATGAATGAATTAAATTATGAACAATGGTTTGTCGTCATTGATATTAAAGAACACCTAATTTTCATTAAACATGACGAATTTGATAGAAATCGTTAAAGCCGTTTTTGAGATCATCGAAAAAAAGGTAAAAATGGAAAAAATTATGAAATAAAGTGCCCCCTCCGGTTTATCAATTTTGATGCAATGTTGGCTATCGCATCTTTGGCATATACATACATCAAATACCCAGTTTGATCAAAATCGTTTAAACCGTTTTTGAGTAAATAAAAAAAAACACGTAAAAATGATACAAAATTTACTAAGTAAAGTCCCTCTTCGGTTGATCAATATTGATGAAATTTTTACAGTCATATCTCGGGCATATAAATAGATCAAATACTTAGTTTAATCAAAATCGTTAGAGCCGTTTTTGAGAAAATCGAAAAAAAAACTTAAAAAGTTATTAAATAAAGTACCCCCTCCCTTTGAGCAATTTTGATGAAATTTTTGCTGTCACATCGCGGGAATATACATACACTAAATACCCAATTTCAGGTTCGCGCGGTTTATAATTTTTAAGCTAGTCTATTCACACACACACACAGACCATTTCGCGGGACTTGTTTCATTGAACTCAGGAGACGTGTATTTCCGTTGAAAACCGGAAGTCGAAATTTTTCACGATCGCAATACTTCCACTTACTATATATTTCATATGTAGGTTAATGAAAGTAAAAATTTGGTTGTTGAACTGCCAGTACCCGAAATTAGTGGGTCAAAACGAATCTTTGCGCAATCGTAAGAGACCAATGAGGAATAATATAATTAAAATGTTTTGTTTATTTAGCTCGTTGTATTTCTCATAATATTTCATCCAATCCAAAGACATTTTATTAATCAATTATAATAATCAAGGGCCGAAAAATAAGCATTCCCTTGCTTATTCGAAAAATCGAAGAAAAAGTAAAAAAAAATTAAACATTATTTTTAGTTGATAAATTACATAATTGCTTGAAACATTCTTAGTTCATAGAATAATAAAAACCATATAATAATCATTAAATATTTTGCTTATTTCCACAGACTGTTGCCATTTAGTGGCGTCTACAGTTAGGAAATCTCGGTTCTATTTCGAAAATTTCAATTCATATGACATCTCTTGCGGATGGGTCATTCATATATAAGGAATAATTAGCGTGGTCACAGACTCCATATAGTTTCGTAAATATGTTTTAGATGTGTTATTTAGTCTCGTCGCTTCGGCCATGTTAAAAACTGGTTCTCTTATCAGCCCCCCTATTCTCTTCGGTCCAGGCAAGCATTTACCATTTTCTTAAGTTCATTATCTTCAGGATATCTACCACCTGGTGAAGGCGCGGATTTCCTATAACAGGATTACCGCTAGGCCGATCCTCCAGCCAGTGTTTCGATATCAATCCTCTCAGCGAACATTTAGCATGTCCCAACTATTTAATTCCATTCCCTTTCCGGACATGACCTAATCCGGTCTTGCAAAAAGCTGACGCGTATAATACTTATGTGTTGGTAATAATGGCCAAACAAATTAATAAATATTTATTGCTTGCTTTTTCAATATTTTCGATTAACGAATTTTTTAGTGTATGGCAACTAATATCTTAGTCGTTTGGAGAGAAATATAAATAAAATTTTAACTTAATAAAAATTTAAAAAAGCATTATTATTAAATCCTTCACGGGTATAAAGTGGAAGGAAGATAAAATGTTGTAGAACTGTATACAGCAGCACCTCTTTTATAGCTTTCATAAAAGCCTAAAGGCGGTCACATACGTATCGGAAATCCTTCAAGGAAAAACTCTTCAGTCGTAGATTGAACAGTTTTCCCATAAAGGATTTCCCACAGGATGTGTGGGCTGGATTATAAGATTTTTCTTTTATACAGAAATATTTTTATTCCTTCATCCTTGTGTTCGTGTAAACTTTGTAGTGGTTATTGATATATATTTCTAATGTGTATAAGATTCAAATCAATACATTAAATTACACTGGTCGACAAAATTTAACTTTTTTTCTTTCACAAGAATTAAAATAACAGATTCTAAAAGTATTTTTCGTGCTGTATTCAAATATAATTACAGTTTTCCTTATCGGGCAGGAGTTTTGTGTGATATT
The DNA here is from genome assembly GCA_911387785.2 of Aelia acuminata. NCBI lineage: Eukaryota > Metazoa > Arthropoda > Insecta > Hemiptera > Pentatomidae > Aelia > Aelia acuminata. The sequence goes on along the minus strand of OU426979.1, from coordinate 149,969,280 downwards.
CATTTGAATTTTTTATAATATTCCAAAAAATCCGTAACTAGCTATCTAACTCAAAATTATAACTACTGATTCTGACTTACCTAGAAAGTGGTAGATAGTGATTTTCGGGTATATTTTGCATCTGGAACGTCTCTCATTTTAGTCCAACAGTAGTCAGCCAGCATATTGGAACTCCACTTGCCTTGGTACCTCTTCTCTATTGTAGAAATTTGCTGATGAAAACGCTCACCGTGTTCATCGCTAACAGCTCCAAGGTTTTCGGGGAAGAAGTCCAAGTGAGAGTCCAAGAAGTGAATTTTTAAAGACATGTTGCATCCCATAGCTTTATAAGAATGCAGAAGATCAGCCACTATGTCACGATAGTTTTCTGCTTTATGGTTTCCAAGAAAATTGCAACACAAACTTTTGAAAGACTGCCAGGCTGCTTTCTCCAGTGGATTTAACAGTCCCTCGAAATGTTCATCAGCCATTAATGATCGGATTTGTGGTCCTATAAAAACTCCTTCTTTCAATTTAGCATCACTGACTTTGGGGAATTTCGATTTCAAGTACAAGAATCCATCAGAAAGTTTATCAATAGCTTTGACGAAATTTTTCATAACTACTAACTTAATATGCAATGGAGGTAAAAATATTTTTTCAGGCTTCACTAAAGGGATACATGCCACATTTTTCTGGCCAGGGATAAGAGATTCACGTTTTGGCCATGACTTTCTAACGTAGTGAGACTTCTTATCTCTGCTGTCCCACTCGCACAAAAAACAGCAAAATTTGGTGAACCCAAGTTGCAAACCAAGCAATAAAGCAATGACCTTTAAATCACCACAGATATTCCATTCATATTTCCCATATTGTATTTTCTCTAAAACTAGTTTCATATTTTCATATGTCTCTTTCATATCAGCGGCATGCGCTACCGGTATTGATGGAAGTTTATTGCCAATATGTAGCAGCACAGCCTTCAAACTTACCTTAGAGGAGTCTATGAACAATCGCCACTCATCTGGCCGGTGTTGAAGCCCTAGAGTTTCCATAACTGAACAAATATTATTACAAAACACAATACCATTTTCTTCAGAGAAGTATACTTTGAAAACACTATGGCGGCTACGATATCTACTAATTCTTACATCTTTTTGGAGTAGATTCCACCCTTTGAGTCTGGAAGCTAAAACTTCCGCTAGCTGTTTAGACAGATTTAAATCGCGAATCAGGTCACTAAGGTCTTGCTGATTGGGAAAGTATGGTTCTGATGAACAGCTACTGGCTTCATATGTAAGATCATTTTTATTTTCATCTAAATCATTTGGAGTTTCAGTCAGGTCAGAACCAGAGTTATCACTTAAGGTTGTATCTGCATATACTGGTACGGGGAACTCTTCACTGTGTAAGACAGGTCTCATTGCAGATTGCAAATTCGGATACTTAACTGTATATTTTGTTTTAGATGTGATTCCTTTAATATTTGTCAAACAAAAATAACAGTCAGTTAAATGATCCTTTGGTTCCCTCCAAATCATGGGAATTGCAAATGGCATATGATGTGTACCATTTTTCCACCCAGTCAGCAGTCTAACACACGAAACACAGCATGTATTTGGGGCCCAGCTCTTATCAAAATCACCAACTTGACAGCCAAAGTAAAGTTTATAACACTTCTTTACAAGTGGGGTCAAATTTCGCCTCTGAGACTTGAAGGTCAGCTCACCACAAATATAGCAGAAATTATCTGCATAATTTACACAATTTCTTGGCATGATGAAAAAATAAAGCACAGAAATACAACATGCACAACATACACAATACACTTCTAAACAGAAAGGAAGGGAATATTTCACTACTCAACAATCTCACAGTCAGCTCAATACTGACACATAACAATGCCAAACAGGTCTGAACATGTCTAAACAACAACAATGAACAACAATGAACCTGCACAGTCATGTTTTGTTGCGCTTCAGCATGACATTGCAAATAATTTCAATAATATAGCTTGAGTAAAATAGCTACATATGAGGTAACGGTTCCTATGACAGGTCAAAGAAAACGCTAAAATAATATTGTGAAAAGTAGCTTTTACAGAAAAACTATGCCTGATGGGAAAATTCTGACTACATATCTGAATTCAGGATGGAAAATGCCACTAGATTCACTATTCAGATCTCTTGTGAAAAAAACCTTGTCGACCAGTGTTATCATATTCTGTTATCGGTTTTACAAATAAATTAGAAAAAAATCGGTAACGGCATTAATAAAGGTTTTAACTAATACTTATTACCAGGGATAGGATATATATGTAATAAAAATTTCAAAATATGGACATAAATATGGACGTATATTTGCAAATATATGTAATAAAAATATGAAAATATGGACAAAAAAAAAATTAAAATATTTACAGAATATTAAATAGAATAGTTAAAAACATAAAAAATAAATGTACATTTGAAAAATTTATAACATCTCAAAATAAAAAATAAAAATAGTTAACAAATTTTTGGAAATGTAACATTAAATTTTAAACTTCTTCCTCATCTTCACCATCAAAAACGTTGCAAATAAGGTGCATTTTAAGATTTTCTTCGGAAAATCTACAACGATTCGGTCGAAGTAATGCTTTGTATTTGCTGAACGATCTTTCTACATCGACTGATGTGACGGGTGCGAATTTAAAAGCATTTATCTCTTTAAGTGCAAGGGCCAAATCTTTTTCGGGGTTTTCACCTTTGTGCTGACGTGCAATATTTTTCAAGTCGTCAAGTCCAGGATTTTTTTTTCAAAACAACCTCTAATTTTTGTTTTACAGCGGTTCCCTTGTTTCCTTTGGCTTCATTTATTTTCTCGATTATTTTTTGCAAAATTTCCAAGCTGTCAATAAGTGCCATATTTTTAGTTTCCAACTGTTTTATGGCTTGTGATAAAAAATTAAAGTTACTAGCTATGTAAACCAGATCTTGTTGTAATTTATTATCTTTGAAGAGAGCGTTCGCTTTTTCTATTGCTGAAGAATCAACATCTAGAGTCGATGTTATATGTTTTATTTTTTCGAAGTTCTCTAAGTAGTACTTCGCCGCCTCTAACCAAGGTCCCCAGCGTGTAAGGACTGGTTGGGATGGTAAACAAAGCTCAGGATACATGTCTTTCAATACATTAATACGACCTGGGGCCTTCAAATATATTTTTTTTACATTAAAAATTAATGAATCCACATTTGGAAACAAGGCCCTGACCGATTCAGCAACGCGATGCAAAGCATGTACCAAACATGTCACATGAATTAGTTTTGGGTAAAAAACTTTTAATGCGTTGCCAGCCTTTATCATATAAGGAGCTGCATCGGACAAAAAAAGCAAAACTTTGTCACATTTGGTTTCGTTCCAAAGGAGACCAATCAAGTCGTTGAAAAACCTTGCAATACTACCGCGGTCACATTTTTCTAAAAATTCGCAGTTCAGTAAATATGCCTTTGTAGGAGTGTCTGAGAGTTTGCCAACGATTATATTCGCCACAAATCTTCCGAGGGAGTCCGTCGTTTCATCAATCGAGACCCAAATCGGACCGTCCCCGATATAAGATTTGATTTGTTCCAACCTTTCATTATAAATGTCTTTAACATAATTTTTTCGAAGGGTCGTATGATCTGGCATTTTCTGCCCAATATATTTTTCCAAAAATCCTTTGAAGGTTGGATTATTTATTTTGTATAAAGGAATATCTGCCTTTAACAAAGCCCGGCACAAATCAGTGTTAAAACTAGACTTACTTAAACTTGCTTCTCCAGAAGTCAAAAAAGTTTGTTTTTTGAGTTGGTTTTTTATCTTATTTTCTACATGTTTCGCTGTTTTTAAATGCTGTAAAACCAAAAATCGTTGATCCGTAGAAATGTTTTTTTTGGCAGCACAAACAATATAGAACACCTTCACTGTCGCATTTAAATGTTTCTCCTTCGAACTCCGCGACGTACTTAGCGGCTAAGCTTTTTCTGTTTTCTTTTCTTTTTGGCATTTCACCCACTAGCGATGAACTTATCACTGAATTTTTCAAGCAACTGAGGTAATATAAGCATTGTCAAGGATGAGGATCTATATAAGAAAAGAGGGGGATCAAAATTTCTGGGAACTGTTGACAATGGTTTGGGTGTTTTGATTTTCCAAGAAATTTTTAATCCCTACGTTCAGTCTTTGTTTATTTATTTTAGGTATTTAAAAAAAAAAAAAAAAAAGTGAATAAATAACAATAATTTTAATGTGAATTCCCTAAAAGTTGTAAAATATGGACAAAAATATGTATTTATCGAAATATATGTAAAAATATTTAAAAACGACAAAATATGGAAAAATATGGAAAATAAAAATGGTTCAAAATGGTTTATATTATGGTAAAAATCATTTAGAATGCATAGTATACATGCATTTTTAGGCCTCAGAACAAAATATGTAAATACATGAAAATCCCATCCCTACTTATTACCTACTTTCTATTAAAGATTTAATTATTGTTCGTGATCGATAAAACTTAGGAGATGACCCTGAAAATGAAAAACAAAGATATATGATATAAATCCTTCGAAATTGTAAGAAGTGATGCTTGGGGGTGAAACATGATTCATAAGCTACAGCGGCAATCAGACGAAACATTACACAGCATTGTTCGCCTAGGTTCGATCTAACAAGGGGAGGGCACAGCTATGGGGTCGTCGATCGGGCCCATTTTTTTTCTGGTGATTCTACATCGAAAAATAGTCGACACGTGTCCGAGCGTTCCGTCCAATGGGCCTTAGGTGCTGAGAAATAAAATAAAATACCTTGAAAATCCTTTATTTTTTATCTTGAGTTTAGAAAATGATATCGCCATGATTCTTTCACTAATTCATTTATTTTAGAGAGTAGATTAAGGCCAGATGCACACGGACGACACTTTTCTGCGATGCTGACTATAAGCCGGGTCAGGGGTACCTGGAGTACAAGGGACCGACCGGATTTACCATTGTACTCCAGGTACCCCTGACCTGGCTTATAGTCCGCATCGCAGAAAAGTGTCCTCCGTGTGCATCGGGCCTAAAGGAAAAATACAATCGTTAAAGAATTATTCATATTTCTTCAATTTAATTTAAAAAAAGCTTCAAGTTTTCAAGTAAACTAGTTTTATAAATTTTTTCACATAAAAAAGAATAGCAGAATTGAGTTCAGCACCTCAAGAAACCCTGATGTCTTAAATATCATCCAAAACAAAAAATTAAAAAAATTTCCTGTCAGGAGCAGCTTAAAAATGTTTCAGCAAAATTGTATGTTTAGTTTCAAATTCTGCATCTCGTGTTGAGCTGATCCGATTTTTACGTTCTTGAGCTCGTTGCATAGAAGAAAGCTTCCTTTTTCAAACCATATAGATAACTATTGTATTATCTCGGGAAGCTCTTGTAAAAAATGTTCCTCAAAATAAAAATTAGATTCAAACTTTTCTTTATATTATGTTGATTCCTGAACACGTAAAAATATCTCGATTAGGTAAAAATGTGTAACTCTAAAGCCTTTATTTACCCTATAAATTTGATGAGAATCGGTAGAATTTTCTCCGAAATATGGTCGGATTTTTGGATGTTTAACGAAATTGTAAGGGTCTAGCCTTAGCGAAACTTTTAATGCAATTTTTATTTTTAATCTTCCCAAAATTTACTTATAGGTTTTTTTGATTGTCCTCAAAACGAATCTTAAAACTGTTATGAAACAAAATGTCAGTATTTTGCCAGAATGGTTAGGAAAGGGAGCTTTCTTCTATGCAACGAGCTCAAGAACGTAAAAATCGGATCAGCTCAACACGAGATGCAGAATTTGAAACTACACATACAATTTTGCTGAAACATTTTTAAGCTGCTCCTGACAGGAATTTTTTTTTATTTTTTGTTTTGGATGATATTTAAGACATCAGTGTTTCTTGAGGTGCTTAACACAATTCTGCTATTCTTTTTTATGTGAAAAAATTTATAAAGCTAGTTTACTTGAAAACTTGGAAGCTTTTTTTAAATTAAATTGAAGAAATATGAATAATTCTTTAACGATTGCATTTTTCCTTTAATCTATGGTACTCTCTAAAATAAATGAATTAGTGAAAGAATCATGGCGATATCATTTTCCAAACTCAAGATAAAAAATAAAGGATTTTCAAGGTATTTTATTTTATTTCTCAGCACCTAAGGCCCATTGAACGGAACGCTCGGACACGTGTCGACTATTTTTCGATGTAGAATCACCAGGAAAAAAATGGGCCCGATCGACGACCCCATAGCTGTGCCCTCCCCTTGTAAGTGTAAATGCACTTTGCAGTCTTAAATATATTAGAAAGGTCTTATAAATTGATTCTATTTTTATTTATATTAATATATAAACATTTTATCTAAAAACAATACTATTAGGTGTACACTGTATAAAAACTAGTGTCCGACCGAAACCAAAATTTTAGCCGAAACCGAAACCGAAACCGAATTTCGGCCATAGACCTAGTTTCGGGCCGAAACCGAAACCGAAACCGAAATTTGCTTACGTGTCTATATTTAATACATATATGTGTGTAATATGTCTAGTTTGGCAATAATGTCAAAGCTTATAAAATAACTGCAATATAACTCAATTATTCATTTAATAAGTGAGCTGGTATACAAGAGAGGTAAATCAGGTGTATCAGTTAGGTTATAGGATCGAATGCCGGCCCCCTACTTCCTAGTACAGCTGTTCCCTGAGGAATGTTAGAGAATACTTACTTAACTAGTACAGCCCTAAAAGTTGAAATAATCGTGGAATAACAGGCTGAGATGAATAACAATTCATATTATCATATCTAAATAATAAATAATGTAGTAAATCTTTGCCCTAGAAAAGCCGATAGAATAGAAAATGACGGCCTATTGAACACATAAATCTGTATGTCAGAAGTGTTAGTCTACTAAGTCGGTTTTGGTCTCAAATGTAAATGGATTTAATCTAGTTCGAAAATGTATGTAGTTGTAGATAATGTAGTTTTTGGTCGATTGCTTGTTTGTTTAACGTCTATTTATGCTAATTAGGCTAATCGGACGATGCTACATTGGGAGTTCTAAATATGGCCCATCCTGGTATAATTAGGATAAGGATCTTTAACGAGTACCTGACATCGTACAGGCTCGGGACCTCCATTTTACGTCCTATCTAAGGGACGGCATAGCTAAGGATTTTTTACTCCCATTAAAAAATCCTAGGTCCACCGTGGGACGCAAACAGTTTTTGGTCGAAAACGTGCTTCTTCATGGTAAAAACTGAGACAAGTTGCTAAGTGTAATTAACTAAAATAACAGTTAATTAGCACTATTAAATCCCAGAATGTTAAATGCCATAAAAGAGATTGAGCTTACAACGAGAAATCGTGTAGTCCTACTTCCTTCTCGTAGATAGCAGACAAAAGAGCTAGTTTCGGCCTGGCCGAAGATTCGGCCGAATCCAGGTTTTTCGGCCGAAACCGAAACCGAAACCGAAACTTCGGTCGGTCACTAATAAAAACTACTTTATTAAAATTTGAAAATAAAATTGACACTATTATTTGATTTTAGTCCAAATTAAAATAGTTCGTTACATTTGCCTCATTGAAAATCAACTATAAGTGAAATTTATTTTACGAATAATTAATTCATAAAGTTTAAAAATCTCGGTAAAAAATCAAAATACAGTAAGCTCGTCAACGCTGTGAAGTTTTTTTGCGGTTGCCTTGTAAGTAAGCCTTTAAAACATTTTACTATTTTTTTTAATATGTTGTAATTTATATACAGTAATAGGAAGTATGTTTACATTCTAATAACATTTCATTAAGAGAAGAAGCTATTTTACGATACATCAAGAATCAATCCATCCTACAATAGATTATGTAGTATAAATTCTAGAAATATTATATTTCAAAGTAGAACAATTTTTTACTTTCACTTACCTATATATGAAATATATAGTAAGTGGAAGTATTGCGATCGTGAAAAATTTCGACTTCCGGTTTTCAACGGAAATACACGTTTTGGGACCCCCTGAGTCGAAATAACCAAGTCCCGCGAAATGGTTTGTGTGTGTGTGAACAGACTAGCTCAAAAACTATAAACCGTGGGAACCTGAAATTGGGTATTTAGTGTAGGTATATGCCCGCGATGTGACAGCAAAAATTTCATCGAAATTGCTCAAAGGGAGGGGGTACTTTATTTAATAACTTTTTACGTTTTTTTCGATTTTCTCAAAAACGGCTCTAACGATTTTGATTAAACTGAGTATTTGATCTATTTATATGCCCGAGATATGACTGTAAAAATTTCATCAAAATTGATTAACCGGAGGGGGGACTTTACTTAATAAATTCTGTATCATTTTCACGTGTTTTTTTTTATTTACTCAAAAACGGCTTTAACGATTTTGATCAAATTGGGTATTTGATGTATGTATATGCCAAAGATGCGATAGCCAACATTAGATCAATATTGATCAACCGGAGGGTGGACTTTACTTAATAAATTTTATATAATTTTCACGTGTTTTTTTATTTACTCAAAAACGGCTTTAACGATTTTCATCAAACTTGGTATTTGATGTATGTATATGACCGCGATGCGATAGCCGAAATTTCATTAAAATTGGTTAAACGAAGGGGGCACTTTATTTCATAACTTTTTAACCAATTTTTACCTTTTTTTCGATTATCTCAAAAACGGCTTTAACGATTTTCATCAAATTCGTGGTGTTTAATGAAAATTAGGTGTTATTTAATATCAGGTAAGCTTTATCATTATTAAAATGTTCTGAGGGGGCTTAAATGGGGATGGGGCCTTTTTTGTTTTCCTATAAAGTACCTTTCTATTTGTTTATATGGAGAAATTATCTGTCTCTCGTTTCGCCTAAAAAAAAGAAATGGCAAAATATGAGATATGATAAAAATCAAGTAAACATGTAGAGGAGAAAAAACGAAAAATATTAGTCAACTCATAAAATACGTTGTGCCCACTCATGCAGAGTACGCCTTTAATGATAGACCAATGTTCATAATTAAAGCCAATCTGTTCATTTAATGGAAATTATTTGTTTCATGGTAAATGAAGTTTTCAACATCTACATAGAGAATTATAAAATCAGACGACTTGGAGTATTATGCTTGTCGAATTACCACAAGCGTTTATTTATTAATAAAAAAACTAGTGTTTTTTGTAGAGCAAACAAAAAGAAAAAATAAGAAATAAATGTGGAAAAATGTGTCTTTGAGAAGTAGCAATTAACAAAACACACCAATTTCTAATTTAAGTAAGTTGGTAAGTGAAAGTTGTTTGTTGCGCGCACGCACCAGATTTTTTACTTTCACTTACCTATATATGAAATATATAGTAAGTGGAAGTATTGCGATCGTGAAAATTTTCGACTTCCGGTTTTCAACGGAAATACACGTTTTGGGGTCCCCTGAGTCAAAATAACCAAGTCCCGCGAAATGGTCTGTGTGTGTGTGTGTGTGTGTGTGTGTGTGTCTGTGTGTGTGTGTGTGTGTGAACAGACTAGCTCAAAAACTATAAACCGTGCGAACCTAAAATTGAGTATTTAGAGTATGGATAAGCCCGCGATGTGACAGCAAAAATTTCATCAAATTTGCTCAAAGGGAGGGGGTACTTTATTGAATAACTTTTTAGGTTTTTTTCGATTTTCTCAAAAACGGCTCTAACGATTTTGATTAAACTGAGTATTTGATCTATTTATATGCCTGAAATATGACTGTAAAAATTTCATCAAAATTGATCAACCGCAGGGGGGACTTTACTTAATAAATTTTGTATCATTTTCACGTGTTTTTTTTATTTACTCAAAAACGGTTATAACGATTTTGATCAAACTTGGTATTTAATGTATATATATGCCCGAGATATGACTGTAAAAATTTCATCAAAATTGATCTACGGGAGGGGGGACTTTACTTAATAAATTTTGTATCATTTTCACGGTTTTTTTTTTATTTACTCAAAAACGGCTTTAACGATTAACAAAAATAAGATATGAATGTAGAAAAATGTGTGACTTTGGGAAATGATATTTAGCAAAACACGTCAATTTCTAATCTAAGTAAGTTGGTAAGTGAAAGTTGTGTGTTGCGCGCACGCACCAGATTTTTTTTTTATACTGCCATTTTTTCTTAATTTACTTGTATTTAAAATCACTGAATAAAGAAAAATAGCGTCATTTTTTTTTTTTTTTTATTCAATGATTTTTAAATACATATAAGTTAAAAAAAAAACGTCAATATAAAAAAAAAAAATTGTTCTACTTTGAAATATAATATTTCTAGAATTTACACAACAATATCCAAAGTATGAGGGATTGATTTTTTTGTTTCGTGAAATAGATTTTTCTCTGAATTAATTACCCCGAATGAAATTTGATTAGAATGTAAACATACTTCCTATTATTGTATATAAACCGCAACATTTAAAAAAATTTTCTTAGCCACCAATTCTTAGCAACCGAAAAAAACTATATAACACCATTGATAAGCTTAATTAATAATGCATTTTGATTTTTACCGAGTTTTTTTATTGTTAATGAATTAAGTAATTATTCCTACTATAAATTTCACATACAGCTAATTTTCATTTAGGCAAATATAACAAAATATTGGAATTTGGACTAAAATAAGATCGCTATGATGAAAAAAAAATCTTTTAAAATTATATACCAATATGATAAGGACTTCAAAGCCAACCATTGAAGGTTTTATTTATTTTCAATCTTATATTTGTGATGATATTGCACGTGAGGTTTCTTCTTATCTTCCAATTACCTAATGTTCTTAAAAGTCAAAGTTAAAAAAAAAAAAAAAAAAAAAAAAATCACGAAAAAAGCTTTTACCAAAGGCTGTATTAATTTGTCTTTCTGTTAGGTGCCACAGAATTGTCGTGGGTGGTGGTTTTATTATCCTGAAAGGTGGGAGCCTAAAGGACATAAGGTTGTTGTTTTAACCGTTTCAAATTATTTTCATTCAATCTGAAAGATTTATTTTGAAACATAAAACGTTCTAAAAATATAAATACGTCGGTATATTTACAAATTTATAGTAGACTTTATGGCAATAACAACTTCGATCAAACGTTTTATCGATGATTAAAACACTTGACAATAGGACACGAAAATACATTTTTAATTATCAGACCAGTTAATCTGTAACGATGGTAGGAATTAGAAAGCTGAGAATGGTTTTAATCTGTTTATTTGATGCCAAATAATGGTATTATATGTTGGCCCCAATCTAGATTAGGGTAAACTCCCAATAGTTCGATATTTTTCCCAGCCTTATAACTATAAATAACGTATCCTAATAAAAATTTTGTTCCTCACTTTATTAATAAAGACATAAGGAGCTAACACGATAAGGAATAGCGTTACCCCTGAAAACCGGCATATGTTTGGGAACCCGAAGATAGAAAGTTCAAAACCCAGAGCCGGTGGCCATTTAAAAATACTCGACATTTATCTAGAATCTCGGTATTGATAATGACTCGAGATCTTGAAAATAACAATCATGATTAAAAACCTATTGAAAGAAAGTTTTAGAGCGTATAATTCTGCATTTAGTGGAATCCTTTACCTTTATCCAGTAGTATTTAGTTCGATGTAAGTTAAGTGTACAAGCTTTTCGGCTTTAGAGTGGTTAGGGATTGTACGGATTTAGGCTTTGGGTCATGGAACAGTTAATCTAAATACTTTGTACACCGAGTTTCGTTACAATGGTGGACATGATTTTAATCTATTAGGAGAACCAATACTTTCTATCATTATCCTGATATCCAACGTTAAAGTCCAACCGCATGGTTCAAAAAGTTTAATTTATCTGAGAAATATTTTATTTTCTAAACATTATCTTAACGTAAGAGCCTATTTTTAAGGCATTAGAAGTACACTCATTATGTTTATGCTGGGTTTTTGTTATTTTTTTCTTGATATCTATATTCAAACATGGCATTTTGTATTGAATTTATTGTTGAACATCCATATTTTTATTTAGCTAGGCTATTAGGATTGGTATCCCCTGAGTCCAAATAACCAAGTCCCGCGAAATGGTCTGTGTGTGTGTGTGTGTGAACAGACTAGCTCAAAAACTATAAACCGCACAGACCTGAAATTGAGTATTTAGTGTATGTATATGCCCGCGATGTGACAGCAAAAATTTCTTTAAAATTGGTCAAACGGAGGGGGTACTTTATTTAATAACTTTTTAAGTTTTTTTCGATTTTCTCAAAAACGGCTCTAACGATTTTGATCAAACTGAGTATTTGATCTATTTATATGCCCGAGGTATGACTGTAAAAATTTCATCAATATTGATCAACCGAAGAGGGACTTTACTTAGTAAATTTTGTATCATTTTCACGTGTTTTTTTTTTTTTTATTTACTCAAAAATGGTTTTGATGATTTTGATCAAACTAGGTATTTGATGTATGTATATGCCAAAGATGCGAAAGCCAACATTACATCAAAATTGATCAACCGGAGGGGGGACTTTACTTAGTAAATTTTGTATCATTTTCACGTGTTTTTTTTTTATTTATTCAATAGCGGTTTTAACGATTTTGATCAAACTGGGTATTTGATGTATGTATATGCCAAAGATGCGATAGCCAACATTACATCAAAATTGATCAACCGGAAGGGGGACTTTACTTTATAAATTTTGTATCATTTTCCCTTTTTTTTTTTATTTACTCAAAAAAGGCTTTAACGATTTTGATCAAACTGGGTATTTGATGTATGTATATGCCAAAGATGTGATAGCCAGCATTTCATCAAAATTGGTGAAACAGAGCGGGCACTTTATTTCATAATTGTTTTCCAATTTTTACCTTTTTTTCGATGATCTCAAAAACGGCTTTACCGATTTTCATCAAATTCCTCATGTTTAATGAAAATTAGGTGTTCTTTAATATCAGGTAAGCTTTATCATTATTAAAATGTTCTGAGTGGAATATGGAAAAATGTGTAACTTTGAGAAGTCGCATTAATTTCTAATCTAAGTAAGTTGGTAAGTGAAAGTTGTGTGTTGCGTGCACGCACCAGATTTTTATTACCCATATTAACCACGGGTGTCACGGCCGGGGAACAGGGGGGACGCGTCCCCCCCAATATTTTGACAGCAGGGAACTGTCCCCCCCAACATTTTGGCAGGAGAGGACAATATGTAAAAAATTAAATAAAAATGCGAATTTTTCGAATTTATCCAAGTTTAACAAATTATATATAAATGTAAAATTTTAGTTAATTACAGCAGACTCTATTGTTAAAAGGATAGTCGCGTATGGTATATTTGATGAATTATATATTTTTATTTCAGCTTGAACTTTTTTATGAATTATGTAGCAATGTTGTATCTCTGGAATTGGTCTCCATTTCTTTTTTAAACTAAGCAGCTTGATCCTGCGTTCAATCAATTCGATGAAGCTCATAGAAGTTGATGGAAAGGAATGAAATTAGTGGGATCAGAATCAGATGAAAAACTTGGATAAAATTCAATCAAGAAATTTTGGCCCACATCCTTCAACATGAAGCCTTAACATCTCTCTATTTTATAACTAGGCATATTAACAACAATTAACAAGTTTTAAGAGACTATAAATAGCTTTAAAATAAATTGGTGGAGAATGAATTAAATGTCCCAACAGTTGTTTTTAGAACTTTTAGGCCACCGAATTTGTACTTGCCCTATCTAGAAAAAAATTGAGCCCCCCCCCCAATAATTTGGTGCAGGTGACGCCCATTATATTAACTTGGTAGACAGTTTCCATTTGTTTAAATTTTTTCTTTATTGTGTAATGTCCACCATCTTGTATATAATAAAACAAATTTGAAACTGAAGTTGGATTTTCTTAAGTTTTGTTGAATTAAAGTATTAATAATATTTTTAGAATGATTGAATTAAAGCTATTAGTGATATTTTTCTAGAAATTAGTGCACTAATTTAATATACCGCTGAATTCAGTTGGTTATCAACTTTAATAAATTAAGTTTGTAGTGGTCAGCATGGAAACCTACTACACCAAAGGTCGCGCATTCGCGTGCCGCGGTGGCCCTAGTTTTTTTTAATGGGAGTAAAATATCCTTGACTTGCCGTCTCTCGGATAGTACGTAAAATGGAGGTCCTGAGCCTGTACGATGCCAGGTACTCATTAAAGACCCCTGTCCTAATTATACTTGGATAGGCAAAATTTAGGACTCCCACTGTAGCATCGTCCGATTAGCCTTAAAGGGGACGTTAAACAAACAACAATTATAAATTAAGTTTGGAAAAAAACCTTTAAAATGTAGGAATGCGTTGATTAACAATTCAAGCTAATTCGACATGTTATTTTTGATCAATTTGCATTCAATCTACAAATAATTCATGCTGCCAACATTTTTTTTTTCATTTACGTAGTGTTACATCAGAGAGTTAAAATAACTACTCTCAGTAAAATGGTATTGGTAGTTTGAATTTCACAGAATGCTTTTAGTTTCTCTTTCAATTCTCTTTTTTGTTAAAAAAACTGTAATGCATATATATATCTTTTCCTGTTCATTTTCTGCCTTTTTCAATTTTTGGGTTTTTCAAAGTTGCATAATATTGTTAGATAATAAAAAATGTTGGTACTAACTATAATCCGATCATACTAATAAACGATTTTAGTAATAGATTAATGTACTCGCCTAAGTAAGATGTAGAAGTCTGAATGACATCTTAAGTCATGTTTAGAAATAATATTTTTAGGATTATAATAATTTTGACTATTGTAACATTTCCAAGTCTTATCGAACCGTATCCAAGTCAACTGTAACGCCTTCACAATCACATATCAAGACACATGAAACCCTTTCCATTTCAAACGTTACCCTTTCCAAAGCAAATGTAACTACTTACAACTCAATTGTAACCATTTCCATTTCAGTTTCACCCTTGAAAAAACATATATATATATAGCCTTCACAATCACATATCAAGACACATGAAACCCTTTCCATTTCAAACGTTACCCTTTCCAAAGAAAATGTAACTACTTACAACTCAATTGTAACCATTTCCATTTCAGTTTCACCCTTGAAAAAACATATATATATATATATATATATATATAACGAGCAGTCCCGGCCACGCGTTACTGTGGCTCAATAGCTATAATTCGCTGAATTGATTATATGCTATTCTTTTTTATACAGTAAAATCGAAATTCACTGATAAAAATAAAAACGTTTCAGCTAATCTAAAAACAAACGGAATTTAAAATAGAACTTTACGCTGAATTTAAAATTGTTTGGTAATGAATTTAGAAGAGTTAAACTTTTTATTTTTTACATCTCATATCTGACTACAGTAAGTTTTAATGATCCATTCATTTAGCACTTACTGGATTATTTTAGCAGAGGCGAGATTAAATATAAATAACACACATGTAAAAGGAACTAATAAAGAATATAATTGAAATGGGGTTTATTACAGACAATAAACAGCTAGAATGTACCAAATCAATCTTTTGTCCTAATACATATTAATTAAATTCTGATTATGATACATGATGATATGAGATATCGTCTAATGTTGACGTTCTACCTGGAATAGGTTATGAAAAGCGAGCAACCTCAAACCATTATGAATGTTCTACATGCTACTTTTTTTTTTTTCCTCCCTTTTCTTGCCTTGTAGGCTATACGGGGTTTCCTGGGCCAGGGGAGAGGGTGGGGGATTGATGCCGAGTATAATTAAGTTTTCCCCTGGCTCCGGGTTTCGAACTTGCTACTTTCAGGTTCCCAATCATATGTTGCCATGGGCAATGCGTATTTTCTTACGCGTTTAACCACTCGGCCATCCCGCCACCCCCTCCATGCTACTTATGAAAACATAAAAATTTAATTTTATGAATGAAATAGATAACGTTAAGTTATAACTTTTTGCAACAATAATGTCCTTTTTTTATTATTAGAATTCACAATTTCTATTTCCTGTAGTGCTAATAGGTGCACAAAGATTTTGTTTAGCCCGTCTTTTGCTAAAACAAATAGATTCGATCTTTTCACCACACGTGTAAAGTGTGAAAAGGCAATCTAAATCGAAAGGCGACACATAATTGCCCATGTGAAAAACGCAGATTTTCCAAGTCTAAGCCGGAAAAAATAAATTTATGCTTACCCACCCTAAATATCGAAAGAAAATGAAGTGTAGTGTCAATAAATAGACTTACACCGCCATCTGTTGGAAATTTATAAAACTTACAAATAACCACACTCAACTGTAGTATAATAAACATTTAATTTGCAATAAAAGAAATATTGAAGCTAATAATCGAGATAAAAACAGACAATGAGCAAAATTTTATAAAGATAGGTTGAGTAGTTTCTGATTTTACCACCGACAAAAAACAAAAAAGTCATGAAATCACGCCATGTTTATAAATCGAAACACGACCTACTGTATTTGTAATAATTCGTAATAAATGAAATATTGTGGTCAATAATCGAGATAAAAACTATCCTATCTTTTAAGTTGGACAAAACTATACACATTGAGCAAAATTTCATTAAAATCGGTCGAGTAGTTTCTGAGTTTACCTCCGACAAACATTACGAGATTATATATATATATATATATATTAGGATTTAAGGTTATGTGGAATGGGTAAAGATAGAGCCATTAAAGTATGCCTAATATACTGAAGCCATGATGAAAGTGTTCAAGGACAACAGTCTGAGAGCAGAAAAACAACGTATATATGCTAATAAAATTACTCCCAAGGTCAAAGGATTTAGAACGACGTTTCAATTTTGCTGGGGGTTTTCATATATTTTTCTAAAATACAACTGTATACTAAGAACGTCCAAATTCCCAATACAATGGAAATACTCACATATCAGAATGATCCACAAACCAGGTAAAGACGTATACAATCCTTCATCATACAGACCAATTAGCCTCTTCCCAATTTGTTCCAAATTATTTGAAAAATTAATACACAAAAGATTGGTTGACATACTAACGGAATAAAAAGTATTACCTGACCACCAATTCGGCTTTCGCACTTACCACCCAACGATACATCAATTACACAGAGTTACTGACTACATTTCAGGAGCTTTAGAACAAAAACTATATGCGACTGGAGTATTTTTGGACGTTGCTCAAGGATTTGACAAAGTCTGGCACCAGGGTCTTCTCTTTAAACTCAAGACCATATTACCGTACACTTATTGCCTTATTCTTCAATCATTTCTCTCCGACAGATTTTTCTCCGTCCGACAGGGTTCAGAAATTTCTTCAATACATCCGATATTGGCGGGAGTACCCCAAGGTTCAATACTAGCACCCTTACTCTATATCATCTACACTTACGACATACCCATTATTACGGAGACATTGACTGCAACTTATGCTGAGGGGGGCAAATGGCAGGGGTAAAGGGGGGCTGAGGCGGAAGACGGGTGCGGGAGTCTTCCTACCCTCATGTGGGAACATCAGGCTATAGTGCCCCACTCACTGTCTGTTGTTCCCCGCTTGCCCGATCCCCTGCAACGCCTACTGTCACCTCCTTGTGGTGCCCCCTGGGGAGTTGTTTACAACTCGCGAACGACAGAGGCGCTGGCACGGGACCAGTCCTCCTTAGGCCATGGTGGTAAGCCCCCGCCATCATGCCCTAAGTAGGAGAATCCGTAGGACAGGCTTAGTCAAAAACTCCCTGTCCGGCCCGCTATCCATTCGGGATTTAAGGCGGTGATGCCAAATGGTACCACGGGGACGACGCTCTCCCGGGCGTCGTCGTTGGGTGGTGCCAGGACCTCTAGGGGTGCCTGGTGCAGACGTGGTGGTCGTGGTTACTGGGACCACCAAACGCCGACCTGTACAGGTCATGAGTGTTTGTTGGGGTCAGGCTGGTTAGCAGGTTCTGTCCTCTTCCTCTCTTTTCTTGCCTTCATGATAGGGAGGCGGTCGGTGTAGGTCGTTCGGCCAGGTACGACCGCCTTCGAAGTCGTGAAAGCGCAAAAGCCGGTTTGCAACTTATGCTGATGATACAGTAATTATCACTAAACACAGGCATCATTACTTTATAACATCACTTATACATAGTGTACGACTGGTTCCAACTATGGAAAATTAAACTAAATCATGACAAATCAAAACACATCACATTTACACTTAGAAAACATACCTGTCCACCCGTTTACATTGACAATAACCAAATTCCTCAGACGGACACAGTACACTATCTGGGACTCACTTTCGACAGAAGGATGACGTGGGGCCCGCATGTCAAAATGAAAAAAAAAACGCTTACCAAAAGACTTAAACTTCTGTATCCATTACTTTCTATATCTTCAAAATTAAAACTGAAAAAAAATTAAATACGTACACTTACTTACTCACCCCATGAACTGAACCCATATGGACATATTCCTCACAGATATTCGGCATAGCTAAAAAGACTCACTTACAAAAACTTCAAACATTTCAATCAAAATTGTTACGACTCATTACAAAAGCACCTTGGTACGTGACTAACTACACTTTACATACTGACCTCCATCTGCCGACAGTCGACCAACACATAACGACACTTTACAAACGATTTTTTAGTAATTTGTACGGACATCCAAACAGTTTAATAAGCAATATGGCTGACATTCGCATGGATACGAGAAGACTAAAAAGGCGCTGGATGAGGGATCTGCTCTCTTAGACAGCCAAGGTAATTGACTCAAGCCAAGAAGGGGGTGCTGTTGGGTGCTTTCCTTCCTCATGCCTGACATGTCATTATTTCATCTTACTGCCATCTCATTCGCTGATTGTCCGCACTTTGCAGACAGGTGCGAATTAATAATTAAAGTCAAAAAAAAAAAAAAAAAAAAAAAGTTTTTTTTATTATTAATATTAGTTTACTGCTGTGTGCCAATATATATGTATATAATTTTGAAAAAATATATAAAAATACTGTCATGATTTATCCCGGTGAATTCTGAGACCTCAACTTGACCTGTTCTACAGTAGATTAAATTTCAAATCATTGTCAAAGGTGACAATTAAAATGGAAAAAAAAATCAACTTTTTGTTCTAAATATTTCATTTGTTATTTATTGTGCTAAAAATTTTTTCAAGGGTCAAAATTGAAATGGAAACGGTTAAAATTTAAATAAAAACTGTGAAGATTGAGTTTTATGGGGTTACATTAGCTTTGGAAAGGGTTACGTTTGAATTGGAAAGGTTTCTTGTGACTTGGATAGGTTTTCAGTTGACTCGAAAAGGGTTACAGTTGATTTGGAAGAGGTTCAAATAGACTTGGAAATGCTATATAATAATTTTGAATACTATAATAATATTGGAACATTATGATTCCTCCCAATATAATAATTTAAATTACTGCTATAAAGTAGCGCGATTTCATCATAATTAAGCAGTGAGGTGCTGAGTGAAAAACTTTGAAACTTCTAACATAAATTTTTTTATAATTGATAATCTACATCTCGTAGTGATAATCATTTTTTTTGTGTGTTTACATCAGCACTTGAAGTGTCATACACTTGTAATTAGGTGTAAATAGATTTTTTTTAAATTTATTTAATTATTTCAATCATTTTTTTTTTTCTACATTTCAAATCAGTCACAATATTTCACGTTACTAAATAAAGAAAGCTAGTGCAGAGTGAAGAATCGTTGGGTAGTGCCATTTTAATGAGAACTGGGAACGAGAGTAGGTTGGGGCCTTTTAGAGTTGTAAGCATTGGATTATTCAAGGGGGAGAAGGAATTCTCAGCTTGTTTCTTTTTCTCCCCAAAATAAAATTTTTAATTAACGTTTTTTTTCTCTATTTAATGTTATTTTTCGTATCTTTGACGGACAGGGTCATTAGCATCGACTTCTCTTTAAAAGTATTTAATGTTTTTTTTCAATATCACTATTCAGTTGATTCACTATGGGATTTCTCCATTTCAGTTTTTGATCTAGTAGAATACATACAATTTTTATTTCGTTGAAAATTCGATTTCGATATTTTTTATAGAAATATTTCCAATCCTCTACAATTTCTTTTTTTTCTGGAATTTTTTTTTTTTTTTTTTTTTGGATTTTTCAGCAGAAAATTTGAATTCTGTCTGTCTTCCCCCTGTTCTATTTGGGAAATTGTAGCCTGCACTAATTGTCTTGTGAGGTTTAGATCTTCCCTTTTGCAACAAAGCAATAAATCCTCGGCATAAAGAAATCCTTTTGGTTTTTTTTTTTTTTTTTTTTTTTTTTTTTTGGGTCATATGTGTATTTAGCAAATACACATTTCATTAGCAATAGAAGCAAAAGATTTTCCTGTTAAAGTATTGTTGGTTTCTATGTGCTTTTCCGCTTATGTAGCTGTTTGCTATGTTCGATGCAGTTGGCATTTTACAAGGAGAGTGGAACCCAGAAAATGGTGATTAAGGAACTGATCACAATTTGCTGTTGGAATCATTATATCTAGAGTGATGAAGAAAAGTTATTACTTGGATATTAAAATAACATTTCAACTTTCAACAATAGCTTTTTTTTTTTTTTAATTTATCCCTGTGATTTCGTAATATTGAATTGGATTAGTTGTGGTAATTCGCTAGTCTATATCAATGTGTGCATCTATATGAATCGACGTGTAGTGTAAACGCGACTCACAATATTACGTAGAAAATTGTTGGTTAACACAACTTTATGTTACATACTAGTCTCTCTCTCTCTCTCTCTCTCTCTCTCTCTCTCTCTCTCTCTCTCTCTCTCTCTCTCTCTCTCTCACTCTCTCTCTCTCTCTCTCTCTCTCTCTCTCTATTATTATAACTAATTAATCATCAAACAAATATAAATTGTTGATTTTAAGGATGATATATCCGAAATCATGATTAAACTCGTATGTATGTATGTTGTAAAATTTGATAATAAATAAAAACTTCTCTCTCTCTCTCTCTCTCTCTCTCTCTCTCTCTCTCTCTCTCTCTCTCTCTCCTCCCTCTCTCTCTCTCTCAATTATTTAAATGGATTTCCTTTGGACACTTCCACTAGCTATTGGCTTCCGAGAAAACACCGTATGGTCAAACAGCTGAGATAAACTAAACTAGAGAAAAGCGTGAATAATAAATTATATCAAACTCTGACATGATAAGCAATTATTGAACTATGAAAAAGTTAAGCGATAAACTGGTGTAGTAAGGAAGGGAATGCTATTACCATGAATTGCTTCTCGCCAAAGATTATATAGAAATCGATCTCCTACGAATCGATGTCAATATAATATATTCTCTTTATAAAAGGACGGCAAGGACTACACAAATTTTTCGTAAACCTATGTACTACGATCCTGGTATCATATGTATTCAACCATCCCTCTGGCCATTATAAATAAGATATATTTTTAATCTCTATTATTTAGTCCGTTATTAATATTCATAGAGGCATAACATCTCTAAAGGATATTAAATTGATATTATAATAGTCTGTACTGACTGATTATCAATCCTACTAAATATCATAATAAAGGCTAAATGTTCAATATGTTAAATTTTCTCCGACTGAGGTAAAAAAGCAGATGACAGCGGTGACTTTCGTAAATAATAATTTAGTAATTTAGTTTTTCTTTTTAGTTTATAAATATATATATATATATATATATATATATATATATATATATATATATATATATATATATATATATATATATATATATATATATATATAAAACCTTTTTAAAATTTTATATTCTTATCTTTTCTGGATGTATGGGGTCGAAGGGTAAATTAATAAAGTAAATAACCGTTTCCTTTGACAGACAAAAAAAATCTTTTGAAAAAATGAAATGGTGCGTATTCCGTTATTCAATCCCCCCCCCCCCCCCTCCCGTTTAATTTAGAACGATTTGGGATCGCTTTGACCAGTCATGGATACCTGATCCATATCAGAGATGAATGTATTTGTATCATTGTTCGTTTGTAAAAATATTTTATACGCACCAACCTATGCATATTTAATTATTACAAATGCGGAAAACTTTTTTATCTCTTTGGCCTGTATCGATAACTCTCCGACCTGGAAATCGTTGTCAATATTTTACAATTACTCTTTGATATTTACAATAGCGTAAAGGTACTATTGATTTTTTTTTTTGAATTTTTCATTTGCCTGACAGAAGAATAAACGGTCTTTGTTTATAATGCTACGTACTTCAATTATAATATTTAAAATTTTGTTGATCCCTTTCCTATCTATATGCATGAAACACGTTATATCTTTACGACGTCATGCCCTTTCAATTTATAAAAACATAAATTATTATTTTAAATATAAATTAGTTAATTGAAGCGTCTAGCCAATAGGGATCTATGTTGAATTTGTTTTAATGCCGTTGTTTTGCTGAGTGGGGATCTATGTATGCCCAAGATGATATCAACATTAGTTTAAATCGATTCAAAGATACCAATAAATGTAAACATCGATTCACGATGTAAATGTGAGTTGTATGCTACATGTAGAAGCCTTTTGGAAAATATGTAAAAAGTTACTTCGAACCATATTTGGTTAGATATTTCAATTATTGCATAGAGAAAATTTGAAAAAAAAAAAAAAAAATTCAATTGCCTTTTTACACTTATTCAATTATACACTATGGTTAGTATAAACATGTAATATATAATATAAACAATTTTCTAAAAGGCTCTTCTTGAACATATTATTCGATTTTCTTTCCCTTGTATTTTATTGCTTATTTTAATAAGTGAATATGGATTTTCTTTGGTTTTTTTGTTCTTTTTCTAAGGGTCATTGCGATTGTTTCTTACCTTTCGTAGTTTGTTGTTCAAGGATCAATTTACGTACCTGCAAAGAGAAAAGAAGCATTAAAGCTTAAACATTTATATGATGCATAGTTATAAAAATATATCAAAATGAAAAACAAATTCATAGTAATTGAAAAAAAACAACATATCCACAAGAACCACACAACTTTTGGAAATATAGATTCCCATTATTGGAATTTCCGTAATACACATTCTTACTCATTTCACTAGTATTTTTTGGATTCCCTTCTAGACAGGAATATGATAATTAAAAATCCTGAAAAAATCTTATTGAGAAATAAATATCAAATAATTTAACTTAACATTAATAAATATTCAAACAATTTATATTAATACTGTATCCCCTATTAGTCCCCCACTCTCTTCCCAGATCGGTCCGTTTATCGTCCGGAGGACTTTTATCTGAAATCCTCATTTTATGATTGCAAGAGAATGGGGAGCGGAGTCACTTAAAAAATTTTTCCTTCAACCCAGACATTTGTCTTTTGGGTGGATTTTTCGGCTTAGAATCATTTTTTAGTTTTATTTTCATTCACTTATAGGCCTTTTCTTCTCCACCTAGATGGATCTTAGAGAGTTTTTCACACCTTCTTTACATTCCCAAGGATCCTAGGATTTTATGATTCAGACGTTCGCCCCTACATTTTCACGCTTAAGTCGTTTTTACCACCTTCCACAGAGCGGCGATGAATAACATAGGCAATAGTCCATCTCCTCGTCCCTTTAATTAACTTCGGAGGCCTTAGATACTCAGCATTTAGGCCGAGCGCACATTGAGACACTCGCGACGCAGAGCAGGGCAGAGCAGAGCAGAGCAGTTTTTGTGGTAAGTGAAATAGGTAGGAACCGCGCACATTGGGACGCAGAGCAGAGCAGAGCAGGCCGATGTGGCACTCGTGGATATGCCACAGAAAACTGTGCCGATGCGACGCAGTTTTCGATATTTGATTATTTTAAGTCCTATTATTATAATTTAAATTATTGTTGGAGAAGTTCTACTTTTTTCTTTAGGAGGTTAATGAAACTAAGTAGGTGTTCTGTATTTTTAGGGTGTTCTAGATAAGTACTGGGGAAAAAACTGTTTAAAAAAAAACAATAATTTAAAAAATATATATACTTATTCTGTCATTTTAGACTCCAAAATCTTAATAGAATAGAATAGAATAAAAGTTTATTTGCATTTGGGGGTTTCCCCATACAAATAGAGTTGACCATTATTGAAAATATGTAACCTATAATAGATATACATAAATTCATTGAAAATATCTTACATAGGTGCAACATGTACACCATTTTTGAAATTAAAATAATAACCTCTAGCATACATAACAAATTATAAACCCATATTACAGATATCATAAATTACCTACGTTTATTTCTATATCATAACATATAAATGAAAACAATAAAAAGGTTCTTCATCAAGGTTTCATTGAATTTTTAACATAAAAAAACAAAAATAAAACTATTCATCGATAACTTAACTACTTAACTTACTTAGCTACTTAACTTCTTCTTAACTATTGTAAATAAACACATATGTACAGAAGCGATCAATAATTCATAAATATCTATATCATAGAAGACAAAAGAATAACAAAAGAAAATATAAAATAATAATTGTCTGAATTAATATTAATTATTCGCCTATTATTCTATTATTATTCGTCTATTGGCTGACTTCTGAAATAAAGGATCTGATGAAAAGAAGGGAAGCTGCAAGACGCAAGTTCCGGCGTACCCGTTTGGCAGCTGATTATGCGTCTTTCAAAAAGCTTAGAAATGTGACCCAATCCGAAATCCGACGAGCTAAATCCCTCCACTGCCACAATGCCCTCTCCAATGCCCACGATCCTAAAAGTAAATGGAAAATTCTTCGTCAATTATCCTTCCTTGGTTCCAATAACTCCAGTTCCCTTCCGTTCACTCCAGATGATCTCAATAACCATTTCTCATCCTTCACTCCTTTTTTATCCCCACCTGCAGTTATCAATAATCATAATTTCAATCCGGAAAACTTCTTTTTTTCCCACATTACATACGATGACCTTCTTACCGCAGTCCTAAAATCCCACACTAACGATTACGGTCCTGACGATGTTCCAGTAAAGCTAATAAAGTCCTGCCTCCCCTCACTCATTCCCGTTCTCTATCATATTTACAACTTCTCGTTACCAAACTCGGTTTTCCCCTCTTCCTGGAAAACCGCTCTAGTCCGACCTCTGAACAAAACCTCAAACCCCTCCACAATGAATGACCTCCGTCCTATTTCCCTTCTCTCCAATCTCTCAAAACCGTTAGAACGCCTTGTTCATAATCAACTATCAAAATTCCTAGAAGAACGCTCCCTCCTAAACCCACTCCAATCCGGTTTCCGATCTGGTTACTCGACTCAATCTGCTCTCCTAAAAATTACCCATGACCTCCAAACTTCTATCGAACTCCGAAAGCTAAATATTCTTATCCTTCTAGATTTTTCCAAAGCCTTTGACACAGTCGATCATAACATCCTTCTTACAAAACTGAGAAAACTCCACCTATCTAGCAGCGCCTTACATTGGTTCAGGTCCTTTCTTTCAGATCGGTCACAGTATGTAGTCGTTCCTGGTCAACCTCCATCCAAAACACTTCCCCTCTCCTGCGGAGTCCCTCAAGGATCCTCTCTATCCCCCACTCTATTTGCTATTTATATTAACGACCTTCCTCTCCTGATTCACCACTCCCAATACCATATCTATGCTGATGATTTCCAAATTTACCTGTCTTTCCCACCTTCCGAGTTGGTGCCAGCGACGAAAAAGCTTCAAGAAGATTTGAATCGGATCAGTCTCTGGGCAGAGGCTAACAAGTTGAAGCTGAATGCAGAGAAAACAAAGGCAATTTTAATAGTCTCCAATCACCTCCTTAAAACCGTCCATAACATCCCACCCCTGTTCCTAAATAACAATCCCATCAAATTTTATCCAACAGTCAAAAACCTTGGGGTAACCTTTGACCAAACTCTTTCCTGGAAAAACCATATCTCCAATATCTCCCGTCGCACCATCTCGACCTTAAAGCAACTAAACCATTTCCGTGACCTTTTCCCTTTCGAAACACGCAGACTTCTGGTCACCTCCTTGATATTCCCCCACCTTGACTATTGTTGCACGGTATATGGGGGTATCTCAGGGGATCTCGACGCAAAACTAAAACGTTTAATAAATTGTTCCATCCGATTTATATTCGGGATCCCAAGAGACGTCTCCATATCGCCTTTTTACGAAGATTTAAAGTGGTTATATCCTTCCTACCGCCGTAAGTATTTCCTGGCAACCTTCCTTTACCAAGTTATCCGATCCTGCCGACCACCATATATCTCCGAACTCCTTCATCCCAAATCCTCGGTACATTCCCGCCATACCCGCTCTAGGCCTTCAGATCTATATACACCGGCCCACCGAACGTCAGCTTTTGATAGATCTTTCATTATCCGGTCTACCTCGTTATGGAATTCCATTCCCACTTTCATCCGTAATTCCAATACCCTCTCCACCTTTAAATCCCGTCTCTATCATCACTTCATAGTCATCCAGCGTCCTTTTTAAACCAATGGAAGTTCTCATTCTCCTTATATATTCTATTCTATTTTATTTTATTTTATTATTATCTGTCTTTTTTTCCTCCTTTAAGAAAATATAAATACTATTTAACCAATCTGTAAATAAGTGTGTAAATATGTATATATTATTAGATGTGAAAACTAGTTTCTTTCACTTGAGCAGAGGTTCCCTAATTATTTTTAGTTATTTTAATTTGTATCATTTTAATTTGTTTATTTATACTTTAAGGCTCTAAAGCCCCCTTTGTATACTATTTACATTTGTTCTTAAGGGACACTGTCCCAGAACAAATAAATAAAGAATTTATTTATTTATTTATTTATTTATTTATTATGAATTGTCGTAATATGAGGCAGTTTACAGAGTAGTAATACAGGTTAGTTGAGGTCTGGTAATCATCAATCGTCAACAGCACGGTAATACTATTTTCTTCCATGTAATCAGGTAAATATTTTTCTCTATTGTTTAGGTATGTTGGGCAATGAAATTAAAAGTGCTCTAATGACTCTATTTCTTCTCGATTACAGATTAAACATTTTTCATTTGTTTCAATTACAAATTTTTTTCCTTTATGATAAACAATAATTTTATTTGAGTTACTCATTCTGATTTGAGCTGCTGTACGTATTTTATGGATAGTACAACTGTATTGAAGAACTGAATTGTCCAAAATCTTAATATAATTTTGAAATTCTCGTTATTCCAAAAGTGCTTGCTTGATACGAGTGTTTTGAATTTCTAAAACTGAACAATTTCAGGATGAATAATGTAGTTGTAATATTATTTAAAAAATTTATTAAAATTTAGATGAGGGCCTTTCTGAAGGTCGAAAAGTAGATATTTTTGCTTAAATAGTTTTAATATACGACAATTTACAACTGTATATTAAGAACGTGTAAATTCCCGATGCAATGGAAATGCTCTCTTATTAGAATGATACACAAACCAGGTAAAGACATATATAACCCGTCATCTTACAGACCGATCAGCCTACTCCCAATATGCTCTAAATTATTCGAAAAATTATTATACAAGCGACTGGTTGATATATTGACAGACCAAAAGGTAATACCCGACCACCAATTCGGCTTCCGCACTTACCATTCGACGACGCATCAATTACACAGAGTTACTGACTACATTGCAGGAGCTTTAGAACAAAAACTATATGCGACTGGAGTATTTCTGGACGTGGCTCAAGAGTTTGACAAAGTCTGGCACCAGGGTCTTCTCTTTAAACTCAAGACCATATTACCGTACACTTATTTTCTGATCCTTCAATCTTTCCTCTTCGATAGATTTTTCTCCGTCCGACAGGGTTCAGAAATGTCATCAATTTATCCAATCTTGGCGGGAGTACCCCAAGGATCAATACTAGCACCTTTACTCTACATCATATACACGCACGACATACCTACTAACAACGAGACATTGACAGCAACTTACATTGACGATACAGCAATTATCACTAAACATCAGGACGCAATACAAGCTTGATAAAAACTTTACAACATCACCTAAACATATTGCATGACTGGTTCAAAAAATGGAAAATTAGACTGAATCATGAAAAATCAAAACACATCACATTTACTCTAAGAAAACATACCTGCCCACCCGTTTATATTGACAACAACCTCATACCGCAGACAGACCAAGTACACTATCTGGGACTTACGTTCGACAGAAGGATGACATGGGGTCCTCATGTTAAAATGAAACATACGAAGCTTAAAAAGAGACTGAAACTACTTTATCCACTCTTCTCAAAAACTTCAAAACTGAAACTAAAACAGAAATTAAAGACATATACATACTTACTTAAACCAATATGGACATACTCATCACAGATATTTGGAACAGCTAAAAAGACACACTTAAATAAAATTCAAAGATTTCAATCAAAAATTTTACGACTCATAACCAACGCCACCCTGGTACGTGACCAACCACACTCTACATACGGACCTCCACCAGCCAACAGTTGACCAGTGCACAGCGACGCTCTACAAACGTTTTCACACTAACCTACATGGACATAACAATCGCCTAATAATGGACATGGCAACGGTTGATATCCCAATATATACGAGGAGGAGATTAAAAAGGCGTTGGATGAGAAATCTCCTTACTTAAACAGCTCTAGTAATAGAATCAAGCCAGGAAGGGGGTGCTGCTGAGCACTTTTCTTTCCCATGCCTGACATGTCATTGTTTTCTTATCCGGCCACCACATTCGCTGATTGTTAGCTTTATGCAGACAGGTGCGAATAAAAAAATAAAAGCCAAAAAAAAATATTGTTATATTATTTGTAATGCCTTATTCCGGTTTTGATTAGTTTTTATTCGTCTTATAG
This sequence comes from Aelia acuminata, assembly GCA_911387785.2. Classification (NCBI taxonomy): domain Eukaryota; kingdom Metazoa; phylum Arthropoda; class Insecta; order Hemiptera; family Pentatomidae; genus Aelia; species Aelia acuminata. The sequence continues at coordinate 149,940,486 of OU426979.1, read as the reverse complement.
TACACGGTAAAAAAATAGAAAATCAAGTTTTCTTCTAATAGATACTAGAATTTCATTAAACGATTCAACGAATTATGATGTAGGAAAATTTGACTGATTTTATTTCACCGAAAAAAAAAGATAGGCTTTATGGAAATTTAGTTAATGTAAATGTTGATTAAAAACAAATAATATTAAAACAAATAAAATATATTTCTTCTTTTTATAAATATTTTTGAGTAAGAAAGAAAGTAAACTGCTATTTAAAAATTCAAAAACGATTAATCGAAAAGAGTGGGAAATAGACCATGTCTCGATAGGACTTTTTTAATAAGAAATTTGAAGTAAATATATCTTCTCTTTGATAATCTCTACATAATTTATTTATATCCTCATACAGAATGGAGTAGAAGAAAAAATAAACTTTATTGTGAGACGAGATCCCTTAGAAATTAACTGACTAGAACAAAAATAAAATTACCAAATAATTAAAGAATTGGTGGATAATAAAAGATAAGATTTACATAAAAAAGTAAAGTAAATATTTATAAAAAAATTAAAAGTATAAAAAATAGTGAATAATATATTCATTAGTTAAATAAATAAAATCGGAAATAATTTCTAATAAATATAAAGAAGAGATTAATGAACATTTATTTCATAATGTTTTTATGTTGTTAAAATCGTATAAGAGGATTTTAAGAGGCAATGTACACCCAATGATTTTGAGCCTAAAATGATATAAGGAACAAGCTTCTACAAACTTAGAGCTTAGCCAGACTTCTCATTACATGATTTTAAACATCACGATAAGTTATTATCTGGATCTCTCAGACTAAAAAGTAACTTCAATGTAGAACGGAAATAGTTATTTTAAGAAAATTCTGTGTGCAAATTCTTTCGTCTATTGGTCTTTTCTCCATATACGCATTTTATCACAATATTTTTTACTATGACTTTTGATATATCAAATTTTTTGTTTCCAAATCTATTTCCGAATCAGGTTCTGAGCTGGAATTCAATAAATCTAACATACTTTCACAAAATAAGCCCCTGCCTTCGGAAAACTACGGCACAGAAACTGCAATCCAATGTGCGCGGGTACCTGTGCGACGTAGTTTTTTTTTCGTGCCGCCTGCTCTGCGTAGCCTGCGTGGCACAGTTCAATGTGCGCCTTACCTTAGGTTCAATCCATCATACTAATTTTCGAGTTTTGATGTAACAAAGATACGATCTTTGCATTTTTATACGTATGAAGATTAAATTTTATTGACATATTGGGAATAGATTTTCCTTTAAAGCAGAGTGGTAATTGTAAGCCGTTTGATTTTCCGAAACAGTTTATAATATTCTTTTTTTTTTTGTGATTTATGTAAATGAATTTCATTAAGCTCTCAATTGAAAAAGTTGATTTGGACCCAAACTAGCTCTACTCTATATCAAAGATAGATATTGACCTCATTTATATGACTATCGATAAAGGCAATCGATCCTTCAGATGTAACTATATATATCAGAGCGGAGGTATTGCTAACTCGGAATTTCAATCAGGTATCCCCGCTGAGTTTGTGGGCTAGTTGCCTTCACTTAAAATGCAAATTTGGGGTTCATTTGGGAAACTGGCGGAGGTATTGAGACAATTATAAGTCCTGATCAATGTGGCCGCCTATGTATTAGCCTTCCTGATGGGCCTATAGAGGAGAGGCCAGGGTAGGTATATTTACTGATAATAGATATCCTACTCCAATCTATTTCACATTGCTCTACTATTGGCTCTGGCTGAAATGTTGATTATGTTGAAGTTCTCTGGATGGTTGGTTGAAAATATATAAACGTAATGTATTTATTCAGCATGAATTGAACTAAAACTATATTATGCAAATATCTACCGACATATATCTATCTAAACTTTTTTTTGCCTTTGTATAGCATGCATATTTTTTATTCAAACAAAAATATGAACAGGTTCCAAAAAGTATCACTTCGTAACTACTAAGATAGTTTGTTTCAACTGTTCCAACAAAAAGTCTAGAACTATTTAAAATCTTAAGTTTTGCTTTTCGGTAAGATACAATCACCAAACTCCTATATCCTGACCTTCCTCCTATTTCATTTTTTCGATACCTAATCCCAGAAAAATTTTAGTTTCCTCAAATTAAAAAGTTTGTTTAAGTCCCATACATTTGTATGAACTGTTGGAAAATGAACGCCAGTATTGGTTGACATTAACATAACAAGGTGCTTTTGTATTGAAATTATTTATTAAATAGTTTGAAGTTCTCGCAAGTGAGTATTTTCGGCTGTACCTAAGAGGCTATCTATGAAGAGGACGTCTATATTAGATGTTTAAATAGCATAAAAGAACATTCTTGTAGAAACCACATTCTACAATTTTTCAATTTAAAATATTTTATTCTTTATGACCACTATCAGGGAGAATCTTTCGTTGAAAAATTATGATAGGTATATGGGTAATTTCAAAATTTCGGTCACATTCAGGCATCAAATTAAACAAAAAAAAATAAAGAATAATATGTGTGTTTTTTTGCTCCTTATCAATCTTTAAGGTTGTCTGAGCAAGTCACTGATGTGAGCATACATAATTACCAGTCAAACCATACATACGCCATATTGAAAAAAATATAATTCCAGGGAGTGAGGTAGGTGTCTAGGAAGTGAGAAAAGGTTTTTATTTTAACATTTTTATTTTAAGAAAATAAGATTCAGTTAGAAAATACCAAAATATAAAATATTACACAAACTTTTAAGCTAGGACCCAGAAAGGTTTTAATTTTGTGAATGTGGTATAGCTTATATTGTAATCTACCTGCTTACTGAAGAGAGCATGAAGTTTTTTTAGGGACCCTGATAAAATCCTTTTTTGTTTCTTAATTTCTTGTGATACATTCCTTTTGTCCTGGACACAATTTTGAATGTTTGTCATCCTCAAGAAAATTTATAACATCTTGACGGACCTGAGCATTTACCTTTTTCATTCTGTGCAATAGCTCCTCGTTGCGCTTCTTTTGTGAGCAAGGAAAGTAATAATGCACACTGATAGACTTTTTGTATTATAAATTTATTGTAAAAACTTTAAAACACTCAATCACTAGATGTTAACCTCACTCCCTAGATCCCTAGATTTTAAGATTTTCTAGGGAGTGAGAGACTAGGGAGTGAGGTTTCCACCATTAAATGGCACAGTCGGTTAGTAGAGTAAGTAAGTAAGCTATTCAAAAATATTTTCCACAAATTACCATCAAACTACAATCAATGTGAAAAGGATGATTAAAATCCACTTACCTTTATTGGAAAACTTATTCACTAGGAAGTGAGGATGAATAAAAATACCCTATGAGTTTCAAAACTTGAACACAAATTAACATTCCTAGTCTCGGGATTGTTCTTAGCGGGAAAAATCATGTGTACTCCATGTTGAAGCAGTGTTATCGCATAGGTTGGAAAAACAAAATTTCCTTGTTCCTCCAGTTTAGCGGAAGTTATAAAAAATTTCTAGGGAGTAAGGATCAACACCAGTGACACTCATGAAATGAACTAATTAGGTGAATTGAATTAATTAATTTTTATTCATCAGTTGAATATTGGACTTAGAAATAATAACCTTTCTAAAATACCCTAGATTTATGGACTTACACCCAGAAGTTTCACAATATTCAGCTAACTTGTGGAGTACCTCTGGGTTGTGACATCACTAGGGAGTGAGAAATCAATATTTTGCATTTTTTTTTTCCTGGGCCGTAAATTACAAATCACAGTTAATGTTTAATGATAAGTAAGCTTTCAAACAGATAGATTTTTGGAAAAAATTATCAAAATGGATTCAACTGTGATTTGGCCCAATTATTGTTCTGTGACATAAATGTGACCAAAATTTTGAAATGACCCATATAGGATCTAGATTGGAGATCTATTATCAAATCATTTTTTACTTTCACTTACCTATATATGAAATATATAGTAAGTGGAAGTATTGCGATCGTGAAAATTTTCGACTTCCGGTTTTCAACGGAAATATACGTTTTGGGACCCCCTGAGTCGAAATAACCAAGTCCCGCGAAATGGTCTGTGTGTGTGTCTGTGTGTGTGTGTGTGTGTGTGTGTGTGTGTGTGTGTGTGTGTGTGTGTGTGTGTGTATGTGAACAGACTAGCTCAAAAACTATAAACCGTGGGAACCTGAAATTGGGTATTTAGTGTAGGTATATGCCCGCGATGTGACAGCAAAAATTTCATCAAAATTGCTCAAAGGGAGGGGGTACTTTATTTAATAACTTTTTACGTTTTTTTCGATTTTCTCAAAAACGGCTCTAACGATTTTGATTAAACTGAGTATTTGATCGATTTATATGCCCGAAATATGACTGTAAAAATTTCATCAAAATTGATTAACCGGAGGGGGGACTTTACTTAATAAATTTTGTATCATTTTCACGTGTTTTTTTTATTTACTCAAAAACGGTTATAACGATTTTGATCAAACTTGGTATTTGATGTATTTATATGCCCGAGATGTGACTGTAAAAAATTCATCAAAATTGATCTACGGGAGGGGGGACTTTACTTAATAAATTTTGTACCATTTTCACATGTTTTTTTTATTTACTCAAAAACGGTTTTAACGATTTTGATCAAACTTGGTATTTGATGTATTTATATGCCCGAGATATGACTGTAAAAATTTCATCAAAATTGATCTACGGGAGGGGAGACTTTACTTAATTAATTAATTAATAAATTTTGTATCATTTTCACGGGTTTTTTTATTTACTCAAAAACGGCTTTAACGATTAACAAAAATAAGATATGAATGTAGAAAAATGTGTGACTTTGGGAAATGATAATTAGCAAAACACGTCAATTTCTAATCTAAGTAAGTTGGTAAGTGAAAGTTGTGTGTTGCGCGCACGCACCAGATTTTTTATCACCTCCTAAAAGGAATACCAGCTGAGGCCATGACGTTTATAAGAGTTCTTGTTATTATGTTTTTATTTCCAAACCAATTTATTTTCAGTTTTAGTCATTTAGAAAATGAAATAATACTTATGTTAGTCGCTTGTTTCTTATATTCCTTATCCTATCCGTCATTGAGGAATTTCCTCATAAAAAGTCTACTACGGGTCTTCATTAAATTTAATGGACCCTTTGCAGGTACGCAATTTCTTTTATAAAAATATAAATCTGTTCAAAGATATAACTTCATGAATAAATAAATATAAATCTGATATCCGATTCAGAAATATGATTCAATTTTAGCTTTATGAAAAATTTCAAGCTATGTAATGAGATACCTCTGCAAGCCCTATCGGAGCAAATAGGGGCAGGGAACACCGACAAGGGTCTCGCTGTGTACTACAATGAATGCCCCACCGTGCAGTCCTGTACCCCTGCGAATACCTCGCCCACCATTCTCTCTCGATGTTCACCTGCCTGGTATCCTCTCCTATTCAACGCTAGTCCAAGACCCGGGTATCTCGGTCTTATTCAGGTCATCAGGTCCATGCTTCAAATAGTTCCAGGAATTACGAAGGTGTAGGGCTTCACAGTCTAGCTAAAGGGCTTTGCACGTTCCGGAACTTGAAGTACATCCCAGGGAAAACGAAAAAAGGAAATCAGCGTAACCTTGATAGAAATAATAGGTCCTTATCGAAGATATGGCATTATGGTCAATCATAACAGAATTCAATAAACGGACTACTCTAAACAGCTTAATGTTTCAGATTGAGAGAAATGCGCCTGTAAGTCATTTAAACAAGAAATAAGAAGGGATCATGGATATCGTATCTCAGAGCTTACTAATCTCAAAATGTACTTATCTTGGGTTTGTTTGTCACTATTGAAATCATACAACGGGTTGCATTTAAAATCTATAATTTCTTAAACAATAATTTTAATTTTTCAGGGCGCATTTAAAATGTAATTACAATCTGTAATTCATTATACTTAAATTTTAATGGTAAGTCTAAATACTTGTTTTGGCATCGAGATACTAGCGGCGGCATAGAGTTACTAGCGGATTTGTTGAATGTGTTCTGTATATAGAGCTTTTGTAATATGATAAATATGATATAGAAAATATTAGATTTATATGCCTTTTTTTTTTTTTTTTTTTTTTTTTTTTTTTGCTTCATTGGTAAAACTAAATTTGTCTAAAAACATGATAATCAATAAATTTCCGATATGATAACATATTTAATAATGACATATGAGGGATGAAGAAGGATGTGCACCAAGGCTAACTTGATTCAGTTAGTATGATAGTTTAAGAAAATCTCTCAGCCAACGGCTTTTCAATAGTGGTTAGTGTATCAACCCACAATAGGTCGCGGGAACTCAACGATATTTCAAAGGTGTAAAAAATCCTTGGCTATGCCGTCCCTTAGATAGGATGTAAAATGGAAGTCCCGAGCCTGTACGATGTCAGGTACCCGTTAAAGGCCCCTATCCTAATTATACCTGGATAAGCAAAATTTAGGACTACCACTGTAGAATCGGCCGATTAGCCTTAGTGGTATAAAGCACGTTTAAAGGAAACAAACGCCTTTTTAATCTTCTCATTTATTCATGAGCTTATCATCCAATATCCAAGTATCTTATCATGCTTGGTACTATCCTGCAATTAAACATAAAAAAGTTTGTTTGAGTCACTTACAAGTGTTGGACAATGGACTTCAAATAAGCATACCAAGGTACTTTTGAATTGAATTTTTTTAATTCATAGTTTGAATTTCTGGCAAATGAGTATTTTCGGCTGTACCTAAGAGGCTATCTGTGAAGAGGAAGTCTATATTAGATGTTTAAATAGCATAACATAAAATTCTCGTGGAAACCACATTCTATTGTTTTTCAATAATTTAAAATATTTCATTCTTAATGACTACTGCCAAGGGCAAATTTTCTCTTAAAAAATATAATATTTTCTTGTATATGTAATATACAATATTCAATTTAATTGTATTTATTTTTAAATAATTTTATTTGAAGACATGTGATTGGCCTTCGCCGCGCGGCTATAAATCACTGTTCCAGACTAACAATATCACATTATTTATTTCCATAGTTTTAATAATACAGTAAACCGCATCAGTTGATTAAACTATAGATTCGCCGTGGTGCTTGATAGAGGGATTAAGCCAAAGAGGCGTTTATAAAGGCAACTTTGGTTGAGTAGTTATACTGATAGATGGGTGGCTTTATGCATAGCACTAAATTCACAGGCTGCTTTTAAATAATATGAGCCCTCTAGAAACGGTGGCTTTAATTAGAGTGAACTCATTTCTCGGAAGTAGTTTCTTTAATTTTCGTTATTTCATTGTATTTTCAACCTCAGCCCCCATTCCCCCGTTCCGCATTCACCCCCCACCCCAGAAATGCTCTTTCTTAATCCCCTTTTAATAAGAAAAAAATTGGAGGTAGTAGTTTTGAAATCCTGGGTCTTCTTTAAATCCTTTTTTAATTTTATTTTAACTGAACCCATAATTAGCTAAATAGCCTATAATATTATTATCGTGGCTGTTAATATTATTATCGTAATATTGAAGTGACTAACAAAACCGTTGCAAAGATATGAAAGTTATTTTGTATTGTAACATTTATGTAGGTTAAGAAATATTTATTAAACAAAAATATGCCAACGAATTAATAAAACTTAAATACTTGAGCAGGTTACAAAAATGATAACGTTATAACACAATCATTTGACTTGAGCTTCACAGTCAAGACACAGACATATACTAACTCGTTCAGTCACTGGCTCCTTATATATGATCGTAAATGGTCAGGTCTGGAATTTTCCAGAACAATGTGGACAGTTCTACGCCTTCGTGGACTAGGCCACGGAAAGATCTAGACCCAAACAGTTTGTTCCAACCGCTTATTTTGTTCCAACAAACGGTCTGGGAGTTTACGCCATATGTTTTTTTTTTTTTATTTCCTTATCGATTTAACGTAACGATATTATAGAAACACTGAAATTACAATTACACCTGCTGGATAATTAATTTCTTATACTCACAGTAGAGTATACTCAGGAAGTGTATTCATTGCAAGAGTTTGAAGTAAGGTTTAAATTCAAAAACTCAAGTTTATTAACTTAAGAAAGTCCTGAAAATAAAAACATTAATTATCTTTTTTTCGAATAGTAAATTGTATGTTATCTGTGAATCATTAGGCAAAGCTATTAATTAAGCAATATTTTAGAGAGATTTCTATACTGAGTTAATGAATACATTTATATAAATTGTATTGATAGATTATCTTACCCAAGAGAAGTCAGATTAAATTGTATCGGTTCTTCAGTACTCTACAGGCCAACATTGGTAGGACATTAGGTAGATAGATAGGACGGATAATGATGCTGCAGGACTGCGCAATAGTACCCGAAGAAATTTCAAGTGAAATAAAAAAATCTTTGGTTCAATAAAGACTTTAGGTGATTGGGCCGAGATTACGCTAAACCGCGTAATCCAGGTGTCTAAAGAGCCAGGTGTCTCTTTTCGAAAATAATTTTGGAGGCTTGTTATGTCGCAAGGTTTATAGAGTTTGGAATGTCAACACTTCTGTTTCATGTTTCTAACAAGACAGAAATTTCTGTCTTGTTAGAAACAAGCCGTCTTTTTCAATTTTCCTCTTGGTCAAATATAAGTGATAAAATTATAATATTTATGACTATCATTATAAACATGGTAATCGCTTCAATTACTTCTGGTTTGTTATCAAATTTACTCATTAAGAACATCTGATAACATCCGCGCGCTCCGTCAGAATAAATACGCAACACCCAGACAATTGAGAGACACTCGTAGGAAATGTAAAATGGTGACTGAATTCTAGTTGATTACAGTAATTAACTCTATCGAGAGAAAACGGCTTAATAATCCTATCGCATGACCGCGTAATCTACATTCCAACGCTTAAGAGTAATTAGATACCTTTATTTGAGTATAGGCAATGCGATTATTCTCACTTTGAAATTACAGAGTTTGGTTGTAGAAATATTCCAATGGCTCATGTAACACATAATGAAATATTAGTCTCTATTACCATTCTTTTTAAATATTTATGTCACTACTTTGAACAACTATTAACTTAATCAAAATGTGCATATAACCCTTTCCATTTAGCACTTTCAGAACATATTATAAACTTCATCATGTCATAGGAATGTCAAGATTAAAGAACCATTTTGGGTAAAGATACAGAAGAAGGCTGATGGGGGTGGCCTGTTTTGAGAGGTTAAGTGACCGTGATGTTATCGAACTCCCATCGCCTTTTTTTCAGTTAAAAAGTGCTTTGATTGGCTTTAATAGATTCTAGCCTTCGACTCCCGCTCGCTACGCTCGCTCTTCAGAGATAAATAAACCCCCAAAGGGGTCCTTTTCAGTGGAGATCGGGCCTTACTTTAAAGGGCGCCTCAGTGAACGGCGCATAAGCCACACTTCAGTACTTGTACCCCATATTGCACCCATTTTCTCCAAATTGTTTAATTTGTTGGGTCTAAAAAGGCACAATTGTACCGATCTACACCAAATCTTAGCCTTAATCCAAGCCAACTTATCCCGTTAACTTTGCTATCGTCATAATTTTAAAACCATCGGATTTGTTCAGTATTTTTATTTAAGCCATAACAAGAATTTATGGTGCTTGTATTTATGCATAGAGACGAATGATTTGTCACGTCCACACTGCATCGAGGTGGGAAAACAAAAAAAAACTAAAAAAAAATTTCTAAATCACCTCAAAATTTTAGGCCAATAGAAAAAAGACTATAGTAGGCTGTCGGGACAAAGGAGAGAAGATTTTGAAGCCCCTTGCTGAGGGAGGGATTACAGTTTGCCATAACGTTCGGTCACACTGAAACCATCAGTTAGGTGTCGCAGTTTATTTCTATTTTTGAAATATTTGAACTCAATGAAAAAACATTTTTATTTTCCTGAATAGTACTCCCCTGAGAAGGGTAAGAAGTCGTTTATTTATTAAAAAGACCACTTATTGAGGTTTAGGAAAAAATATCTGAACTTAAATTTTAACTTCTCTCATCATCTTCTACCGGTTTTTAGATTATCTAATATGATAAAATAAATAAAAAAGCCCCTTTTCACCAAAAAGTCTTACTTTATTCGACGTTTAACGCTCCTGCTCCTGAAGCCGTTTTCAAGCATACAACCATTTTTTTCAGAAGCATTTTGCGTATGACCCGGTGAATATAAATTCTTGAACCAAATTGTATATCTCTAATTTAAATAAGGCGTACATATAATTTACACGAAACAAAATCATATAATTTTGTTTGTTACATCGAAAAAGATTTTTAATCTTCTTTTTGGAACATTTACATAACTGTGTAAGTACTTTTTCTGGATCTTACAAGAATGTTTCTCGATAGTTCGATATATAAGAAGATGGACGAGGGGCAGACTTAGTCTAGCACGGTACATGGAAGCATTCGATTACTTTTGAGACATCCTATTGTCACTAGTAGTTATTTTTTATAACGTGGTTAATAATTTGAGCATTTTACATTTTTTCTGATGTGAATTTTTATAAATTATTTGTCGCAAACAAAAATTATTTAAACATACATTAGTGTTACAATAATGGACATTTTATTTACAATGTTTTAATAAATAATAAAATGTCTCCTCCAACAACTAGTAATTAATAGTAATAATTTCCAGATAATATAGTGGATCAATTGGTAAATATCGACATTTGCAATATCTAAATGTTATGCAAAAATATTAACGTAATATTGATAAATAATGCTCCAAAAGAAAAAAAAAAAATTGTGGTCTTGAGACTGGCTCCAGGAGCCAAAATCTTACGTATTGAATTCAGACGTTTTTGGTGAAAGAAGGAATTTATATTTATTTCATGAGATTACATTTTTACTATAAATTTTATCATTGGATAGAAATTTGTAAAATAGCCCAAATGCTAGTATAAATAAATGAAAAAAATAAAATTAATAAAATAATTATTAATATATCCAGGCTTCTATTTAAACCGTCACGAATGATACCAATGAGGTGTATTGAGTTTTTTTTTCAATGTAGAATATTTATTAACAGGTTCCGGGACTGTAATTCATGCTCCTTGCTGAACTTATTGATTTTTGCTCTATCGGACGGGAGTTCGATTCAAGGCACTTTGCAGTATTGACAATCCAACAATAATAAAATAGGAAATACAATCATACCTCGTTATACTGCCTCGTGGAAAGTTTTGTGAATGACTAAAGTGTCCTATGCGGCAGTCTAGTGCGGGCCACCGGTGGTACACGCTGGCATGAACGTGTTAAATAAAATCATTAGGAAAGTTTCGTGAACCGTCAATAAGACTGAATCGAATTCAAGTTCCATAACTAAAAATATAAATATTTGCTATCAAGACAGAGGAAAGCCAGGAAGGTTGCGTGCTCGCGGGCGACTAAAGACCCGTGTTCGTGAAAGGCTCGTGATGTTGAAGATAGCGGTCGAGACTTGAGAGCGTAACGTGAACAGTAAACACAGATGTTGAACTGTCCCTAATCAGCCCAGCTGTCGATAGGATTCCGCGATAACGCCCCTCGTAAATCCTCTCCATCTTCAGCCGAGTACACTCTATTCCTCCTAATAGCTCTCAAAACGTAAATGGCCTGAAGGTTCGTTCCTTCACTGCAACGATTCGCCAAGTTACGATGGACGGGGAGTCGAAATAAAATATATATAAAAAAACGATTCTACATAAAATTCCCTGCTAAACAGTTCCTCCAATGGCAGGATGTATGGCAAAGGAGAAATAGATCCTGCCATTATACCTTTGAATAAGAATAAATTTAACAGGGCAAAGAGGAGTTTCTTGTTAACTATCCCAGATAGAGTAGTTAACTATCTCTTCCGACGTCTTAAAATCTATCCTACGCCCGTTTATTTCCCCCTTCCTTTTTATTTATGAAAATACGCTAAAAATGACTTTTACATAGCCTATACATATCCAGAATTGTTTTTTAGTCACAGAAAACATGTCCACAATGCTATTCGATGAACTGTAAAGTAGTTTTCAGGATTAATGTTAATATATATATATATATATATATATATATATATATATTTAACTTGTCCTGAAACTAGTTTTACTTTTTGTACATCGTAAGCTGCAAGGTAAAGTAATTCTTACAACATACTTTTTTAATTTAATTAAGTCTATTTAGAAACGACATGAAATTTAGAAACGTGACGAAATCGATACTATTATTAAATGAAATATAAATCAAAACTATAAGTCATCACCTCAGCACGAACCCTGAATATTAATACCTGTATATTGCGAAGAGCCGCATTTGTCAGCACTTACGAGGTTAGAACGAGGGACAGATTTGGATTAGCACAGCCACCTGAATAAGCGCTCAGAGGAGACGAGAATCACCAAACATGATCTGGCTGATCCTCTATTTGAACTGAGAGTCATTTTTTATTGAAGAATCATTTTTCATTGAGAATCTTTGTGTACAATAAGATTTTTCGAGGGCATTAACTACAGGAGGCGGGGGCTTATGAATTACACTGAGGGGATTCATTTTCACAAAAAAAAAAAAAAAATGAAAAAAACCAGCAGTGTATAAACAATTTTGCCGAGTGATTAATACTTTTGGCCAAAACTTATTAGATTAGTTAAAATATTTTTTTCAAATATGTGATCTTTTTTAAATACACTAAAAAAAAATCCATAAATGTAACCAATATTCCACAATAAATATCGATTAGATATATTTATTTTCATTAGAGAAGCAAAGTGACATTGGAAAACTTTATGTTTCGTTAAATGTTACCACATTAGCTAGCAGTTAACCAACCAATAGAACTTAATCATTTGTTTTCTCATTAGTAGAAGAATCAGTTAGGAGTAGGCTGCCCTCGTGTAATTGTCATTTAATGATTAGAGCGCGCTGCTGTAGCTGGTAGCTATGAATATAGGAGGTCGTGGTCCCAGGCTGATTTAGTACTCCCAGCTCTGGAACCGCTGGAATTTCCGGCCATTATCCGCCATGATCAACGGGCCTTGGCCGTCGAACGAGATATTGTGTATCGCTTTAATGTTCCACTCTACGCCAAGCTGGTGTCCCTGCGATTTGTCCAAATTTTTATTTATTTATAAGTATATGCATTTATTAATTTAAATTTAATTTATTAATTTAAATGACTTGGGGCCCTCATGTCAAAATGAAAAGACAGACGTTAAACAAGCGATTGAAAATACTATACTCATTCAAATTCATCAAAATTGAAAATCAGACAGAAACTTAAAATTTTACGACAAACAAATAACGCTCCTTTGTACGTTAGTAATAAAACACTACATACGGACTTAATAACAACTATCGACGAACAAATAAAAACCCTCTATTCTGGCTTTCATAAAAAATTGCTCGGACATAACAACAGACCTATAAAGACATGGCCACGACTGACATGCCTTTTATGAGGCGACTGAAAAGGAGTTGGATAAGAGACCTTCTCTCCTGAAACATGTGACCGGGATGATGTTCTGCTTAGCACTGCCTTTCCTTATGACTTAAACTGCCAATATACAGCAATTTATATCTCATTTGCCGATTGTCGCTTAGTTGCGATAGGTGCAAATGAAACTCTGAAGTGAAATGATGAGTTACTTATGAGCCCTTGTAAAAAAAGGTTTTCTTAAGGGCCCCCTCACACTGCGGAATAACACATGGAACGAACTAGCAAATAGAGAAAAATATTAACTGCTATTCCTCTTAAAGACTTGTTCAAAAAAAATAAAACTTGAAATTAATGAATTGTGGCATACCAGATGGAATCTTCAAGATGCTAAACTATAGGATCATAAAGGAGCTCTATCCAGTGTACAACCATGAACAGAGTATTGTGAAGGGAAGAAACCGTCCTTTGTCGAATAAGAATAGGACATTATGAATTTTCGCCTCCAGCATGCAGAATATGCAGTGAGGAAATTACAATAAGTCATATCCTAATAGACTGTAAAGCTTTTAAAAATCATAGGACAAAAAAAGCTTTAAATGGTACATTGAAGAAAGTTGATGACGAAGGAACTGCGACAAAGACATTGGAATATTTTAAATCAATCAGATACTATTCGAAAATATATAAGTTAGATGTTGCCAATGACCCTGCAGGGTAGAGGTACCAACAAAATATTGAATAAAGATTTACCGTCCAAGGATGGCCATTCTTAGTGAAATTTCTTATTAAAAAGTGGCGAAAGCAAAAAAGCCTTTAGGAGAATTCTGGAATAGAATGAAAACAAAAACCTACCTACATATTATACTCAATATTATATACAAAAACTTATTTAAGCATTACATAAATCAGAGTATTTCAGAACCTTTTTAAAAACTCATATAGCCCTGACGACTACCCACATTTATGGTCCGAAAATTTGCCAATGTCAAACTAAAAATTATCTCATCATCTTTTTTTTTACTCTCCAAGCTCTAAATTAGTGTGAAATGAATTACTCTACACTTTGATTAATTTTAATACCAAAGATAGTTCATTCGTATAATTATTCTGTGGATGTGGGTGTCAACTACTAAAATCACCTGTTCCTCTAAAAACAATGTAAGTAAATGTTTACATTGGTTGGTCATTGCATGATTAATTAATAACCTGAACTTCAGCATCAGATACTAGAGTGTTGGGCTACCTAGTTGAAATAAAATTTTATCTTTGTTTATCCATAAACTTAAACTTACGTAAATTTTCCGTATATCCCCCAATTGTTGATCTAAATCTTTGGCGCGATTAAAATCTCTCTTACCCATTGCTCAAATCCTGCTCAAATGTTAAACGTAGACATAAGATCTTTTTTACCACGTAACTATGACCATGTTATTATTATTTTTAAAATGACGATGACATACTGAAGTTTATTTGAGATTTAAATCACGCCACTTAATTTATTACATATTTTCCCTTAAATAATGGTTTTTTAAATAATTATTCTTAAACATTTCTCATATTATCTTACATACTTAAAATAAACTAATTAAACATATTATTTAATCATTGTATACTTATTTATAACCTTTTTATCATTGACCCTAATGGTAATTATATTTTCATAGATACCTTATCCTTTAGTTATATTATACATTATATCAGCCATAACAATAACATCAGGGCTAAGATGACCCTGTGATATAACCTCAGGGAAGTAAAGGCGTTATATAAGATTAGTTCACAAGATTGGTTAATAACAGTACAATAATAGCTAAGGAAGATAGTGAGGTTACAGCTACTTAACGGTTACTACACTCTCTATTCTAGTTTCGTGGCATACTTTTCTGATTTAAGTACTTTATTCATTCTGTTAAATATATTTTTTTGGAACATAATATAACTTTTTTGAACTATTTGTATTATTTTTCTGGGTAATTCTCTTATATCTGCATAGCTACCAATAATATTTTATTTCCTCAAGAATGTAAATGGTCACCTGTGTTATAGCGGATATCATAGCAACCTACAATACAAAAGGTCCTGGGTTCGCGTCCCTCGGCGGCCTTAGGGTTTTTTAAAAGGAGTAAATAATCCTTAAAAAAAATTTTTTTTTTTACTCCCTTTTAACAAATCCTTGGTTTTGCCGTCCCTCGGATAGGATGTAAAATGGAGGTCCCAAGCCTTTACAATGTTAAATACTCGTTAAATATTCCTATCCTAATTATACGTGGATAGGCAAAATTTAAGACTCCCACTGTAGCATCGACCGCCTTACAGAAGTTATAGATATATAGTATATATATCGATAGCCTTAGTAGCATAACTGATAAATAGCGTGACCTTAAACAAACAAACAAACATAGAATATCAATTCTTGTATAAGTGAATGTGTTGACATTCAACCCATATAAGAAGAAATAGGTAAATACACAAATAATATATATAATTTTCATTTTTAATTATACAGCATAAATAAATATTATGAATAGAATATGAACCTATATACAACAATAAATAGGTATATTTGTTTATAATAATTTAATCGATAATTGAAGCGTGGAAATGCATAGGGGTATAAGTGCCAAAAAAATAAGACAAAGTTCTTTTTTGCCAAATTATAATGTGTCCCAAAGCCATTCTTCAGAAATGGGTGTAAGCAATGTTTTTTTGTTAGAAAAGAGTACATTGAACGTATGAAAGATGGCATGGGTGTAAACACTGAACGTAGTTCACCCTAGAGGGTATAAGTGTCACATCATTTCTTTAAAAATTTCCTAAGGCACTTATACCCTTATGCTTTTGTTTGTTTATTTGTTTGCTTGACGTCACTTTATGCCACTAAGGCTAATCGAACGATGCTACAGTGGGAGTCCTAAATTTTACCTATCCAGGTATAATTAGGATGAGGATCTTTAACGAGTACCTGACATCGTATAGGCTCAGGACCTCCATTTTACGTCCTATCCGAGGGACGGCATAGCCAAGGATTTTTTACTGCCATTAAAAAATCATAGCCAAGGATTTTTTACTGCCATTAAAAAATCATAGCCAAGGGTTTTTTACTGCCATTAAAAAATCATAGCTAAGGGTTTTTTACTGCTATTAAAAAATCATAGCTAAGGGTTTTTTACTGCCATTAAAAAATTCTAGGGCGACCACCGGACGCGAACCTGCGACCTTTAGTATTGTAGGTTGCCATTCTAACCACTAAAACACAGATGACCCCGTTTTCATGCTAACAATGTTTTTATTTAGTAAAATTCACATTCATTATTTAAATATTTTTTTGTAATGAGGAAATTCCATGTCTAGGATTCGAACCCGGGTCTCTGTATGACCGTTGCAGGGCTCTAACCCATTGAGCTACCCGATAGTTGATGATTCGTAAACGTTCACTATACCACAGGTGACCCCAGGGTGATTATTGTTTAAAATACCATGAGGTAATAGTTGGTTAAAATACCAATATATTATAGAATAAATATTTTTACACATCCTAATCCAAAGCATACACAACAGATACAAAACATATATACATATATTTCTTATAAATTCAGTACTATGGAATTATAAATTTTTGTCGTTTTTTTTAAGTTATTTCCAGTATTTTAACATCTGTTTCTTGTTCGAATGTGCCTGACGAATAACTTAGCAAGTATTTTCGCCGGTAATCCTCTAATGATGTGCACTAGAAAAGTAGCTAGAAGGTGTCGGTGATTGCCTGATTGGAGTTTTCCGTTAGGCAAAAAGGCTTTATTCATTGCATAAAAACTTATTTTCAAATTTTTACCGACTAACCAATTTGAAAATCGCAGATAATGTGGTATATTATGTGCTTTTTTGAATCTTAAATCAGTTTATATCGATTGATGGAGATGGTTTGTCATATTTTCTTTTTTAGTTAAGTTTTCTTTAACTTACTAAAATTGTTCAAATTATCGTCCATGAAACTCATTTTTGCATCCTATCAATGAGGCGATAGATCGGTC
The DNA here is from genome assembly GCA_911387785.2 of Aelia acuminata. Taxonomy (NCBI): domain Eukaryota; kingdom Metazoa; phylum Arthropoda; class Insecta; order Hemiptera; family Pentatomidae; genus Aelia; species Aelia acuminata. Next base: position 149,923,025 of record OU426979.1, on the reverse strand, counting down.
TTGCGAGACCGAGTTATATTCCATGTTATGCCTTTCTTCTAATAGCACGGAGAGTTTTGTTTATATGTAGACCCCCATGTAGAACCCCCTTAAAGACGTTTAGAGTAAAAATGTCTTTGAATACGGAACCTGCCTGTTTCCTATCGTATTATACAGGCTATTATATCTAAACTGCATATATCAAAGAAGAAACAAGAGAGGAAGAACGTTCACGGTATTAGACCTTTGATATACGTATATATCTTTGATTTTTACTTTCACTTACATATATGAAATATATAGTAAGTGGAAGTATTGCGATCGTGAAAATTTTCGACTTCCGGTTTTCAACGGAAATACACGTTTTGGGACCCCCTGAGTCGAAATAACCAAGTCCCGCGAAATGGTCTGTGTGTGTGTGTGTGTGTGTATGTGAACAGACTAGCTCAAAAACTATTAACCGTGGGAACCTGAAATTGGGTATTTAGTGTAGGTATATGCCCGCGATGTGACTGCAAAAATTTCATCAAAATTGCTCAAAGGGAGGGGGTACTTTACTTAATAACTTTTTACGTTTTTTTCGATTTTCTCAAAAACGGCTCTAACGATTTTGATTAAACTGAGTATTTGATCGATTTATATGCCCGAAATATGACTGTAAAAATTTCATCAAAATTGATTAACCGGAGGGGGGACTTTACTTAATAAATTTTGTATCATTTTCACGTGTTTTTTTTATTTACTCAAAAACGGTTTTAACGATTTTGATCAAACTTGGTATTTGATGTATTTATATGCCCGAGATGTGACTGTAAAAATTTCATCAAAATTGATCTACGGGAGGGGGGACTTTACTTAATAAATTTTGTACCATTTTCACAAGTTTTTTTTATTTACTCAAAAACGGTTTTAACGATTTTGATCAAACTTGGTATTTGATGTATTTATATGCCCGAGATATGACTGTAAAAATTTCATCAAAATTGATCTACGGGAGGGGGGACTTTACTTAATAAATTTTGTATCATTTTCACAGGTTTTTTTATTTACTCAAAAACGGCTTTAACGATTAACAAAAATAAGATATGAATGTAGAAAAATGTGTGACTTTGGGAAATGATTATTAGCAAAACACGTCAATTTCTAATCTAAGTAAGTTGGTAAGTGAAAGTTGTGTGTTGCGCGCACGCACCAGATTTTTTATATATATTTTATATATTAGTATATATATAAGTGGCTGATGAATAGATAAGACTGACCTAAAGGGAACGGACCAGTGTCTACCACAATAGCCTTTGTCCTGTAGCGATTGTCCTAGGTATATCCTTGGTTGAAAGGCTTCTCCCTCGATGCTTCTATAGCTGATGTAATAAAATTGGCCAGTTTCGATCGAGCATTATCAGATATTTGGTATGTGCCTAAATGGGAAAGGAACACGTTATCAGTTATTACATCGTAAATATTTATTATATCTTCACCTATAAGGGAATAAAGCTGTCCCGCTCAAAATAATCGGATTTTTAGGAATTTTAGGTTGAAATGGTTTATTAAATGTGGCAGAAGCATGTAGGTAAAACGTTCAAGGATTATCTGCAGGGCAATTTAAATATTGACAATTTTCAAATGGAAATGGGAGCGCGTATTTTAAGCTATATTTGACAATTATGAAATAATTTTTTGTGTTCACTACTGGAATAAAGGTAACATGTCTCGTTCATGAAAATGAGGCTAATAATAAAAATATAAATAAAAAGTTAACTTAAAAGGAAACTTTTTTTGAAAAAATCATTTCAATTTTAAAGGTGCCAACCAACTATGCTCAAAATATGATAAAACTTATCCCCCCCCCCCCCCAAGGAGAAAGAAACATGTTATCAATTATTTACAAGTACAACATATAAAATTTAACAGTTTTTTAATAATGGTACGAAAAATAATTATTGTCTTCTATTCTAGTTAAGGATTATTAAATCCTTAATAGGACTTAAATAAAAGCCCTGGAAAATCGCGATGTTTCAATATCCGGGCGATTGTATAATCATCAGATCGGAACGGCATAAGCTTAAATATATTTTAATATAGTTTATTTATTTTTTTAGGAATTTGGATACCTTGGAGATTTATCACTTTTTGCATGTCCAAGTACCAAAAATTAAACATTTTTGATATGATCACCCACCCACAGAAAACAGCCTCTGTGGTTCCACTGCAGAGAGATACAAATGTCCGTCAAATTAGGTTTCTGATAAATCTATTCAGATGAACTTATGCGTTATTTTTAAATTAAGCTTAGTTTATTTGTAGTTTAATTACATTAGCATTGTAAATTAACTGATAATTTCAAGTGAAAAGGGATTGATAGAAACAGATTAAAATTAGCATCAACAAAATGTTATATTTAAATAAATTCTTAATCGGACATTATTGACAAACCTTAAGCATTATTGAAAGCAAGATCGTTGTAAAATATCATTCAAATTTCAACCGGTTTCTCGTGACCTTTTGGAAATTGTAGAATTAAGTTAGAATTGTAAAATTAAGTTTTCTAGGAAATATCCGTTTAATGTAATTAAAATACATTTTTCCTCTACACGCAGTCATTTAGTAATTAGTAGTAATTATTTAGGCCGATTTACCTTTCCTCGATTTTATTTAAATTAATTATAAAATTTATCACCTGCACATTATCCATTAATTTATTTTACGAATGTGTACCAGGTCGATATATTATATTTTTAAATAAATCGTATGTGGAATTTGGCAACTATTATACTCCATTACTGTAAAAGCGCTTTAGGGAATGCCCGAGGGTAAACGTTGTAACATTTATTTTTAATACAGTTATTTTTCGCTGGTTTCTCATTGGTTTATTACATAAATTACTTTTAAATAATTTTATTATGAAAAAAAATTATTCAAAAATTATTAAAAATAATAAAATATCAAATTTAGTATGTTACCATTTTTAATTTTCTTACGTTAAAATTATAGTTGATAATTAGTAATTATTTTTTCATGCAACAATTGAAAATCTAATTTCTGTTTGTTTATTGTTGGTGAAATTGCTTCTACCCGAACAACATTCTTGCTTCACGAGTATATGGGGTAAGAAATCAAAAATCGTATTTTTTTTTTTAACAAGGTTCATTATATTTTTAGGTAACTAAACAACACAAACATGACTAAAAAAATAATTTGAATTAATGGTTTTATTTTTCAATTATTACACAATTTACAATGGTTACCTAAAAAACCCTCCACGATGGACTAATTGTCCGTCTCTTGAAAAAAATAATTTATTGAAGCATAAAATGTAAATAGAGAGTTACGTATGAAATTTACGAATTTAAAAAAAATAAACACTTAACATTACAAATAAACAAAGTTTTTTCCTGCTCATAATCACTAGACTGTAAAAAGGACTACCATTTTCTTTGAACATTAAGCATGTATTAATGTGCTTAAATATTTTTAATGCTCGGTCTTAGGTGGTAAGCTACATACTAACTCTTTTTTCATAAGCTTAGAAGTTGCATCACAATTTTAGCATTTTTGTGTATGATTCGCGTCACTTGAAATGTTATACACACTACCATCGATCATAGTGAAAATAAGTTGGTGTGTTATTTCCCAAGTCCTATGGTCGACTCTCACTTCACTTGGAATCAGATTCGCAATTGCTTAGTCCATATTGCCGTGCTGAGATTCAATTATTAATGACGTTTTCCTTTGTGAAAATAACATTTAGTAGCCGAAAAAATGACGTGAAAGACGGAGTTTTATTTCCTCGCATAACTTTGTTATTTGCATCAATCAGACGCAACGGTACGGTAGTGGTCGTCAAAAATAATGGTCACTAATTTTGATTATGGACTAACCATACAAATTTTCTTATATTCTCTGTAAATTTTCATGCACTAGTCTATCAAATAAACCATTATTTCCGATGCTTGGTTCAGTGCTGCGCCAGACTTCGTACAGTAAAGAATTGGTTTTGAAATCTTAAACCACAATATCACTGTATGGAGCAGCCAGAAGCAGATAAAATACGTATCAAACTAAATAAGAAGAAATGTACAATTTATGGTTAAAGTATGGAAAACCCGTTTTTTAGGAATTCATTTCCACAGTTCAAAAAATTATGAAAATTTCTTATATAATATTAAACAATAGATCGATGGCTTGTATTGGGACACGTTTTAATGAAACCCAAGTCTGTCAATTCATTTTTGCAGAACTATAACTGATTTATCGATGTGCCACTTCATCAACTGTGAAGTGCATGTCGAGTTAAACATACATGTGTGAAATTATTTCTGTTTTTTAAGCCATTCGTCGACGATTTGTTGCTGTAAAACACTTTTCACGTATTGTGTCAAAAGCCTTTGAATGGATTGCATTCCCTGCAACCCTCAACCATAAAATTCGAATCACTAAACGTTACTTTCCTTTGGTGAAATCTGACTAACATAAAAAAGTCATGATTAAAGGCAAAATCTGCAACAGCAAAGCAGCAACGATAACAAACTTAGAACATAGAAACATGAAATGTGCATTGCAATAATTAAAATGAATACACGGATGCGACACCTTTGCTAGGATGACTTTTTTTATTTGTGTTGCAGCCTCCACACTAAATGGTAGACTCTCTCTTCACTGTGTTTCATAATTTCCTTCAATGAATTTGAAAGAGCTATTATTTTCCTGTACTTTTTGTATCGTGGATACTCTATCAGCAAGTGACAGGGACATTATATCATCTTTCACATGATTCTAGCCTCCTAAGTTGGTAAATACGTGTGAAACGACAATGTCCAATCCTTAGTCGGCTCAGCATTACTTCTTCTCTCCTTGCTATTCTGTAGCTTGTGATCCATTTCCTACAGTCAGTTTTTATCTTGGTTAATTGACGACTTTCTCATGCCCAACTCTTCTCCCATTCTGCTTCTTCCAGGGTAACTTTATTTTGTTTATTAACGTCTGTTCATTGGTCAGCTCATTCGTTGCCTGAAATGCCACAATTGACTGGAACACAGACGCAGACAATGGTTATGCCTTTACTTTTTATATACCAACATTCGTTAAGATTTCTATAATTACTGAATTCCGCGTGTGTGTAATACTTATGGTGACCGACACACTCCATGAATCCGATACAATAGCCCAGTTTTTTTTTTTTTTTTTCTGGATTCCGCTATCATGCAGAGAGCATTTAAATATTCTCTTTCCGGTAGGTCAATCAGGATCTGACTGTGTTTACTACTCACAGCGTAGCCAACACTATCGCCCTCATTGGGGACATCCGTATAAACTATCTCGAAATGCTAATTTTTCTTTAACTTCTATCGGGTAAGTTTTGTTCTAGCCTCAGCCATTGATCTATTAATTTTTGGTCTAACTCCATTCCATCTTGGTATTTTTAGATTAGCTAAGGGTCTAAAATTAATCTAGGTTGACTTACTCTCATAGATAAAATGAAATTAGGATTATTTTTACTCAATTGTTGTAATAAACCGTGACCAGATACTGCAAAAAATAAAAAAAGCTTGTTGAGCTTTTTTATTGCATAATATCCTCCTACTGACACCGAAAGAATATATTAAATGACAAGCGGATACATTGGATCAATAAATTCTATCATACGCAATGGCGATACTATCAGTCACATGACAATTTAGTACTCGGGAAGTTATCACTCGTAAATCTCGAATCGTTAGTAGGATGGCTGATATGCGATATTCCCACCTCTATTTTATAAAGTGATCATTCAGTATATTTACGAGGAGGAACCTGTATTTTTATTGAGGTAATAAAAAAAATATAATAACAGTAAATAATTTTAAATAGTTCATTAACATATTCGGTCTTGGCTATAAAAAATATATAATCCAGCTATTTTATACAGTTAGTTCTTATTGTATTAGTACGAGTTATATGATTTTAGTTAAACAAGAATAACTAATTATCACTTTTGTACGTAATTATTATATTGAACTTGTCTACCTTTCGGCGGCGTTACAGTATGTCATTATTAGTATTTTTTAGTTCAGGTCAGTTATTGTAAAAAGTTTAATAATATATACATATTATCAATGACATAAAGTATAATCAATGTGTACCAATGGAAAGTGCGACAAAGAGAAGACCTTCCATCTGACTGGAAGAATAGATTTACAGAAAGTATGGCCAGATGGAGACTGTCGGAGTAAGATGGCATGCAAAAGTGGCTGAATAATCTTCCAAATTGCAGATGCTCCTAAGAAATAGAATAGGAAAAAACAATCCAGTTGTGCCCCAATTGAAGAATTAGACTGTAAACGACACATATCGACATTTATAGATAAGATGGTAGCTTTTCGACGTTTTCAGAGAGGGTTCATAGCAGTCATGACCCCCCTTGCCAAAATATCTTAGCCTTTTGTATTTTTATATGAATAATGCGATTACTTACCTATTTTTTTTTTTTTTTTTTTTTTTTTATTGAATATGCTAATAAGGACTTTTTGAATATTTACCTTTGCGAGAGGTAATTAGCTTGGTGGTGGTTCCTGGTGGCGTCGTTTCCCCGACGCCACCAGGAACCACCACCGTCGCTAACTAGTTGTCCCCGCGCTCCAGTTAACTCTCGCACTCGTTAATTTTCATTAACTAATTACTATGGGTTTTTTTTCCTAGCTAATTACCTCTCGCAAAGGTAAACATTCAAAAAGTCCTTATTATGTGGTGAAGCGGCGGGGGAGGGCGGGTGGGGTTTTACCCCCCCCCCTCCTGGCTACCGCGACCAACGTTTTCAATGCGATCTCTTGTCAGTTCTCGCGAACTAAAATTTTAAAAACCGTAATTAATACGGCTTTTTTTTTCGCGACTAGTTACCTCTCGCATAGGTAATTAGTCCAAAAATCTTTATTAGGTAAGACTATAGATAAGGGCGGGGGGGAGGGTTTTCCCCGACGCCACCAGGAACCACCACCGTCGCCAACTAGTTGTCCCCGCGCTTCAGTTAGCTCTCGCACTCGTTAATTTTCATTAACTAATTACTATGGGTTCTTTTTTTCCCAAGCTAATAACCTCTCGCAAAGGTAAATATTCAAAAAGTCCTTATTATGTGGTGAAGCGGCGGGGGAGGGCGGGTGGGGTTTTACCCCCCCCCCCTACTGGCTACCGCGACCAACGTTTTCAATGCGATCTCTTGTCAGTTCTCGCGAACTAAAATTTAAAAAACCGTAATTAATACGGCTTTTTTTTCGCGACTAGTTACCTCTCGCATAGGTAATTAGTCCAAAAATCTTTATTAGGTAAGACTATAGATAAGGGCGGGGAGGAGGGTTTTCCCCGAAGCCACCAGGAACCACCACCGTCGTTAACTAGTTGTCCGCGCGCTCCAGTTAGCTCTCGCACTCGTTAATTTTCATTAACTAATTACTATGGCTCTTAATGATATCTCCAAAGGCACACCAGTTTTCCAGCAAGATAACACCCCAATATATTCAGCAAAAATTATTAAAGACTGGTTTACTCGCAACAAATTTGCCGCATTAGACTGGCCTGCTGTCTCCCCAGACTTACATTACAGACATTATCGAAAATGTTTGGATAACTCTTTCAAGAAGTGTGTACTCTTGAGTCAAGACATCAACACTTGTCTAAAATCAAGACAATAAGTCTTTATTTAATTACCATTCGCACGCAGAAAATTTGTCCCAATTTGGATGACATGTTGTACTACAATTTGCCGAAAAGGACAAAATTTTTCATGAGAATTCTCGATAATATATGATGAAGAGGTGACTAGTCGCGAAAAAAAAGCCGTATTAATTTCGGTTTTTAAAATTTTAGTTCGCGAGAACTAACATGAGATTGCATTGAAAAATTTGGTCGCGGTAGCCAGGGGAAAAAAAAAAAAAAAAAAAAAATACTTACCTATTTAACCCTAAACTTATCACTTTTAGTTGCTTATAGTAAAACCTCAGGAGGTTTCGTAATCCCCCTAATTTGGTGCTAAAGTCGCCCCTTGTAAACATCGCTTTTCCAATTCCGAACCCAAAAATCTTTAGTCTGAAAAAAGATAAATTTTATACCTATCTGAGATGTACGAAAGAATGAAATACATATATTCTATTGATCATAAAGCAGAGAGGGAAACGAGAGGGAAGATGGTACGATTAAATTACAACTGCTCTGAGAGTGGGCGGATGGTGTTTGTCATTCGCAGGTGATAGCTTGGGCAATTAGCAACCAGTGCGGCTTCCCAACTTGGGCCAACATCTTTGCCCAAGTCCCATCTCTCTACTCTTATTATTAACTTTACTTCTTCATTAGCTTGGCCTTAAGTTAGTGTTGGTCCGCTGTAGTCTTCTTATATTAGTTAAAGGGGGAAAAAATCATTCAATTTAGATTTACATCGATAAAAAAAAGAGTTGTGGGTTAAGTCGTTTCTCGGTAAATGTAAATTTATACAGCTACGAACTGTGCTCGAATAACGTTGAGTTCCGGGAGTATCGAGTGAGTACCCGACTTGGAACTTTATCGGAGTTAGTATCGTTTTGAGCATGTTTAGCTTGAGCGAGACTCTCTTATAACTTAATAGTGTATATTTTAAACAAGCTTTACGTTTCTCTAATCATTCTTGCTTCATTTTGATGTATTTTACAATGATAATAACTTGAGGAAAAAACGATAGCCATAAATATTTTGTAAGTCATGTTTATTCAAGGAACTACACGATTCAGTACACAGTATACAGTCGGTGGGAGCACCTATTCGGTATTCAATGTTTGGAACAGTGTAATGCTACCTATAATAAGAACTTTAGCGACATCGTGCTGGGGGGTGACTAGGCCAGCTTCGGCGCTTGACATCAGCTTTTTCAGTCACTGTAAGAGTAATTGTTTTAAAGTCTATTGAACACAGGCTTTATTCCGCGGCTATGAATATTTAGTAGCCAAGGTCCTTTACTTATATAATTTCTGAGCAAAATTCCGCCATATAAGAATTAAGATATTTTATAAATTTATATGCTTATTTTATTATTATTTTATTATTCCATGTTTCTTGTTCCTTACTTTATATATGTTTGATCAGATTTTAAATTAAAATTCATAAAAGGTTCAAGATTAAACTCGGTCAAGCAATCAAAGGTCATGAAGGTTAAGAATCCATCTGGATCAATTAAGAATATAACGTCTTCTAAGACCAAGGGTATTAAGAAGAGTGAAGAACCGCGACCAGAGGCTGGGCCTAGCATCTCAGCAGAGTGGCATCAGGTGTCCCCCCGCAAGGCTGTGTCCCCAACAGCTGCGGCTACTTCTGCTCTACAGAGGCAGGTTAGTTTCGAATCATTAAATCCGTTCTATGTTCTACCGACTGATGTGGATCCCCAATCTAATATTAATCAATCTTCAATTACTAATAATAATAATAAGGATGAAACGCAGAAATATCCACCGATTTACGTTAAAACAGTTAATAACTTTAAATTACTTTGCGATGAGCTCGTTAAAGTAGTAGGTTCTAATGTGTAAGGAGTGTACTTTGAAATCTGGAGCTAAAAATGTTGTTATTATGGCCAACTCATCTGACTCTTATAGGAAAATAACAAAGTACCTCCGAGAAAGAAAGGCTGAGTTCCATACCTATCAACTTCCTGAGGACCGACCCTTTCGGGTTGTTATAAGAAACTTACATCACAGTATAGAATGTGATTTGATAAAAACTGAATTACAAGAATTAGGTTATGACGTATTAGGTGTACATAATATACTTCACCCAAGAACAAAGGCACCTTTGCCAATATTCTTTGTTAATTTAGTGAAAAATTATAAGAGTACACAAATATTCTCGCTGCAATACTTGTACTATACAAAAATCAAGGTTGAAGAGCCTAGAAAACGAAATGAGATTGTTCAATGCAAACGCTGCCAGTCATACGGACATACTAAGTCTTATTGCTATTTGAAGCCTAGGTGTGTAAAGTGTGCTGGTGAACATCTTTCGTCTAATTGCAAAAAACCTCTGGACAAGCCTCCTAAATGTGTTCACTGTAACGAACCGCACCCAGCAAACTATAGAGGATGCTCTGTTCACAAAGAGTTGAAGAAACTTAGACAGCACCCCCCGGTGAGAAATCTCGGATTTTATGAGGAACAGGGAAAGAGACATAAAAAAGAAAATGAGGAAGCTTTAAATATTGCACCAAACTTAGAAGGTAATCGTGAGCCACCTTTACAGTCAAACTATACTTAGATTCAGTACGTTGCTACACAACCAACTTACACTCCATGACAAGACCATATGACACATCCATTCCTAACCTTGGAAGTAGTACCTCTAACAACACAGAAATAACCACACAACTGACAAACTTCATTACCGAATTAAAAAACCTCGTTTCACCCCTTATATCGTTGCTCACATCATTGGTGCAGCACGTTATTCCAGCACTTATCAAATGAAAGGACTGAAAGTAATTCTTTGGAACGCTAATGGAGTATTTATTTATTTATTTTTTTTTTATATCCACCCTATCTTGCCTCTCGGCAACACGGGTGTTGACAACATGAAAACACTAGCATGTTCTCATGTAGTCCCTAGACATTACTTTCCGTTTTTCATCATTTCCTATTTTTATCTTCCTTCTTCAGAGGCCTCAGTCAGGTGGTCGGTGCTGTTGTCTTCCAAGGTTGAAGGCAGCTGGTCCGAGAACATCTTTTCACCCGTATACAAATGCTTTGTAATACGGGTAGTTTTGTTCGGCTATCAACTCAGGGAACTCGTTCTCCGTGATTACGTAAAGACCAGTTTCCCTCAGTAACTTCGACCTCAGTGACTCAAAGGCGGCGCAATTTAATACAATGTGCTCAGCTGTCTCCGGTATTCCGCATGTTGGGCACAGAGGATCAATATCCTTCCCGAAACTATGGAGTTTGGCTCGAAAAGCCCCGTGCCCGGTAAGGAATTGAGAGACCCAATTGTCCGGGAGGACCCACTTTGCTTCCAAACGTGCGTTAACGGTGGGGAAATAATTTCTCAAAGTGGAACCTATCGCGGTGGCCACCCACCGCCTGTTCCACTCTTCAATGGTATCCTCCCGGATGACTTTTTTCCATTTGCTTGGGTCCTCTGCAACCCTTACCCGTATATTTTCCGGTAGACTAGCTGAGCCATCAGTTTTATATTTCCTCTTCAAAAAGTCTTTTCGCAGGATAAGGTCGAGAGGAACCCCTACTGCTAGAATTTGCTCCGCCTCGTGAGACACTGTCCGATACGACCTGGTGACTCGCAACAGTCCGTTGAAACGTTGCCAACCTGGTTTTCTGCCTTTGTGTGAGGTTTTGGGACCACGCAGGGGAGGCGTACCTGAGGATACCCAATATTACCCCGCTATATATAGACATGGTTGCTGGGTATCTGAGGCCCCAAAAAGCGCCTGTCAAGTGACTCAGACCGTTCAAGGTTTGGGCTACCCTGTTTCCGAGGTAGTCCAAGTGAGGGGTTATGTTAAATTGCCTTCCAAATCTTACACCGAGGTAGGTGACCACCTCACTTGGACGTATTCTAACACCATCAATGGTAAGATTTATAGGGTGAGCCCTGTCCGTCTTTCCTCTTAGGAGAATGGCTTGGGTCTTCGCAGCAGCTATCTTCAATTTCTTGGCCTCACACCATTGGTTTACCAGGTTGGCACATCTTTCAGCTTCCATTTTTATGCCGGCTCTGCTGTTGGAGGCTACAATAGTCGCCAGGTCGTCGACGTAGGCCGTTGCAGGGAACTGCTCTTCCTCAAGCACCCCTAGCAACTCGTCAAATACCAGCTTCCATAGAGCTGGCCCAAGAACGGATCCTTGAGGGCATCCCCTCTCTACGGAAGCTTCTACTTCAAAGGAGCTACCTCGAATCTTAACGTACCTGTCCTGGAGGTAGCTTTTTACGAGGGCTTATAAGTTGCTAGGGGCATCGAACTTCTGCAGCTGCTGAAGAATTAGGGGCCACCAGACGCTGTCAAAGGCGGAGGATATGTCAAAAAGTAGCAACATGACATACCGCTCCGCTCTCTGTTCTACGTCTGCGCGGACCCGAAGCAGAGCGTCGGCAGTTCCCTTACCTTTTGTGGAGCCATATTGCCGTGGATGAATGGCCCTCATCAGAACCGGTCGTAGGCTAGCTAATATTAGGTGTTCCAGGACTTTGCTCATCACAGGGAGAAGACAAATAGGTCTGTATGACTTAGGTAGTTGTTTATCCCTGTCTCCTCCCTTGTAGATCAATCTCAGGTCAGCAATCTTCCACATTAGTGGAAAGTATCCCCTATCCAGGCAATCATTGAAGATTCCCAGAAGCTGGTGTTCAATGTAGGGGATACTGTTCTTCAAGATTGCTACATCTATAGCATCAAGCCCTGGAGCACCTCCAGTTCTTTGTGAGCACAAATCCGTGCCAGGCAGATATATCGTAGTGCGCCTCACAAAAGCGTCTTCCTCATCGTCCTGGGCAGGATCGTCTTTCGGGTACGTAGCTTCTATAAAAAAGTTGGCAGATTCCTCAATGGAAGTTGCCAGGGCATTTCCAAGCTTGAGGGCTGCTATTGTCTGTAGCGGAATCATCTTGCCCATTGCAACCCTATAAGGTACCCCCCATGGATTTTTTGAAGATTCTTTTATTATAAACTCATCCCAGGACCTACGTTTTTGTGAGCGCACTTCATTTTGATATGTCTTGGCCTTAGATTTGTACTCATTATGAAGTATAGTGCCCCTCTCGTCGCATCTACACTTCTGGTATGACCGCCAGGCCTTGTAGAGGTCTCTTTTCATGGTAGTTAGGGCCGGCGTCCACCATGGGACAGGTCGAACCCTCGCCTTCCGACGCTGAAGGGATTTCTCGGTGGCATTACGGATGGCATCAGTGATACAAGAAACCCTGTTATCAATATCATTTGTATCAAGGGATGCCGCCTCTTCCCAGTCAAGGTTTACGATTTCTTCCTCCAGCATGCATCGGAAGGCGTTCCGTATTACTCCTACGGGTAATATAACCTTTGTCGATTCCGAGGGGGCTGCCTGTGTCTTGCACCAAGCTAAATGCCAATGATTTATGGTCGGAACTCGTTTCAGATTTAGGGGACCAATCGGCAACATGCTTTATCAGCGTTGGGGAAGTCAGCGTGACATCAATCCAACTCTGACCCCTTGCGCTAGTGAAGGTGGGGGAAGAAGTTGGATCATTTCCAGCTATTAGCTGACTTCTTGCAATGTATTCACCAAGTTTAACGCCTCTTATGTTTGTTCAATTGGAACCCCAAACCGTGTTCCAGGAGTTGGTATCTGAGCATATAATCACATTCTTATTTATAGATGTGATCGTCTCCAAGGCGGATATGTCTTCTTCAGTGTCATGACTATCAGGTAGGTAAGCAGAAACTAATGTAAAAGCTGTACCACCCCATTTAACCTAACAAGCAACACAATCCGCCATGGAAAACTGCCTCAGATCCATCACGTCGAGGTTAGGGTTATTTACCACGATGGCAGCCCTGGGCCTCCTCTCTCCTAAGGCTAATACCCTCGACGTGAGGCCAAACCCCGTGACCTTGTTCCCGCGGCAGCACGGCTCTTGAACTGCCATTATGTCGTATCGCTGCGAGAGAGAACGAAGCTCCTCTGCTACAAGACGTCGGCGGCCCATGTTAAGCTGAAGGATGGAGAGACTATTCATAGTGAATCTTCTTCACCATATCCTTGGACTGGGCTAAATGAACAGGGCAATCCCTGCTTCCTGCTTTGTGTTTGGAGTTTTTAGGTTGGACATTATTCCGAATACAATTGATACATGTCGGGCCAATTAAGTCCTTTCTCTTCGGGCAATCCTTAAGGATATGCCCAGTAGCCGCACACCAGATGCAAACCAGAGCTTCTGATGAACATGTGGCTTTTGTGTGCCCGTAACCTTGACAATTCGAGCATCGAGGGGCATCAAGGTTGTCCCGGGAGGTCATTTACCACCAACCCCCATCTATAGTGGCCAACTCTAAGAGCTTGAAACGCAGTGTTGGGTGAACTTCTATCACCCAATTCTTAATTATTCCGTTCCAAGCTGGAGAAGAGAAGATCGGCCTCAATCCCTCATTTACTAGAGAGACAGGAATAGTTTTATCGATAAGTTTCCCCCTCAGGAGCAATATTAACTCTTCAGCTGTCCAAGAATAGGGAACACCCCTTACCTCCAACCTAGGCTTCTTTTTTTGGGCAAGCCGAGCTTCTAGGCCTGATTCTTTTAGATCTTGCAAGCCAATTACCTTAGCAGCCTGGGAGCTACGTCCATGCGGACCAATACTGATCCCCCTTTGGTTGCGCGGACTATAGAAGCCTTTACAGCTAAGTTGGCCGGAGAAGGAAGGCTGTTGATTATTTCTATTGGGCTCTTACCATTCCCTCTTATTGTAATGTATGTAGGCGTTGGGGTAGAAGTCGGTTTTGTTGGTAGTGATTTAACAATTTCTGCCATCGTCATTGATTTTTTTATTCAAGTTTGAACGACGGTATCAGCCGTTATGTTTTTAGGTAATTCATCATTCGTTGTTTTTTTCACCGCTTTTGCTTTCCTACGGCTTTTTCTGCTCTTTACTTCAACGAACTTTTCCGTAGGCTCCGAAGGTCTCATTGGGCTGGCTTCCCGTCGTACATCAGGTTCTTTAGTAGGTCCTGCTGTAGGTAGGGGACGTTGTGGTTCCACACGAGCCGCAGAAAGTCCTTCGATAACCTTCGGAACTAGTTTTTCTACAATATCCTCAGAAACAGTCGGCAGAGCTGCGTGCACCGCCTTGTTAATAAGGATCGATATATCGTCACCCTTTTGGGCCATTTTATTTTTTTCCTCCAAGGTTTCGATCATAGCAATTAAGGTTTTTATTTTTCTATTAATATAGTTTTGTACCTTAAAATTTAGTCCTTTGTCTGCTCTTTGAATATAAATCCGTACATTTTCCTGTACCTGGAGCGCCGAGCTAAGAAGATCTCTCGATTCCTCTTGAGCAGCTTCTAATCAGGAGTCCCCTTTCTTGCTCTTTTTGCCGTTCGCTTTGTTGCTTTCAGCGCAGTATCTTCCTCCTCCATTTCAACAGAGTTAGAGTCAAACATACCCTCCAGCACGTATTTACCACAACAATAAGTTCAATGTCTATAATTAAGCTAGGTGATAATAGGTAACCTAATGTGAAGGTTACCTTCTATTGATAATAGTGATGGTAAAACTGGAACACTAAAACAGGAAAAAGTTTAGGCTTACCTTAAGGTCCAAACCACTAAAAGGTGTACTTAAAGTCTCTTCCTCAAGGGAAACTACTTCCAGGTTCACCTAACCTCGCACTTAATTTATTAATGCATTTAAAAGAAAATCTTTAAATAAAACTACAAGAAATCATAATAAGGTAACAAGAACAACACTAGAACACAATACGAACACAAGATATATATATACAAACTCCAGTTCCAACCGCTAATCACTATGAATAGGAAAACCGAATTCACCAATCTCACTATCAAGGCTACACTTTCAGTATATGAATCGCATTAGGTTTTATGAGAGTGAGTCGAAAATTCAAATACTTCAGGTGTCCAAGTTAAAGGATTCAGCCTTACCTATTTCCTAACAATAAACTTAACGCTAATGGAGTAGTAACCCGTAAAAACGAACTTGAAATTTTCCTTTCTGACAATTCGAAGGCGGGGGCCAAGAGACCATCTCGATTAATAACTACTCCTGCACAGGAACGCTGTCGAAGCAGCTCACTAACTTTGCTCATTGCAAAGCAATTTTGCAGATTACAAATTTTAAATCTTGACAAATGATTTGTATTTAATAAATAATAATAATAAATTAAAATAAAAAAAAAAAACATCTTTCATAGAGTAACGTCATGATGACCATAACAATTTTTTCATGGCGATTTCGATAATTTTAAAATTTAATATTGAAATATTTTTCGAAAGTTTTCTCTCAAAGATGGTTTTGTTTCTTTAATTTATTATTTAATATAAAGGATATTTAGAAATATACATTGGTTTCATTAAAGAAATGTTTTCCCAAGGAGTCACGTTTCTATGGCGTATGTGTTACGCTACAAGGAAAATTCATGGAGTATTTCTAGTAGCTGGCAAAGTTATAAAATAACTCTCGGTGGTAGTCAGCCTACTTTGAGATATGCCTGTTTTAAGACCCGTTATTTCAATCTCAAGAAATTTCTAAATGGCTCTAACGCAATATGTGTGTGTGGGAGGAAGTGAGTATTAAAGTAAGTTGGACTTTGGTATCAGTTCTCGCTCTCACTCGTCGACAACTTCCTCTCAGAGCAGCACCGGCTGCCTAGTCAGCTCTCATATCTTAGCGAATAGTAGTAGTAAAGTAAATTTTATTTAACAAAATATATAAATGTACATTTTATAAGCTTGTATTTACAATAAGCTTGGCAATAACCACCATCAGCTAGAGTGACTTCACAATTCATCAAAAATAAATAAACATAAATAAATAAAATAGAATCAAAATTAATCACTTAAATAGCATTGAGAAAAAACAGAAAAAAATCAGGAATAATCAAATTTATAATCCATTGCCTCTTTTATGTATCGGTAGACACTATCATAATTTGGACCGTTCAGCAGCTGGATAAGTTCTTCTTCTTTCATGTGTTTTTTACCCAAAACATTCACCCGAATTTCTTGCAAAATTGGGCAAACTGCAAAGAAATGGAGAATATCTTCTTCTTCACCCAGGTTGCACAAAGAACATTTGGCTGCATCATCCTTGCTCCAAGGTTTCTTGTTTAAATTTAGCCCTTCAGTCCTCGCTCTCATAATTGTTCTTGCAAAGAGAATGTCCCTGGAGTTCCTCACATATGCCAGCTGTTCATCACCAAATTTCAATTGCTTATAGATTCTGTGGAACTGAGCTGTTAGTAAGGCTTCCATAAACATTCCTCTTCGTTTTTCTTCCAATGCAGAAATCATATTAAGGACTAATTTTCTGCCTTCATTTGGAGATGCTTGGAACAGAGCTGATGCTTCTATCCTGGCCAAACTGCATACTTCTTCTAGGTCTTTATACCAGGAAACACGGGTAGCCCTTGCCTTTTCCATTAACCTGTTTGTCAGTCTGTCAGAACATTGGCTGTTAGTTTTCAAGATGTATATCAAATGAAGTTTAACAGTACTGACAAATATTGGGTTCCGGTTTGTTTCCAACAGTACAGCGTAATTTGGGGTATAGTTGGGCAGGTGAAATAAACGCTTTAAAAAATACCGTTGGACTTTTTCCACTATTTCAAATTCTTTACCACCCCACACTTGAGCTCCGTAACTTAAAACAGCTTTTGTTATAGTGTCAAAGACCTTCAACTTCGCAGATATCGGAACTTCTTTCTTCATCAAGAAGTTGTTCCAAACCGTGTGAATCCCATATCTTGCGGTATGTGTTTTCTCTTGAAAGTGTTTTATCATAGATAAAGATGGTGTCAGTATGATTCCCAAGTACTTGTACTCTGAGACAACATCAACAGGAACTCCTTTATAAGTCCATATTTCCTCAAGTGAAACTCTTCCACCTCTTCTAAAAACCATTATTTTTGACTTCTTCAGATTTATTTGTAAATTCCATGTGTCACTGTAATGGGCTAGTTTGTCAACCATTTTTTGTAGCATTTTCTGGTCCTCACACAGGAGCACAACGTCATCAGCGTACAGTAAACAGTTTATCTCTATGGCGTCAATCTTCAATCCCCCACCAATGAATTCTGGCAAATCCATTAGGTAGAGAACAAAAAGAAGGGCACTTAGGTTGTCACCTTGACGGACACCAACTCTGACATCAAAAAATGAAGTTATTTTGTTCTTCACCCACACCGCTGACATATTATTTGAATATAACTTCTCAATAATATTCACAAATTTAGAAGAGATACCTATTTGGCTCAACTTATAAAACAAGGCACTCCTATCAGGTGAGTCAAAGGCTGATCGAAAGTCGACGAAGAATGCGTAGACCCTTGATTTTCTCTCCGATAATTTTATCTGGAGAATGTTAGTCAAATTAAAGATGTTGTCCACCGCTGAATAACCCTTTCTAAATCCCGCTTGCGTTTCAGGTAAGAAGCCATTCTTCTCAACATAATCACTAATTCTGTGTAGTAAGAGGCTTGAAAATATTTTTGCAATACAATCGATAAAAGATATTCCCCTGTAATTTTCTACCTTGTTAGTATCCCCTTTTTTATGTAGTGGGAAAATAACTGAGTTGGTGAAACTCGCTGGCACTGTTTCTTTGACAAGAAGACTGTTGTAGAATTTTAGAATTAAGTTTAAAAAATTTTCTGGAGCATTTTTATAAAATTCGTACGGAATCCTGTCTAAGCCTGGTGTTTTATTATTTTTTAGTTTGCTCAATACTAGTTTTAATTCTTCCATTTGAAAAGGTTGATCCATTTCATCATTAGCAGATAAGGGTCGCGCATAACTGATTGTGTTTGTTTCAATACAAAGCATTTCCTTAAAATGTTTTAACCATCTTTCCGGGGAAATATCATTGTCATAATTGAATTTTTTACTGCACAAGGCCTTAGCAAGATACCAAAATTCTTTAGAATCTTTTAAACACTTAAATTTTTCATATAGTTCATTATAATAAGTTTGCTTCTTCTCTTTACACAGTTTTTTTAAAGTCTCTGTTCACTTTTAAGTACATATTTTTCATTGATTGTGAATCTGATTGTCTGTAAATTTGAAGAAACTTAAAGGAACGCTGACGTAACTTATGACACATGTGATCGAACCATGGTTGCATTGTATCTCTTCTATCTTGCTCTGAGTACCGACCTCTTTGGGCCGCCGCTCTTATCAGGGAGTACAGCTGGTCAAGCATAACCTCTTCATCTCCTTCCAAACTGTTTACCTTATCTGTGTGTTCACTCAATTTAGTTTTATAATATTGTTCGTCTATTTTTGTGTAAATGAGTTTTGGCAATAAATGTTTTAAATAACTCTCACTGTTGTTTTTTTCATTTGCTCCTCTTATATTAATCACTGTAGGCTGGTGATCGGAGAATGGAAGACAGTCCACACTGAAATCATTCACAAGATTTATGCTTTCTCCTGATACAAAACTAATATCATTTACTGAGGAACCCATAACCCCAACAAATGTTATTTCTCCAAGACAATCTGAAGGGGATCTCCCATTTAATATTATAAAGTTGTAATTTGCACAAAATTCTAAAAACTTTTTTCCATTATTTGTAATGTTTGGATCTTTTGAATTCCTATTGGTCTTAAATGGTGAGATTTCTCTTGCTAGTTCTTCTGGTATTATCTGGCCTTCAGCAATCTGAATATTTAAATCTCCAAAAGCTAAAAACTGCAAGTGATCATTACTTTCAATAGTGTTAACAAATTTACTAAATTGTTCTGTCCAACCTTTACTACTGAAATAAATGGGGTACAGATGCATATTTGTTGTTGATATTTTCAAAAGAACTTCTTCTCCTAGGTAAACAAATCTTATTGTGTTGTGAATTTTCTTTATTCCTAACAGTTTCCCTCCACTTGCTCGACCAAAGTGTTTAGTTTTCTGAGCTGGAATCCATTTCAAGATAAATTCTTTGAAGTATTTGGAGTAATTATCTATATTATTTTCTGTCACATGTGTTTCACATAAATAAATTATATCAAAAGAACATACATATTCAGAAAAATCAGGATGTTGAATTTTACTCTTTAAACCATTAATATTATACGATAAGATGTTTAAACTATTAATATTACTCTCCGTTGGCTTTCTTGGTAGATTTTTACAGTTAACTATTCTATCCCCTGAAAGTCAACTTGATTTTCCTGTATTATCATTAAATCTGATATTTGAAAAACTTGGCATGAATATTTGTTTTTTTTCCTCTTGTCTAGTTCCCTCATTTGCCTGGTGTTGAGATATTTCCGTAAATATATGGGCCAAATCTTTCTCAAATATTGACTCTAGCATCGTTTGTTTGCTTTTGTCTTCTAAACCAAATCCCTCATCCATTGAAAACTTAAACATTTCATTATTAATGAACATGATATTTTTCCATAAATTTACCCTGATATCAGGTTTGATGACCTTCAGTTTTCTTCTTAGAAGTAACATTTTCTGTCTAATTTGTCTCTGTTTGTAAGTTAAATCCTGTTGGATTGTTATACCAGTATTTTTTAAATGTCTAGCATTTTTCAACAATGTTCTTACCTCATTTTCAGACTGGAATTCAACTAATATAGGGTTCCTCTTTTGTTGTCCACTCAACCTGTAGGCATTTATAATTTTTTCTCCACTCACCTTTAGAATAGAGTTACATACATCTCCAATCAAGTCTGTTATTTTCATGTTATCATCAAGTTGTAATCCATAAAAAATTAGTTTGTTTCTTTTAGAATGTTGTAATAGAATTTCCACCTGTTGCTCAAGCATCTTGCTTTCATGCTTTTGTTTCTCTAGTTCATCTTTAATATGTTTATTTTCTTCTTGCAATACTGCTATTTTCAAAGTTAACTGGTCAATATCCTGTTTTGTTGCTAGGTTTTTTTGATCTAAAAGATCACTAAATAGCTGTTTTAACTCTAACACAGACATGCTCCCAACCTGTTCCATTTCTGAAACTTTAGTTTTCTTTTCTCTTATTAAAATATCCGGAGAACTTTGGCTTCTATATCTTTTATTTCTTTGTGGGGTAAAAGAAGCTGAACTCTCACTATTCATAAAAACCACTTAACTTTAACTTTAAACTCACTGACAGCTGGAAGCTTCACTTTTTATTTCTAGAAATTAAAGTTGTTTAAGTTTATTCATATATTTCTTATAAATTCATTTAATAAACGAAAAATATTCATGAGCTATTTAAAAATGCGTTCGTCTCTTATCAGTCGCGTGACGTCACTCTATCTTAGCGAATAATTCTTACTCATCTGAGTTTCCTTAATGAAACGTTTTCCTCGTTCTGTAATATCATATTATATTATTATGTTCCGTTGTAAGGTATTTTGTGTACCTTCCACGTAATGTAATTTCAACATAATCAAACAATTAATTAATAAATTAACCTTAAATACACGTTTATTTTCCTTTACAAATATCAAAAACAAAACGTATTTTGAGGTTTTTTACCAATTACTATGATTTAGTCTTTATGCAGGATAGAGATTTGTATATTTCGTTTTGGCAGTCTCAATGTCGAGTTGTCCAGAGACAGCCCTCCTTTATTATACACTGGGATGTGGTTTCCCTTTGATTTGGCCTGAGTGGCATTAATTAGTAGCTGTATCGAGCATTTAATAATTTCCGAAATGTGACACATTATTTTTATCACTTCATTTTTCACCTTTTCCTGTTTTCCTGTGAGAATCTCTCGCCTCTCCCCCTGCCTTCCAATTTCAGCTGAAGCTACAAGGTTTTAATGAGGGTACTTACCCAGTTCACTACCATTTGTGCTCATCCGAGTGGCATATAAATTTCAACTTCATACATTTATTTTTATTTATTTACTTGCTAGGGTGCCCGGCTTCGCTTCGGTAGTTGTGTGGTAGTTTTAATAACAGAAAAACTTTAAAATTAAAGGAAATATAGAACAAAATTAGTACTTTCTTGAAACTTTTAACATGATATCAATATTAAGATTCGAGATCTGCAGAGTCCGCCCAAATAAGGAACCCTATATACTTTAAAGGGGGTAGAAAATGATGAATGAACAATTAATTAATGTTAATCCAACTTTGTCGAGTCATGCATCGTTTTTGATGGTTTCTATGATTCTGAATCGTACAATCAGTCAGCAGATAATAAGTCATCAGATTATTGTTGAAAAATCTATTAGTTAAAAAACTATATTTCGAGTACGAATTATAGCGCCGACTACTTAGATTAGATTACAATTTTTGCGGGCGATCAACATCTAGGTCATTACGCCCTATCCGTGCTAAGCTTACTGTTTGTATAAATTCAAGTTGATATTTACTTTCCAGTATATTTCAAAACTATGATCATTGGTTAACAATAGTCTACAGCATTAATTCTTATCTTAAAGCTATTTTGTGTTTATTTACAAATATTTAAACTCCAATAATTAATAAATTTTTTTTTTTTTTTTTTTTTTTTTTTTTTTTTTTTTTTTAAAAGCTTCATTTAATTTTTTTTTAAAGCTTAATATTTTTTTTTTTTTTTTTTTTTAAAAGCTTAATTTAATTTTTTTTTAAAGCTTTTTTTTTTTTTTTTTTTTTTTTTTTTTTTTTTTTTTTTTTTTTTCTTTATAAGCATCATATCTTACCTAGTATTTACATTATATACATCATATTAGTTGGGATATTATTTACAATTTGTATTATATTATTTACAGTTGGCATCTTATTTACAGTTGGAATTTTATTTACAGTTTTATCACTTACTATTAAGAGATGTCAACGCACATCTCACCTATAAACAAAATTGTTACATTATATTTTATGGAATAATTGAGTATCTTTCAATATTTGTATGATTTTATCAGTCGATTCTTCTGAGTCTCCCAGTTCGAGTTCTCTATTACGGGGTAATTTTTTGTTTTCGAATGCTTGGCGTAGTGATATGCAATCCTCTATTATGTGTTGGACGGTTAGTGGAGCCTTGCAGTTTTCGCAGTTCGGTTGGGCCTCTTTTGTGATTAAATGCACATGAGTAAGGTTGGTATGACCTATCCTCAACCTTGTCATGACTACTTCTTCTCTTCTGTTTTTTCTCGCAGCGCTTACCCACTTCTTTGTCGTTTTCTTTATATTTCTTAATTTGTTCGTTATTGGGATTTCTGCCCACATTGATTCCCAGTTTTTCCTGACTTTCTGCCTTAGGTATTTCTTAACATCATTCGGCTCGTAAATCTGGAGAGCTGGAATATTCAAGTGAGCTGCATCTTTCGCTGCTTTGTCTGCTGCTTCATTTCCTGGTATCCCGGAATGTCCTGGAGTCCAGAGGAAAGTTACACTTTTATTGAGGCTATTTAGTATATCTATATAATTGTGGATTCTATTCAGTGTTGGTCCAGTTTTATTAAAATTTGGTATACTTTGGATAGCAGAAAACGAGTCAGAACATATTAGTATTTTGGAGTGGTCACTGTTTATGGATAAATAGAGTGCTGTAGAAATCGCCTGTAGTTCTGCAGTATATATTGAAGAATATGAGGGTAATTTGTACTTTTTGGCCATCCCGTTCTTTATTACTGCGAAACCGACATTTTCATTTTGCTTTGATCCATCCGTGAATATGATTTCATATCCTGAATATTTATTTTCTATATTGTAGTGTTTGTAGTTATATAAGCCTGGAATCATTTTTTTAAAGGTTAAATCTATTGTAAACGGTTGGTATTTCCAGGGAGGTGATTGAAGGATGGGATCAGCCGGATCTCTGACCATGTCATAAATTTCTCTTATTACTTCTTTTTGCCTGATGCCTAGAGGAGCAGGTGTTCTTTGGTTTCTTTCATATTTTCTAACGTTATGGGGCTGGAATATATGAGGATAAGCCGGATTTGTAGGTTGGAGCTTTAGTTTTGCTATGTAATTATTTGCTAGTTCCTGTCTTCTGAAGAGGAGTGGAGCCATGGAGGCCTCTGCACAGAGACATTCTATTGGGCTTGTCCTGAACGCTCCAGTAGAGAGCCTGATCCCAGCGTGGTGAATTGAGTCCAAGAGGCGCCGACTACTGTGATGGTTCTATTAGATCCAGAAGTATAGAAACTACCGAAGATTCATAGAAACTTTTTTTTTAAGACCTTTCTTCCATTTCAACCTCCCTTAAGATACCCCCCCCCCCCCCCGTAATTTGACCGGACTCTGCACCTCTCTAATCTTATAACTATTACAAAGTGAAAACCAAAATATCATGAGGGCACAATTTTTTCATCATATTTCTTTTTATCCTGAACTATGAGGGGTGATAAAATCTTATTGAAAAAATGCTGTAATTGGAGTTAGTCATTTTGTCAACAGGAATGCTTATCATACATAGTAATAAAACCATTTTTCATAATTACGTACAATAAGAACACTTCAAACTTTTTATTTTCGATTTATAATCAGTCAATTCAGCTCTTCTTTTTTGTTTTATGTCTGTTTTTATTCGCTCACTGTACTACTAAAAAATGTTCACTCATATTGCATTAAATTTACTTAAGTATGTGTTATATATTGGTTAAATGTAGTGTGTTAATCAATTAACCTTCTTATGAGAAAATTAATTTTGTAGGGTATCCAGTCGGTTTTCTAATTGATTGCAGATATATAAAATCATTATTTTATTTTGAAAGAAGAGGTGAGACTAATTATTTTCGCTTGATTTTTTAAGTAATTTAAAAAGAACAGCTGAAAAAATATATAACCTTTACAAACTGATCGGAATGAATGAACAATAAACATTGAGTGAAACACACCCTAGCGCTTCCTGGTAGCCTGGAGCTCGAACTAAATTTTTCATTCATAAACTCATATGTCATTCTCAGGTAGGCTAATTACATGGTGCGAGAGGCTTAAAATTCCAGTCCTTTTCTCTTCAATTTTACACCCTTAAGAGAAAAACGGAAACCTTCTTTTCCGTTAGGGGTTATATGGCAACACGCTGACATAACTTTCTTAAACGTACGTTGAGTCGTTTTTGAGCCTTTTCGGCACGCACATTGTACACTTTGCTTTATAATATATATTGATTATTAATTCTGGTTTATATTCACATTGCACGTAAGCAAATATTACAAGATGCATCTAGATTAAAAAAATTACAGATTTTATAGTGAAAAAAACTAGAAAAGAATAAAGGGTACTTGAATCCTAGCGGATCCAGTGTAACTTAGGTCCCGGTTAACCAGTACAACCTTTGTATGTACAACCTTTTTCGTTTTCGTCCCGAAACCTGGTTGATGACCGAAATTCGATTTCGGTTTCGGCTAAAATTTTAGTTTCGGTCGGACACTAATTTTAATAAATACCAACACCAGGTACAGACACAAATTGTGTTTTATCAGGTTATACGATCATGGTGGATTGCAGTCGTGAGTCCACTAGGATTTAGTCTTTTTTTAAATCCTCTCAGGTTAGTAGAACCTATTCATATGTTTCGGTATTTTTGGTAAAATTATTTTGTATTACTCACCATTTCTTAAATTTTTATTTTTAGAAAACGTATTGTAAATTTAAAAGTATCTGGTTGCCTAAATGTTTCGCTACATGATGTACTTCAGATGTTTGACGAGGATAAGCCATTAGCCATGAATTTTTTAGTTAGTTGGCCAGTCAGTGTTAGGCTCTTGGCAAATTTCATTTATCACCCAAGGGCGGTAATTAGATTGGCCAGTGTATTAGCAGATGATGGATTGGTTTCTGATGAGACGGGATTTGATTATCTGATTCCATTTGTGGTCCAAACTCCAACGACAAATTAACTTAGATAATTAGCAACGTTAATTAGAAGTCAATTTATTTTTAAAAACAACGATTTATAACATAATTGTATATTTTATTTTTCGGTTTATATTATATTTCTGAGTGCTTTATAAATCAGAACTATTCCATTTTATGAATGTGTAAATTGAGGGAATTGAGCATGCAACGAGTAGTGCACCCTGTTAGGCAAAAATCAAGGAGTGTAAAATCAGGGAACTTTTTGAAGATTTTTTTTTCGTTATTGTTTCCCCCATTTTATACCGTAAACTAATGTTGAAATCATAAAATCACGAACTCATTGAGATTTTTGTATTTTTCCTTTGTATAGGATACAAAATAAATTGAAAAGTAGCTGAACAATTTTTCTGCTTTATGCATATTATAATTCTTCATTAATTCATCTAGATCGAAATTCCCCCTGATCCTGATAATTTATGTTAAAGCAAAAAACTAAACACTAAAGCAGAAAAAAAATTATGAACCAAATAATCTGGTAACTTAAACAACAACAAAACTAGAGGCAGAATTATTTTAATTAAGAGATATATAACTTTAGGTAGTATGGTTTTTATTTGTCGTTGTGGAAACACGGGACACACAAATGGAACACGGGACAATAAATAAACAGTGTTATTGTATTTAAATGGACAGTAAGCACAATATAGTCATAAATTTACAATATTTTGCATTTTAAAAGAATAATTCTAATAAATAAATAATGTAGAAAAACTGTGAGGGATTTTATGCAGCAGAAACATGTAGCCAATATCCGTCTACAATCAATCAGTCAATTAGAATATTTAAACAAAACACATATTCAATTTAAAAAAAAAAAAAGAAATAAATTTTTTCACATACAGGACCAGTCAAAAGTTTAGACTCACTTTTATTTAATTCATAATCTTCAAGCTCAAAAGGTAGAATATGGTGGATATCCTCCACCATCATTAACTCAAGAGGTAACTTTTCAAACATTGTATGAAGTTTAGAATAAAATTATAAGTAGGAGTAACTTGTAGTTTAGTGTTTAGCATAGTAACCTAAAATACTAAAGGTTGCGGGTTCACGTCCCGGGGTGGCCCTAGGATTTTTTAATGGGAGTAAAAAATCCTTGACTATGCCGTCCCTCTGATAGGACGTAAAGTGGAGGTCCCGAGCCTGTACGATGTCAGGTACTCGTTAAAGATCCCTATCCTAATTGTACCTGGATAGGCAAAATTTAGGACTCCCACTGTAGCATCGTCCTATTAGCCTTAGTAACATTAAGGGACCTTAAAGAAACAAATTATAAATAAATTAAAAATAAAGTTATAGTTCTTATGTTGTTGAATAAATAAAATGTTGTTATTTATTTATTTTACAAAACTAAGGGTGAGGCTAAACTTTTGACTGGTACTGTATAGGCAAACAAAAATAGAAGAGTAGAGAGACATACTAATGCATGTTCACACTAATATATATATATTCTAATGTAATAAATTGATTTCAATAAAATTCTAATCAAAGTCTAATTAGAATGTTATATGTCATTTTTAATATTAAAAATTAAACTTTAAGGATCAGTAAAAAAAAAAAAAAAAAAAAAAAAAAAAAAACGTTACTTCTTGTTCGTCTTATTGCATTTATGAAAGGTGTAATAATAATGTAAGGAAAGGTTTTTGTTTTAATTTATGTTTTTTTTATCCAAGATATTATATTATTACTTTCACTTACCTATATATGAAATATATAGTAAGTGGAAGTATTGCGATCGTGAAAAATTTCGACTTCCGGTTTTCAACGGAAATACACGTTTTGGGGTCCCCTGAGTCGAAATAACCAAGTCCCGCAAAATGGTCTGTGTGTGTGTGTGTCTGTGTGTGTGTGTGTGTGTGTGTGTGTGTGTGTGTGTGTGTGTGTGAACAGACTAGCTCAAAAACTATTAACCGTGCGAACCTGAAATTGGGTATTTAGTGTATGTATATGCCCGCGATGTGACAGCAAAAATTTCTTCAAAATTACTTAAAGGGAGGGGGTACTTTATTTAATAACTTTTTACGTTTTTTGAGATTTTCTCAAAAACGGCTCTAACGATTTTGATTAAACTTAGTATTTGATGTACTGATGTGCCCGAGAAGTGACTGTAAAAATTTCATCAAAATTGATCAACCGGAGGGGGGACTTTACTTAATTAATTTTGTATCATTTTCATGTGTTTTTTTTATTTACTCAAAAACGGTTTTAAAGATTTTGATCAAACTGGGTATTTGATGTATTTATATGCCCGAGATATGACTAAAAATTTCATCAAAATTGATTAACCGGAGGGGGGACTTTACTTAATAAATTTTGTAACATTTTCACGTGTTTTTTTTATTTACTCTAAATCGGCTTTAACGATTTTGATCAAACTGGGTATTTGATGTATTTATATGCCCGAGATATGACTGTAAAAATTTCATCAAAATTGAATCACCGGAGGGGGGACTTTACTTAATAAATTTTGTAACATTTTCACGTGTTTTTTTTATTTTCTCAAAAACGGATTTAACGATTTTTATTAAACTTAGTATTTGGTGTATATATATGCCAGATATGTGATAGCCAACATTTCATCAAAATTGATCACCCGAAGGGGGGACTTTACTTAATAAATTTTGTATCATTTTTACGTGCTTTTTTACTTTCACTTACCTATATATGAAATATATAGTAAGTGGAAGTATTGCGATCGTGAAAAATTTCGACTTCCGGTTTTCAACGGAAATACACGTTTTGGGGTCCCCTGAGTCGAAATAACCAAGTCCCGCGAAATGGTCTGTGTGTGTGTGTGTGTGTGTGTGTGTGTGTGTGAACAGACTAGCTCAAAAACTATTAACCGTGCAAACCTGAAATTGGGTATTTAGTGTATGTATATGCCCGCGATGTGACAGCAAAAATTTCATCAAAATTGCTCAAGGGGACGGGGTACTTTATTTAATAACTTTTTACGTTTTTTGAGATTTTCTCAAAAACGGCTTTAACGATTTTGATTAAACTTAGTATTTGATGTATTGATGTGCCCGAGATATGACTGTAAAAATTTCATCACAATTGATCAACCGGAGGGGGGACTTTACTTATTTAATTTTGTATCATTTTCATGTGTTTTTTTTATTTACTCAAAAACGGTTTTAAAGATTTTGATCAAACTGGGTATTTGACCTATGTATATGCCAAAGATGTGACAGCCAACATTTCATCAAAATTGGTCAAACGGAGGGGGCACTTTATTTCATAACTTTTTTCCACTTTTTACCTTTTTTTCGATTATCTCAAAAACACCTTTAATGATTTTGATAAAATTCGTCATGTTTGATGGAAATTAGGTGTTCAATAATGTCAGGTAAGTTTTATCAGTACTAAAATTTTCTGAGGGGGCTTAAATGGGAAGGGGCCTTTTTTTGTTTTCCTATAAAATACCTTTGTTTTAGTTTATATTGTGAAATTAACTGTCTCTCATCACGCCTAAAAAAAAGAAATCGCTAAATATGATGTATGAAAAAAATCAAGTAAACAAATACAGGAGAAAAAAAGAAAAATATTCCGTCAACTCATAAAACACTCTGAGTTCACGCGGGCGGCGTACGCCTTCAATGACAAACCAATGCCTTATAATTAAAGATGTTCTGTTCACTTAATGAAAATTATTTGTTTCATGGGAACTAAATGATATATTCAACAAGTACATAGAGAATTATAAAATCAGACGACTTGGAGTATTATGCGTGCATTGCCGAATTATCACAAGTAAAAACTTTTATTTAATAATAAAAGAAATTAGTGTTATTTTTTTTTTTTTTTGAGCAAATGAAAACAAAAATAAGAAATGAATGTGGAAAAATGTATAACTTTGAGAAGTGGCAATTAACAAAACGCATTAATTTCTTATCTAAGTAAGTTGGTAAGTGAAAGTTGTGTGTTGCGCGCACGCACCAGATTTTTTTATAAGTAATTGTTATAAAAACAGCTCTGCTGCTCTGCGTCGCGAGGGTCTCTGAACTGTGCCACACAGGCGATGCAGAGCAGAAAAGGGTGAATAGACACAGATCAGGGCAAGGCAGCACGAAAAAAAAAACAGCGTAGCACATTTTTCCGCGGATATTGGACAGGGCGTTCCCTTTCTAATTCACGTTTCACAAAAACTGTTCTGCTCTGCTCTGCGTCGCGAGTGTCTCAATGTGCGCTCATCTTGTTGGTCTCTTCAAAATCTTTAAAATGAGACTTGTTTCGTCTCAACCGGTCGATTTCGTAAAAACCAACGTAAAGCGAGATCATAACGATTTGTATAGCAATAAAGAATATACCCAGAGATTGGCTAAAGTTATGCAATTTTAATATGGACAGGTGTTCGCACCTGGTATATAGAACCACTGAGCGAAATTTGGAGAATTTAGGACAAACGGTATGGATTTCTATAAAGAACAAACAAGCAAACAGAATTTCATCTTTATTTATATAGATTTATTTCACGTCAACACTCGGTATTTCGAATCGAAAAGTTTAATATAGAAGTTATAGTCCCTTATAATTACGTGTGGTAAATTAAGGGTTCAACATGAATTAATGTATCAGATCCATTTTTTTTTTTCAAGTTATGTAATCAAGATTAGACAGTCCTTAAAAACTTATTGTCACGATGTTTTTGTAACATCAACGATTCAAGTTTTTGAAAACAATTATTATTATTTCCTGTTATCTCTCAGTGGGACATAGGGCCTTTATGAAGTTTCGCCACCTATCTCGATCTGGAGCCATCTCCTTGAGGCCCACGTATGATTTTGGCTCCTAGCCTCTTCCAGGACAGAACTCCTCCACGTCTTCCTCGGCCTCCCAACACGACGCTGTCCCTGAGGGTTCCATTCAAGGGCCTCCCGGGCTATGCTGTCTCTCCTCCTTAATGTGGTTCCAATCTATCTCCATTTCCTGGTTCTAATGTGGGCTTCTAATTTCTTTTATTTTGTTTTTCTAAGTAGTTCCTCATTGGAGATGATTCTTGGCTACCAAATTCCCAAGATATACCTTAAGCACCTATTACAGAAACAGAAGCAAACGGGCTGAGATAGATCGTGTCACTCTTCACGTCTCTGATCCATAGAGGAGAACGGACCTCACGTTCGAATTGAAATTACGTAGCTTTGTGTGCAAATTTATTTCCTTGGCAAGCCATAGAGTGCCGAGCTGGGCGAAAGCACCTTTAGCTTTTTTTATACGGATTTCCACATCGTTGTCCGCTCCTCCATCTATCGCCACTACACTTCCAAGGTATTGGAAAGCCTCCACTTCTTCTGGTATTTGGCCTTGGATTGTTATCGGCTGCTCGTTTCTGGCATTTATTCTCATAATTTTTAAGTTTTGGAAAACAATTAGATTAAAATATTTTTTCTTTTCCTAATAATTTTTCTTTGGATGATTTTTGATATTCTTTTATTTGTTTTATTAAATTTATGTAAGATGTGAGAAATGTATTGTATGATTATATAAAGAATTATGTTTATATTTCTGAATTTTATACTGGATTACAGTATTAACTTTGATGATTGGCAGAGGGTCCGAAACATCGCAAATAGGATAATAAAATTATTATAATAGATGAATAGTTAGATGTTAATCACCTGAAATAATTAAACGAATAAAAGAATAAAATTAAACAAAACTTAACTTGAAAGTTTTAAAAATAATTTAGAACCTATTATAATGAAAACCGAAATTAAAACGGAAAATATACTGAAAAAAATATTAATAATAATTATGTGTAAACGCATTTAAAAGGTTGCGTTTAAGTATGCATCTCTGGGAAAAATATTTAAAAATTGGGAACAGTGATGCCCCCTGTATTAGGACACCTGCTCCTCCAGTCAGTTGAGGTCAGGGGTCGCTCCAATCGTAATCCAAATGGGCTGTCCCCATTGGTCGACATGCGCTAAGTGCTGTACCATTTATGTGACACGGCTAGCTATCGGATTTCCGCTTTACCGGAACCCATCTACCGGTTTAGCCGGGTGATACTGATGGAATTATAATCGAGCTCACTAATCTACCATCCCACTCGTCCATTCGTTCTGTCTAGTGAGGGTCATTTCGGTTCAAAATTTGCCGCCATGGTAATAGGGATTATAATGATTTCCTAACTAATTATCCTATATCAATTAATGTAATACCTTCCCAGATGGAAGGTAGGAAGTTGTCATAAAGCATTTCCTGAAATGATATTTATTTTTTTAATTATAGATAACAGACTTTATTTTCTGCAACATTTATTGATGAAAAAATATCAATAAATTTGGAAAACGATCCAGTTTCTAATAAATATGTCCCTCACTAATTTACTAGAAACGACCTGTTACATGTTGAGCAACTAAAATTTCTATTTCCTTGAGAGCTCTACAATCAATGTATCTAGTCCAAGCAAAATATTATTCGTTATATCTATATATCTCGCCTCGATTATATCAGCACAATATTTTATTCCCTAATGAGTTCTTCTCTTCTTAATAATTAATTGGGTGGTTAACTAATCGCGTTGGCCTCCACTTTATTTATTACCTCTCTTCCCAAATGTCTTTTTTGGTCTACTTTTCATTTGTGGTTTCTCTAGTTTCTGAAATGTCAACTCATTAATAAATACGTTCGTTAAAAAAATAAAAAATATCGTCAATAAAACTAATAACGCCTCATGTGGCATTAACATTAGTTGTTGATAAGTAATTATTGACGTAATTTGTGAAAATCCAAATTTAGTCAAAAATCCTAAAGACTTTTTCGATATGGTTTAAATTATGCTTCAGGTGGTATATATAATGTATAATTGAATGAGAAATCTAATAGTGCTTGGTTATTCTGTAAATTCCAATGCAAGGTTTATTCTTTTACGTGGTGAACTAGAAGTTGAACTTTTTTTCCCCTTACAATAACGATAAGGACTGTTTAGGTACATTGTTTACAATTTAGATTATTAAGTGGTGATTGGAAATTAGAAAAGGATTTTGATTGTTGATGTTATAGAAATAATACTGGTTCCCAAATGTCATGATGTAAGAAAAATAATAATGGTTCGGTTTTCAGTTTGAATATTTAAAACTAAAATATTTAAAATTTCTCAGAAAATACTGTGATTATTATAAGAAGGTATTAATGAATTACTATATTATTTTCAATTGAAATTAATCATTTTCGTCCTTAAGAATTCAAATAATTTTGATTGGTAAAAAGATCGTTTCCTAGAAGTTTATAAATTTTTTGTGAGAGTTTATGTTCCTCTCCTTGTTTCTGATAAATCAAGCTCTCATCCAAAACATGATTGACACTGTTTCTTACTCCACAAGCATTACATACTGAGGAGGCTCTCATTTTATTAGATATCCGTGGCTGAATTTTATGTGACCTATTAGCATTCGCGTCAAAGCTACTTCTTCCTTTCCGTTTCCAAAAAAATGTGTTTTCCATGGCTGGGCGCTTCTCTTTAGAATCCTCAACTTGTTTATGGTATGAGCATCCTGCCACGATAACCAAACAGCTTATTTTAGTTTCGGACTTAAATCCAATGCGGGAACTTTCGCGAAGTGGATGCCTTCTGTAATCCCTTCTTTCCACCTGCCATATCTGCCTCATCACTCATCATGCGTTCACTGTTATATCCCGTATTGATAATATATATGCTCTGAAGTAGTTGAACTGTTTTTGTAAAATAGTATAATTGAAATCACACAGGTTTTTATAGTATTTTTCTTTCTCTGAATGTTTCCTACATCCGGAATACTTCCCAAGTTAAAATTTCATAAAGTTTGGCCAACAATTTTTGATATGTGTCGGTTTATAAATATAGGAGCAACTTTATTTTCGGAGTGACTATCAGATGATATTTGGTTTGGGAAAATGGGATAAGTACAAAAGAAAGCTCCCTCAGAATAAGGGGGAACAAATATAGGATTCATAAATATATATGGAGTGGAGAGTAAGGGGGAGAGAAATACCTGTATCGAAGGCCAAGGGGCATCCGTCACTGTCTGCGCTGTTTTATTCAGGCCACCGTAACGTTGGGCTTCATTCCCCTATACAATATGGTCCCATACAATACAACCCTTTCTCGCCTCCCCAACATACACTCCCTTCTAGTATTATTAATTGCGACGGTTTATATAGTCCCACGGGTCCCCCATAACACTTCTGGGATAAATATATATATATTTATCCTCAGGGCTGATGATTGCTCGGAGGGCCTTTCGTTTTTTTTTTATTTTTAGTTTTGTTTTTTAAAATCGATAAATATGGATTTTTTTGCGTATGCCAGATCATGTTGTAAGAAAAAGGGTCTGTTTCGTAAAAATCTATTTATTTACTAATCTTTAATTTTAAATCTTATAAATTATCGTTGATGGCTTTCCAATTGACTTCTGATCTCGATATGTTTAAAAACATAATTGATGAACTTAGTTTTAATTTTTGCTTATGTTATGCTATGTTTATACACTAAGTACACCATACTGTAGTGCCGGTCTAGTAATACTCTTGTATATCGAAAGTTTCAGCTGAAATTATAAGTTTATGAAACCTAAAAAATAATTGAAACTTATGGCTTAGGCTCTATAATCTTTATCTTTACATATATATCGAGAGAAGTATTATATATATATATATATATATATATATATATATATATATATATATATATTTAGCGGTGTAAGTTGATTTATTGACTCACTTCATTTTCTTTCGATATTTAGGGATGGTTACAGATTAATTTGGTACATTTTTGCCAACTGTCTATTGTGATTGTATTAAACCCTGTTCCAATTATATACTTTATTAGTTCTTTTTACATGTGTCATTCACGAAAACACTATAGTCAAATATAAGATGTAATAAATAAAAACTTTAACCCATCAAAATGCTTTACCAAAAATATTTTAAATTTGGCGTAAACTTCTAATTTAAATCCCGTTGGTTTTTGAGAATAGCTGAATTGTTTTTATCTTTACCATTGAATTTTGATTTGACTATAAAAAAAAACGCTTTGTAGCTATTGAGCCACAGCTACGCGTGGCAGGGTCTACAGGTTATACATATATTTACCTATATTATTTTACTAGCTAAGATCGTTTTCGTATGTTTGAAGGTGTTAATGGCATTAATCTGTACTTTCTAAAAACGCCAATTCCACGTTTTTCCCCATTATTTATTTGATTTACACCTTTCTTGTCTTGTATATTATAATCCTTGTCTCCAATGGTATATTGTTTAATTTGAAATTATGATTATTTTATTCGTAAAAAAGAGTTTTTTTAGATGATATATCTAAAAAACCAAAAAAATTAATGAGATTCCATTGATTGCAAATCAGGAAAAAAGTTAATGATCAATTCAGGTAGAATAATGGTTTTTTTGGTATTTTTTGATAGAATACTGAATCATGAGAAATTTAAAAAAAAATCTCATTAGTAAAAGAGTGTGAAATGAAATATAAAATAAAAGTCATCAAAATAATGGAAGGTGGTTGGGTTGTGTTCTGTTAGTCTTTATATTAATTAAAATGATCCCCTCAGTCTTCCTTTTTCCTTTGATGGTTGAAAAAAGGATCCTTTTTTGATATTCAGCATCGATATGGCCGCAGGATAAAAACGGACCAGTTATTTGGGGTACTTTGCCCTGGGCAAATAAATAATTTAGCCAATGTGCAGATCCCAACTTTGATTTAATCTTTTACCCGTACAGGCAAAATTCTTTATAACAAACAAATAGAGATAGGTCAAATGAATTAATGTTATGAAGTTTTTAGGTTCAAACATAGAGATATTATAGTAACACAAACATATAAACATATAAACATTAAAAATTATTTTAAAAATAAGATAGGAACGTTTTTCTTATTTAAAACTACATTAATAGTAAATAGATAAATTAAATTCATTGTTTTCTAGAGGAGAAAAAATATGCTACGGGTCGCCAAGCATAAGATAAAATAAAGTCTGCCACCAGGGGCTTCTCTTCAAACTAAAAACTGTACTACCACGGTATACTCAAATCTTACTCCGACCGAGTTCTCTCTATGGGTCAGAGATTTCTCGGCAGGGCTCAGAGATTTCACTCCGACCAATCGTAGAAGGAGTTCCGCAGGGGCCAATTCTCGCTCCTTTACTATACATTATTTACACACATGAAATTTCTACACACTCCGAAACATTAACTGTAACCTACGCAGCCGATACAACAATTTTAACAAAACACCATGACCCTAGACTGGCATCATTAAATTTACAAAAATACATTTGAAAAACTATTATTCACTTTGGAAAATGAAATTGAACCAGGACAAATCACTACACATAACATTCAGACACCGACGAGATACATGTCCACCAGTTTGTACCGGCGTCAAAGTACTATACCTTGGACTAATATTTGACAGAAGGATGACTTGGGGCCCTCATGCCAAAAAAAAAGACAGACATTAAACTACGACTGGAAATACTATACTCACTACTATACTTCTTGGATGCGGTTGAAATCGCCTTTCTCGATTTCATTATCTTCTCTATTTTATCGCTAGCGGCATTAATAGGCTACCCTATAACGGCAACGTTCTATTGAAAATTAAGAAACATTTTTTGAACAATTACATTACTTTTTTCGTGATGTAATAAACCAAACTTTTAGCTTCTAATCGGACGCTTCATACTTAATGATCTTTTATCTAGAATTCTAAATTAAAAAGAAAAAAAATCTGTTCAAAGGTGGATAAAAAAATCCACATTACTTAATACGTTATTAGCATTTTATACCATATAATACATTATATTTTTTGTGCGAACGCCGATTCTTCTCGAGAGATGGGATATTGAAATATACAAACTTATTGTTTAGATTATATAGTAGATACTTTAAAAACAGAAGGTTTAGAAGAAAACTCAAAAATAAAACTGCGCTGTACTTTACCGAAGCAGTAGCTCGCTGTAGAAAATGAGCTGTAGTTTAGCGTGTAACTGATCGACAAATGAAAAGGTATTCGCGTGACTCACTTGCTAAAGGCCTCCGTTCACGACAAGTCGTGTCGAAGAATTTGAAGTGGCCGTGTCATCGATAGGGCAATTGATACCCTGCGTTGTTGGAGGGGGTGGGGAAGCAGTGGAGGTAGTAGTTGTAAGTTTAAGGGTTCAAGGACCGGGTAGAGGGGTCGGATGTGGTCAATGGGCAACATGCATCATTGAACTGGTGTTTTTTTTTGGTATATTTACTTTGTAATTTAATTTTACGTTTAAGGCTACGTTAAATAAAGAACTTAATACGAAGGCTACGTTACGTTCCTAAACTTAAATACATAATTTGAAAACTACAAAACATTTAGCTGTTGTTGCCGAATCCGAAGCATGGCTGCGTATATTAAGAGATCATCAGAACCTTAAGGTTCTTACAAATAGAGTGCTGCGTAAGAGATTTGAACTGAAGGAGAATGAATCAAGCGGAGGATTAAGACTTATACTAAATATCGAATAGCATACTTAACCGGCAAATAAATTAAGTTTATAGCAGCGCGCGGTGATTTAAATCGGCGTTTAAAAATCATGACGATTAATATTAAAGGGATCTATAAAAGAATAATAAGTGCTGTGGCGTTTGGGAAACGTTGAAAGAGGCCGAGACACAGTGTGGATTAGTGTAAATGCTGAACTTTGGAGTTTGGTTTAGAAACCGGGATAAAGATTAAATAGAATCTTTAAATCAGCAATAGGTGGTGTTTGCATCGAACCTTCGGATAACAGTTGAAATTTACACAATTAAATCAATTATGTGGGGTCCAGTGAATGTTTATGTTTTGGTTCCAGAGGCAATGGCAAAGTAGATGAAATCAGGAAGACCTGGAATAAAAGGATAAATTCCTCTTGAGGATTTCTTAATGTTTTAGCTATTTTATCATGCTATGTTTCCTTATTATTTTCCAACATTTAAAATATAAATAATTTTTAAATTGGTATGAAAAAATAATTATTTTTAGACAACTCAGTACTATTTATTTTAAAAAGAACTCATATGATGTCGACACTAGCGTGCTTTCAATTAATAATGATCCATTTGTTGCATCACTAAACCTGCAAGCTCATTTAAGAAACATTGAAAAATGGTTCGAAATATATAGAATCTAAATCAGTCCAACGAATCCCATCAAATTACCTTTACGCATTACGTAACTTAATACTCCACCTGGACAGACGTCTAGCTAGGAATACCCATACAAGGTTGAAACGACAAGAAACAACTCGACATCTACCGCCTACTACAGTATTTACTTGACTAACGCTCAAAACTCCCAATCAATTAAAAAAAGACTCATTTACATGACTACAATAAGACCTATTCTGACTTCCGGTGTTGAACTTTTGGGCACAACTTAATAATCTAATTCTTCTCGTATTCATTGCTTGCAATGCAGAATCTTAAAATACAAGCAAATTTCTTACTACTGCTTACAAATAAAATTATGAGTATAAATATAAATAAAATTATCCATAACGCCATTGATGTTCCTTATGTCACCGATTTGGCCAAGTCCAGGTAGCTACCCTCCCACAATAGGAAATTTTCATACTCTTCCCATCCTTGTTTTTTCCTCCATCCATGAAAATGTACTGAAGCGTCTTAAAAGAAGATGGCCACCAGACTTTCTAATTTAGAACTATTATTATAGTTAACTAAATTATATTTTTATTTTATCTATATATTCCACATACCTTAAAATTTATGTGCTACATTTTTTGTTTATATTTTAATCCTTATTTCCTATCCTTAAATCCCGCCTGTTCAATCACCTCCTTTCCACCCAGTTTCCCGAACAATTGTAAACAGTCTTTCCTTATTCTCAATTTTAAATTAAATTGGTATAGGCCTTTATTATTTATTTATCTTTAAAATATATGTTCCATTTAGTGTATGTGTAAATAAGTGTATATAGGTTATTTTACATTTTACATCAAAAAGGATTTACTTAGTTTTAATTTTTTCATCACAAGAAGATTTCCTTATTGTTTATAATTTTTTTTGTGTTTTTTTATGTATTAGTGGAGAACGGGGTTGGTTGGCGTAGGGGGTAGGTTGGCCACTGGCTTATAGTTTCCGTCACACCTATTGTGAAGGCCCCACCATAGTACCATGTGACCCGCTCGACCTCGGGAGTGTTGTCCTGAGTTTTCAATCCGATGCTCACAGTTTAGAGAAGAGTGTGCTTCATTGATTGATTTTCCAACATGTAAGTAAATTTTTATATTTTCAGTAAATTTGGTTTAAAGGCATGACAAAACGTTTGACTCCGATTCTGTTCACATAGCCCCAAACTCCTTTGAAAAACCTAACCTTTCGACTAACCAGTTTCTTGTTTGATTGTTCACCCCTGTCCTGGCAGCCATCTTTCATATGATCTCTCTCGTGGGGTTAGTTGGCTCTCTTCAACTGGGGTTTTTTTGCGCAGTAGTAATTCAAAAAAGCAAGGTAAACATAAACAAAGGTGAAACTACCGATTGTCTTTAGTTCCAGCAAGGAGGATGAGAGCAATTTTTCTTATGCAGAAAGTGACGACAGTCTAAGCTTCTATCTTCTTTAATTGTCATTCTATTTTCCCTTAAAAGCTGTTAAAAGCCAATTCATAATTATTATACCATTATAGTGCAGCTTTTAATAACATTAATATCTGTCAGGCAGTACTTGAATGAGATGGCTAAACAACCCCACCTTCTAGACCAAC
Organism: Aelia acuminata; assembly: GCA_911387785.2. Taxonomy (NCBI): domain Eukaryota; kingdom Metazoa; phylum Arthropoda; class Insecta; order Hemiptera; family Pentatomidae; genus Aelia; species Aelia acuminata. Next base: position 149,883,824 of record OU426979.1, on the reverse strand, counting down.
CTGCCCCTTAAAGGGGGTTAATTGGCATACTCTAGATTGACGAATTCTTCAATTTCCTATTATCTTAGTATTAAATATTATGCGGTGAAAAATATACTTGAAGTACTCTAATACTTGGAGTTTACAGTGGTATCAACCCTATTGGGATGATATTAACAGGACGACTCAACAATCAAAAAAGTGAAAACTGTCGCCAACCAACCCCGCTCTCCCCTACTCTAAGGCACTGAAGCTTATTATATATATCTTTATAATTTGTTCCTAAGGGACTAGTTCCCGGGACATTCAATAAACAGTTAATTATTATTATTTATTCTAACGTATATGTAAAAATTTGATTTTTTGGAAATTAAAAAGCCTTAACTGGAAACGGATAGGTATTTATATATGAATGGATGTACGTATTTATATGTGAATACATCATAATTATATGGGAATGGATCAATTGCTATATTTTTAAAACGGTAAATGTACTTTTTTTTATGTTTATAAAAGATTTATTTAGTATGTTCTGTATTGGGTAATTCTATGCAGTGGGGTAACATTACTTTTTTACTCAATAAAGTATTTTTCTCTCTTGCTATCAATGGTTAGTTTCCCTGCATGTCTGTGCATGTCATATTTTTTTTTTGTTCATATTACAACTGTATTAAATTTTAATACAGTTGTAAATATCAATAAGTTCCATAAAAAAAAAGAAAAAGAAAAAACAAATCCCTTCTGTAATTTCCTCTGCTCTTCCGGACTGGTGACATTGAAATGGTGGTATAGAAAACGAATTTCCCAACGCCCTGTATTCCTATAGGGTCGAACCATGGTGGGAATAAAAAAATAAAAAGAGGAAAAAGGGAAAAAAAGTCCCCAGGACAAAGAATGCAAGTAAATTCAGGTGGGAGGTCGGTGGAGACCGTAGACTTGATTGATGTATGGAGCTGGCCGAATATCGACAAGGCTTCTGCCCGCGCTGTTCCTTCCTGAATGCCGAGGCACGAATGTTCCGGCTGAATTAATAGTTTGGAGCAACCTAATTATATTTACTTTTCATTATAAATATATAAACTATCAATTACAAAATTCTTAAATATTATTTATAGTATATATATGTCGGACAGTATCATCTTCCGTAAGTGATACGTTCTACATAGTTTAATATAATTAATATAATAATTTCGACTCACCCAGAAATACCTAAAACATTCCATAAATGAGATTACTAATAAATGAATGTAACCGCTCCAGGCAATTTCAGAACATGTAGGTGCATCTGTCTTAATTTTCATGTCATGAATATATGAAGAATTTATATATTGTTTGATTATTATAGATCAAAAATGTTGATATGGCAGACATAAAAGAAATAATAATAATAAAATAATGAAAACAGAAGCATAGATGAATTTATAGTAGAAATGAAAAATGATAAATTAATAATGAGATCATAGAGAATTATAAAGGTTAAGGAATGATATATAAATAAAAATATACTCTTACAATGTAATCATTAATAACAATATTAAATGGTTGAAGGATACGGTATCTGTAATCAGAAAAGTTTATAGATGAGCGAAAAAAATGAAAATTATTTAGGTAAAAACAAATAAAAACAAAAAATAATAAAAACAACCTATCTTTCTGAAATTTAATAATTTAATTAAAATTAACGTTAATTACTTTAATTTAAAACTATTAATTATTTATGACTAGCTAGGGTGCCCGGCTTCGCTCCGGTAGTTGTGTGGTAGTTTTTATAACAGAAAAACTTTAAATTAGCACAGATAGAAATAGAAAAAAAATTAGCACTTTCTTGAAACTTTAAACACGGTGTCAATATTAAGATTCGAGATCTGCAGAGTTCGCCCAAATAAGGAACCCTATATACTATAAAGGGGGTTGAAAATAGTGAATAAATAATTAATTATGCTGCAACTTTGTCGAGTCATGCATCGTTTTTGATGGTTTCTATGATTCTGAATCCTATAAGCGCATTCCAATTCATTCCAAGCAGTCAGCAGATAATAAGTTATTAGATAATAATTAAAAATCTATATTTCGAGTACAACTTAAGCGTCGACTACTGTGATGGGCCTTTTAAATCCAGAAGTTTAAAAACTACCAAAGATTCATGGAAACTTTTTTTTTAAGACCTTTCTTCCAGTTCAACCTCCCTTAAGATATCCCCCTCCCCGTAATTTGGCCGGACTATGCACCTAGTATTACAAAATAAAAACCAAAATATCATGAGGGCACAATTTTTTCATCATATTTCTTTTTATCCTGAACTATGAAGGGTGATAAAATCTTACTGAAAAAATGTTGTAATTGGAATTAGTCATTTTGTCGAATGGAATACTCATCATACATAGTAAAAAAAAACATTTTTTATAATTACATGCAATAAGAACACTTAAATTTTTTTATTTTCGATTTATAATCAGTCAATGCAGCTCTTCTTTTTTTGCTTTATGTCTGTTTTTATTCGTTCACTGTACTACTAAAAAATGTTCACTCATATTGCATTACATTTACTTAAGTATATGTTATATATTGATTAAATGTAATGTGTTAATCAATTAACCTTCTCATGAGAAAATTTATTTTGTAAGGTATTCAATCGGTTTTCTAATTGATTGCAGATATGTAAAATCATTATATTATTTGAAAAAAAAAAGGTGAAACTAATTATTTTCGCTTGATTTTTTAGTAATTTAAAAAGAACAGCTGATAAAATAGATAACCTTAAACAACAAAGTGAACGGTATGAATAAACAATAAACATTGAGTGAAACACACCCTAGCGCTTTCTGGTAGTCTGCTGCTCGAACTAAATTTTTCATTCATAAACTCGCAAGTCATTCTAAGGTAGAATAATTAAATGGTGCGAGAGGCTCCAAATTCCAGTCCCTTTCTCTTCAATTTTACACCCTTAAAAGAAAAACGGAAACCTTCTTCTCCGTTAGTGGTTATATAGCACCACGCTGACATAACTTTCTTAAACGTACGTTGAGTCGTTTTTGAGCCTTATCGGCACGCACATTGTACACTTTGCTTTATAATATATATTGATTACTATTTTTATCTTATCTCATTCAATTCAATTGTCTTATTTCTATCTAATATTCTTTTCATCAATATTTTCATTAGTTGTTTAAGGAACCCATTTGTTATTTTAAGTTATTTTTATTTGAATCTTGCTTAATTTTAATTCTTCATCGTTTGCTAACTAATTTTAAATTTAATTAATTCTTATTTATTTATTTATGTTTCCCTTATAGATTTGCACCTGCGCTGCACAGTTGGACGAATCGCCAATCTAGGGGGAAATAATTCTGGAAGCGACTTATTTTATGTTATGTTGTGTAGAAAATTGCATTTAAGCATGAATTAATAAATAAAAGTCAAAATAGTGGTTTTTGGCAATAGTCATAAAAAAAAAAAAAAAAAAAAAAAAAAAAAAAAAAAAAAAAAAAAAAAAAAAAATTAAAACCAATATAAAATTATTTAGATAAATTGTAAATAATGGAGTAATTCTATTTATATTTCTTTATTCAATTTTCAATTATTCAAAAAGAAAAAGAAACATATTAACTATAAAATAACGTCAAATACATTTTTAAAAAATTATATATTAAATTCTAATATCGAAATGTATAAAAAAAAAATTTCATTCCGAATCATCTGAATCTGATAGATCTGAATCCATCCATCTGTATGCATACATCCGGCGACTTCAATACAAATATTCTATCCAATTCTCCCAAAAAACAGTTCATTTTAGACCTGGTATGTTCCCTGAACCTATTTATTGTTCGTTTCGAGTCGAGTAATCATGCCCAATCTTTCCTTACTGATATCGATCATATTTTCGAGGACTTTTGTCAACAACTAGTATCATACTCATAAAATCTGTGAGCGACGACTTAGCCACGACTTAATACGTATTTTCAATGATCTTTCGAATCCTACTTTATTTCTAAAATATATATCTTGGAAAAACCTAGATTACCTGACAGCAGATGAAATAAATCTATCCCTTGATCTACTATCCCGTTGTATAGGACCCATCTATTCCTATGAATCAATTGACGATATGGCAGAATGCCTTTAATCCAATCTCGTTGCCATCCTAAAATAAATTGAACCCCTTAAAACTTGTACCCTCAGATGCTCCCTAGTCCTTGGAATTAACCCAGATATTCGGGAAATACTGAAGAAAAGGATGATTCTAGACGTACCGGAATTATCGGCCGGTAATACCTTACGGTATTCATTCTAGACCTGGTATGTTCCCTGAACCTATTTATTGTTCGTTTCGAGTCGAGTAATCGTACCCAATCTTTCCTTACTGATGTCGATCCCCCACCACTACACCACAAAATAAAGACTTTTTTAATATTTACCTATGCGAGAGGTAATTAGATAGGAAAGAAAAAAAAAAAGAACCTGAATTATACATTTCATCTATACGACCGTGCTGTTCCCACATATTAAAAATATCGGATCTTAATAATGACACGTCGACACCTGGAAAAAAAAACACCGTACCAGACATTAGCAGGAATAAGAAATGCGTAATGAAAAATTTGTCATTATATAATGTTGATTGTATTCTGTGAAAATATCTGTCTATTTATCTAAGTCGTTATAGATTTTTAGTTATCGCATTTTTACTAACAATTATTAAATAAGTAGTAGTTTAAAGTAAGTAACTTACTAAGTTGACTACTGGAAATAAAGAAGGGTACATCACACTTAAAAAGCCTAATAAATATAAACTTACTTGCCGAATCGTCTTCCATACCGTGGTATAAAATTGTTTCCAAAACAATATGAAATTCGCTGATCTATGTTGCCGCTTCTTCAATAAGATGTTCAAATTATCTGACTTATTGTGACGAGTGTGGCGTGTTTATTCTTTTGTTATTCCGTTGGTATTTGTTTTAAGGAATTAATGGTTTGTAGATACCTAAGGTATACTGTTGTTTTCATGCTTTATTTCTTTCTTATTCCTAGAAAGGAAAAAATCTTGCTATTTGCTTTTAATTGTTGTACTTATGGTCATCGAATCTCGTTTTTTCATAGCTTCGGAGATTGCCGTAGTGTATTCCAATGAAACTGGTTTACTATATATCTATAAATTTCATTAGCACCTCCGTATTGCCTCAAAATATTAAAAATATAGGCTCTCAACAATGAGAGATTTATAACTTTAAAAAAAGCGCACACCTTTATTAGCAGGTATTAGCAGTTCATAATGAATACTTTATTTCTATGTAGTGTGGACTATATTCTGTATAAATATCTCGGTGTAGATCGGTGTAGATTTTTAGTAACCCCTTTTTTTATAAGAAAAAAATATAGCTTATCGACTATTGAAAAGAAAGGAGGATACTCTGTATTATATCCGCATTTAAAGAACCAAGAACTTATATAAACATAATTTCTGAATCGTCTTCTATTGCCTAGCATAAATTTTTTTCAAAAAAACACGATCCATTCTATTATTCTATTGATTTTACAATATAATTTAGAAATACGCTGACTAAGCAGTATGAGGGAACTACCGTATTCAAACCCCCATTATTCTGTTAATACTTGCTTAAATTGATTAATAATTTGTAAATGCCTTAGCTAGACTATTGTTTTCAAGAGACCGACAAGATTTTTTCATTTCGTTGATGTTAACTATTTCCGCCTAGATTGGCGATTCGTCCTACTGTGCGCTGTGGCGCATCGAGCAAATTTGGTCACTGCTGCTTTTGACTCTGACTTTCTTGCATTATAATTTACTAAATTAAATTAAAAAAGAGGTCTCTTGGCCACCTTCGTTTCAGTCGACGTCGAGGCTGACCAGGTAACAGGAAGGAGGAAAGAGAATGGATGAGTGGGTTAGGGAAATGAAGAGTGGAATGTTTGATATTTGTCGTGTATGAAAGATTTTACTGTCGGTATGTTCATGTCATTGTGCAGTGTGTTATTCGAAATAAACCAAGGTGCATTTGTGATGCACCTGAGAATTTTGAATTGTGATGTTTGTATTTTGTTGATGTGGATGTCTTTCGCGGAATCCCCAAAGTTCTGCTCCGTATGTCCAAATAGGTCTTAAAATAGTCGTGTAAATTATTCACTTGTTTCTTAAGGTGAGTGTTGATCTGTAGTCCAGGAGATGTGAAAGCTGCTTGTACCGTCTGTTGAGTTCCAGTTTTTTAATTTTTGTATGTATGTTCCACGTGAGTCGTTTGTCTAAGTACAGACCAAGGTATCGTACGAAATTCTTTGAAGGAACTGGGTCATTGTTAATTGTCACAGGTGGGCAAATCGATTTTCGTAGAGAAAAACTTACGTGACTTGACTTGGAGGAGTTAATTTTTATTTTCCATTTTTTGAACCATTTTTCTATTTCAAATAGATGACTTTGAAGGGCGAAGGATGCGATTGTAGGATTTTGGTGTGTTGAAACGATAGCTGTGTCATCAGCGAAACTAAAGATAGTGGTGTGAGGGTGCTCAGGGATATCTGATGTTTAGACGGAATAGAGTAAAGGACTTAAAACACTACCTTGTGGTACACCCGCAAGTTGAGGAAAGAAGGGAGAAAGAGAAGAGTCAACTGAAACACAGAAATACCGGTTAAGAAAGAAAGATTGAAGAATCAGGAAGTAAGTAGAAGGAATGTGCGGTTTGATTTTCCAGAGCAAGCCCTTGTGCCATACACTGTCAAAAGCTTTCTCAATGTCGAGGAAAACAGCAGAGCAGTATTCTTTTTTCTCGAAAGCGACAGAGATTGCATCTACTATTCTGTGACACTGTTGAATAGTTGAGTGATAAGACCGAAAGCCAAATTGGTGGTTCGGAATCACTTCACAACTTTCCAGGATTGGCTTTAATCTATTTAGAAAAAGTTTTTTAAATATTTTCCCCATGATTGGAAGAAGTGCAATAGGACGATAGGATGAAGGATTAGTAGGGGTTTGGAAGGTTTAGGAATCATTTTGATAGTGGAAAGCTTCCAAAGAAGAGGAAAGTAGGTTGTGCGCAAGATTGCATTATAGATGTAAGTTAGAAAGATGACAGCTTTTCGTGGTAAGTGGCGAAGGATGAAGGGCGTGATTAGATCATAGCCAGGAGCTTTCTTATTTGGCAGTCTGTTTAATTCTTTGTACACTTCTTTAGGATGAAATGCTGGAGGAGGTGGTGCCAGCGGTAGTGGTGTGGCAAGGTCGTCTTCTATTTCGTGAGTGATTCTATTGTCGTGAGTTTTGTCTGTCGCAAACACCTGAGATAAGAATACAGCGAATTCATTGGATTTCTCTTCACCCGTTATTGCCCAGGTGTTGTCTGTACGTCGTAGAGGATATTGGATGTCTTTCCTTTTCAGTATTCGTCTTGTTGCTTTCCATATTGATCCATTGTGTTTGTTCATGGAGTCTATGTAGTCTCTGTAGTTATTATTTTTCAATGCTATTAGTTCGTCGTGGAGTGTTCGGTAAGTTTATTAAGTTTTGTCTTGTATGATGGATATCTGGTCCTTTGCCATTGAGCCCTGATTCTACGTTTTTCTTTTATGAGATTACGTATTTTCTGGGGGAGGTAAGGATCAGATTTAGTGTATGATTTCTTTGGTATGGTTGAATGCCAAACAGCGTTTTGTATGGTCTCTGTTAAGTAGTTTACTGCGTTGTCAAGGTCGTCAGCCGTGGTAATAGAGGTCGTCAATGTAATTTTGCTGTTAATGTAATTTTTAAAATTTTCCCAGTTAATGTAGCCATTGATTAATGTTGGTGGTTTTGGTTTTGTGAAAGGGTGGTTTGACAGTTCAAGGAAAACTGGGCTATGATCGGAAGAAAGTTCATGAAGAGAGGAAACGTTAGAGTGTGCGAGTGGCAGAGAGGTAGTGATAAAGAATTCAAGAAGATCGGGAGATTTTGATAGTGAAGTAGGCCAATAGGTAGGTTGTGATGGGGAAAGAACAGACAGCTTGAGATCGTCGATACATTTTTGTAGCCTTTTTCCTCGAGTACTTGATAATCGAGAGCCCCCTCTTGTGTTTTTAGCGTTGAAGTCTCCACCAATTAGGAATGGTTTTCCCATTGCTGAGAAAAGATTTTTAAACTCATTTATTGATACTTTTTTGTTGGGGGCAATATAAACTGAGGCTACCGAAAGCTGGAATTTTGGAGAGTTTAGAGAAATGTTGGTATATTGGATAGAATTTGTTGGTGCAGCTGTTAACAAATGATGATTCAACAATTTGTCCACTATGATTGCCGTGCCTCCATGAGCTTTATTATCGGAGTGGTCTGTTCTATATATTTCGTAACCGTTTAGTTTAATTGTTTGTTTGTCCGTTAAGTGAGTTTCTGTTATCAGTGCGATGTTTATGTCCTGTTTTTTTAGAAGAATTTCCAGTTCGTTTTTATGTTGGAGCAGACCATTGGAATTCCACAGGAGTATTCTAAGAGAAGCAGGATTAGGTTTAGCCATTGATAGGATTAGAAATAAGGGATGAAACTATTTTTGTTAGCAATTCAAGAATGGGAGATAGAAGGAATTTCAGTTCAGATAGGAAAGCTTCAATGGAAGATTTTATAGCCGAAGAGATATCAAACGAAGAGGAAAGAGGGTGAGCAGAAATAGTGGAAAGGCAACTCCCTGTTACCTTTGTAGTTGGCTCACTACCTCTCTCCAAAGAAGGATTATTCTCTCTTGAACTTTGACCTGTCTTCTTAACGTGTTCTTCTTTTGGTTCATTTGTTATAGAGAGGTCAATAGAAGATGTTGAGTGATGAGAGGAGGGAAGTTCCATAGTAGTCGGTGTGAGTTGAGAGGGAGGAATTTCTTGTTGTACATTTCCTGGTGCTTGGTTGTGATTGTCTTGTTTGTTTCTTAAGTCTTTCAGCTTTTTAAATACTGCGCATCCTTTGTAGTTAGCAGGATGTGCTCCATTACAATTTGCGCAAGTGGCAGGGGTATCTTTCGATTTTCTGCATTCTGATGAAATGTGAGTTCCAGCACACTTAACACATCTTGCTGGTAGGCTACAACACCCTTTAGTATGACCAAAAGCCTGGCACCTCTGACATTGAGGTGGCTCATTTTTCTTATACGGCTCTTCTACTTTTATTCTGGTATAGACCAGAAACTCCAGTTTGAAGATATCTGGATTCTTCGGATTCCTTAGGAGATCTACAAAAAATATTGGTAACGGTAGTTTTGATTTAGGGTGATGTGCATTTGCAATATTTTTTACATTGAATCCTTTTTCTTCTAATTCAGATTTGATATCTTCGATATCGGTAGTGTGATGGAGATTTCTTATAACGATCCGAAAGGGTTTCTCCTCTTGTAGTTGGTATGTGTGATAGGATAGTTTCTGGGTTTGCAATAATTTTATGACCTTTCGATAATCGTCCGGAGTTGATGGGTAAACTATTGTTTCGTTAATGCAAGAGCGACAGTAAAATCCACTAGGCCCTACTTCGGAAGATAAGCTCAAGCATAATTCTTTGTAGTTTGTTACAAGTTTTATATGAATAGGTGGAGGTCTAGAAATAGAAGTGGATGGTCTATCTTGGTTAGAGGTCGAGCTAGAAGCTAGCTGAGAAGCTACTTCGTTAGGTGGTGTAGCTTGTTTAGGAACAGATTTTTGTTTGGCTCCCTTGTCAGGAGATTCGGGCTTATTTGATTTCATAGCCTTTATAAAAGCCGGAGGTCTTTTTCTACTCGTTACCACTTTTGATTTCTGTGGCTTAGTCATCTTGCAGGTCTGAGGACTTGCGGTTTCCGCAATGCTCCTTATATGAAGCGAATAAGCTCCTTAACTTAACTCTAGATTAAAGGACTAATCTTTTTTTCTGGAGGTAGAGCTTTTTTCAAAATAACTTTCCTAATTAAAACGTGCCTTGTAGTGTTATCGTTTGAGGTTCTTTTTCTTCTTTTAGTCTTCTGGTACCAAAATATGGCAGATTAAATATCGATTAAAGTTTTTAGGTAATTTGCGATTCAATCGATCATATGTTGATGTTATCTATTGATTGATTGATTGATTGATGTTATCTAATTAATTCTAGGTTTAATTTATTCTCGTTGGCCAAATTAAGTACGAAGTTAATTAAAAATTTTAAGAAAGCCTCAAATTTAAGTACTTATCGATACTTGGTTAAATAACATTCATTTAGTGTTGTGTGTGGGCTTCGTCAAAGACGTTAGGAGCCGGAGCTCAGAAAAAGAAAAGCCGCTTCTACAGGGAGTCAGTTGTTGAACCTCGCGAGCCGAGTACATAACACTTATACTCAACATTCTTAGAAAGCATTGGAGCATACGAAACATTTCTGTTCACCCAGGGCAGAGTTATAATACTTGCAGACATTTATTAGAACATGGATCCAAGAGGAAGATTCCTTCAATTCTCTGTTAGTGTCTAAGTCAAGACAATTGGATAGCGGTTGAAGTAAAATAATTTCAATATTATTTTCAATAATGTTTGAAGTTTAATTGTTATTCAGTAAACTTTACATTTACATAACATTTTCTAAAAATTAAACTTCACCTTTAAACTTCAAAATTAAATTGGAAGTGCACCACAAACTGATCATTAATAGTATACTTAAAACTTATATATAGTAGGTTATATAGTGTTTATATAGTTATTAAGAGTTTATAATTTATTATTATAAGGAATAATTTTTAATATTCTTTATTATTTTGTATGCATTGACTAACTATTCTTTTGATAGTTCAATTTAAAACTTTAATTAAATTATACATTCTACACCAATGGCCATTAGATTGTATAATAGTTAATAAGGTTGTATAATAGTTTTATTTATATATAATAAATTAGTTTTTAAGCTCAAAAATATTTGACAATTTTCTTTCTGGTCCGTTAACTATGCTAATCTTTTTCTAAATGTAAAAGTGTAATTTATGAAAAATACTCTTTTTTAATTTATCCTTTTATATTAATCAAAACTTAACAAAAGAAAAGAAACCCGGCCATACTTGTCATCATCAGAAAAGCTAAAGGTTTTTATTACTTAAATCTAACTTGTCTGAACATTAGTTGTTATATCTTAGTTGTTGATCCTGATAATGACCTGAATCTCGGATCGAAACGTCGGCACAAATTATGTCAATGCATATATAGTGGTGTAGTTTGTGATTGTTAATGAACCATTAACATTAGAAATTTCTTCAATCATTCATTCATTATAGTATTGTATTATAGTTAGTACTTGGGTTTTTGTCGAGTCTAAACCATAGGTTAACTAATTCATCATTCCGCACAACCATTTCTAGGAACACCAAATTTAATATTAGGCAGTAAAAGCATTATTAAAAAAAGAGAAATAAATATTATATAAGGGGACGATTAAACAAAAGTATCATTACCTGCACAAAAGTGTATTATATTTGCAGAAAAGTCTGGATTCAGTAATATATCTACCATTACAAAATTGAAATTATTCCCCAAAACGTTAACAATTATAAATAAAAATTTATAATGAAAGTTATGTTTACCATGAGTTTTCTAGAAAAAAAAAAACAACTATGATATTATTTAACTAACAGTATTATTCCTTCAGACAGGAAGTACGATAGAGAATTCGACTAGCAGAGCAATATAAAAATTCTCAAGGGCAGTTTTTTTTTTCCTCCTCAAGTTAATGTGGAACAGAAGCATGCGATTTAAGCCCCTAAATTATGCTTGGCGTCCACCGTGTCGTGGGCTTCACCTCTTAAAACTCGCTCGCTATCTTAAGATCGGTCGCATGCGACGATTATTTTAGCGTTAAATGTTACACAGTCATATTGAGCCCTCACTCTGCCTTTTATTCTTTACCAGGTCTTTAGTAGGACTTGTAAATATTTAGCAACTTAAGCGTGTCAATCTACAATATTTCCTGTATACAAATTTATTTCCCGAAAAAATATGAATATTTTATAGTTGAAAGCCATAAGGGAGAGGTCTTACTGACCCATCTAGGATGGGACATACTAAACTCACTCACTCTAACCTCATTATAAAGAAAATTCCACCGAAATTTAATTTAATAAAATTTAATTAATTTAATAGCCCTGTCACCATTAAACACATGTTTCAGGAATGTCCCTTCACCCATAGGATATTTGACTCAGGTATTTAGGATTTACAATCCAAATGAACCACAATCCTTTAAGACGATAATAAAATACAGATTAACTTCTCATATGTTCTGAATCAAGCAAATTGATTTAAGAAATTTAAGATTCTTTACTATATAAGAAAATTCAAAACGAAAAAAATGAATAAATAACAGATAGTAATAAAAAAACCAACCAACCTTCTGCAAAAGTACGAAAATAAAAACAAATCTAGCCAGCCTTTTTACATCATATGTCATACCAAAAAGTTCTTTCGATGGTGTGAGTCTATCATCCTCTCTATGATATGTAACCATTATTAATAAAAACCTAATATTTTATTTAAATCAATGTATTTCTCTTCCTGATTCGGTCCTTTTCCATTTTCTGGGATCCTTGATTCCGGGCAGTTTCTTTTTCTCTCTGGGCCTGTGACATTTTCGAAATCCTCAAAATTATAACTTAGACAAAAGCTAAATACACAAACATACTTACTTAAACCTTTATGGACATGCTCACAAATCTACAGGATTGCCAAAAACCCGCATTTACAAAAACTCCAGACCTTTCAATCAAAAATATTACGAATCATTTCAAAAGCACCTTCATGTACAAAATCTTAAATACTGACTTCCACATGCCAACAGTCGATCAACAGATTAAAACTCTTTACAAATGTTTCCACACTAACTTACACGGACATATTAACCTCCTTATACGCGATATCGCTGCTGATGACATGCCCACATATATAAGGAGGAAATTAAAAAGGCGTTGGATGAGAGATTTCCTTCATTAACAGACCAGAATAACTAAAGCAAGCCAGGCAAAAAGTACTGCTGGATGCCATCTTTTCCCATGCCCGACATTTCAGTATATGTCTAGCCATAATAGCCTTCAAATCTGCTGATTGTCGACATTTTGTTGATAGTCGCAGTTTCACAAACGGAGTAAAAAAAAAAAAAAATTAAATTAAAGAAAATTATTATTCCTGTTTCACCATCCAAAGTAGCATTAAATTTTATTTAACAATGGCTATCTATGGTGTGAAAAATGTTATTCATATAAAGAGCCTTAAGTTATTTAATAATGGTATGGCTGGATCTTTATATTTTGTGAGAAAGGTTCCATCGTCAAAATAACCAAGTTCACGTTGTTATCAGTTATGTCACAAGTGTAGGTAATATATAGTGGAGGAGCCAGTAGTGAACCTTCAAGTACTTCCTTCAATACAGGAAGAACGGAAGAAATTTCTGAACTCTAAATGAGTTGAGGAAAACCTTTCAAATATAAAAGATTAAATAGGGTATTAGGTTTAAAAAGAAACTTAATTTAATTCAAAACTTCGTGATATTAAATAAGTTAGGGCTAATTAATACTAAAATTTTATTACCTACTTGTAAAAAATTATTTTGCTTTTCAAGAAATTTCTTCTCTTCATCTAAATAATAAGCTCTCCCTTTTTCTCTAAATTTAAATATCAAAACTAATGAAATACCTAATCTCTGTTGGTATGCCTATTAGATAATGATGATTACGTCTCTGATAATATATTTCAATAAATAAATAATATATATATACATATATATATATATATATATATATATATATATATATATATATATATATATATATATATATATATAATACATGGAGAGTTATCGATTTATTACTGTTTACGACCTATTTTTTAGTATTACTACTAAGTACAATTTTTTGGTCAACTGTAGTGGGAGGAGGCGATTCAGTGGAAATCATTTTCATATCCATCAGGTTTTTTTGTCTTAGTTTATTATTTTATTAATAGTAACCAGTTTAATTAAAAATTAGAATTTACAAAACTGACGGTACTTTACGGAACTGAAAAGTGGCCGTTAAAATTTAGGTATGTTGTTGGTGGTCTGGGAAACATTCAAGACATAGGACGAGACGAAGGTGGGAGGATTACGTAAAGGTTAATAATTTAGGTTTATAATATAGCTTGTGGAATTGATAAATAATTATTTAATGTAAATGGTAGTTGAGTACATAGGAAGGAGGGAACAGTTTATTATCATGCCTAGTTCGATCACTGTCAGTTTGACTAATGACTTGTTCTAAACAACGGCCCCAGCTTGTAGACTATCTACAACAGCAAGGGCTTAATGCATGCAACATCAAGTTAGTAATTATCAACTACTATAAAATATTTATCCTAAAATTCATCAGGAACAAATGATTATCTTTATTATCAAGTATAACTATGCGAATAATACTATCATGTGGGTTCTGTGAAAATATTCGATAAGAAAATAGGATATTAATATATACCAACGTTAAATAATGAAAAACTGGTAGATTGAGAAACCTGTAAAAGATTTGTGAGTTAAATATAGTGAAATTACTTACTGATCCATGCCCGAAATATAAATATAAACAAATCTATTCTTCAAAGCGATTATACTTTCGTAAATTTTTGACAGAAGTGATAATTTTAGTATTAAATGAACTATTTTCTCATGCATTAACGAGAAAATAGTGGTGACGAAAAATTCCTTTTTACAATTCAGTCTGTATGCACATTTATGATTATAATTCAAATAATGTAATTGATATATATATATATAAATATAATGATAAAACTCATAATTCAGTAAAAGGAGTATTAATGTTATCGATCACGAAAGAACTGTTAATGATTAAAAGGCCTATCAGTCGATGAAAAGATACTTTCTAAAAGTAATTAAAAAATACAACATAAATGTTTAAAAGAATTAAATTAATGAGAAATGGTATGGTACATTCAGGTTCACTATTCTCTATATCTCAATAAGAGGTGGTTATGGATGAAAGACAGATAATATCCATTCTTCTAATGATTTCTTTTTTCTTCTCCAATATTGTTGGATAGACCAAACCGGGTCTAGTTTGATGTGTTTGAATAGGGAACCCTATTGCTTTTCAAACAAATGAACTCATTCATCCTGGTTATTTATAAAATTCTCCTGTTAGAAGTCCCGTTACTTTATACTGTACAGTTGTACCTGCATAATATTGTCCTTAATGTGTGAAAGCAGTTTAAGAATAACTAATAGTATTTCAGAAATTATTAAAAGAAATATGTCTGGATTTATCTAATCTCAATTACAGATAATTTCCCTCATTAGTGTGGTAGTGAGTGAAATAAAATTTCGAGGTTTATCTGAGCTTAGCAACACTATGTGCATCTCAAGGAATTAAAAAAAATCTGGTGCGATGCGCGCAACACTCAACTTTCCCTTACTAATTTACTTAGATTAGAAATTGAAATGTTTTTTTAAATGCCATTCCACACATTTTTCGACATTCATTTACGTATTTTTGTTTCTATTTCATCTCTAAAGTAAACCAATTTTTTTTTATTATTAAATAAAAGTTTTTACTTGTGATAATTCGACAATACAAGCATAATACTCCATCACGTATGATTTTAATTATAAACAATGTTCTGTCATTAAAGGCATACAGCGCATGCGTGGGCTCAACGTTGACGGAATATTTTTCTTTTTTTCTCCTGGTTATGTTTACCTCATTTTTTCATATTTCATATTTAGCCATTTCTTATTTTTAGGCGTAACGAGAGACAGTTAATTTCTCCATTTAAACAAAATTATAGGCACTTTATAGCAAAACAAAAAAAGCCCCTTCCCCATTTAAGCCCCCCTCAGAACAATTTTATAATGACAAAGTTTACCTGATATTAAAGAATACTTGATTCCCATTAAACACGAGGAGTTTGATCAAAATCGTTAAAGCCGTTTTTGAGAATTTTGATGAAATTAAAGCAAAAAATTTTGATGAAATTTTTGCTGTCGCATTGGGGGTATATAGATACATCAAATACCAAGTTTGATCGAAATCGTTAGAGCCGTTTATGAGAAAATCGAAAAAAACGTAAAAAGTTATTAAATAAAGTACCCCCTCCGTTTGACCAACTTTGATAAAATGTTCGCTTTCACATCGCGGGAATATACTTACACCAATTACCCAATTTCAGATTCGTACGGTTTATCGTTTTTGAGCTTTTCTGTTCACACACAGACCATTGTGTTTGAACAGAATAGCTCCAAATCCAAAAATGAATGAAGGACAGATAACATCCAGTCTTTTATTTCTTTTTTTTTACTACACTAGTTTTGGATAGACCAAATCCGGATCTTGTTTGATGTGTTCTAATTGAGAATCTAATATTGTTATTATATTATTGTTAACCTATTATATATTAGAACCTATTGCATTTCAAACAATGGAACTAATTCATCCTTGTTATTTTTAAAAATGCTCCAGTTAGAAGCAAATACGACATGAATGTAACTTATCTTTATGCTTTAATAAATCACTGTGTGAGGGAAAATGAATTGCCAATAACAGGATTCGAATAGTTAAAATAATATCAACTTTAGGAAGTCGAAATGAAAATTGATGGGAAGTCAGGTTACTCACAGTAGGTTTGGCGAAAAGCTGGTGCATTACAGTTAACCTGAAAAACCAATGGATTCAAGCTTGGTTATGCTTTCCGGGGCTATTTCAGAAAAATAACTATTTAAAAATAGACTGGGTCAGGGACTTCGGGGTCATAACTACTGCCGTTAAGCAATTATTATTTCTATCAATTTTAAAATTCATCAGAATCACTGGTGAAAAAAATACCCACGAATGTAGGACATCGGCCATCAAAATTACCAACTCGTGTTATGGGACATATGAGGGAAATAGAATCGTATGTAATGGTAGAATAACCCATGCATTAATTGTACCTAGCCGTGATGAAGTCAAAGGGAAGAGATAGAGTTTAGAGAACAGACCTTATGGTCTGATTTTAGAAACTTCACAAGGTGCCTAGAACTTTTTAAATAAATTGATTTACTAAAAATTACTTGCGATAATTTTTTTCTTTTTAAATTTCATCTTATTACTTAAAGGGGAAGGCACTGTTTAACCGCTTGGTTGTCTCCGAAGGGTACTTGAGGCTAAATCCCCAAAACCAATAAACTTAAAAACTTCATAAAAGTTTAAGCTCCCCCGGCCATCTTCCAAGATGTTCCTTATTAAATTGTAAACTTGAGACGGTGGGGGGAGGGAGGGGTAGGCGCCCCGAGGCAGTGTAGGTAGCTTGGAATGTCCGGGATTTTATTTTAATCATTCTGCAATAAAGAACTTTCCCTGCTTAAGTAGTCTTCTTTTCAGTTTTTTTTTTCTTTCTTCTTTTCTCCTTTTTTTTTTTTTTATATATTTATTTTCACAAAGTCTTTAGATAGAAATTAAAGCTGCCTCTGCTTCGTCCTGTAGTTATTTGTCTGAAACAAACTAAAGATAAAAATAAAAAATGAATAGAGACAATATTTCTTTATTTCGCGATTTCCTCGTCGACTTTATTATTGTTTGAGTTCATTCAAAATTCATTGGTATTTTATATTTTAAAAATTCTCTCGCCCACGAATAATTGCTATGCTATATTAAATACTTTTTGACTTTTTCTTTGAAATTCTTGAGCACTTTATGTAAGTTCAAGAAAGGTTGTAAATATTCACATTTTATCACGCTGATATTAAGTTTAATAGTAAAATTAGTTTGTCTTATAACATGAAATAAAAACAAAAAAATTAAAATTAAAATACATATAAGTATTTACATAGAAAATAAAGTATAATAGTGATGAATAAATATAGAGTAGGAATGGGATTATTAATTTTGATATGGTAGTTTTAAAAATGAAATTTTTTTTATCTTAATTTAACTTGAATAACAACTGATGGATTGTAATTAATATATACTAAAATTGAGATTATAATTATTTTGAATAACGACATATTAAAATTAATATAAGATTGAAATGTTATAAAATAATAATGATAAATGAATATAGAACTCTGAATGATACAGGGATATGATTACAATCTACTAACCTGCTAAATTGTATTTATTACTTTTTAGTTTTTATATATGTAATTGTAAAATAATTTTACTTGTCATATTGCAACACATACGGGGGTTAAACAATTTTTATTCAAATAAAATAACAACTTTCAATGCTAAAAAAATTATAAAAAACACAAATATTTAAACAGGTTACAAAAATTACCTTTTTGTAAAAATAACCATATGACTTGAGCTTCAGAACGAGACTAACTCTCCAGTCCATCGCTCCTTATATTTACTAGTAAAAAGACCAGCCTCGAACCTTCTAGGCCAGCGTAGATGGTACTCTAACTTCGTAGTCACTAACATGTACTATGACAGTTTGTTCCAAATCTTAGTTCGTCCCAACAACAAGTCTACAACTATTCTAAAACATTAGTTTTTTGTTTTTATTTAACATTACAATATTAACATGAAAATTCTTAACACAATTTTTTATAGGAAGAGAAAATATTGGCCTTTGTGGGGGTATTAACCCGGCTTTCCTTATCACTAGTAAGGTGCTCTTGCTATTTGAGCCACCAGGCACTTATCCCTGTCAAGTCTCTTCACTGATATCTTTCCCGCCGATCTCGCAACTTTTGCGAATTATACGGGCGAGTGGACAAATCTGACCATTATGTGAGGTCTCTTGGCCATTGTCAATTTTGTAAGAATTTAATTCAATAATTTTTCTCCTATGTTTCGTCAAAACCTTCACACTCCTTTTCTTTTCGCCAATGACGCATTTTGAATTTAACTATGACATTAAACTTTTGTATATTTTGATTTAGCTTCTCTATATTACTAAACATTTTAAATGATAAAGTTTACCTACATTTCATATTTTTTTCTGTTAATGTATTGTTTTTCACAATGATTTATTCTCAATTTAAGTTGCTAATAATTAATTATGTATAATCTGCAGTAACCTACAGTCTTTCATTCATATTGTAATTTAAAAAAATCCCTAAATATCTTTAAAATTAAATTCAAAATAAACTATCTCATTACTAATTTGTATTCATTTATCATTACGACTTACACTATATTTCTATTTTATAAATATTTTTTCGATTAGTTATTTAACTATTTTTCTGCTCAACTTATAAATGCTTTCTGGTTTTATGTGCTCCTTATGAATACAGAAAACTATGTTTAGAAGTATTATATAGTATAGTATCACACACTATTATACACATACTGCATATTCTTTCTGATTGCACCCTCAAATATTTCCATTACATTACTTCTAACAGTCAACTAATCAGACTTATACAATTTTTTTATTCAAATCCAATAGTCTATGGGTCATTCTCCCATTTCATTGTTCTAATTTTTAATGCGACAAAATTACATTTTCCTTAGATTTTTTTCTACGAATTGTTAAAAGATAGTCTGCTAATGGGGTTTACAAAAAATGCCTTTATAGATACATATATATATTATTTCTCAAGGCCTTTTTTTTTTGTCGGTACGCCATAACTTCCTTAATAACTTATCAAATTTCATGAATAAGGCATTTTCACAAATTACTCATTTCGCCTTCGATTGCTAGTTATAAGCGCCAAACCGCGGGTCTAGCGAGAAAAATAGTCGTAGAGGTTTCTAAATGGTGTCAATCTTTCCATGTTTTCAAGGAAAACATTTTCGGTCCTATAATATTTTCGATTAATCCCTTCGTTTGCCAGTTGTAAGCGAAAAGCGCCCCTCGGATAGGACGTACAATGGAGGACCCGAGCCTGTGCGATGTCAAGAACTCGTTAAAGATCCATATCCTAATTATACGTGGATATGTAAAATTTAGGCCTCCGATTGTAGAATCGTCCAGTTAGCCTTACCTTAGTTGCATAAAGGGACGCTAAACAAAAATTCCAATATGTGTAAACTAATTATATCTAAATATTATTTAAATTTGCTCAAAACAAACCCTGAAAATCAATTTCGCAAATCATTTTTATTTTTTATTTATTTATTTTTTTTTTTCGTAACCAAGGAAAAATCCTATTTCGCCAAACATCACCTTGTTCCTATTTTCCTCACTCAAATTTTATCTCCCTCATTCCACACGAGTGAGGGAGATAGGTTTTTGAGGTTTAATTAAAGTAGACCATTCCATGTCAGTCTCTTATCAACAAAATTTATGGGTTATTGAAATCCTTTGTAATCCTACAAATTAACAAATACAAAGTAACAAATACGTAATAACAATTAACAAATTTGTAGGATTCGATCGAAAAAAAATCGAGGGAGGTTGCATCAGATTATGGATCATAACTTTTTTTTTTTTAATTCGAAAATAGCAATATATCCTAAATCCAAATAATTAAGACCTTCTACCAAGTATGGAAAAAAAAATTAGGTTATAAATAAAAGAATACATATCTTTTTTCCGCCATCAAAGTCACCAACTTGAGCTGTGGGACAGGTGAGGGAGATAGATATTGACATTTTAAGTTTAAATTTAGGCCTATAAACAAATGGTTACTGAGATAAAAATCTTTGAACAACAAGCTGTGGTTTTCTATTAACCACTGGATGCGATTGACTTATTAGCAATTTCACACAAATCATTGGGACATAAATTTGTATGTATTGGGAGAATGACCCATATATGAAAAAAGTAAAATACCTTTTTGAACGGACACAGAGAACAAAAAAACATATAGAAATTGAATTACTCGTTAAGAGATACACAGTTTTGAATATCGGGCTAACCTTCTAAAAACCAAGCCTTATACAAATAATGCTTTTGCAATACCCTTGTAATATTCTTACGTTATTCCTTTAATAAAACATTATTCTATTCTATACATATTTTTGAACATGGATCCGCTTTTCTTTTAGAAATCCTTTTTTTTTTTTTTTTTTCACGATTCGAGACTATTTATCTACCAAATGATTTTAGCGAAAATAGTTAATTTTTTTTTTTATTGCCACATCGAAGTTGAAAGTGTCGACCAACTCATAGTATGGTAATAGTCGACAAAAATAATAAATTAAAAAAACATTTAATTAATTTAAAAAAAAATAAATTAATACCAAGTATAAATGAGGTGATAAAGGACAAAAATAATAATTGATGTAAATATGTAGTGAATACGCTTTTTAATATTTTAATATAGCAGGATCGAGTAAGATTGGATTTTTACAAAAATTGTTTCCTCGCTAGCCATAGTTTAAATTGAAATACAAGAAATAAAAGTTGGCAACAATTTTTTGAAATTTTTGAAAATTGTCTATCAAAGATAAAATACTGGTTCAGATCCACCCAACAGGGTTTTTTTAAATAAATAAAATGTTGATTACACATCTTCTATTTTATGAAAAAAAAAAAAAGGGTTTTTCACTGAGTTTAAATATTTTGTAACCAGAAATGAACTTCTAATACCTAACTGAACCCTTTTTCGAGAATCTTTGCCCTGACTGCTTAGTATAGTCTTCTTCCGTGTGATATACCTTTTTGGGTTGATTGATAAACTTCTTCCAAGAACGATGTACTGCTCGACGCATACAGGGGTATTTGGCCTTAAAAGTTGGCCAAAACCCATTTTTTGAAATTTGAAATTTTTGGTAAATAGTTCTCAAGTTGAGGACCTGTTGGATCATGCAAGATGATTTTTATCTCTTCCAGGCACTTAATCCGGCGGCTATTCTAATTCAAATCTGACCTTATCCTTTAACTCGTCTGTGCTCATAAGTATTGGTCTACAAAATATATTAATTTTCTTTGTTCTTACTGAAGTATCGGCATTATCATATGATAGATAGTTCGATGCCAGGTTTGTACTTGTTATCCAGATAGTTATAATTTTTTTGTATTCAATACTAGTATCAATATATTTTTGTTTTTTTGTAGGTATATTTTAGAGCTAAAAATTAAATTAAATTAAATTTGAAGATTAGAAAGTTATATTTCTGGGCTAAGAAATATTTTTTATGATAATGTATAATTACCTTAGATTATGTTTCTTGAAAAAAATTCTGCGAATAGCTGCGGTTGGGAGACTTTTTTCAACAATTTTTTATTACTAAAATGTCAATTTCATTAAATAATAAAAAAATTCAATTTTGTTATATTTTCATTTATTTGTATTTCAGGTTCTTCTGCAAGAATAACTGTAACCTGAATGGAATTATTTGACATATTTTTAAAGTCAAAACATTAGCTTTTACAAAAAAGAAGGAATGTTTGGTGTCTTTTCTCATTGGGAAATATTGTAATTACCTAGAGCATGTGAAAGAGCTAAAACAAAATTATCCATTTTGAGGCATGATTTCCAAGAAATAGGAAAACACATTTTTACTTTCACTAACCTGTATATGAAATATATAGTAAGGAAAGTATTGCGATCGTGAAAAATTTTGACTTCCGGTTTTCAACGGAAATACACATGGGAAATTCAATGGGGTCCCCTGAGTCCAAATAACCAAGTCCCGCGAAATGGTCTGTGTGTGTGTGTGTGTGTGTGTGGTGTGTGTGTTTGTGCGCGTGTGTGTGTGCGTGTGAACAGACTAGCTCAAAAACTATAGGCCGTACAAAACTGAAATTAGGTATTTAGTGTATGTATATGCCCGCGATGTGACAGTCTGAATTTCATCAAAATTGTTCAATTGGAGGGGGCACTTTATTTAAAAATGTTGTCTCATTGTTTTGTTTTGTTTTTACTCAAAAATGGCTTTAACGATTTTGATCAAAGTTGGTATTTGATGTATTTATATATGTGACAGCCAAAATTTTATTAACCGTATTATGAAAATAAAAGCTTTTATTTATTAATAAAAAGATTAATTTTACTTAAGAGAGTAAATACGTGATGCTCGAATTTTTGAAGAAAGCATCGCAGGTGTGTAAAAATATGGCATAAGATAATAGTCTATAATTAATATAGGTAGGGGAGGCCCAGGCAAAGTGAATAGGTCGGGCAAAGCGAATAAGCACTTTCATAGACACGGTAACAACGCTATCGCTTTGGGTGGCTAATGCGAGAACTAGGGGTGGAAGCCGCTTCACAGGACGATATTGGTTGGTTTCATTTTAGTTGTGACATAATTTGTTTAAAACGAAAAGTGGAACGGTTCTTAAAATTTCTATGTTAAGTTTCTATATCATTATTGTATAACCAATACAAGTGTAACATCTATTGCTTGATTTAGTTTAAGTTTTGGCGGGAACTGCCGATTTTTAGATTATATGGTCGTAGTCTAATTTAGTGTTTAGTTAAAATGGCGTGCGCCGGGCAAAGTAAATAAGGGCAAAGTGGATAGCAGCTATTGCCCCGGTACATGCATTTGTTTTATCTGTCTAAGGTCCTACGGGGAGCCTCCATTTGACGATTGGATACAGTGTGGACAGTGCAAGGATTGGGTGCATGAAGGATGTTCATCGTACTCTGGTGTCGGATCCTTTTTCTGTGACATTTGCCATGTATTATAATCATGAAAACGACACATGTATAGCATAGAAAGGTGTATCTGTAATTAAAAAATGTCTTCTTAGAATTTGTTTTCATTTTCCAGGTTTTATTCCTAAGCTGGAGTACTATATTCACTTTGCCCGGTTAGTCCGGGCAAAGTGGATAATTGACAAAAAATAAAATTTTTAATATGTAGGATTAGCTTAACATAACTGATATTTTTACAATAAGTTGATAATATGTCTCTTACTCTAATTTATATATTAAGTTGTATTCATATGGTTCCAAGTGTTTTTAAGAAATATTTCTCTCTTAACATATTCACTTTGCCCGGTTCTCCCCTATATATTAGTTTGCTGCCCTATATAAAGTGCTGAGAATTACCAAATTTTGCTATACAGATACTCTATAACTTATGGTGATATTCAAATATAAGTATATACTTAAATGTGGAAAAATATGTGAAGTTGAGGAATAGCGTTTACATATTACTGAAAAATGTCGATTTCTAATCTAAGTAAGTTCGTAAGTGAAAGTTGTGTGTTGGTCGCATCGCACCAGATTTTTTTTCTTTATCACCATGAATTTTTATATTCACCTATTTTACACTATTTCCATTTTTTTTTAAATAATAGTAATAGATAAATGATAATAAATCTTTAATTAGTTTCAAGCATATTTCATAGGTGCAATGCATAAAGAGAAAATAATATGAACATAAATTGTAAACCCATGGCCTATTTCACAGTCGGTGGAGTTATGTAAACATTTATTTTATGAAAATTTTCTCCTTAGAGTATTTTTTAACTGTTAAAAAAACATTTTTAATGTCTATTACAAATATAGAAGCCATTTTGATGACTTTTGAATTAATAAAATGTAGGGAAATAGTTTTGGCCAGATTTTCGGGTCAAATACCCCTGTGTGCGACGCCCCAAATATAATTGATGTAGAACATTATGAATATGAAAAAAATATATGTTAGTCCCCACTGCCAGTAAAATCTCAAGATACACCCAGTTTTAATCAAAGATACTGCCCATTTAAATATTCAGGCTGAGCGGTGGTTGCTGTAAATCACGCCTTACCTGGGTTATGTTTTAGTTATAACTTCCAGGTGTTGTTTATATATCGCGTAGCACTCACCACCCCCCCCCCCCCCCGCCGCCGATTAATCGCCGGATCTTATGCCTGCTTTCTGTTAATTATATACAGAGTACTTCACAGAGCACAACATTTTCATTCCCTCACAGAAAATTCTTACATTGTTCTGTATTATCGCTCCTAATTAACAATATTAATCTATGCACTGTGGATGCTTATTATGAATTATTCTCCTGCCATGGCGGAAGAATAAATCATAGTTTTAATATATATATATGCTAATATTAAATAAAGTAGGTACTGGATGTGGCTCATGCATGGTCAGTGTTAGAAGGTTTCCTGTCGCTACCTATAGTCCAATAATGTAAGATCTAATAAGCATCGCCTTAGATGTAAGGGCGGTCATAAACTTGGGTCAAGGTGCCGGTAGGATCGGAGATCAAAGGAATGCTAAATACTAATTGCAAATAAATGTGCAGTAGACTCCCTACCAGGTCAGTCTTGGGGACTAGTCTTTAGGATAATTAAATACCATCAGTTTTATCATTTAGTTATTTTAATAATTATAGTTTTATTAATTGGGTTCCTTTCCGGAACCGATATGAATAAAAAACACGGTATATATTTCATACATTAAATTCAAATATGCAGTATCTGTAACCCCCCACCCTCCCCTTAAAAAAGGAAGAAGCCTTAAACGTAGCATTTAATATTTTTAATTTGTTATAAATGAAAGGGTCTGTCGCAGAATGTGCTGACCAACAGAATAAAAATGTTTAAAAAATTGAAAAGGATCTTATGGATTATAAACGACGCGTACGAAGTGTACACATCTGACCAAAGGAAAAAATAATTTATCAAAATATGTTTAAAAAAAAAGTATTATGGTGGCCATTTTTGTTTTTTTGCTTTTTTCTGAGCTGAAATCCAATTTTACCTAATTAACGAACAAACTAACTTAATGTTGATTACCGGGATAACTTAATTTTTAATTGCTTTCGAGTAACATAAAGTTTCCTCGAAAATTGGCGCTAAAGCATAACGCTAATACTCCTTTTTAGATCCTTTCAAGCAATGTGAAAAGAACTTAAAATATATTCAAAACTTATTTCATCCAAATCTTTCAATAATTCTATCAATAAAGTGCTAACCCACAAATATGAAACAATGAAGTCAGCACGATAAAATGTTTTCTTTTTATCTGTCTTTATAGATACAATATACCTAAATAATTTTTCCGTGCTATGAGATGTTTAATGTTAACAAAGAAAATATTATAGTTGAGGATTGAATTATCTCACATCTATATTTTTCCGGTTTGAAATATCTGAGCTCTAAATCTTTAATTTATAATTAAGGAGCAGTTCGCACAAATTATTTTAGAGGAAAGCGGATGAACAATGATTACTGGATAATCACAGAATATTGTAACATGAAAAAAAAACACAAGACGTATGATTTAAAATAGTTCTAGACTTTTTGGAACAAACTGTTCTAGTACACGTTTGTGATTGTTCGGGTACCTTCTGCGTTGTCGAAAACATTCCAGACAGTTCTATTTCAGACTAAATATAAGGGCGGTGGACTAGAGAGTTAGTCTTGCTCTGTAGATCGATTATATATATGGTTTTTTTTTGTTCGGTACCCCTACCTGGCTATGTGTGGCATACTGGGGGTTACTCGAGAGGTGTAACCAACCTATTCTAACCATGGTGGGTAGGTCGAGATTTATTCCGTAGGGCCTCCACGAAATGAAAGTCAACCATCCCAGGAACCGCCGCCGCACAGTGGTGCATAAGGGGAAAAAACCCTAAAAATGAACATATTTCTGGAGTAATACTTTAATAATTTTTCAACACCTAACTACCTGTAATACAGTTTTGTGGAACGATTTTTCCAAATATCTCAAAGCCCAGACATATATACGTGATTGAAGTAGTACTTTTCTTATATGTTGTGAAAATCACAGTTTCATTATTCTGTAGAGATGATTTTTTTTTAAACTAACTTTTTATCCGATTACTCGCAAAGCCTTTCGAACATCATTTTATATACATACTGGTTCCATTAGGGGTTTTATTTTGATAAATTTAGCATAACAGTGACAGCGAAGGATTTTTACATTTGCTGCCTGAAAGATCTAACTTATCGTGTTTTCATTTGAACTTTTAAAAAAAGCTCCGTCGAACTAGGTTGTGTGACATATTTTAAATAAAAGTACTACTATTGGAGAAAAATTGGTATTAGTTTCAATCCCGTACTCGGCCGTATGTGTTCACAGGTAAATATTATGCTCTTCAAGTAATAAAGTTTTTTTCAAAGGATTATTTTTATCTCTTGGAATTATTCGGATCACTCATTAAATTAGTTCTCTATCAAATTTCGTCGTGTTAACAATAAATCGATCTAATTAGTAATCAACTGTAATGATTTATTAGCCCTCTTTATAATGAGTTTATAAAATAATTTAAAAAAAATGTTGATATTTGTTAACTCAATATCTGTTGTGAGGGAGTATCTATACCTTTGTTGTTGTTATTTATAATTGTTATTAATTGTTAGTTAATTTTAGATGCAAATCACAACTTTATTCCTCCGACGTTTCAATTCATTTTGATTGAAGAAACGGAATCATTAATTTATAAATTTCTATTAATATTTTATTTCCTAAAATAAATGTCAACTGATTTTGAATTTTGACCTCAAATTTTGACCCTTTATAATAATTGGATTACGTTGCCTAACGCTTCATTCGATTTAGCCCTTAAAAAACATAAACATATATCGATAACAAAATTGATTTTTTTATTTTAAATTTTGCCTTTTTGACCCCACATGTTGACTTTTCTAATAATTTGATTAAGTTGGCTATCATTTCATTCGATTTAGCACCTTAAAAACATGTATATAGCAACCAAACTAGATTTATTTTTTATTTTTGACCTTAAATTTCTACCCTTTCCAATAATGCGATTGAGTTGGCTATGGCTTCATTCGATTCAGCAGGTAATAAAACATAAAAATTGTAAATTTGATGCCTGTAACCCAAATGGCTCGTTTGAGATGAGGTTTTTTTCCCACTTTTCGCTGTTTTGCACCACTGTGCGCCGTTCGGCTCGAGCATGTAAATGGTTAAAAGTGTCGTTACAAGTTGATACTTTTTTTAAGCTTCTAGATTATTCGAGTTTATATTGTTTATGTGGCATTGTAAATTATTATTTTCTCTAATTGAAATAATTTAAAACCCACTTAAATGTTAAATAGTTTTTTTCAATTTTAATGACGTGTAATTTTACAATTTGTAGAAAGAAAAGTTTCGTTTTTCGTCTAAAACTTGTTGACGATGATTGAGCCGGGAATTAAAATCACTATATTATCAATAAATATAATTAAATGCTGTTTTTATTTATTTTTATTTATTGATAATCGCGAAATATGATTGAAAGACAGCTATTGAAAATGTATAAGAGATCCATTGAAATGTGAATGTGAATTTATTTTGCTTTAGGATTTTTCCTAAATTACATTGCTAATTTGTACACTTTTTTAAAACGTTTGCCTAGTTCTTATTATTTTAAATAACTCATGATTATTGTTATATTATTAAATTGATCTGTTATATCAAAACAAATTGAAGAATTTTATTATGGAAGCTAACTATATTTGGCAGCTAATATCAATCTTTATGCCAATAAAAAGAGAGGAAAATAAATTTCACCTACTAAGAACTGCTGTCTAATTAGCTAATATTCGAAGAATATAGGAGTTGAATATTTTTTTGAAAAGTGGCAAGCCAGTATTTAGTCATTATTTGAAACAATTAATAGGCGAAAATCTATCTAAGCGAAATATTTTTGTTTTTAACAAGGTAAGATTGATTGAAAGGCATAACTCCTGTACACAACCGTTTTCTGCTAGAATTTTCAAAAAAGGTTTTTTTGTTTCAATATATAAGTTGTTTTGTTTCAAAAAGATTCTCAGTTTATTATGGATAATTGAAATCATTCATAAGAATCTCTTTAATCAAAGTGAATGGATGAATTTTCCAAAGAAACATGACGAATTAGAAATTCCTTGATTATTTATTTCTCGAAAATTAATGCTTTTGACTAAATTTTCAGTAAAGAGTCATAAAAGCAAGGGCGATCGGAAAATGAGTTTTTCTTAGGAGACGAATCGCACTTAACAGGCGTAATTTAGAAAATTCCTTCTGCCTACACTCCGTTAGCTAGTAATCGATATTTAATCATTAGAAGAGGATTAGACCCAGCCAGACTTAGGGGCTTTATTGCTTAAATAATGAATCGCGCATTAAAAAAAAAACCTCATTAAGAGCGGAGATTGGAAGGACCTCTTTGGTGAGTCTTTCTTCGGGGACCACTCCAAGGTTCCAGTTATTATGTAAAAGATGGAAGGGTTCCCGATGGCGAAAATTGATTTCTTAAAATCATTATAAAGGAGGCTGCTCTTTCTTGAAACCGGAAAGAGGAAAAATAATTCGAGCCTTTAAATATTCATGACGAAAATATTAAGTTAATTTTATCCTTCAATAGATATTCACATAGTAAGACCTTCAAATTTTCTAGTTATTAATATGAAAATAGATTTATTATGATTGGTGAGCTTCATGGCAACAATAATACAATAAATAATAAGAATTATAACTTTTAGTTTAGTATTTTATAGATCAAATCACCTGTCAATTTTCCAATCCACCTAAAACCACTGATCTACTACTCCATTAGTATTTTTTTTTTTTTTTTTTATCTTTTTCTATTTTTCTTTGCATTATATACACGTTCATACGTAATATGTAGGGGGAAAAGTGGGGAACAATGAGGCGTTTTTTTTTTTTAAATTGTCAAAAATAATAGAAAAACTATAGCTGGAGTTCTGAAATTTATATATTACATCTTACTACAATGGACCTTTGTTCAGTAGATGTGAAATCTGAAAACGTTACATACAAAAATATTTATTTTTATAAAAGCACAAGAAGGTTTTTGTCTCAATGTACCCTACTTCAGGGAACACTGAGATATTGCTCGGTGAACAGTGAGACAGCTTATTAAAAGTAGATATTTTAATAATAATAAAATATAATAACATTTTATTACAAAATATTATCATGATAATTAACATAAAAAATATATGACTTCTTTGAATTAGGTAGTCATTATGAAGAGTCGTTGACAAGATTAGTATCACTAGATATAATTCTTTTTTACTTTCACTTACCTATATATGAAATATATAGTAAGTGGAAGTATTGCGATCGTGAAAAATTTCGACTTCCAGTTTTCAACGGAAATACACGTTTTGGGGTCCCCTGAGTCCAATTAACCAAGTCCCGCTAAATGGTCTGTGTGTGTGTGTGTGTGTGTGTGTGTGTGTGTGTGTGTGTGTGTGTGTGTGTGTGTGTGTGTGTGTGTGTGTGAACAGACTAGCTCAAAAACTATAAACCGTGCGAACCTGAAATTAGGTATTTAGTGTATGTATATTCCGTCGATGTGACAGCAAAACTTTCATCAAAATTGCTCAAAGGGAGGGGGTACTTTATTTAATAACTTTTTAGGTTTTTTTCTATTTTCTCAAAAATGGCTCTAACGATTTTGATTAAACTGCGTATTTGATCTATTTATATGCCCGAGATATGACTGTAAAAATTTCATCAAAATTGATCAACCGGAGAGGGGACTTTACTTAATAAATTTTGTATCATTTTCTCGTGTTTTTTTTATTTACTCAAAAACGGTTTTAAAGATTTTGATCAAACTGGGTATTTGATGTATGTATATGCCAAAGTTGCGATAGCCAACATTACATTAAAATTTGTTTAACCAGACGGGGGACTTTACTTAATAAATTTTGTATCATTTTCACGTGTTTTTTTTATTTACTCAAAAAAGTCTTTAACGATTTTGATCAAACTGGGTATTTGATGTAAGTATATGCCAAGATGTGAAAGCCAACATTTCATCAAAATTGGTCAAACGGAGTGGGCACTTTATTTATTAATTTTTTTCCAATTTTTACCTTTTTTTTCGATTATCTCAAAAACGGCTTTAACGATTTTTATCAAATTCGGCATATTAAATGAAAATTAGGTGCTCTTTAATATCAGAAAAACTTTATCATTATTAAAATGTTCTGAGGGGGCTTTTTCGGGGGGGGGGGCTTTTTTGTTCGTTTGTTTCCTATAAAGTAACTTCGTTTTTGTTTATATGGAGAAATTAACTGTCTCTCGTTACGCCTAAAAATAAGAAATGGCTAAATATGAGATATGATAAAAATAAAGAAAACATTAAGAGGAGAAAAAAATAAAAATATTCAGTCAACTCATAAAACTCGTTGAGCCCAGGCACGCGGAGTACGCCTTTAATGACAGACCATTGTTCATGATTAAAGCCGTTCTGTTCATTTGAGAAGTGGCAATAAACAAAACGCATTAATTTCTAATCTAAGTAAGTTGGTAAGTGAAAGTTGTGTGTTGCGCGCACGCACCAGATTTTTGTTTTTACTTTCACTTACCTATATATGAAATATATAGTAAGTGGAAGTATTGCGATCGTGAAAAATGTTGACTTCCGGTTTTCAACGGAAATACACGTTTTGGGGTCCCCTGAGTCCAATTAACCAAGTCCCGCGAAATGGTCTGTCTGTGTGTGTGTGTGTGAACAGACTAGCTCAAAAACTATAAACCGTGCGAACCTGAATTTGGGTATTTAGTGTATGTATATGCCCGCGATGTGACAGCAAAAATTTCATCAAAATTGCTCAAAGGGAGGGGGTACTAAATTTAGTAACTTTTTAAGTATTTTTCGATTTTCTCGAAAACGGCTCTAACGATTTTGATTAAAATGAGTATTTGATCTATTTATATGCCCGAGATACGACTGTAAAAATTTAATCAAAATTGATCTATCGGAGGGGGTACTTTACTTAATAAATTGTGTCCCACTTTTATGTGTTTTTTTTTCATTTACCCAAAAACGGCTTTAATGATTTCGATCAAACTTGGTATTTAATATATGTATGTGCCCGCGATGTGACAGTAAAAATTTCGTCATAATTGATCAATTGGAGGGGGCACTTTACTGAATAAATGTTGTCTCATTTTCACGTGTTTTTTTTATTTACTCAAAAACGGTTTTCACGATTTTGATCAAACTGAGTATTTGATGTATTAATATGTCCGAGATATGACTGTAAAAATTTCATCAATATTGATCAAATGGAGGGGGTACTTTACTTAATAAATTTTGTATCATTTTCACGTGTGTTTTAAATTACTCATAAAAAGAAAAAATAAGAAATGAATTTGGAAAGATTTGTGACTTTGTGAAGTGGCAATTAACAAAGCACGTCAATTTCTAATCTAAATAAGTTGGTAAGTGAAAGTTGTGTGTTGCGCGCACGCACCAGATTTTTTAATTTAGGGACTACAACGAGAATTTGAGACTAACATTACCAAATCACGTATTGACAATAAATAAACTAGAATTTTGATAAAATTAGGTGATTTAATAAAAACATTATATGTTATATTTTACGAAATATAATATGACAATAACTACTGTTGATGGCCTGTCCCTTTAAAGGTATTCCTTCCTTCTTCGGATTAGGCAAAATAATTTTAATTTCCTATATTACGGTAAAAGTGTAAGTCTCTGTTCCCGTCTCACTCATCCCCACAGGGCCTTGCCGTCTTCCATCACGAATTTCTGTTTCCGAAGTTAACAATCATTGGTCCTTTAAAGGTTAATACAACGAGTTTTAATTGTGAATAAAAGGCATTAACAGAAATTCGGCAAAATGAACAATAGTACCCACCCTGTTAACGAGAAAGCAAGTCACAAAAAAATGTTTACTTGTCTCAAAAGCAAAATGTGACAAAAATACAAACGTGTGACGTTGGTTTCTTATTGGAAAAGCTTATTTGGCTAATATTCTACACTGCAACAAATCCTACACTAACTGGGTCCTTGCAATTGGCTTGTGAGGTAAC
The DNA here is from genome assembly GCA_911387785.2 of Aelia acuminata. NCBI lineage: Eukaryota > Metazoa > Arthropoda > Insecta > Hemiptera > Pentatomidae > Aelia > Aelia acuminata. The sequence continues at coordinate 149,851,260 of OU426979.1, read as the reverse complement.
TGCCTCACATTTAACTGCGTCTCACTGTTCTCCCCTATACATAATAAGATAAAGATATTCGTACCCTAATTCTCGTTTGAACAATATTTAATTGATGTGAATTACAAAATTGGCGAGCAAACAATGAGGAGACTTAACAAAATGAATGACTGGAAAGCAACTGCATACCTCGCTCCTTGAGGTTAGTCAGAATCGCTATTCGGTAGCGACCTTTTATTTGTTTTGCTGTCAAATATTCTAGAATTCTATATTTGAGATCATTTTAAAATATATGAAGAATAGGTGATAATTCCAACCATTTCAGACGATTCTCAATCTTTTTATAAAGTAAAAGAAATAAAAGTCTGTTTTGATTTCTTCCGTTATAAATATAACTGGGCCATTCCACGTCAAATCATCCAGCCAAAGTTCAAAATTTTACCTTCCCCCCTCAGTTGTTGATAAAAATTTATAGGTATTAAGTACATACAGAAATAAGAGAAAATGCCAAATTTTACCCAATTCCAACAAGTAGTTTCAGAATTATGGTCATTTGAACTTTTGAGATATTTGAAGTTCCGATGACGACTTGAGCTCAAAACCAACTTGTAGGTGTTAATACTTTCCTCTGTAGAATGGGCATTAATTGAACTGAAGCTTTCAAAATTTATTCATTAATTCTGCATTTTGTACAGAATCGGGTGATACCATAAATATTAGAGAGATCATTTTCCATCATGGAAAAAAAAATTCTTAAACATAAAAATTTAGATTTTTCCCAAGTTGTAAAACAGTCATCAAAAAATGCCATGGGCAAAAATCTCTCTCCAACCAGCCTAACAAACTATATATCATTAGAAAGAGGATAAAATTCTCTATCTAATGATGAAATAATATGAGTGGCTCTTTGACTTATAAGGATTTTATGTCGATTTGAATCAAATATAGTAAAATTTAATTTAAACGTGGCGCATACAAATTAATACAGTTGAAATATCTCTAAAATATCCTCATACAAAGATATATTATTGAAAAGGGCATCTAATTTCCTTTTAAATGATATAATGATATAGGTGGGCTTTTGAGTTGGAAGTGTTTTATGACCATTTAAATCTAATAAAATTAATTCAACTCAGTGTGATGTACATTTCTGTATGGCTAAAATCTCTCTCCAACCAGCCTAACAAACTATATATCAATAGAAAGAGGGTAAAATTCTCTATCTAATGATGAAATAATATGAGTGGCTCTTTGACTTATAAGGATTTTATGTCGATTTGAATCAAGTATAATAAAATTTAATTTAAAAGTGGCGTATACAAATTAATACAGTTGAAATATCTCTAAAATATCCTCATACAAAGATATATTATTGAAAAGGGCGTCTAATTTCCTTTTAAATGATATAATGATATTGGTGGGCTTTTGAGTTGGAAGTGTTTTATGACAATTTAAATCTAATAAAATTAATTCAACTCAGTGTGATGTACATTTCTGTACGGCTAAAATCTCTCTCCAAACTAATAAACTATTACATATCGCTGAAATTGGATGAAATTTTCTATCAAATGATGAAATAATATTGGTGGGTTATTGAGTCATAAGAGTTACATTTCGATTTGAATGTAATATGGTGAAATTAACTTTAAAAGTGGCGCATACAAATTTAAGAATTTTTGCAGGCTTTTGAGTTTAAAGAGTTGTTTTATAAGTAAAATTTAATAATATGAAATCAACTCACAACAATGATAGGAACAAACAGATTGACTTCGTCGCACCAACTATTGTTTCTACGCAAACTCAAATGTTTTACTTTTTCATGAGATAATTAAATAAAAATTGTATAAATTATAACTTTTCTTTGTAAATATTGAATTTTCACTAGAAGAGTTAAAATATTTGCCTACTCTACAAATAAATTTAATTCTATGCTCACCGCTACACGCCATAATTTCAATGGTTATAAGACTAAACGGTTTAAGCTATCTAACACGTCCATAACATTACACAATATTAACGAATATAACTAAATTAAACGCAGTAAAAAATTTAGCACTTAACAAAAATCTTATTCTTGGATAAGATAAAAAGATGTTTGGAAATACTCTTCTTGTGAAAATTCAATATTTACAAAGAAAAGTTATAATTTTAAAATTCTTAGTGAATTATCTCAAGAAAACGTTGAACATTTGAGTTTGCATAGAAACAATAGTTGGTGCAACGAAGAAAATGTTCCTATCATTGTTGTGAGTTGATTTCATATTATTAAATTTTACTTATAAAAAAAACTCTTTAAAATTCTTAAATTATATAAAAAGTGAGTACTCATTCTTTTCAGCAAAATATGGTTCTACGAGGATGTTAGGAAATAGATTTTAGCTGTATTAATTTGTATGCGCCACTTTTAAATTAAATTTTACTATATTTGATTCAAATCGACATAAAATCCTTATAAGTCAAAGAGCCACTCATATTATTTCATCATTAGATAGAGAATTTTACCCTCTTTCTATTGATATATAGTTTGTTAGGCTGGTTGGAGAGAGATTTTAGCCATACAGAAATGTACATCACACTGAGTTGAATTAATTTTATTAGATTTAAATGGTCATAAAACTCTTCCAACTCAAAAGCCCACCGATATCATTATATCATTTAAAAGGAAATTAGATGCCCTTTTCAATAATATATCTTTGTATGAGGATATTTTAGAGATATTTCAACTGTATTAATTTGTATGCGCCATGTTTAAATTAAATTTTACTATATTTGATTCAAATCGACATAAAATCCTCATAAGTCAAAGAGCCACTCATATTATTTCATCATTAGATAGAGAATTTTATCCTCTTTCTATTGATATATAGTTTGTTAGGCTGGTTGGAGAGAGATTTTTGCCCATGGCATTTTTTGATGACTGTTTTACAACTTGGGAAAAATCTAAATTTTTATGTTTAAGAATTTTTTTTTCCATGATGGAAAATGATCTCTCTAATATTTATGGTATCACCCGATTCTGTACAAAATGCAGAATTAATGAATAAATTTTGAAAGCTTCAGTTCAATTAATGCCCATTCTACAGAGGAAAGTATTAACACCTACAAGTTGGTTTTGAGCTCAAGTAGTCATCGGAACTTCAAATATCTCAAAAGTTCAAATGACCATAATTCTGAAACTACTTGTTGGAATTGGGTAAAATTTGGCATTTTCTCTTATTTCTGTATGTACTTAATACCTATAAATTTTTATCAAAATCTGAGGGGGGGAGGTAAAATTTTGAACTTTGGCTGGATGATTTGACGTGGAATGGCCCAACTCTATTTTATTATAAATGACTTTAAGTTAATTCTAATATGGCTCAATTATTAATAATATCTAACGGAAAATAATATTCAAATTGTACTTAAGTTATTCAATTGCATAGGAAACCGTGAATCACAAGGATGCTTAATTTTTTATGATCTTTATTTAAGAATTTTCACAGGAATAGAAAAATACAAATTTTTAGATCTGATTAGTCTACAGGATTCCCCTTTCGATCAATAATGAAAACATTTATAAATCCTCAAGAAATTTCTCCCGCATCTTAAAGTTGAAGTAAGTATTTAAATAATAATAAGTCCTTTCAATTAATTAGTTTTAAAAAATAGTACATTTGGCTTTATTTTCGATTAAAAAAATATATATTTTTTCTATTTAGCTTAAATGTCTTCGTTCATCGGAACCAACTGCTGTTTTTATTTTTTCTTCAGCATCGGTTGGCAATACTAAAACAATAAAACGATAATCATTTAAGGTAAATGTAAGTAATATAAATTACCTTATACTACCAAAGTGTAACAATACACTGACATAGGCAGCTTAAATGTTTTAGTCAATATCAATTAATAAGGGCTGAATAAAACTAATGTCTGCAATAATCGAGCACTAATATTACTAATCATAAAAAATCATATGTGAGCAAAAATCATTTTTTGCTCTTATCTTAAGCTCCTCTAAATTGCAGAGATTGCTTATCAAGAAGTTTAGAGAAGCAGAGAGAGAGAATTATAAAGGTGTTTGCATTGCTAATTTGATCTGTTGTGATAAGGAACGGAAATATAGCGCGGGGTTGTTTCATCAAGCTGGCTGCGGCGGAAACGAGCAGCTTTCTAATAAAGCTCTGCAAACAGGAAGCAACCACTTCCTCCTTCGTCGGAATAAAAATCGTCTTCTTCAATCCTCTATGTCTGCTTCTGTCTCCCGGGTTTTTATAAAGATCGATTCAATGTTTCTCTCATACTTATATTTCTGTACTTACGTTAATTTACAAAGGTGTACTTTTTTTTTTTTACTGTGATTTCGTTAGTTGATAAAATGATTATTATTAAAAAAGCAATAAATCATCCCTGTTCAGTTAATCCATGTCAGAAGCGATTTTCTATATGACTGATTCTCACCAGTTTTAGTTATTTTGAATAAAATAAAATAAAAAAAATTAAAAAAAAAGTCTTGTATTATTCATTTCAGTTTAGCAGTTTGTTAAAGCATGTCTAAAAAATGTCGGAATGGTGTTCTCTCGCTCGTGCAAAGTATTAAATTTAATTGCATAAGTTAAGTGCTGTGTTGGTAATAATAAACTTTAACCCTTCAGCGTCTGAGCAGTGCGAGTGAATTGTGGGCCCTATGGCCTGAGACCTTAGACCGGCCAAACATTAATTTGGAAAAGAACACCATGGCAATTAGTTTGCAACCTCGGAAACTTTTTAGGAAACCATAAACCTAGTCACCGGGAAATACCGGACGGGTTGGGAACTGGGTTGGAGAAACGCGATTGCCAATAATTTTCATATGTCCTGCACTCATCCTAAATATGAATAAGAAATTGATGACAGTTTTTTCTGCTCGCTATGCTCCTGTAATATTCATGAATTAAATTGATAAAAATATAAATATAATTGAAAAAAATACGAGTAGGGACGTTCCTAAGTAGACATACTTACATATAATTTTTAGGACTGCGATATTAAATGTTTTTTATATCTGTTTATTTTATAAAATTTTTAGATTATATACTATATTTTTTTTACTAGTTGTTACCTACGATTTATGAATTTTGCATTCCTGAATAATGATACGATAAATCCGAAAGCGATGAGTGAAAATTCAATTTTTGTTTTAAAAGAAGCCACAAAAACATCTCTTAAGGTGCTGACTAGTGGTGGTTTTATCCTAGTGCAATAGTCAAATGGAAAGAGTTAAGAAATCAATTAAAATAAGCTTCGCAGTTTCAGCATTATAACGCTGAAGCGGGCGGAACTGATATATCAGTCTACAGGCCACAGGGACTGTAGCGCTCGAACTGATGTATCAGTCGACAGGCGTTAAAGGGTTAAAGACAATTGTATACTCATGTGAGTTTCCGAGTTGACAGAATGACTAACTCCAATTTCAACATTTTCCAGGAAAGCAGTTTAAATAATTTATAATATTTTTTTTATTTTTTTTTTTTATAGTATGACATAGGTTAAATTAATTATATTTAGATTCAATGAACATAGCATTAATAAATGTCACCCCCATGTAGGGAACATAATCACTCCCACATAGAAACAAAACAATTTCTCTATGACTTAGTCTAATAATATATATTATTTTAATAAACAGAAGTATTCCAGTATCTGTTTTATTTAAGTCTAGCGGACCGTCTCTAAATTAAGAAGTTATACGCAGTCAAAATTAACTAGTGATCTGCATCTGCGCTGAGGGGTGAAAGTCATTGTTTTGCTTTTGGATTAATTTACATTGGTTCATAAACTGTTGCAACTATGTTCAATAAGGGAAGGAGGGGTGCCTTTGAAGGTTTGAGGATGTTATTTTAGGTATAGAGACAGAAGATTGTGTGGTGGTATTGCACCATTAATTCTGCGAATATTGCATTGAGTGAGTCATGGAGAGGAGGAATATTGTGTTTGTTAAACTTAAACATTTAAATGATTAAAATATGCTTTTTGTGGCAGTAAAAGTAAATTAATTTACTTGTTAATAAACATAAATGCATTGAAAGTAAGATGTCAACTTTTAGGTTAATAGACTATAATTATAATAGAGCACAGATTTTCATGGCAACTAAAAAGCTAAATATGTAGAAATATAGTGTAACGAGAAAAAAAAATAATGGTTATTTCTGTTACATTTAAATGGGTTTTAGACTTTTTAGAAACCGTTGCATTCATGTTTTATTAAGTGATAACATTTTGGATAATCTATACCGTTCTGGATTGTTCCATTTTGGATTAAATATAATAAGCCATCGACTAGGGCTTGGTCCTCGAAGATCGAAGCATAAGGTAACTTGTGAGTCACATGTAGTTTTGTAACGTTGTTATTAATTTCGAGTTCTACTTATTTTGACATTTATTTATTTGAATTCAGGTTGGTGTTAAAATATATGCATTATTTGACATTTGTAGCAATTTTATGAAAACATGATAGACGCAGTCCTTCAAATTAGCTATATTGAAGACCAAAATGAACTAGATTATATGTAGTTCATTTTTAAGGCAAATGGGGAACTTCTGAACTTGAACTTTAAACCCGAGTAGAACCCAATAATGTAATTTATGTTCCTTAAATAAAAAAAAATAAAAACATGATTCACTTGATAAGAAAATGCCTTTTATTCAGTTCAGGAAGAAATGGTAAGGAAAATCGGCTATTGACGGAAGTTGGGTTATAGCTCATCTTATAATGGTGAAGACTTGGTTAGGCTGGATGGCTATATCAAAGAGGCTTTTGGCTACAGGAAATCTCTCTCATAATAGAATTAAATTATTGATTGGAAAAATATTGTGACGTGAAACAAGACAGATGTTCATTTTTGTTACTGAATTGAAAGAGTTCTAGAAATTTTCTGGAACCGTTACAGTCATCTAAAAGTACGGCATCACATGTTTTGGAATGGCTTAGGCTTTTCAGGTAAGGCGCACATTGAACTGTGCCACGCAGGCGACGCCGAGCTGAAAAGGGCAGATAGACACAGATCGGGGCAGGGCAGCCCGAAAAAAAATTGGACCGCGCGTTTCCTTTCTATTTCATGTTTCACAAAAACTGCTCTGCGTCGCGTGCGTCTCAATGTGCGCTCGGCCTCAGGGTTCGCCCATTTCGGAGAGAAATGCTTTCAATAACAATCAATGCTGCCCAAATACCTTGAGTTGCTACATAACACAGCGTACAAATCAATACTGAAATACATGCTTACCTACAACTGAAAAAATACTTGTTAATAATGATATTATAGTAATTTATTTTCCCCCTATATTTCTTACAATTATGTTTTTTCTTTGTTATTATTTTATTTTATTTTTCCTTCATTCCATTCCATTTTCCTATCTTTTTTCTTTCCTTCTTATTTCTCACAATCCAGGTCCTTTTCTCTTTCTTCCCTCTCTTAACGCTCACACTATAATAAATAGGCACACGTACAGAGTTTCTAGAGAAAAAAACCGACAAAAAAGAGATATAACTATAAAAAACTTATATCTAATAAATATTAAATAAAGAAATAAATAGATAAATAAATATATATATAAATAAATAAATACATATTAGGAACGATCGACTAGTGCTTAGTCTTGCCTTGAGCATCGAAGCATATTGTTACTTTTGAGTCACTGGTAGTTACTGTTTTGTAACGTCGTTACTCATTTGATTTCTTATTATTCGTTTGACATTTTTGTGTTATAATTAAAGGCCGGATTTCGTGCAGTAAAATTTTTAAAAACGTGCAATAAAAATAAGTCAAACGTGCAATAAAAATAAAAAACACTGACAAGCGTGCAATAAAAATAAAAAACACTGACAAACGTGCAATTCAACCTTCTGCTGTGTGAAGAGGCGGTGTATAATTAAAAAAATCAAATATTAATTTAACATATTTATATAATTATTGTTATATACATATGTGCTTACAAAACCAACAAAAAAAATGTTTGATAGGAATCATAATTAAACAAAACTAATAATATATATATATAGTAAAACATAAATTTTCGTAATTTTCTACTAACTATATTAATTTATCAAATAGAAATTTCTAAAATTTTATCGTATTAAATTTACAATAATGTACATTTCCATATTATGCTTCGTAAATTCATCTCAAACTTTCTTGATAGTATTAATCTGTGATCTCAACGTTAAGGTTTGCTCTTCAAGCTTTTTTATTTGCGAAGGTAGAACCGATAAATGGGATCTTATAAATGCTAGATCTGATGCAACAGATGTAAAATTTAAAAACATATTTTACTTTTTGCACAGATACTGCATCATCTTCAAGAGTAGAAACAAACTCTTTAAAATTATTAAAATGATCTGAATAAAATAGGGCTGTTTCGATCCATGTTCCCCATCTAGTTATCACAGATTCTGGGGGAAGGGAGCAGTCCATACTATTTCTATAAGCTGTAACGCGGTGAGGAGCTTTTAAATATATTTTTTCCCATTATTAACAAGTTTGTTCATATTTCGGCAGATTTCCCTCACTTTTTCAGCATCACGGATTAAATCATGCGCTACACAAGTTATATGTACCATATTTGAATAAAAAGCTTTTAATGCTTCTCCAGCTTTTACCATATACGGAGCGGCATCGCTAAAAAAAAAAAAAAGGATTTTATCTTGGTAGGATGTTTGACAGAAAAAATTTGCTAACCTGTCGTTTACAAATCGAGAGACAGTCTCGTAGTTCGTTTTTGGAAGCTGCTTACATGAAATGAAGTATGGTTTGGGTTCAATCTCCAGGTGTAGGATTCCAACAATTATACTGCAAATATTAAGTCTCCGTGGGTCTGTTGTTTCATCTACCACGATGTAAATATAATTATTTTCAACTATTTTTCGTATTTCTTCAACAGAATGTTTAAAACAGTTTTAGAGGTACGACGAGCAGCTTTGTTTGTTGTAATTGTTGAATTGGAGTCCGCTTGGATTTTTGTGCTGCAGTTAACTGCGTGTTTTCCCGTCTTCTTTCAATTCTGGGTATGGTTTTATCCATTTGATTTTGGAAGATTGGCAGGCTGTCACTTTAGGCCCTAGGTCAATAGTGAAAATTTTGTACTTGTTTACCGAACTAAACTCAACTTCAGAATGATATGGAAATAAAGGAGTAGGTGGGAAGGTTGAGTCAAATCCAGTTAGAACTTCTAAGAAAGTTAATACAAAGGAACGTTGTTCGACACAATACCATTTCCGTAACTAGTTCGAAGAAATATTTTGAAATCGTGAATAATTTTTTCTTTCTTAGAAAATTAGGTAGAAAAATAAATTATAAATACATACATATATCGGTATTATTTTGGGTGATTTTAAAATAAATCATAACTATTCTCTATAATAAAAAATAAAAAAAATAAAAAAATATTTTTAATGAAATATCAAAAAGTGCACTTTCGTGCACTGAAACCTAAAATGTCCAAATTTGTGCAGTAACCCTCAAAATGTGCAATTTCGTGCAAAATAAAACTTACATATGTTGATCAGGAAGCCTTAATTCGTGTAAATAACTTGTCCCCGATCGATTTCAAGCAACCGAAAAAAAAGTGCAATTGCAAGAGAATCCGGTCTCTAGTTATAATATTAGGTAAATAAGTTGAATAAGTTCTGATTTTATTTTAGCTAAATATTTAAGCTATTTCTGTTTTGTATTTTAAAAGTAATAATGAAATTATATGCCTACTGGACCTTAAAAGTAAAACTTCTGGAGGTTTAGATCGCAGGCCTTTCTGATGCATGGATAATAATCTCATAAATAAATTTGAAAAAACTGTGTTATGACACCCGAAGCCTTTGGTGCTAAATCCCGCTAAATAGTGGGTATATAGTAACCATATCAGAGTTGGGCATATTTAAATAAAAATGTAATCATGATTATGACTAATAATAAGAAATGTGAATAATGATTGTAATCATTATTCACAAATCATTCATTAGCGCGGAATCATTAATCATGAGTTGCATTAATCGCTGGTCGTGGAGTATTCATGAATATAATGTATTAAACAATCATGAATGACCATTATTCATTATTAAATGTTAGTCAGTAATCATGATTAAGAATAATTCATTATTCATGATTACTCATTACTCATTAATCATGAATAATGGGATTTCACTACTCATGATTACAGATGAATTTATATCATTCATTAACCATGAATTATATAAATTCATTAATCATGATTAGAAAAAATCAAAATTCTGAGTCTTACTAATCATGAATGATCATTGAAAATTTGTTTGCTCTTTCCATTCTTATCATTAGACCTTGAAGAGTAACCATTGGAATTAGGGTCTGAATCGTTACTTGTGACTTCAAATTCTGTTCAGTTGACTACACCCATTGCTTAGGACTTGTCCTTACTCATTTGTACAACTTTTAATTCAGAAATTCATCCTCGTCTTTTAAATTTAAATGAACAATGGTTATGATTATATCATATTCATGATTGATGATTGGTGAATATTTCTTATTCATGATTGATGAATATTATATTAATCCTAGCTCATGAATATATTTTATTCATGAATAATGACTAACTGAATTTATCAGTATTCGTTAATCATGAATAACTGAATACCAGTTATCCATTATTCATTTCACATGAATACCATAAACACTCAATAATCATTAAAAATACTCCGTACTGATTATGAATAATGGTTATTCATTATTTATTTGTTTTATGATTATCAATTATTCATATTCATTAATCATTATTCAGATTACAATTTGCCCAACTCTGAACCATAGACTATATAATATACCACTAAGTGGTACTATAGGTCCTTACTATAGGTTATATAGTATATAACCTGGATTATAAAATTAAAAATGTTGTTAATAAACAAATAGATTTATCTGGGAATTAGGATTCTTACAACTAACGCGAAGTTAAAACCGAAGTTCCGTAAAGGTAGAAAGTGGTTCTAATCATGGGTAATTTTCATCTATTTTTCTCTGTGCTATTATATTTTAAAGCTTATTCTTTTTATTTTATTCTAGTAAAGTTTATTCTAGTTATTTCAACTATCACACAGCAAGCCAACTAGAGTACCTGGGCTAGTTATGATTAAGGATCTATTACTATTTTAATACCTAAATTGAGCTATCTGCATGCCTGTTTTTATTTTATTTTTCTATTAATTTTACGGAAAGCATTTTTTATAGTGTTTCACTATCGATACATTAAACTGTATACTTACACAGTTATATTATACATATTAGCTATGTAAGGTTTGGAATCGATAGCAACATTTACTTTATTAAACTATCAAAAACATTTACTTATTTTCAAAGGATTGGAAACGTCTGTTCAACAATCTTTCCGTTGCTATATCCAGATCTGCTATTGACAGGCAATCCAACAGCTCACAAGATGAGTTATTACATCACTGTTCACTGGGATAAAATTTAGATTATAGCAATATTTTATATTTTAAATTAAAAAATAAACCAGTGATCACTGTTAAATACTTAATAATTTTAAGATAATAATGAAATTGTTATAGGGAAAACATTATATATATATATATATATATATATATATATATATATATATATATATATATATATATATATATATATATATATATATATAATCTGTACCTCAGTGGTGAAGTATGGTAAGTCACATTCTTGAAATTTGTTAGAAGTGTATGAGACATCTAGTGGGATAGTGATAATTGCACTCTCGCCCAGTGGCTAAAAATAAATAGGTTGAATTATTGAAATAATGAATTAAAAATCACCAGTTTTTTTTCTTCTTCTTTTTTTTCTCTCCATCTCCCATCTGCAATAAATCATCTTCATGGGTCCGCCATTGAATGGTGTGGCATTCAACATAACTCGCAGACAGTTGATAACCAGCTAGTTATCTAATGAACATGAATGGCTTTGGGCGAGTTTACCAGCAACTAACAGTTTTTTCACTCGTTCCATGTGATCTGGGCATAAATAATAACCGTTACTAATAATAATGCTAAATTTCAATAACAGGACATGGCATTGTAAATAACTGATCCTAGATTTACTAGACAAGTCCCATATTCTGGAAATCTTGTAGGGATATTTGAGTTCTATTAAGAGACACCCTCAACTTTTAAGAAAATTGCCCTTCAAGAGCAGACATGGGCCTTCGAAGTTGGATTACCCTTTTGACCCTCCTACTTTTATCATGTTTTTGAATAGGGCTTGACAAACAGTAAAGAAATATTATGTTATTCGATAGATGAATTTGTTTTCTGGTTAATTGTTCAAATGTCTTTTTTAACGCGGGAAAGGAAGCGTTCGCCTTAGCAACGAAGGGACCGCACATTTCTGTTAATTAGAGATGAATCCCCAATCCTAGCTGGCCCGCCTTCCGGAAGTTCTATCGGCACTTAGTACTTGAACAGATAGGTAACAGGTAGGTATTACTTGAACAGATAGGTAGGTAGAAGGTCGGTCGATTTAGGTAAGTCAATCATTTAATTTATTTTTCTAAGTAACGACGCCGTCAAGAGGAAGCCCTACCTTATACGAGTATATGACTTTATGTGAGTCTTGAAAACGAATTGCTACCTAATGTTCGTCTTGAAAGCTAATTCTATCTCTGGTGGAATATTTATGGATTATTTGGACCACAAGAAATGTGTCAATTTCGTCCTTGGTAGAAGAGAAGAATGTCAAAATCATATTGTATTTGTAGAAAGCATACGGTCAAGTTATATCCAAATTGTAAAACCAGGCTATGACTTAAATTTTATCAATAACTAATGAAATAATTTATTAACTATAAGTCGAAAGCAAATTTTCCTATTATTTGTAACTCATTGTTCCTGTTTAGTTGGTGATGTAGTGTATTCCTATTTAATGCTTTCGTTGTTTATTTACTGTTTTATTATTTCTAGGGTAATTTTGCTTTTGTGACATTTTCTTTGTGGTTTTTTGTATGAAATAATTATTCTTTCCAATAATTCATACATCAAAAATCAAAGTGTTTTGCATATATTGAACCTTAACTTTTAGTAAGTAAATTACACCATTCTTAGTTTCTTGTTGAATTGAATGCCTATTGAGGCATAAAAAGTGTAAATGTAATTAAGGTCTGTTTTAAAGTATTATAAATACTGCATTTAGATGATGATTAGGCATCCCTGAAACGATAGTAAGGTTACTTCGTCTCATCGACGAAGCGCTACCTAAATCAACCCTTCGATTAGCCCTACCTTTCCCGTGTTAATGACGGTAATTGTATCAAAACTGGTATTTTAAAGTATTGCTGGTAACAGAAGGCCGAACGGTTTTCCGAGGAATATGATTTTTGGATGAATGATAGGAAAACGCTTTTATTTTTGTTTTCCTTGTTATTCGCCTCTACCCCACAGGGTCATTGGCGATGCGTTCAGTTATATTCTGCTGTAGTATGATGTTTCTTTTAGGTATTTAAACAGGTTATTTTGTCTTCATCATCGCTTAACAGCTCTCTCAATGTTCCTTCCATTTTAAGCTTCTTCCTTATTTCTTTGTATCGTGAACAATGGAGTATTGGGTGTTTTACCGTTTGGGGTACATTATCACATTGTTGGCATGCAGGTGGTTCAAGTCCTCGCAGAAGGTATCCGTGAGTGAATTCGCAGTGGCATTTCTGATGCGACATAATATGACTTGTTCTCTTCTCGAGATTTCTAGAGCTTGTGGTCCACTTTTTGCACTCCAGTTTTATTTCGGATAATTTAGATTGTTCGTTTTCCACTTCAACTCCCAAATTTTGTTTTGATTTTTCTTCAGTTTCTGTAACCAGTCCTCTTTTGTTACTTCTTTTAGTATTGTAATTTCTACATTTCCGGTTACTTCTATCCTAGCTATATTTCCTGCATGATCGGCTGCTTCGTTTCCCTTAATTCCTTTGTGGGTGAGAATATTTTTTATTTTATTTTAACACCTTATCTATGATGAATAGCTTTATAGTAATTGATAAAGGCTATTAGCATTCCGAAAGCTAATGTTTTTCAATGTTAATGTGTTCTATAAAACGAATAATAATAAATCAAAATAAATAAATTTAAGAAGAAGGGGATTCTGTTCTCCTTTTTTAATTCATTTTTTTAATTTTTAATTTCCTAACATAGCTCTTCTTATGTTAATTAATTTTTTAATTTAATTTTAATTAATTTATTTTAATTAGAAATTTTTTAAGCATCTCAATACGCATCTCCTATTATTCTTATTACTCTCCCCTGAAACGAAGAGAGTGTAATTTTTGATAAAACTCAGAGATTGAATGTGTCCTTTTTTATCCATTTTTATGTGTGTATAAACGGATAAGCAATCGTCTTAATACATTTTCTGAAGGCAATACTCTAATGAGCGATTGTGGTATTATTACCGTAAGGACACTTAAACGTTATAAGCACTGTTAGACAGGGGAACAAAATCCATCTTTTTTCTGGAGTAGGGAATTGAAAAAAAAAAAAAAAAAAAACAGTGGTAGACTACGATTTTGGAGGCTAATAGCCATTGGGTAAACTATGCAAGTAGACCTATCTGTTATTCATAAAGTGTATACGTTTTCTTATTATTTATCTAAAAATTACGTGAAAATATATTTGTTTTCATTCATTAAGGCCTCTTATTGTGACACCCTACTTCCAAATACGTGCCTTATTGAGAATCATGAATAATTACGTGTCTTAAGAAATTTTGGAAAATTATTCAGGCAATTTTATAAGAAAACAACTATGAAAAATATAGCCATTATTCAAATTTTTGGATCACAATTTCCAGAGAAGTTTATTATCGAGAAATATCACATTGTTCGAATTTTTTCAATGAAAGGTTAAAAAGAGAACTCCAACTTTCGAAGGGACATATCTGCTCCTCAAATGTATGTTTTCCTTAAAAGTGAGATGGTCTATATGTGGAACTCGACTAGTCTAGGTTGCTTCTGTTATTACATTTTTAACTACAACTTGGCCTCTTAATCTTGGACAACCACTATATTTGAAGAGAAAAAAGAAAGAAATAAAACCACTGGGATAGGGTATAGAAACAACAATCTCACTCCCCCGGCTGTCCACTAATCGGCTAATCCTCTGACCGAAATCGGATTGACACTAGATTAAAGAGGACTACTTTAACGGAGCCGCGTGGAGGGAGACTGCTACAGTTTACAGGAGAGGCCACAATGGAGGATCACGGCCTGCCTTATTTCCTTTAATGGCGGAAATCAAAGCGCATTATCTAGATGACACTCTTCACAGTAAAAACCCTGTTCTCCCCAACTCG
Organism: Aelia acuminata; assembly: GCA_911387785.2. Lineage (NCBI taxonomy): Eukaryota > Metazoa > Arthropoda > Insecta > Hemiptera > Pentatomidae > Aelia > Aelia acuminata. The sequence goes on along the minus strand of OU426979.1, from coordinate 149,835,976 downwards.
CTCGCTAAATCATCCCCTCCACTCCACTTCGCTGGATCACTCCGTCTCAGAGGTCGGCTATCGTCCTATATTTTATTACTTTCCTTTAATCCCTATTCAACTTTATAATCATGATGCGCTGCATAGTATGAAACTTTATGAGCTTTTACACTTACGCCAATCATTGCCGAACAACTGTCTCTGAAAACGACTCGAAATGCTTCCTGTTCGCAGGCGTGCTGTTTTTCTATAGTTAACTAGCATTCCCCGTCGCGGCTTCGCCCGCGAGCCTTTAAAATCACTTCTGTGACCCTTATCTTGGTATTGATCTAATATAATATGTTAACTGATGTTAAGGAGATTTAGTAGAATTTGAGCTTCCGGTAGGTGGAATGTTGGAGGGGGAAGCTGCCGGCTCGGTAGAAGAGACGGAGACGCGCAATGGAGAGTGATCACTAAAACCGCCGAAACAAAAAATGACTTACTCCTCGTGAACGCTTCATTTTTTCGGCTGTAAAACATGGTTTTCGACGCCCAATAGGGCCTTTCGAGTTAAACTCGTCATATCAAATTCTTTAAAATGAGTCCTAATTAGATATATTTTCTCGACTTTCGAAAATAGATGTCCGTAAGAGTTAAACGACAATTTCGCCATTTACATTTTAGATATTCTTAGGGGTTACATTTTTGATATTCCTTTCTTAGTGGTTACCTACATCGCTTTTAAAATCTAAATTCCGAAGTTTCTAATCATAAGTAGTTTTTGCTCTGCGTTGATTTTGTCAGTCAGGACAAATCCTCTTATACATATGGAGAAGTATATATATATATATATATATATATATATATATATATATATATATATATATATATATATATGTAGTAGTATATATATATGGAGAAGTATATATATGGAGAAATATATGGAGAAGAGATCGAAATAAACACGCACCATCCCCAATCATGGGAATCACAGTGTGCATAATTTGATTACCACTAATATTTAAATAATCAGTAGTCATATTTTATGTGAATGTCTATTTTAATACTATTGTAACGTTAAATCGATATTCAAATAAAAACCATATGGTTTAAAATCTCAAAAATAGATTTCCGTTAGAGTTAAACGACAATTTCGCCATTTAAGCCCCTTTAGGGGTTACATTTTTGAAATTCCTTTCTTAGTGGTTACCTACATCGCGTTTAAAGTCTAAATTCCGAACTTCAAGTTTCTATCATTAGTAGTTTTTGCTCTGCATTGATTCTGTCAGTCAGGACAAAGCCTCTTATATATATAGAGATTACGCTTTTATTTTGAGTTAGACTAGCTTGATTTAAATTAGATCAGTGTGATTGCTACAGAGATAAATAGCGTATCAAAAACTGTAACAGTCACTCAGTCATTTTGTTTGCGGAACTACATACTACATTTTTAAAACTAATCCTTACTATGTTCAATTTTCAGTATGTTTAAAAGAAGATGCAGAAACCTATAGAATGCCAACAGTAAAATGAAACTCCAAAGTCAAAGTCTCAAAATAAATCTGAAAATTCCTGGCAAATTTTTGCCTCGCAATATAATAATAATAATAATGGAGGCTTAACGAACTCGAATGCCGTTTATTTCCATCGTTATAAATATAAAAATCTCGTGTCACGACGTGTCGGGGGAAAAATCAGAAACTGCTCAACCGATCTTCATAAAATTTGGGTCGTTATGTGTAGTTTTGTCCAACTAAAAAGATAGAATGGTGTTTATCTCGATTATTGAATGTATTGAATATTCCCCAATGAATATTTCTTTTATTACAAATTAAATGCTTATGTGTGTGTACAATTATTTGTAAGTTCTATAATTTTCCAGCGGATGGCCGTGTAATTGGATTTATTGACTTTTTCAAAATGTTCTTTCGATATTCAAGTAGGTAAGCATCCACTAGCCAATTCTATTTTTACTTTTACTTACCTATATATGAAATATATAGTAAGTGGAAGTATTGCGATTGTGAAAAATTTCGACTTCCGGTTTTCAACGGAAATACACGTTTTGGGGTCCCCTGAGTCCAAATGACCAAGTCCCGCGAAATGGTCTGTGTGTGTGTGTGTGTGTGTGTGTGTGTGTGTGTGTGTGTGTGTGTGTGTGTGTGTGTGTGTGTGTGTGTGTGTGTGTGTGTGTGTGAACAGACTAGCTCAAAAACTATAAACCGTGCGAACCTGAAATTGGGTATTTAGTGTAGGTATATGCCCGCGATGTGACAGCAAAAATTTAATCAAAATTGTTCAAAGGGAGAGGGTACTTTATTTAATAACTTTTTACGTTTTTTCGATTTTCTCAAAAACGGCTCTAACGATTTTGATTAAACTGAGTATTTGATGTATTAATGTGCCCGAGATTTGACTCTAAAAATTTCATCAAAATTGATTTACCGGAGGGGGGACTTTACTTAATAAATGTTGTCCCATTTTCACAAGTTTTTTTTTACTCAAAAACGGCTTTAACGATTTTGATCAAACTTGGTATTTGATGTATACATATGACCGCGATGCGACAGCCGAAATTTCATTAAAATTGGTTAAATGGAGAGGGAACTTTACTTAATAAATTTTGTCTCATTATCACGTGTTTTTTTTATTTATTCAAAAACGGCTTTAACGATTTTGACCAAACTCGTTATTTGGTGTATGTATATGCCCGCGATGTGGCAGTCAAAATTTCATCGAAATTGATCAATTGGAGAGGGCACTTTACTTAATTAATGTTGTCCCATTTTCACGTGTGTTTTTTTTTTTTTACTCAAAAACGGCTTTAACGATTTTGATCAAACTTGATTTTGATGTATATATATGTAACAGCCAAAATTTTATTAAACGTATAATGAAAATAAAAACTTTTATTTATTAATAAAAAGATCAATTTTACTTAAGAGAGTAAATACGTCTGCTCAAATTTTTGAAGCATCGCAGGTGTGTAAAAATATGGTATGAGATAATAGTCTATAATTAATTTAGGTATATTTTAGTCTAGAAACTTCTGTTTCAAAATAAATTTTTGAAAACAATTCAAAGCGATTTTAGAGGAACAGTAATCGTTCCTGATTTCCAGAAAGGTATAATAGACGTAAATACACCTATCGATTCACCTTCACGATGTATTTGCAAAAAGCAATTCGTAGTAAAAAACAAGTAGGCAGTAAAAAAAAAAAATTCGACTGTTGATGAAATTAGTCCCATCATAAATAAATTAGCAATAATGAATCGAAAAGTGCTGAGAACTACCAAATTTTGCTATACAGATACTCTATAACTTATAGAGATATACTTAAATTTGGAAAAATGCGTGAATTTGAGGGTTGGCGTTTACATATTATCGAAACACGTCGATTTCTAATCTAAGTAAGTTCGTAAGTGAAAGTTGTGTGTTGCGCGCATCGCACCAGATTTTTTTTCCGTCTTTTCACGTGTAAGGAAAACATCGAATCTATTTGTTTTATCAAAAGACAGGTTAAAAAAAAATCATTGTGCACCGGTTAGCACTATAATGAATAGAAATTGTGAATTCTAATCGAATATAATCTATTTGTTTTAGCAAAAGACTTTTTCATAACCTGTTTCAGGTAGAGCCTACCCAAATCATATTTGATCTCATATCATCCTGTGTTATATTCTGAATTTAATTAATATTTATTTTGGCGAAAGATTAATTTGATACATTTTCGCTATCTATTGTGATTGTACAAAGCAATCACAATAGACTATCGCAATGATATTCTGTATAAGTTCCTTTTACATTCGGTTATTTATATTTAATCTCGCCTCTTCTGAAATAATCCAGTAATTGCTAAATGAATATATTATTAATACTTAAAAAAAAAAAAACCTGTACCACTACAACCCATGAAGAGTCTTTGGATCAGTACTATGCAACTACTGTTTCTTGGTCAGCGGTCGTGCAAGGAGGTGATTTGACCGTGATCACGCTCAGCCGCCGGGTTTTTTTCCCTTAATTTTTCAATTTGGTGTACCCACTTTATAGAGGCTGGGTTTGCCCCAGAAGGGTCTCTCGTCCCACGAGACGAACCGTGGCAGAATAATAAAGATATCCTGACCCAAGCTACTCGTAGTATCGAACTCGGGACCTTGAGCACAGCAGTATACAGCCTTACCAGTGAGCTACCCCGCTCCCTATACTTACTATATTAATACTTACTACAGTCAATTATGAGAGGTAAAAAATAAAACTTTAACCTTTCTAAATCCTTTACCAAACAATTTTAAATTTGGCGTAAAGTACTATTTTAAATCCCGTTGGTTTTTAGATTAGCTGAAACGTTTTTATCTTTATCAGTAAATTTTGATTTGACTGTTTTAAAAATAATATGATACAAATAATCAACGCATTACAGCTACTGAGCTGACCGCGTGGCCGGGCAAGCTCGTTTATGATAGATATATACCTTACTTTTAAAAATATTTACTTTGAATTCAATCTTTTGTAGCGATTTATAAAGAAACCACCTAGTTCCGAGACGGATAAGCAGTTCCTCGAAGATATAACCCGTTCCCATCTAAAGAGATAACCTCCTGGAATGTTTACCGTCCCCGCGTTATCCAAATCATCGGATAAAGGAGTAGCAGAAGGAGATAGTGATAAAAAGGCGGAGGGGAGAGCGGGAAGCAATTTCGGTGCTAGATTTGACGGGATGGGGCTCATGAAATATGAAGGAGCCGGCTGGAACATTTCCATAGCTCACGGCTCCATCCCCTCTCCGTCCTGGCACACTTGTTACTCCGTCTTGTTCCTGATTGTACCCGGCAATTGTAGGCTGGTTCTGCTATCGGTTGGTAGTACACGGGAGTGTATTCCCCAACCGTTTGTAGAAAACCTATAAAGCCTATTCCAATGATGATGATCAAATCAAATAGCGAATAATCTAGTGAAAAAGAAATATTGCAATTTCACACACACCCTCTCTCTCTCTCTTGGGTACTTTATAATATATAGAGATTTATAATATGTAGAAATTATTTTAAAATATACAGGGTGTCCCCAAACCAAACGGCCAAACTTCTGGGATCGATAGAGGATCGAAAAATTAAGAAAAAAAGTCCTCTGACATATGCCTCGTTTTCGAAAAAATCACAAAAAACTAAAAATAGTTATGCAAAAAGTCTATTTTAATTTTTTTTTCTCAATGATATATTTAAATTACAAAAATATACTGGGTTTTTGAGTAAGCCTAATTTCTTAATTTACGAGGAGTAAATTTAGAGAAGACGAATATTCTTCGAATGTTCTTTCGTTATCAATAAAACATCTAGGTTAAGTGTTTAAACGTAAAAAGAAAGGATTAAAAAGTTAGCCATTATCATTTAAATCCTTTTTGGAGGGAATCCAGCTTCGCTTTCTCACATTAATGGTGTTTCTACACCATACGTACGTGTACATAGTTTACGTCTACGGATTCTGCGATGGTAATGCACGTCAGGCAGTTCGGGAATATCTCAGACGGTTTCCTGACCGAGAAACCCCATACCGAGGTGTTTTACCAGCACTTTCAGAAGGCTTCGAGAGACTGGGCCCTTCTCATGTAATCGTGGTGGAAACCGTATGCAGGCTCCGATGGAAGCCGACCTGAAGCGGTGGGAGAGGATACTGCGCCACTTCAATATCAACCCTGGTACGAGCGTCCGGCGAGCTGCTTCAGTTCTTGGCATACCAAGGGTAACCATTTGGCGCACATTAATGACTGACCGCAGGCATGCTTACCATGCACAAAAAGTACAAAATTTAATACCCGCTGATTAACGCCGCTGATTAAATTTTTGTAATTGGTACAAAAAACAATTGCAAAACGATGTAAACTTAAGTTCGAATTATCTGGACGGACGAAGCGATTTTTACACGTGCGGAAATATACAATCAAAGAAACTACCACCTTTGGGCACAGGAAAGGTGCCCTAGAGAATTTCACTACCAGCATGAGTTTTCTGTAAACGTGTGGGTCGGTCTTTGTAATAATGGCATAATAGGTCCCGTATTTTTACCGGCTCGAAGTTATTATCTATGCTGAAAGTTATTATCTAGATGCTGAAAGCTATTATAAATTCCTCGAGAATGACTCACGGGCACTTTTGGAAGATGAGCCGAGAGCCCGTCCGCACAAGAGATGATCTTATCCAGCGCATCAGAATGGTTTGCAACCAGCTCAACGCAGAACAATGTTTAGATGCATTGCGATCTGTGCGTACGCGATGTGATACGTGTATTGCAGCGGAAGGGCAGCACTTCGAACATCATTTACGTTGACGCTGCCGAGAAATTAACTATCTAATTTTAGAGAAGGTAAAATCTTCAAAATTTTCTTTTTTTCTCACTGAGGTATTCCCATATAAAAACTGAAACATTTATGGTTTCCTAGTAAGAATATTTAATTATTTTCTAAATTTTTAATTTCTTAGTCTTCAGTTTTTTTTCTTAATGTTGTGTACATTAATTAGATAATTATCTTTATACTATGAATATTTGAATAAAATGTATTTATTTTTTAGTTAACCATTCCTATTTCTTCAAAGAAAAATTTAAATATTTTAAGTTAATTGATAACTAATTTTAAATATTTATTAACTTGGATCTTAATTTCGTGAGGATAATATAAGAATATATAATAATAAAGTCTGCGCTATATTTTATTTATTGAATAGATAAAATTTTAATGATAATGTGAAAAGGGATATCCGTGGATTTCATTTAAGGAAGAATGGTAGGGATCATAATAAAAAACACAGTAAAAGTTTTTATTCTACATTTTATCTTGATTGAATCGCATTCGGATATAAAAATTTAATATTTTACATCTCTTTGCTTTTACCACTTTTTAAAGTAAATGCGTACTATACAGGATTATTCTTACGGTTTCCCCCTGAATTTTTGTACTTACATATCAATATGAGCATATAGCAAAAACACTACATAAGATTGGTAAACTTGGTATGAAACAAATGTGAAATTTGTAAAAACGGTGAAACTTTTTTAGAGTAAAAAACATACTTATTACAATTGCATTGTAATTCTTTTTATTATATATATATATATATATATATATATATATATATATATTTTTTTTTTTTTTTTTTTATGTTCAAACACAATTATATTTTAAAATGAGAATAATTTTTATTTCAAGGGGGGAATATTGTCCTCAAAGGTCACTTTTCTTTCAGTTTTGTTTTAGTTTTTATTAGTACGTTTTTGAATATTTAGACTTAAAAGAAAAAAAAAGTATTATAAAGTTTAGTAAAATAGTTGATATTAGTAGTGTTTTTTTAATATTTAGGCTTAAAAGAAAAAAAATATTTTTTCAAACATGTGTACCTTCAGGGTTCCTATATTACTTGTAATCTAGACAACTTACTTGCAGATCTTTACCTATATCAAATTTTGTATACCTGAAAAAAAAACACATAAAATTCAATAGAATAATAGTTATTGTATTATTAATTAATGTATTTCAAATATACATGTGTTCTGGATAATTTTTTTTTTTTGCCCAAAACTCATAACTGAATGGTTAGTTTCATTGGCTATTTTGACCTGTTCTAAATACAATTGGTTCCTTAGGTTTTATATTTTTTTCTATAAATAAATGAATCCTATAAGTTATTTTATTTCAATATTAATTAATGTATTTCAAATATACATGTGTTCTGGATATTTTTTTTTTTTGTTGCCCAAAACTCATAACTGAATGGTTAGTTTCATTGGCTATTTTGACCTGTTCTAAATACAATTGGTTCCTTAGGTTATATCTTTTTTTCTATAAATAAATGAATCCTATAAGATATTTTTTGAAATTACTGTAACCACTAGAAATATAAAATAAAGGTAAATTTATAGTATCTAAATAATTTTATTAGAAGAGAAAAAATCGATCACTGCCTGGATTCGAACCTAGGTCCTCTGCATCTCCGTCACTAGTTCAATATTCGGCTGTGTCGATCTCTTCTCTTCAGCAACCCCACTCTAAAATTTATATATTTATTGGAATTTTTTAAAGAAAATTGAGAACACGCTTAATACTTATATCATATTTAACCTTTTGATTTCGATGGTGGAAGGAAGCCAAAGTTGTTTTTTTTTATTATTTCTTTCTTTTTTTTTTTTTTGAGCAGACCTAAGAATCTGTCAAATATCAACATTCGACATTTTCTGATCCGATTCGTGCCAAGTTGGTGACTTTAGGATGTTCTCTAAAATAATAACCTTGTTGTGAGGAGTGCTGGGGGTGTAAACCTCCATGGCCAGGTAGAAGTATGAACGAAATAAAACATCGTAGAATGAAGATTAGCTGTAATTGTCAACCCGTGAACATTTAGAAACTAATATTTTTTTTAAATGTATAAAGAAAACTATTGAAAGGGAGAAGACAAAAGAACTGTTGTAAAAGGAGGCGAATTACGTGCTGCAGAAAAAAACTCAAGGACAAAAAAAAGAGCATGGCAAATGCCAGAAAAAAACCTGTATACTTTAAAGAATACAATTTACTTTAATCTCTATTTTCTTTACCAGTGAATCTAATAATGAGATATCAACTGTCACTCTCTCAGTTTAATATAATGCCGCTGTCCTTTTCTGTAAGCTACTCATAAATGTCGATTTATTCTGAAAGTAGGTTGATAACTGAAAGTAATGTGTTGCGCACATCGGAGTAGATTTTTAAATTTACATTACGATCTTAAAACTTTTTTTTTGTTGCATTAGTAATATCGCATCTCATAAAGGTCTGTTTTTTTTTTTGTTTTTTTTTTTTGCCGAATACTTTTCATTTTTAGGCTTCATCGTAAGCACTTTTATTTTTAACCTTGCTATCGATTGGGGAGTTATGGATATGACCTGTAGCCTATAATATGCTGACCCTTTCGCCTCCCCTTCGCAGAATGCAATACAGGGTTGTTTGCCCCCACGCATTCACCAATTTATTCAATTCCACCTAATTGGGTCCAATGTCTCCTTTTATGGCCTCCATATGGAAATTAGATTATACTAACCCTTTAGGGTATAAATTGGTATGTGTATAATAAATACCTTGCTCTGGGAACGACACAAATTTGTTTTGCCCTTTTGAAAATTGTTCTTGTAACTATAGAAAGAAAATCCGATTGCAAAAAAATATTAGAACTATCAAATGTTGCTGGTAATTTTAACCCTTTGCACTCGAGGTCTCCGGAGCGGAGCCATTTAAAATTTGTCTTCAAACTCGAGGCCTCCGCTCAATTGTATAATAATTTAGTTCGGGGCACCAAATAATCCCTTTACTTTGATTAAGTTTCCCATGTGCTTCTACTTTAACTGGAAAGTTATTTAGTAGATTTTCACATTTTAGGAGCTTTTCTGATTGGATATCTGAGAAAACTTCAGCTAAAAGGGTCCCATCTCGTAATTTTTTAACTGTTTTTACTTCTCCAATTAGATTTTTTATGCTTTTATATGCTTTTATATAATAATGATAATAATAAAATTATAAAAAAATATAAAAAATTAAAAAAAAATTTTTTTTTAAATTAATATAAAATTATAAATAAAATTTTTAAAAACTTTTTTTTTTAACTATGTGTTCTTAAAGATTCACAAATACATATAACCTAAATTTCATTACAATTCCTTAATTGTTTATAAAAGTTTACTGTATAATATTACGTCTTCAGGGTGTACGTTTTGCGAGTTGTCGGTAGGTAACGTCCGAAAGGGTGCCGAATGCAAAGCTTTAATAATCGAATAATATAAAAATCTGGTGTATAAAACAAAAGCTTAAAATTTGGGAATTCGTAAGTTATTTTGTTTTAAAAAAATATCCTAATTATAGGTCTTTTATATTTTTTTTTTATAAAAAAATATAAAAGACCTATATTTATTATATTCGAATAAGACGAAAATAAAAACAAGACCAAATATATACACACTAAATAACATACACTTAGTTAAAAGAATACTAATTAATGAAATGTAGATTAGAACAGTTAGTACAAGGAGATTAAATATTAAAACGTGACCTGACTAAAAGAGAAAAACAAAACACGTATAATAATCTAACACTTACGTGGATTTAAATAATTTTAATAAACGAAAATAATCAAGAATGTTACAAACAGTATCAACTTGTAACGAAATATTAAAACAAAAGTAACCAAATGATCGATCTTCAGAGCAGGACTAACTCTTGAACGAGCTGTAAATGGGATTCTAGCCAAGCGTAGAAGGCATTCGAACAGTCACGAGCATATACTAGAACAGTTTGTTCCAAGTATTTTAAATCATATGTTTTTTTTTTTTTTTTCGCGTTACAATATTTTAGAAATATTATAAAACCAATACATTAACTGCTAGTCCAAAAATAATAATATAGAATAGAATAAAACAATTTATAAAAGTACATTTATGATAACGTTGAACAAACTTGGTTAAATTTATTTTAATGCTGTGGGTCGCCACAGTAACGCTAGAGAGAGCTATACAACATGTTTGATTATCCACTTTTGTTCCGTAGTTTATTTTAAATCTCTTATTTATGTTGCCTTTTGCTAATACAATTACTTGAGACAATAATTACTTGAACACCGATATTTCAGTTAATCTGTCATCCATTCCATTCTCTCGTGATTTAATCCTGTTAAGGTAATAGAAAACTATCATAGATGGTGATATATTTTTCTCTAATGTGTGTTTCAATTATGTAAAAAATAGATTGAAATCCGCCTATGATGCCAATATAACCTATAGACCATTATGCTATCATATGCTGTTAGACTGATTTGCCGAGATACGAAAGGTTTACTATCGAATAGTTTACTATCGTTAGCTATCGAACCTTATTTATTTTATTATACACAATTTATTAACTATAAAGATCTAGTTTTGTTAGGCAATTTGTTTTTATTTTTTGTTTTCGTCAGGTTAAAATATAAATATTTGGAAAAGAAAAAAGGCTGTTTTGTCACATTTGTTCAAATTTTCATTTTTGTGCAGGTAATGGAGCGAGGACCCTTTAATATTTGCATTAACACAATAGACTAAAAAAGGAGGTTTTTGGGCTCTGTGCAAATCAAGTTATTTTTTATTCCTTACGCTTTTTTTTGTCTAAGACATATTTTAACTACTGACGAGTTAGTGGATGATTTCTTGTAATATCCTTATATATATAAAAATCTCGTGTCCCGATGTTTGTCTCTCTATTTCTCAGAAACTACTCAACCGGTTTTAATGAAATTTGGCTCAATGTATATAGTTTTGGCCAACTTACCGGACCGGATAGTTTTTAACTTGATTAGTGATCAAAATAATTCTTATATAGCGAATTATTGCAAATACAGTAGGTCGTATTTCGATTTATTAACATGGCGTCATATGTCGATTTCATAATGTTTTTGTTTACAAGCGTGCTATTGTAATACAGGTTATCATTATTATAATTTTGTATTGCGTTATGTGAGTGCAGTTATTTGTTCCTATATTATTATTTTCCACAGACAAATAGTAATACAAATTTGTATTTATTGTTAATTTTCATTAAAGAATAAATAAATCAAGAAAAGGTTACAATAAATACTCAAATGTGTAGGTACTTTTTCTTCCTTTTCCTTTTTCATTTGTATTTAAATTAAATTACTAGCTAAGCGCTGAAACGCTTTGCTGGGCCCACCCTGATATCAACTTTTAGTATAGTAAATGCATTTTAATAATTTAAATTAGGCTATTATTTGAAATAATACTCTATAAATGTTGTAACAGCACCTATTGTCATAGGTGTAACCTAATAGAAGCCTGTCTTGGGGAGTCAGCGTTGCCAAAAATTAGTGAAAATTAGTCAATTGGCTACACTGCGGGTAACCAGTCGTAAAAACTCCCTCTCAAAAAGGGTGTGTTTTGATTAGGTGTTGTGGGATACTTTGTGATTTGCTAAAGAACTGCATAATTAAGACTTTAATATTATATTTTCAGTTAATTTATTTAACAGAAGTTTCTTTATTTTCATTGTTCGTTTTGTTATTATTTAAATACAGTGTTTTTTTATTTTACCAAACCTTTTTATCATTTTTATCTCGAGATCTAAAATGTAAAATTTAAAAAATGTCAGTGAAGATTTGTAATTCCTCCTTTATCAACAATAATTTAAAGTTGAGAAAATTTAATCCCAATCGAATAGAGGCTGTTACTTCCTAAGTTGTAATTATCTTTAAATGTAAAATTTAAGAAATGTTAGCGAAGATTTTAATCCTTTCTTTAATTTAAAGTAGGCTATTATTGGAAATGATATTTACTTATCTTTAAATGATTGTTGATTAAGGAAGGATTACAAATCGCGGCATTTTTTAAATTTTACATTTAATGATTATTACACCTCTACTGAACAGGAATAATTGTTATTTGGGTAACCTCAAGTTTCAGATTTATCCGCCATAAATATGAGAGTACTACTGCAAAATAATCCATCGGCAGATATATTTTTTAAACAATTGCTCTATATTGGAAACGGTGAAATAGAGCTAGCTGTATCGAAATTCAAAATTTATCAAATTACCAGAAAATTTTTGAACTGTTGTAGAGACGAAAAATGAACTGTCTACGAAATATAAAGTGTCTTTCCTGATATTTTGAACAATTATTTGGACTATAAGTGGCTGGGTAGTCGTGCTATTTTGGCAGCAAAAAATGTTGATTTCGATGAAATAAACTTCCAAAATCAATTGACAATGTTCTAGATGTAAACGAAGCCGTAAATTTCCCATCTGAATTTTTTAATTCCCTGGATATACACCCAAACAATCTCCAGTTGAATATTGGCTCACCGATCATTCTTCTTCGTAACTTAAATCCATCTCAATTGTGCAACGGTACACGTTTGGTCATTAAAAGATCACAGGAAATGTTATTGAAGGAAAAATGTTACCTGGAAGGTTTACAGGAGATATCGCCCTGTTGCCACCTATTCCCTTGGAACCGACAGAATTTTCAATAAAATTTAAAAGGCTTCAATATCCTATTCGTTTGGTTTTTGCCATGACCATAAACAAATCCCAAGGGCAAACAATGTCCACTTGGACTTTGAAAATCCGTGTTTTTCCCTTGGGCAATGGTATAACTCACCTGGAAAATGGGTATCGCCTGCTCACGTGTGTGGAAACCATCAAATCTTTGGTTTGTGTTAAAAAAAAAAAAACAGGTTAACCCAAAACATTTTGAACAAATTAGTACTTGAATAAATAAAAATTCTTAATTGTATTATGTAAAAACCTCTTTAAGAAGAGATTTATTATCACTCAAATATATTGCTAAATTAAAAGCTTCAACACACCACCCTCCTACCGAACACTTATTAGCCGAAGGGTTGGGAATTCGAGGTCTCAAAGAAATTGAGAAAAACGCCTATCAAAAGGACATATATGACGCGTTAACCAAGATTGGCATGACTCTGAGCAAAATTTAACCCGTTGTTAAATTAACAATACCAAGTTGAAGTAGTGTTAGGCCAATAATCAATAGATCAATGGCTGAGGTTATCAAAACTTACTTCAGTCATCCTTTTTAAAATTAGTGGAAAAATATAGCCATTTCGAGTTAGTTTATACCGATCCATAAAAAAAGGGCGATAGTGTTGGCAGCTCTGTGAGTCGTAAACACAACCAGCTCCTTTTTAATCAAACTACATTGAAGTATGAGATGTAAAAAATAAAAACTTTAACTTTCCTATATTCTTTACCAAATACTTTTAAATGGTGTAATGCTCTATTCTCAATCACGTTGGATTTTGATTAGCTGAAAGGTTTTCATCTTTATCAATGAATATTGGTATTACTGTATTTGTTTAAAACTATTAGGATATAACTACTGAGCCACAGCAACGCGTGGCCGGGTCTGCTAGTTTACAATAAAAATATTACATATTACTTTTACTTCTATTTAAAAAAATATATACATATATATACATATATATATATATATATATATATATATATATATATATATATATATATGTATTTGAACAATTTCCTATTCCTTTCTGAAGGACGACCGGAGATTGGATCTTTAAAATATGACATGTCCGAGTAATATATTCCGATGGGGGCTTAGGACCAAGATATTTGACGAGGGACTTTTGAATGAAGCTCCTATGCTAGAGGCAGAAGTCCCAATATTGTCGACGGCGATCTGAAAGCATGAATCAAAGTATTATTTGGTATTTCCCTCCAGCCGGGATATTGGGAAAGATATATATATATATATAAAGTGATTTTATTTGAGTGGAGGATGGAAGCTTGGAAAACCAAACACACTTCTAAAGCAAACCGCATCTTTGAGAGTGGGTCATACCCAGAAAAACTTTTTATTAAATTCTACATCTTTCAAAAGTTTTTTTTATCCACAGAAGACCCTCACAACTTTTTTTTAAAAACATATCATTTCCTCTCTTTCTAACATACTTTTCAATGGCCTGGCATCGAAATTTCCGCAGCTTACTCTCATTCATAACTTATATAGAGGAAAATTACTTATAATGAAAGACCCTTTGAGAAACCACTGAAGAGATCTTATAAATTATTAACTCTAATTTTAAGAGGAATTTCTGAGGGAAACAACCCATCATATTTTTTTATCTTTTAATATAAAATATGAAATTTCAAAAAATGTTGAAAATGATAACTGTTTATTGAATAATTAATTAATCACAATACTTAAGATAAATTGTATCAAATATTAAATAAGGTCTAAATAAAACCATTAAGATAATATTTTATTGAAAATCCTTTTAAGTTAGCTCGCCCACGACTAACACATAACAATGAAAACTTTCAGAAGTGAAAGAGTTATATAACATAACATTTTTTTGGTTATTCTTGATAAGGGAACGGATTTTAAATAATACCCTATATGCTTACAATTTTCATTAACAAGCTAAATTCAATCGTTTCATAGCATTTCGAATCTTTTCAACTCATATTTATTTTACAAATATCTAGTATATTTAAATATTTTTACATATGCTGTCTATATTTTTACTTTCACTTACCTATATATGAAATATAAAGTAAAGGAAAGTATTGGAACCGTAAGAGAATTCGACTTCCGGTTTTCAACGGAATTACACGTTTTGGGGTCCCCTGAGTCCAAATAACCAAGTCCCGCGAAATATTCTGTGTGTGTGTCTGTGTGTGAACAGACTAGGTCAAAAACTATTAACCGCACAAACCTGAAATTGGGTATTTGGTATATGTATATGGCCGTGATGTGGCAGCAAAGATTTCATCAAAATTTGTCGAATGGAGGGGGCGCTTTATTTTATAACTTTTTACGTTTTTTTTCCGATTTTTTCAAAAACGGCTCTAAAGATTTTGATTAAACTCGGTATTTGATCTATTTATATACTGGCGATGTGACAGTCAAAATCTCATTAAAATTGATGAACCGGTGGGGGCACTTAACTTAATACATTTTATCTTATTTTCACGTGTTTTTTTTTTTATTTACTCAAAAACGGTATTAAGGTTTTTCATCAAACTCGGTATTTGATGTATTTATATGCCCGAGATATGACAGAAACGTTCATCAAAATTGATTAACCGGAGGTGGCACTTTATTTCATAACTTTTTTCCCATTTCTACGTTTTTGTTTGATTTTCTCAAAAATACCTTTAACGATTTTGATTAAACTCGTCATGATTAATGATAATCAAGTATTTTTTAATATCAAGTAAGCTTTATGATTATTAAAATGTTCTGAGAGAGTATAAATGGGTCAGGGGCCTTTTTTGTTTTTCTATAAAGTACTTTTGTTTTTTATATATGGAGAAATTATCTGTCTCTCGTTTCCCATAAAAATAAGAAATGGATAAATATGAAATATGAAAAAAATCAAGTAAGCATAAACAGGAGAAAACAAGAAAAATATTCTGTCAACTCTTAAAACACGTTGAGCTCACGCATGCACAGTAAGCCTTTAATGACAGACCAATGCTTTATAATTAAAGATGTTTTGTTTTTTCAATGGAAGTTTTTTGTTTCATGGTAACTATATGAAGTTTTCAACAACTTCATAGAGAATTATAAAATCAGACGACTTGGAGTATTATGCTTGCATTGCCGCATTATCACAAGTAAAAACTTTTATTTAATAATAAAAAATTTGAATGTACTTAAAAGAGCAAATACAAACAAAAATAAGTAAATGGGTGTGGAAAAATGCCTGACTTTGAGAAATGACATTTAACAAAACTCGTCTATTTCTAATCAAAGTGAGTTGGTAAGTGAAAGTTGTTTGTTGCGCGCATCGCACCAGATTTTTAATTAGATACTGGGATCATTGAGATTCGAAGGAAGGTCTTTATAAAAACCTGTCTATACTATTCCAAGCAATAACAATTCATTGCTATGATTTTAAAGGAAGTGGTAAGTAATCTTTATATACAGATCTATGACACGCATTAATTTAAAGCATGTATACCTATTTATAAAATAGACAATTTACATTTTAAAAGTTTCTTATAGAATATATTGATATGAAATTACTTGCCAAAATCAGTTTGAGGGATAACTATATACATAAATATATACGAAGAAACTCTTAATAAAAGTTAACTTCTCATTAAAACCGGGCCGGTATAAACTGCTGACGTAGTAGTTGAAGAACTGTTGTTCTGAAACCACAACTACCACGTTTATTTTAAAATTTTAAGTTAAAAAAAAAGATCAACGAGATAATAAATGTGAAGTTAAATCATTTAATAGACATAGCATGTTTAAAATTTGCTCCTATTACATCTGTTGATGTGGAAAGAGCTTTCAGCCAATATAAAAGCTATTTTTCGATTGAATATGCGACTATTCTCGTTCGAAAATTTAAAATATGATTTAATATGTAATATCGCCTCATTGCAGCGTAGTGGTGAACCGAAAGGTTCCATGGACAAATGTCCAGACGACAAGATTTAATTGACATAACGTCAAACTCAAAAATTATATTTTGAAATTAGTCATTTTCCATTATCGATATTGAACAGATTTGTATCGATTTTATAGCAGTAGCCTTGAAAATTATATGTAACTAGCAATATATCCCGGTTTCACCCAGGGAAGTTCATTTTTCTAATAAACGTGAACAATTCTATAAACGAAAAATACAACAAAAATAGCACTAATATATTATTATTCCAAAGATTTAGGATATACTATATTTTTAGTTTTACCCTCTGGGGCATATATAATTAGGTCCTTAGATGAACCTACTCTAGATCATGCAATCTAAAGCTGACCATGAGAAAAACCTGGGGATTTCAAGTTGATACCAGCTACCCTCAGCGATCGCATAGTCATCGCAAATGCGACCCATATCACTGGGGACATTGGGGATTCCCGGCCTGGAAAGCCGTAAGGTCAGGAGGGGATGAGCAAGGAGGTGATAGATTTCCATTAACCATATAAACAGTCCGGGTAGTTTCCATAAATCAATCAGGTACCAAATATCAAAGAACAAGTCCAGTCGCAAAAAAGAAAAGCGTGGGTTAAGAAAAGTTCGTTAGAACAGAAGATGAAGTCAGGTGCCAGAAGCGAGTAGGGGGGAGACGCGCACTCGTCGGCCAATAACTCGAAAAGGACTCGTTCAGTCTTAAAACGTGGACCCCGGTCCATTCCGGAGGAAGGGCCTTAGCGGGCCTGGTTGGCCTCTTCTCAAAATTTATAAAATGACACTTTTTCGACTCAAACGGTCGATTTCGTAAAAACCTAATGTAAAGCGAGATCATAAAGATTTTTATAATAATAAAGAATATCAGCTGAAGATCGGCTGAAGTTAAGCAATTTTTATATGGACAGGTGTTCGCACCT
This sequence comes from Aelia acuminata, assembly GCA_911387785.2. Classification (NCBI taxonomy): domain Eukaryota; kingdom Metazoa; phylum Arthropoda; class Insecta; order Hemiptera; family Pentatomidae; genus Aelia; species Aelia acuminata. The sequence continues at coordinate 149,818,128 of OU426979.1, read as the reverse complement.
GGTTTGAATCACTGAGCGAAATTTGGAGAATTTAAGACAAAAGGTATGGATTTCTATAAAGAACAAACTAACAGAATTTCATCTTTATTTACATAAATTTATCTTGTAATTTGTTTTATTTTTCGACGACTATATAATTGTTTCATTTACTAAAGACTAATTTTTACTTTAATGGCAACAAAGGACTTTGTGTTGACAAGTATTCGTTCTAAAAAAAATAAGTATAAATAAATATACTTCTTTCTTCTTTTCATGGTGTAAAATGTATAATGGAACAAACTTATACTTCTTTGGATGGTAGCGACAAGACGAGACAAACACTGAGGCCGGACATCTCAAGTCGAAGGATAGCGACTGAAGATCAAAGAGGGGACGGGACAAAGCGACTGGAAACGGGGAAGTAGCTACCGGAGCACCCTTCAATCGGCTCTCGGTACATTCAAGGGACAATATAAGGCGTTTCTTTTTTACTTTTTTGTCGCCCTCATCTATATACGCTTAACTCTCGAATGGTTCGTTGCATTGATTTCAGAAAAAAAAAAAAAAAAAAAACAATTACAGAAATCTTATGTTTACAACGGAATATTTCAATTTCTAATTCCTTCATGAATTACATACCCATTATCATAGAAACAGCGAAATAAAAAAGCGAAAATGCAAAGATAATTAAAAAAAAAAAGATCTTCCAATAATCGCTGATCCGCTGATCGCCAAAAAATAATCGCCCAAACATATTAGTAGTTTACTGTTCCCTGAATTGCTAGCATCTCATTTGGTTCCAAACACAAAACCTATCCGCTTATATTGATCTTCTTGAAAATTAAGCACAACTTTATTAATAAAAAAATTAAAATAATAATAGAATATTAAAAATACGTATAACATATACCTACTATATTCATTAATAAAATAATAAATACTTATTAAAGAAGGGCGAGTAAAACATAAAATTTAGATTCTTCCGCAATCCCGGACATTTTTTTCTTCACTGCCTCTGCATTTCTACTATACGATTTTTTCCCGGGGCAAAGAATAAACTAGAGAATTACTTCCCAGTTACCTCCCCTCCCCCCCCCCCCAACAAGGACTTTTTTTGTTACTTGAACCCTTCCTGGACATGTGTCTAGCCCGCTCTGTCACACCACCACCTTTCCGAAATGCTGAACTCCCAACCGGTTAAAATAATAGGTGATATCATTGCTGGGAATAAAATTTAAAATTTCTGGGCTTAGTAGCAATCGGATTGCTAGAAGGACAATATTTTTAAGATACGGTTTGTAACAATTTTTGGGTTCAAATGATTTTTATTGAACGAAAATAAGATTTTACTTCGCCACTCAAACTATGAAAAGACAAATAATTAAACAGGTTACAAAAAGTATTACTTTGTAACTACATAGTAACACATAAATAATCATATGACTTGAGCTTCAGAACAAGACTAACTCTCCAGTTCATCGCTCTCTATATTTAGTCGTAAGAAGAATAGCCTGGAAGGTTCTAGGCCAGTGTTGATGAAAGTCGAACATCTTAGTCACAAACATGTACCTACCATGCGGGTTTGTAGTGTTCACACTCAATCACGGATTGTTCCCTGAAGTTTACTTTAATAATAATTGGTGTGCTCATTGTTTGTTTGACATTTCATGTTGTATTTACGTAAATACTCGTATCAGAGTTAAATACGATAAAAATAAATTAACAGAAAGTATTATTTATTTGGCCTCAATTAAACTACCCTATATTTTGAATAAGCCGTATAATCGGATCCGTATTTAATTTCACCACTCGCCGCCGCCAGATAAATCCACACAGATGATAAATGCCTTTTAGTTATTTGGTGCCCAATAGAGTATCTGTTTTAATGTAGACAATCAGAAGTAAACATCAGTCCAGTCAATGGGGGTAATTGTAGATGAATTCATATATAAATTATGATGCGTGAACTATTTGGTGAGTCATTAGGTGATGTAGTGTGAGGTATTCGTTAAGTCTGAAGAAGAACTGTTCTAGGCAAGCGTAGATGGTACTCGAACAGTTTTTCCAACCGTTAGTTCGTTCCAACAACAAGTCTGGAACTATTTTAAATCATATGTTTTTTTCTTTTGATTTTTTTCATGTTACAATATTATTGGTGAAGCAGATCTCCCGAACCAGTTAACAGGAAGAAGGAAAAAAGAAACTAGTGGAATTTGGCGATTACCTATTTATATCAGTCTTTAAATTTCTATCTTCCCTTCCTTTCTACCTATAATGATTCCCTCTGAAACCTAACTAGAAACAATATCCTAAAAACTAAACACATTTCCCACCCACTTCGACAAGGCTATCACCTATCCCACGAGTTCTCTCCACATCCTGGATTTCATTTTAAGCCCACAGCAATGGAAGAAATCTTACTACTAAATAGTTACTTCTGAGTGGTTAGATCCCATATAATTAACGCTAAATGCCCTTGAGAGTGGCAAATTGAAACATTCAATTTTCAACGAAAGAATGATTTTACTGATTATGAATTACATTGAACCATCTGTGATGTTTTTTTCTTTTTTACGATCTTTGCTTTTATTCTATGTATGGTCATTTCTTTGTTTGTCTCCATCCTAATGGGCTTTTTCTAGTTTTGAGCTGCTTTTCCTGACGAAGAACAAAAATTTCTACCGAAAGACGAACAAAACAACATTATTTTTATCTATATAAATTTTAAGAAAAATCAGGCGACCTACCGCTAGAAGCCCGGACAGAAGCTGCAATAAATCGGAGGACTTGAGCTCCGTTAAGCCAGAACCACAATTGGACCGCAGGGAGTTGAACAATGGGCCATGGTCGGGCATAAACCACGTGTGACCGCTTTTATCACGCCATAATTCAATCCTTCATCGGGGCGTGTCCGGGTACGAGTCCCGTTTCGGAGGTTCGATTTTATGTGCTCTGTTAGGCCTTTGTTGTTCTTTGGGCACTATCTCTTCTGAAGTTTGCTTTATCTCATCTATTAAAAAAAAAAATTAATATTATCGAATATAAGAACCACAGACCCTGACCGTTACGTTTTATTTGTTTTAATTTACATATTTTCATATAGTATACTTAAGTAGCGAGAAGGTCGACATTATAAGTTCATATGAGTTATTATGTGATAAATTGGAACACTTACACGAGTACAAAAAGTTGAAATAAAGAAGTTGATATGAGGAAAACCGATCGGCCTATCTTCCTTTCATGAACAATAGTAATGATACTTGAATAAAAATAATAATTAAACAATAACAGGAATAATTACTTAAATAGACGGGGTTTGAAATAGATAGATAATTATATTTTCCAGATAATCTTATAAGAGGTAGTTATTATATTTGTTTGTTCGTCACTTTAATCTACTGAGGCTAATCGGACGATGGTACAGCGGGAGTCTTAAATTTAGCCTATATAGGTATAATTAGGATAGGGATCTTTAAGGAATACCTGAAATCGCACAAGCTGGGGACCTATCCGAACGACGGCATAGCCAAGGATTTTTTACTCCCTTTAAAACGTCCTAGGGTCAGCAGGGGTCACGAATCCGCGACCTTTAGTATTGTAGGTTGCCATGCTAACCACTACACCACACACTACCCCAGTTATTATATTTAATTTTCTTTTTAAAAAATATGCTGGATTCATAGATAAAAAAATTAAATCGATCGTTTGTTGATCTTTGGTCATTTCATCCAAATTTATTATTTTATACAAGTACTGTACCAGGATATTTATTAAAATATTTAGATATGGTATATTAGGGATTCTATTAAAGCTTTTTGCCGAAAAATGGTCAAAGTCATACCTCAAAGTCAACACCAGAGCATTTGGGAAAATTCTGATTTTTCTGAAAAAAATCGGACAAATCAAAATGATGAAATTTTGATTGATATTTGATTTTAAAATTAAATGAAAAGTTGTATAACTTATAAAATATGGGGTAGGTGCAACATTAGGCAAGTGTGTGTCTCCATATCTATATTTGTATATATATATATAACTTTCTAAGTTTTATAAAATTATTCAGTGTGAAGTACCTATATTTATATATACCTAAAATATACTTTAAATATATACATATATTTAAATATATACTAGCTCCTAGAAGAGATTCTTCAAAAATGAGTAAGGGCTCTATGCAGCTAGTACCACCCACTGTAACTGATTCACCAGAGATCTCTCTTAGTGGTTTGAATAGCCTTATTCAGCCCCTGTTTAGTATCCTGCAACAACTGTCACAGGTTATCCAAACATTATGCCCTGGCATGCCGACATGCCTGATAAACCTATAGATGACTAAAAGGGAGCTGGTTAACTCCCTGCCTAAGTGCAAATCACGACAGGAAGAGATGCCGCTGGTTATCACCCTTCCCCAAGCCTATGAAGCCATGTTTTTCTACGTGTTTAGTCATCAGATTCGCTGATTGTCTTTTTCTTTTAAGGCAGGTGCGAATATAAAAATAGAAGTTAAAAAAATATATATATATTTTTTTTCATGGATTCCTTGGTTATGTTGCGCATGTAGATTTTATTAATAAAAAAAACAGTTTTTTTTTAATTTTAATTTAAAAAGTAATAATTCTTTCTTTCAATTCATGGACTCTGCTTTGTTTATTTTCTTCTTTTTTTTTTCACCTGAAGTCTTTTAAAATATGGAAAGGAAAAACAAGGAGCGTAGAAATAAGAGAAATGATGGAGGCAGAAAAAAATATAACGGAACAAGAATGAAAGCAACGGTGATGTGAATAGAACGCCATCTGGTAGATTACCCACAGAAACTATAGAATACGTTGAGAAAAGAATGAGGGGGCGAGAGCTGTAAGGAATGAACCGACTAATTGATGGACCTCTCTTGTAGAAAATATTTTAATATAAAAATATATTATAAAAAAAAAGAAAGAAAGTAATGCTGAAAACCTTGATGAATCGGAAAGAAGTAAAATATTTTGGGAAGATTCTAGTCAAGCTCAATTATCCAAAAGCCAAGGAAATTAATGAAATATGATAACCACCAATACAAACCTTTAATTTTTAGTTGTACGATTATGTTGGTTTTCTTTTAAAAGGCATAAACAAAACATAAAAATAATGTTCAAAATCGTTAATCATTTTTTTATTCAATTCATTCTGCTAATTCTTTTTATTCTACTTGATATTTTTTTATGTAATATACCTACTTACTATTTTTTTAATTAGCTGGCTGGGTTTACTTTAACTTACCGTTTATCTAATCGCTTTTAGTAAGTTCATGTGTGTTCAATGAATGTCGGTCAGAATGTAAAATGTTGTTATTTACGTTTCATGGTGCTCGATTAACAATTAGATGTAGAACTTACTTTGGGCATGATATTTTTATTTGTACCTATTTTCTAGGAGAAACGAGGCCTCGGGACTGCTTTTGGCCTTTTTCCCCTGTTAAGTTTTTTTTATCAATCTAAAGATGAAAATTTTGTATTTCACTTATTAACCGATTGATTGAAAAGACCTTCATACTCTTACTTTTAGGTCAACAAAGGTTAAAATTCGTACATGTAAGTACTAAAATTCTTTCCCCATGTCATCCCTATGATTTTTTGGGAACGATATGTTGTCTGATATTCCCATTCTATAAATTATTTCCGTTTCAACCAACTCCTTCACTCAATGTAATATGATTCAATATATCTTTTAGAAAAAATTTAACATTACTTAGCCCAAGTTCGTAAACCAGACGGAGATGTTGGGCTAGCCATGAGGTCCGAATATGGAGATTGCATGACCACACTGACATGAAAGACCGCAAGCCACTAGACTAATATTGGGCTCGCAATATGGTACATAATGTCTTCCAGTGGAGGGGCGAATGAATCTACTTCACGGTAGACCGCCACAGCCGGTGATTACTCCACCTAGGCCCTGATTGAGGCTGTCTGCGGCTTCGAGTCAAGATCGTATGGGATAGAAACTCCTTCCACTATCCTCCTGAGTGAACTCAAAGATAACTTCTATCTCTCATCTAGGAACTTTTTCATCGACTTTATATGAAATAAATACGGTTTTTAATTTCACGGTTGTCCAGAGATTAAGTGAATAAGAAATGAATTAGATATATGGAATAAAAAAAATACGAAGTACAGCAACATTAACCAAACTACGATATCCGTCCAAGGATCTATGAAGGGTGTAAAGCCAGCTAGAAAATAAAATTTACTCTTACACTAAATAAATTTCATTTAGCTTCATGGGTGTTCGTGTAGACATAGGTGTTCATGACCGGAGATAAAATCTTGAGGAACACCAACAAGTTAAGAAAAGTGGGATGAAGCAATACTTTTAAAGACAATGTTTAAAACCAAGCAGATGCTTTAAACTTTTGAGTATATTTAATTTTTTTAAGTTATCAATTATCGAAATTTGAAACCAAGGTGTTGGAAAATATTAGGAGATTGTAAGTATCTTAGTATTTATTAATTTTAAAGAGGTATCCTATCAATTTTTGTATGTCTGACAAAACGTCGTTCAGTGGTGCAAGCGCGGAAAATATTTGATGAGCTACGCATTGATCATTATTAACTAGAAAATAAAAAGATAAATACCATTGTTATTAATTATATAATAAAATTTAATAGAACTAGTAGGGAAAAGTAACCAGTAATAGCATCTGAAATCGTTTAATCTTACAAAAAAAGCTCTGCGAAGCTCCGTTCTGATACTTTCATTCCTATAAATTAGATTGCTGGTTGGTGCCGTCTACGGTGATAAAGCGATAATAATAAGAATTATTTACAAATATATTAACTAACCATGTATTTAGCGTCTCTTAGTTATCATGCTGTGGTTACATTTTCCCACTCAATCTATTAAATTGATATTTTTCCTATTTTCTTTAATACATTAAATTTGCTAGTTTCTTGAAAGTACTTTAACAAATAAAAAACGGAGTCTAGTCTGAGCCTTCGAAGGGTGAACATCGCGGAGTCTTTCCTTTGAAGTGTCGGTCTTCTTTGTTGTGTCGGCATTGTTTATAGTGTTGGCTTTGTTTGTTGCGTTGGCTTTCCAGGAAGTAAACCAACAGTGATTGTGCTGTATACCCGTGATCTCTGTAGGCTAAACAATTTTCAAAACTTCAATTATTGCAAGTGCTGGTCAAAACATTAATACTGTCCACTGGCGAGAGGAGACGCCGTGAGCTCGTCAATATTGGATTACCTGGGCAAGTTAGCTCTTGCCCAGCAGATAAGTGTTTAGTTTTAGTTTATTTAAATAATTATGTTTTTTTAATTCTAATTTATCTTTTAAAATTTATTCAAATACTTTATAAGATTAGTTATTATTTTTTTTTTTTAACAAAGGACTTCAGTATCGTGTTTTAAAAGTAATTTTTATTTTTATCATTTTATTTCTCTCTCATATTTTTGTGTATTTTATTTTAAAGTGTAGGGTATACTTTTCAACCTATCAATTATGAATAGGTCTCCTGGCATACAGCCTGTAGATCGTGAACGATTAAAAATGAACAGAAGTGACTTAAGTGAGGGCAATAAAAGTAATGAATCTAGATTATCCCCTAATAAAAATAGATTTTTAATTATTGAAAGGGAAGGAGAGGGAGATTTAAAGAAACTCTCTCCTTTTTTGATACATAAAACCATAAAAAGTCTATGCGATGAGCCTAAGATTATAAAAAAATTGAAAAATGGTACCATCCTAATAGAGACTAATACTAAGAACCAATCAGAAAAACTATTAAAACTAACAAATTTTGGAGAAATTAAAATTCGGGTTAAGTCCCATGAAAAATTAAATTTAAGTAAAGGAGTTATTTTTTGTCCTGATTTAAATGATTTAGATGAACAGGAAATTTTAGAAGAATTGAAAGACCAAAACGTCAAAGAAATTAAAAGGATTGTCTCTAGAAAGGCAGGGATTGAAAGGAAAACCAGTTTATACATACTAACATTCTCACTCCCCACCCTCCCTGAAGATATTGATATAGGGTTTTATAAAATTAAAATTAAAATGTACCTCCCTAATCCTGTAAGGTGTCGGAAATGTTTAAAAATAGGACATTTTTCAAACGCATGCACTAAAGACCCTATTTGTGAGTTTTGTGCCAAGCCTGCCCACATAGGTACACCGTGCGACACGGTCATTCCAAGTTGTGTGAATTGTAAAGAAAATCACCCCAGTTTAGATTTTAAATGCCCTCGTTTTATAGAAGAAAAAGGAATAAAGGCCATTCAGTTTAAAGACAAAGTACCTTACACAACCGCGAGACGATTGTACAGGGAAAACCATTGTAGCTCATCTATCAGCTATGCTGAGGCTGTTAGGAATAGAGGCAAAGGAACAGAAGTCGGTTGCCAGACAGTGGACATTATAGAGTCTAAGGTTAATGCCGATACTGAGATAGTAGCCTCTTGCTCCAATAGTAATGAATCAACTTCCTTGCCACTCCCTAATCCGCAGATTTCCCCTCCTGCCGAACCCCCTCTCCTGCCTCCTCCAAACACCTCTCTCCAGGCCTCTATTTCGACTTCCACATCCCCTCCTAACGCCCCTCTTCTTTCATCCTTATCGGACTCCCACCCACCAACACCCAAAATATTTTTAAAAACCGATCCTCCGGAGGAAGAAAATGACGAAATACTTAAAACTCCAAAACGCAATACAATTAAAAGGAACCAAAAAAAAACAAAGGTCCCAAAACAATGATGAACCCAAAAATGAATTTGAAATGGTCACTAATTATTTATTTACTAATGAAGATATATGCGCTTTGGTATATAGGAAACTCTTATAATAAAACTACTTTTCACCACAAAAACATATTATATATCTTAGTTTTTTTATTAAAATTGTATATAAATCAGAAAGCCATAATTTTTCCATATAACCATTCCATATATAATTTAATATGTACAATAGTCGATGTTAGCGAGTTATATAGTCACCTGAATGAAAATATATTATTCGAAATTAATAAAATAAATATTGTAGTGAACATAATAATTTTAATTTATCCAAATATTAATATAAATATAAATATATTTACTTCTATTAAATCAACAAAAATATGCTTACCATTTCAAAACAATTGCCACATAGTCTCTCTCTATTTTTGTTTATTCATAAAATTAATGTTTAAAACATTGGAACATAATAATTGCGAAATATATAATTCATTGACGACAACTACAGACTTCATTATAGCAGGTAATAACAAGTTAGCATGGCAGGTGAGTTCATTAGGTGCTCTTAAATTCTTTACCTAAGATGCCCATTATATCATGGAATTGTAATGGAATTCGTACACAGCATGCTGAAATGAAAGTCCTACTGAAGAATACCGACCCCGCCGTCATCTGCCTTCAGGAAACAAAGCTGACCCCGAACCTGGATTTGACGTTGCCTCATTTCACGGTGTATCGCAAAGACAAGGAGCTAGAACAAGGAAATAGAGCTCATGGAGGAGTTGCCACAGCAGTTAGGAGGCACCTTTTCTCTAGAGAACTACACATAGACACCCCACTACAGGCTATAGTTATCCAAGTCAAACTATCCTTTTCGATTACTATATGCAACATATACTTACCTCCAACTGAACCCATAAACGAAATTGCGCTACTGCAACTTATTAATAGACTCCCGTGTCCATTTATTATTGTAGGGGATATGAATGGATCCCACAGCTCCTGGAGTCTCAACGGGCTAAACAATCCAAGAGGAAATGTTATCAGAAGAGTCATAGATGCTGCTGATGCTTTAGTACTCAACACAGGAGATATGACTCACCTGTGTCCCAGAACTGGAACACTTTCGGCTATTGACTTAGCCATCTCCTCTCCTGCACTAGAAAATCATTTGTCGTGGGAAGTATGTAAAAACCAATATGGAAGCGACCACTTCCCCATAAAATTAAACTTTAATCACGAGTTACCAAAATTAACATACCAACCAAGATGGATTGTTGAAAAAGCAAATTGGGAAGACTTTAAAAGCACGCTAAAGATAAAAGCCCAAGACTTGCCGGATGATATAGACGAAGCAATAATATTTTTCACTTCAAAAATAATTGATTCTGCCGTCACTTACATCCCAAAATCCAAAGGCATCCCTAAACCCAACCATGCTCCCTGGTTCGATGAGGACTGTCGAGCAGCCCTGAAAGTAAAAAATAGAGCCCTAAAAAGATTTCAGAAAAACCCCACAATAGAAAATCTCATAAAATATAAAAAAGAAAAAGCAATCACTCGAAAAGTTATTAAAGCTAAGAAGAAGACATCTTGGATATCGTATGTCGAGTCCATAAATTTCCACACTCCTGTCAAGAAGATCTGGCAGAAAATTCATAGCATTGCAGGCAAGTTTAATCCTGAAACACCCGTAATAAATCTGCAAGGAAACATAGTTACTGACACACAAACAATAGCCGAAGCTTTTGTAAATCATTATGCAAGCATTTCAAACCATCAATCAATACCTCGCCTGGATGACAGTGAGTTTCAGGAAAGTGATCATTCAAGAAACACTGGACACGAAGAACATCTCCAGCAGCATTACAATTGTCCATTTACCTCTTGGGAGCTACAGTCAGCCATTGATGAATTAAAACCTTCAGCCCCAGGCCAGGATGAAATCCACAATTTAATGATTAAAAATCTGCCATCAACAGCAAAAAGCACACTACTAACTATATTCAATAGAATTTGGGAATCCTCATATTATCCTGCAGCTTGGAGAGAGTCAATCATCATCCCTGTTTTAAAACCTGGCAATGACAAACACATAATAAATAGTTACAGACCCATATCATTAACTAGCTGTCTCTCAAAACTACTAGAAAAACTTATAAATAAAAGACTCGTGTGGATATTGGAAAAATACAACATCCTAACCGATATCCAATGCGGCTTCCGCAAAGGCAGGTCTACACTAGACGAGTTAATAATTATGGAGGCCGAAGTGCTAAATACATTTATACAAAAAAAAAGAGGCAGTTGGAGTTTTCTTTGACTTAGAAAAAGCATATGACACCATAAATAGGAATGTCATTCTTCAAAACATGTTTACATGGGGCTTTCGTGGACGTCTAATAAATTTTCTGAAAAGCTTCCTACAACTAAGGCACATAAGAGTTAGAATAGGACGGGCCATTTCAGATTCCAAGACAACAGCAAATGGCATACCCCAAGGAAGTGTACTAAGCTGTACGCTATTTGCAATAGCTATTAATACAATCGTCAACGTGATTCCCCGCCCAATCAAAGCATTTCTGTATGTTGATGACCTTACTATTCTACTGCGATTCAGGGATAGTAATTGGATGAAGAGGACCCTCCAGGATGTCATCCACAGCCTTCAAATCTGGGCAGATAATAACAATCTCCGCTTTTCAACTGGAAAGACCAAATGCCTATTATTCTCTAGGAAAAGAAATCCCACTGAATTCCCAGAGCTTTACATGTACGGTGAGCAATTGAGATTTGCGGAAGAAGTAAAATTTCTTGGTCTGGTTTTAGACAAGAAACTCACTTGGTTGAGTCACATCAAATATATACGCGAGCAATGTTCCAGCCGGCTTAGATTAATGAAGGTGCTCGCTAAGACATCCTGGGGTGCCGACCACAAAAGTATGCTTATGGTATATGCAAGCCTCGTCCGGTCAAAGCTCGATTATGGTAGTGCAGTTTATTCATCAGCGAAGGCAAACCATCTAAAACTCCTGGATTCAGTTCATCATACGGGAATAAGACTCGCCACTGGAGCATTTCGGACTAGTCCCATAATTAGCCTCTGCGTAGAAGCTTCCATGCCACCCCTTGCTTTTCGCCGTCAGGAGCTTATCACTTCGTATCTTGCCAAATTAAGACTCCAGCCAAACAATCCAGTATATAACCACATTTTTTCTCCCCAACATATCCAGTTATATAATTCAAAACCAAGAAACCCTTCTCCACTGGCAGTTAGATTCAGAGAAATAATTAGTGAAATTCACAGTATATCTATAGATCTTAGGGACTACGATGTGCACAAGCCGATCTGGAGAAACCCTCCACCAAAATTTGACCTCTCTTTAAGAAATATTCATCCGCGTACACGGAGCCTTGATTCTCTTATCATGGACAAATATAAACAGTATGAAATTTTTTATACAGATGGCTCTAAAAGTAATGAGAATGTTGGCTACGCAGTAGTTCAAACATCTAGAATAAAAAAATACAAATTACCACCTTTTACATCAATATTTACTGCAGAAATGCAGGCAATTGCAACTGCTCTTAATCTTTCTATTGACAGTAACAAAAACAATATTTTAATATGTTCAGATTCTTTATCAGCCCTCTACGCTATTCAAAAACATACTGGAGTCGGTCACACAATCAAAAAAATCAATAATTATCTTGAAATTTTATATGACATCAACAAATCAGTGAGCTTTTTGTGGGTGCCATCACATACAGGAATCCCAGGTAATGAAGCAGCAGACAAGGCAGCAAAGGAAGCAGCAATGATGACGGGCCCAACACTGCAAATATATGAACCGAAAGACGTGAAAGCATGGTTAAAGAAGAGAGTAAGGAGCAATTGGGAGTCCATGTGGTCTGAAGTCCCTCTAACAAATAAGCTCAGATCCATTAAACCTACAACGAGAGAATGGATTAGCTCCCTTAGAGGAAACCGAAGAGAAGAGGTAGCACTGACAAGGCTTCGGATAGGTCATTCGAACCTCACCCATGTTCATCTCATTACTAGGGAACGCCAGCCAGAGTGTGAAACCTGCAAAGCCCCTCTTACAATTAAGCATATCATAGAAGATTGCAGTAGATATGAAGGAGAATTCACAAGGCTGAGTATACCACGTAACATCTTGGAGGCATTGAAGGATTCACACAAAGCTGCGGACAGCATTGTAAAACTGTTAAAGGAGATTTCCATCTTTGCAAAGATATAATAATAAATAATAAATACAAATATATAGTAGTGCATGTTAATGAATGATATATATTACAAAAATAAAATAGAGCATTTTGGAATATCTCAAACAATATTATAGAGTAGAAAAAGGGCGTAATGACTCCGCTGTTGATCGCCCATGTCAAACAAACAAACTAAAACAAATAAAAAACAGTAAGCCAATTTGTCAATCAATTCGTCTTTTTTAATGTAGCATAATGTTATATAAATTTTAAATTTAGTTTCAATCCCAGTGTATTTTTCCATCCTGAATCGAATGAAACAATGTACATTTCGATAGTGCTAACTGTTCTCAAGATATAGAGGTTTTCATCTTTTTTTTTTTTTTTTAGGTTTTGCCATCCTCTGCGGTGTACGAAGGCATTTATTTATTCGTATCAAAAGCCTACCTAAACTTCTAACCTTGATCTAAAATAATGCTGCTGGAGTACTTCGAACAAATAAAAATAAATTAAAAACAGAGTCAGTTTAAATAAACGATGCCTTCTACAACAGGGACATGACGGTGCCTTAATGGACATGACACAAAATGGACCGTTCTAAACATGCAAAGAAAATTTGATTTAGTAATTTCCCGTTCCTATTTTAGTACATAAACAAGCTCACAGAGGACAGGTCCCACTTTATTAGTCACAGCTTTTAACGATTGTCAATACTACCTTTGTGTGGATATACATCCCTTTATTTACTAAGTAACCCACAAACATTTCAACAAGTGTTATTTTATGTACATAGTAGCTTACTAATGGTGTTAATTCGAGGTTTAAATTGTGCTTGCTATATATGAACACGGTACACTCTAAACGGGTTTTCGTGTCAGCCTCAATATTATCTGGTTAGTAGCTTTCCAACATCTCGAGATCCACATTAGGTATGTAATATTTTGTATATAATGCTCAATCATAACCAGGAATAGGAATGATTTTTAATAATATTAAGATGTTTATTTTTTAATATTAATGTTTTTTAATTTAAATTTAGTTCATTGAGACCCAAAGGTGTCCAAACAAGACAATAATTGGGCTTCAATGAGTAGTGTATGGGAGGCTGTGATTGAAGCAGGCGGTGAATTTTTTTTTATCCCCATGGATGGAATGATCTATGATTTATGTGAAAACTAACAACAGACTGATAATACACAATGGTTAGTTTACCAACTCATTTTCCCGAGTTAGGAAATAAAGCATTTCAGAAATTGAATATCCGCTGTCCAAAACGCATTTTATGAAAAATAATGATATTAAAAATAAACTAATGAAAGTCTACATTTCAATTCTATTTGATTTCATTTTATGGTGTTGCGTAAAACATGCTTAGAAATATTTTTATTTTTCTATTTCTTATAAGATTTCACTGAGATTTGAGAGAATATTCAGACTAGAACGCCATTGATTCAGGGACACCATTGAATGGAAGCAAGTGAAGTGTTTCTGTGGAGGCTCATAGGGATGCTGTCAAAGCCAAAGGGGTGAAGTCTATTGAGACCTGACCTAGACCCAAGGCCCTAAGATATCGATAACATCTATCAACTTGGAGAAGAGGAGCAAAGGAAGCCCTTGGGAAATGGAATGAATGCAATAATTCTAAATTAAATGTCTTCCAAAGACAGAAAATTTAAAGTTTATATACATTAAATATGTACGCCATATTCAATGCTGAAACTATAAAAAACAGATGTTTTACTCAAGCAAAAAAAAAAAAAATAATGTATCTATTTGCTTATCTTTAAAAATGTTTAAATAACAGAAGATAAGAGGCTATAAAGTAATTTTATTTTGTATATATTCTTACATTTAAACAAATAAAAGCTATTATATTTCTACAACGTTGCTACAATTTTTTTTTTCCGAATGTGTCATTGCCAATGTTCTTTTTACAAATTCCACAAGTTTGCTTATTTTTTGTTACATTGTTTTACTTCTGTCGTTTTGAGTTGGCTTCTTTTACACACATGTAGCATCGGTTTTTCCCCAATTGCATACTTTTGCTCGTTTGATCAGGTGACAGCAAATGTCCCAAAGTTTATGACAGCTTTCAGTGTGTGTCTCTGACGTTCGCTGAGGTTCTGGATCCTTTCTTGAATACAAGGCTTTACAAGTAAGTCAGCAAGCAATTTTCGTCTGTTCGACTTATTTTGGTTCCACGTATGCTGGCTCAATGTAAGCAATTTATATCCATTGAGCATGCGCACCACTTCTTAGTTTCTCTCGGACTTCTCGCAAATTCGCTAGGCCCTTTAAATTTGTTAAATATGGCATAAACAAATATATTTATCCGATATATTCCCTTTTCCCCATTTTCATAATCTGCAGTATTTTTCTGACAAATACATTTTTTTTTTAATTTTTAAAGACCATATTTGGGGAAATTTCGGCGTTTAAAATTTCGGAGGGCTCCAGGAATCCCCCCTTGGCCATCCTAGGGTTATTTGTTGAATGTCCATTTTTTTAAATAATCTTGCTGTTAACCATTGAGCTAAACCGGGGGCCTACCTAAGCCGTTTTAACCTTCCATCGTAAACGATCTCACCAGCCAGGTATCGCTCATTGAAGCGAAGTAACCGGTGGCTAGAAAGTAGTCGAAATTATGGGATGTAAATAACATACTATGATGGTCATAGATTTACTAACTTACAGCGGCTCAACAACCCATTACTGGGTCAAGGCCTCCTGAATCAGCCTTCGCCAGTTGTCCCGGTCAAGTGCAGCTGTTCTCCAGTTCCGGATGTGGATGTGGCGAGAGTCATTTCCCCCAGTGAAGCTTAGAAGGTCCCTAGTCGAAATCATCATCGTAATACACCCTTTCCATAGTCGAAGTCCCTTGAGAAATCATTCTGGATCCTCACCATGCCCCTTACTCCCAGCATCGTCATCCTGCATAGTCTAATTAGTTTCTTGGATATGCCTAGGTTCTCAAGAGCCTTATACAGTTCCTGTCTATCAATGCTGTCGTTGGCATTCTTAATGTCCAGAAGAAAAGATGGTGAGTTTGTATTTTGTACTCTCTACCCTTTTCCAGAATTTGTCGGATGGTAAAGATGAAAGAATGAAAATGATCTATGACCATCTTTCATTCAGATGGTCATAGATTGTTGAATGTTAATTTTTTATAATTTATATTAGATCGGTATTAAATTTTTAACAGCGCTGCGACGGAGATGCAGAAGATCGGGGATCGATTCCCGGCCGTGCCCAATCTTTTCTCTTCTAATGAAATTTTTTAAATGCATTAATTAAATGTAAAAAAAAATATATATATAAATTAACAATACCATTAAACAACTTACCATAGCCAATTTTTCCCCAAAGATGAATTTTTTTTTTTTATTGTTTATATCATGCCGCCCGCATATACAGCATAAAAATAAAATATAAATAACTGATATAAAAAAAAAAAAGATTTCATGAAAATAATTGTTAATAAAGATAACAATGTATCTACAGGTAGTATATCTACGTATATATTTACTTATTATATACGTATATTTACTTATTATTTAAGCCAATACATTTAACATTACGACCCCTCAAAGTAGAGTTATTCACACCGGAATAACTCGGAGAAGAGAGAATTTAAAAAATGTAGCGAGAGGAACATGCCATGGACGCTACGTCTTAAGTAATGAAACTGTCAACGGCAAGCCCACTCTGCTATCAAAAAAAAATTGGCGAAAATTATTTAAAACAAAACAAAAAATACTACCAATACAACTGCAACTCACATAATTAATATTTAAATTTAATTCCCACGTCGTCCCATCATTTATCGATCTTGTATCAAAATTTTCGAAAATCGAAAATTTATCAAGATGAGTAATAAAGCATTTTTTTAACATAACCCAAGCATTTATATGATTTGAAGGATTCAGAAATTGTTAAATCCTATTTAAAAAGAAAACATTAAAAATTAAAATTCTATTAAATTTTTTAACTTAATCGATATGTAATTTTTCTTTTTGGAAAATTTCCTAAGCAATATGGTTAGAAAACACTTCATTCGGATTTAACATCCCAAGAGGAATAAGAAACGATAATAAAATAGACTGTTGGTTATTTCTGATATACAAAAGCAATGGATTATAATTTTAATACTTCTGTCGTATACTAAAGTGAATTCCGTATTCGATTGTAATAGATGTAATTCTAGTGTTGTTGTTTTGCTTTTTTTATATCTTTATACTATTTCATGTATCTTTAAGCTAATTGTTTGTAATTTTTATTGTTACGCTGCTGTTGCCTGTTATCTTATGTTATTAATGTTTTACCTAGTTTTAATACTTTATTATCTCAAATCGATATTAATTAATATTTAATGGCCAGTTATGGAGAGAAAACATACTAAGTATAAAAACATTTATTAGCTTCATTATATATACAGGGCTATATTAAGTATATTTGTATTTACGGTATAATAAATAATCATTAAAAGATAAATAGGTATGCTGTGTTTGAGCAACTCAACATAATTGGGCAGCATAACTTTGTTTAATATAGTATTTCTCTCTCAGCAATAAGAGCTGAAGATTTTAGTATCTGAAGAAGTCAACAGCTATCACATAGGCTGTATGTCTCCTGGTTTTAGTATATAAAGCGCCGTAAGTGCCACTACCAGCTAAGGGCGTTACGATACCATTAAAGTACACATACTTCTTTCGATAAGATACTTTTCATAAAGCATTAATGCTTGATATTATTGGACATAAAGTATAGATGCTAATAGGTATCAGGAGGCGTTATCCAACATATAAACACAACTTAAATTAACTAAAAAGGCTATCTAATCTGAAGAAGAACGTACAAGTACACGAAGAAATAAAACGTACAAAGACTGATAAATTTGATTAATTTTGTAAAAGGTTAGCAACATCCAACAAACCAATCTGAAACATGACGAACGCATACTTGGACATTAGAACGTCTCCCATCCTATTCGTAGTTTAAATCGCGAAACAAGATATCATAAAAACTGAAACCTTTGCATGCAACCTGGAAGACGCATGTCAATTGTGCATAGATATTAACGACCGACTTACCGAAGAACTTGTAACATATTAACTTAACACACCACTGACATTACTAACTACTCCAATCCATCCTCACAAAGCTCAGATTCATATTCAAAATAAATATTATGACCGGGTTATGACCCCCCCCCAAAAAAAAAAAAAAGTCTGGTAAACATACCATAGAAAGCGATCCTTTTTCTAACAAATATTTACAACTTCATTTTTAAAAGAACACACTTCCCGGCAGTTTTAAAAGCCAATTAGTCTTCTTTCACCCTTTTCCTATTTGCTTGAATTTTTTTCTAAACTACCTTGAAATATTAAAAGGCATTTCTTGTTATCGGATTTCGGTTTTAGAAAAAATCATTCTACCATAAATTTCACCGATCGGTGGACCACATTTCCAATGCTTTAGAAAAAATAAAATAATGCCCTCAGGTATTCCTTGATATCGTTCGGGATTTTCCTAAGATTTTCCATGAACGATTGCTTTCGAAACTCAAAATCTCGCTTCCTCACACTTACTATTTAATACTATCTTACTTGAATGACAGATAATTAACTGTTAAATTAGGTTACGAACTATTAAAGCACTACTATACGACCATTATGGACATACGGATGGAACTATGTGGCTCCAAGCAACATCCAAAGCTCTCAAATATCCAAAGAATTCCAGATCCAGATTCCAAAGAGTTGTTCCTGTCCAAAGTATTCAGGTAAGTAGTAGATGCTCCATACTGTATGACAAATGAGTTGGTGCAAAAGCCACCACGATCCCACCGGTCATCGATACAGCCATAAAATACTACAAGAATTTCGGGTCTTTTTTACTTTACCCATATATGTTACTTATCTCTAAATGAGTGATTTATCTTATTATTGAATTAATACAAGTGAAGAAAAGATGTTTAAAGTAGTATATTTAACAAGCTTTAAATATAAACAAAAATAATTGTTTCATTTATAACCACCGATTTCCTCTCAAATAGCATCTAAATGTTGAAGATCTTTGATGAAAAACAAGCTTCATAAAGTATCCTCATCTACATTTCCGTGTTTATGCAATATTACTAACCTTTGAAACGTCTAAAATGTCACTTGTTCTTATTTAAGAAAACGACTCAGTTGTATCAGATTCATTATTAACAAAAAGAACTTCAACATTTCTTAAAATCTAGGAGGTAATCTCAGTAGGTAACCTCTTTCATCTATTTTTTTTTTCTTTTAAAATAGACATTTGTTACTAAATAACGTATAAATCGTATAAATCAATAATAATATCAAAACGTAACTTGTGTGGGTTAAGTAAAAAAGCTTCCACCAAAGACTAACTTTCAACATGTACCCTTACAGTCACTACAATTTAACACAAACCCCTAACTATGACCCTGGTAAACTTTGAGGCGATAGTGGAGAGATTTGCTTAATAGCTTAACTAATAATAATTTTGCGCTTACAGCATACACCACTCATAAGCATAAATATTTAAATGTTGTTCAATTAAATTCTTTTATTCCTATTGTCTACTTCTTCTTTCGATTCTTCGTCGGCTAATTGCATTTCTAGGTTGCTAGAAATTATTTGAGGATTAGATTAGTTCTGATTTATAAGTGTAAATACTTCGAATATTCAGATTGGCCATGTGTCTACCTGAATTATGGAGGTTTTATCAAATTTGTTCTGGTAAGTAGCAGTAATAGGTATAACAATTGTTTAAAATGATCTGAAATTTGTCCGTCCCAATCATAAGTATCTTCTATGGTTGGTGAAAATGTTTTAGTGTGTTCTGTTAGTAATTGTGTGAATTGGGAATGGTAACTTTTGGTTTTTCATTGCCTAGTTGCGTCTAAAATAAAGTGAGTACTAAATGAGGTGTTAATTAATTATAAAGGGAATACACAATATGCCCCATTGTGGACCCGGCAATAAAAAATAGTGCTTGGACCCTGGCCAGAGGGTGGGACCAGCTGTCAGCGTCGTAACTCACTGTATAACTGCTGAGTGCGAATTATAGGATCCGCTACAGCTCTGTTTAATATCTACTCACACAGAAGGCTAAATTATTGTGTAATTGTCAATGCAATGTAAGTTATATTTTTAATTATTAACGATACAGTTTATCACTATCGGAATCCCAATATGAAAGAGAAATGCTGTCTACAGGTCATGCTCTTTTCTAGCTCCGAGTAACCCAGTATTTAAATCAGCAGGATCTTTGAAATTAATTCCTTGATATAATTTATCGAAATATTTGAATTTATAGCTCAGATGATATCTGGTGAGGAGAAAAGTAGACCAGTTTGTATGGCAAGACGAAATTTAAATTTCTTTAAAACAGAGAGAACAATTATCAGTGCTTTGTAGCAAAAACAAATACAATGCCTCTATCCTGGGCTCTAAGCTGAAAAACGGACTATGGGAAAAAATGCCAAAGACGGACAGGTGAAGAGTGAAAAGGATAGATGAATTAAATACGAAAACTTTCTAGACAACAGGCCTTGAAGAACAATGTCTTCCAAGCAATGGCCCGAACGAGTTCTGTACGCATCGCGCTTAAGTCGGAGATGAGGACGATTCAAAAGGTGGATAACAGGAGTGGGAGCAGAGATGGAAGGCCAAGGACTTCCGGAGGGAGATAGCTTGACCACCACCTATGGAGATGAGCCCTGACCTTAATAAGCAAACAACATTGTAATTCCTTAAGAATTTTATTATTTATTATGTACAAATATTATTATTATGTCATTTTGTGTGATTTGCAATCTGCAAATTAGCAATAAGCAAATTTGTTGAATTCCTATTGGATGAATTGCTAACATACTATATACTAAGTTAGCATATCTCTCGGCCACCGCCTCAAAAGTCTTCGGGGTGGAATGTAAGGGTTTATGTTTGATGTTAGTGTCTGTGCTAAGGGGTTCATGTTAAATGTTAGTCTTTGGTGGAAGTTTTTGTAGTATTGTGTGGCTGTATCGATAACTGTTGGGATATTCAGGTCCTTGTGTAGTAAATCATTTGTCACATAGTATGGTGCGTCTGCTATTTTCCTCAATACCTTGGACTGGAATGACTGAATTCTTTGGATGTTTGAGGGTTTTGCAGAACCCCATAGTTCTATCCCGTATGTCCATACTGGTCGTATTAGTACTTTGTAAATAGTAAGTTTGTTTGTTATTGATAATTTCGAACGTCTGTCGAGTAACCTAGATAACATTCCAAATAGTTTGTTAAGTTGTTTCCTTTTCAGTCCGATGTGGGTTCTCCATGTCAGTCTCTTGTCCAGGTGGAGCCCCAAATATCTTACAGCTTGGGATTCAGGGATCGGTGTATCATTGAAATATACTTGTGGGCATGAGCCATGGTTGAGGGTGAAGGTAATAAATTCACTTTTCATCCCATTCATTTTTACCTTCCACCTGGTAGCCCAACTAAATATATCGTCTAAGTGGTTTTGAAGGATGGAAGATGCTATATAGGGGTTTCTGTGTGATGTTAGTAGTGCGGTATCGTCAGCGAATGTAGCCAGTAGGGTGTGTTCGTTTTCGGTTAAGTCAGCTGTGAAAATATTGAAGAGTAGTGGTCCAAGTACACTACCTTGTGGAACTCCAGCTTTAACATCTTTTATACTAGATATTTCGTTGTCTATTTTAACAGTAAAGTGTCTGTCTGTCAGGTAAGAGAGTAGTATTAAATAGTAAGTCGGAGGAAGCAAAATTTTGAGCTTGGAAAGCAATCCTTCATGCCAAACCTTATCAAAAGCCTGACTGATATCAAGAAAAACACCAGGACAGTAATTTTTTGATTCATGCAATGCATTTGAAATGTAATCCACCAATCGGTGACATTGTTGTATAGTAGAATGATTTTTCCTAAAACCGAATTGATGATTTGGAATAGCTTTCAAAATTTCAAGAGAATTAAGACGATATAAAAGAATTTTTCCAAACAATTTGGAAAAAGAAGGAAGAAGACTAATAGGACGATAGGAATTTAGGCAATCGGAAGGTTTGTTAGGTTTTAATATCATAACAACTTCAGAATATTTCCACGCTACCGGGAAGTATGTTATTTTTAAAATAGAGTTGTAGATATTAGTCAGAAAAAGGATTGCTTTCCAAGGTAAATTTTTCAGCAAAAAATTTGTAATAAGGTCATAACCAGGGGCTTTTTTATTTGGTAAATTTTGAATAAAATTTTGAACTTCCTGAGGATGGATTGCAGTAGGCGGTAATGTCTTTGGCAATGGTGTGTTAAGTTGGTATGTTACAAGTTCTTCGGTGAATTGGTCGTTAATGTCTGTGTGAGGTTGGAATGTTTCTTCTAGATGGCATGCAAAAATTTCAGCTTTTTGGCTGTCTGATTTCGCCCAAGTGCCATCAGACTGTCGAATAGGAACCGAAACGGTGTGGTGTCCTAGTATGCGTTTTGTCATGTTCCAGATGGGTTTGTCGGCGGTCGCTAAACTGTTCAGGAATTTATCAAATCTTTCAGTCTTCGTACGTTTTATTTCTTCGTGCAATAGTCTAGTTAGCTTATTGAATCTGTGTTTGTCTGTTGTATAACGCGTCCTTTGCCAAATTTTACGTGCTTTTCGTTTTTGTTGGATGAGATGTCGTATGTATGGTGAATTATGGTCATTATTCTGATGGATGTCTGCCTTGTTGTGAGAAATTGAGGCACTCCAGGCAGCGTTTTGGACTGCTTGTGTTAGAAGCTGTACGGCGTCATCTAAGTCTTCAGGTGTCCGTATGTTTGTATTTAGATTTAAAGAACTTTCAATTAATGCTCTAAACTTACACCAGTCAGTTTTCCCAGAGGTTAGTGTCGGGCGTTGGATTTTGATGATTGGTTGTGTGTTCATTGTCATTAGTAAAGGGGAGTGATCAGACGATAAGTCAGTTAGGTTAGTTAGGTCACAGTTTTGTAAATTTAATCCCTTTGTGATGAAAAAATCTAAGACATCTGGAAGCCTGTTCGCATCTGTAGGCCAATAGGTAGGTGAATTGGGGGATAAAAACTCACAGTTCCTACCCATAACTGCATTAAAAATAGTTCTGCCTCTTGTATTTGTTATCCTGCTGCCCCATACCTGATTTTTGGCATTGTAATCGCCGCCGCATAAAAATCTTTGGCCAAAAGAAGCTATTAGCCCATCTAATATTTGAGCTGACAATTGTTTACCAGGGGGGCAATAAAGAGCAGCAATAGTAATCTCAAAATTAATCATCTTCACCGCAATCGACGTGCATTGGAAGCTTTCACAAGCTTCTGAAGAATTGAAGAAATGACTAATTGTGCTCCTTATAAGGATGAGGGTACCCCCTCTAGCTCTGTTTGAAGGGTGGTCAGTCCTGTAGCTAACGTATGAAGGTATGTTAAAATTTATGCTTCGTGTTAAGTGAGTTTCAGTTAATAAAGCAATGTCTATTTTATTGTCAGTTAGAAAAATTTCGAGTTCGTTTTTACGAGATAGTAAACCATTAGCATTACAAAGAACAACTTTAAGTCCATTCATTTACAAAGCATCGGAAGAACCTGCTGGACCAGCGATGTTAGCAATGTTATCAGAGGAGTGATGAGATTTTTGAAATCATTTATGAAGTTTGTTAGTTGACTTGTTACGTCGGGGATGTTCGATGATTGGCTTGGTATATTCACATCATCAGTCCTTGTAATAGATTGGGAGTAAGTTCGTAATATGGGTTCAGTCTGCGTTTGGAAGTCGGTTGGTGATGGAGACGATGGCTCGAGAGAACTTGCTATACTTTGGGTGTTCGTTGTCGATTTCCCTTCGTCTTTTCTTGTTTGCAGCTGTTCCGAATGATGTGAAATTCTCAAAGGAGGGCGCTGACGAAGTTTTTTTAATCCTTTGTGTACTTGGCAACCTCTGTAGTTTGCTGGGTGAGAACCATTACAAAGAACGCACTTAGGTGGAAGCTCTTTTGGTTTTTTGCATTCCGATGATTGATGCGATCCGGCACACTTAACGCATCTGGGCTTTAAATTGCAGTAAGTCTTTGTATGCCCATAGCTTTGGCATCTTTTACATTGAGGAATTTCAGTCCGTTGTTTTGGCTCTTCTACTTTTATTCTGGTATGGTACAAATAATTCAAGGAAAATATCTCTGCGCTTTTTTCCGTCTTCTTAAGATCAACAAAAAATATTGGTAAAGGGATCTTTGATTTTGGATGAAAAACGTTGTGAACGCCTGCAACCTGATAACCAAGTTCCTCTAATTCACTTTTGATTAGATCGCAGCCAAGAGTGTGATGAAGATTTCTGATAACTACGCGCATGGGGCGGTCCTCCGGCAGTTGGTAACTGTGGAATTCAGCCTTTCTTAGCTTCAGATATTTAATAGTTTGTCTGTATGCTTCGGAATTAATGGGCATAATTGTAACATTATTTAGGCCAGCTGTAATGGTGAAATTTTTATTACCGACCTCTTTAACTAAATCCTCACAAAGTTGTTTGAAATTTATTACTGATTTCACATAAATCGGAGGCGGTCTCACTTTCATCTTTTCAACGGGCTCATTACTTTCAGATCCCCGTTCTTCTACATCGGTATTAAGGACAGTAAAAGGATTTATTGTTTCGAAGCTTACCTGCCTGGTTGGTCCTGGAGGTGTGACAGCCCGCGGAGATGCAACACTCCTAAACGGTATTTGATGCCATTCACTTTCTTTGCTAGGTCCAGCTTCAGTTAGTTCGTTGGTCTCGGTTCCTTTAATGGGTTGTTTAGGCTCAGCTGGATGAAGATCGGGAGCGTTTTTCGCAACAATTTTTGAGCTAATGACCTTCTTAGATGGCCTCGGTGCAATTTTTATCTTTGTTTGCCGGACTGAGTGGGAAGCTTGGGCCTTCATATTAATTCTTCTGGTTGTCATACCAGTGTTGATTTTTTTCTTATATTCACCAAAGGAAACGGTGAAAGTACCGGAAAAAATCAAAATTTATTCTTAAGAAATATTTGCTAAATGTTTTCACTTACTAGCAAACAGATGATTAAATACCTTAAGATTAAAGATTAAAGACCTTAAGATACCTTAAGAATAAAAATAATATTTATACTTAAGTGGATACATCGAATAAAATGATTCATAAAAGGAACTGCCAAAAAACCTGGCAATGAAGGTTGAACTCGCGTCAAATTACTTCACCAACTTAATTAACGCGCTAATTAAACACTTACAAAGTAACGGTACTTCCTTACTCAAACTGCGTCAGAAACTAGGCATGAGTTTTATATAAATATATTTTTAACAACTTATTTGTTAAATTAATTCCCATGTTTTATAATGTCTACAGTGATATCACTCGAGAAGAGATAATTATTGATAAAGACGAGAATTGGGTTGTTGCCGACTGATCCTATACCCGATTCAGAGCAAAATACATGATGTCGGATAGCATCTTGCGACTCCTTGGTGACATATCCCCATCATTTTATTAAAGTTGGGCCCGCAACACTTGCTGGATATTGTCTAGATCTCTATTCAATTTCGTCCCTCCAATTCTACTTATCATTACTACAAAGTCTAATTGCACGAGTTTTATTCATTTAATAACATTTTTAATATGAAGATCAAAAGTTCAAGAAGATTCAATTTTTATAGGCACTTTTCATTCAGCTTGACCTAGTTTTAAAAATCACAATGATCGAAGTAAGGATTTTTTAGCTAATTGACCTACTATTAACAAAAAACGTAGTTTTAAACTTACAAAAAGAAAAAAAATATCTGGGGCTGTACGCGCAACACACAACTTTTACTTATCAACCTATTTAGAGTAGAACTCAACTTGATTTGATAAATTTGTAAACGGCATTTAGCACCTTCACATAAAATCGATTTTTCTTCATCTTCATAACTTGAAGAGTATTATAATTATTGAAAGTCCTCAATACTTATTGATCCATTATTAGGTACTAAGTTAACTTATTAGTTTTTGAACATAATTATTATTGTTTCTATTCTTTTTATTAATTTTACATAATCAGTGCATTTGAAATTTTTTAAAACAAGTGAAAAAAGAAGCTAAATGTAGTTAAAATAATTAAAAAAAAATATGTTGAAAGTTATACACTACAAACTCATTGACAAGGGGAAAAAAAAGAAATATTCTGTAGTATCGCTAATGGCGGAAATAACGGAAACTTTAATATATTTCCTCTCTCTCATTTTTTCTTGAAAGTTTTTATCACTTGAAAATGATTTTAAGATATGCTAACACTTACTTTTCCCTTTTTTAGGGTGAAGCATTCAAACGAAGATATAAATACATCAGAACTTATTTTCCACAGAACCGCTGCAGTAAAATCATGCAGGTATTTTTTTTTAACTGGAAGTATGGTTGGAAGAGCCGTTTCCAATCGAAAATTGGTTAATCGTATTGACGATCAGTTAATTGAACGGATCAAAGCGTGCTGATTACAATTATGAACTGATTTATTAGTAATCATTTCAAAAACTATAAACGTTGGAGAATAAAATCCATGACAAGCAAAACAAATTAAGATATTTAAAATAATACTGCTATTGACATACCAAACTAACGGATTCGTCCATTGCTCAGGAAACATACCTGTAAAAAAAAAAGTTATTAACATAATTTAATATTAAAATGTACATAAATAGTGAAATTCGTCCATTACTATTGTTTAGGGGCCTAAATAATCCTAATTCTATCAAAAGTTGAGTATTTTTCACTGCATGCTTGCTTTTTTTTACCACGCTTTGCTTTTTATAAATTTATTGTGAAGGTGAATCGAAAGGTGTATTTATGGCTCGTAATTTAAAACTTAATGTACAAATGTTTTCTCTTATGCCTTTCCGGAAACCGAGAATGATTACTGTTCTTCTAAAACCACCTTATATTTCATTCAGAAATCTTTTATGGAACTTAATTTGAAAACTCACTCCATAAACTGCATTTCCTGTATATGTTCATTGATACTTTTAATATTTCATATTTAACCATGTCTGATTTTTAGTTAATTTCTCTTTAGCAAAATGAAAGGTAAAAGATAAAAAAAACTTTTTTCTTCGTCATTTGTGCCCCTTCAGAACATTTCTATGATGATATTGAAGAATACTTGATTGGCATTAAGCATAGACTAGTTTAATCAAAATCGTTAGAACCATTTTTTAAGGAAAAAATAAAAATGATAAAACATATATGAAATAAATTGCGCCTTCAGTTAGATAAATATTGTTGATATGTTTGCTGTAACATAGATGCATCAAATACCCTTTTTCAGTTTTTCTACCACTTTTTTTAGCTAGTCTGTTCACTCATTACGTAATGGTACTTCATTGGTTAATTGGACTCAATAGAGCCAAAACGTCTATTTCCATTTAAAATCAGAGGTCGAAAATTTTCACGAGCGCAATGCTTCCCCTTATTATTTTTTCATGTGTGTGTCAAAATCAAAATTTTACAATTAAGCGTTATTTCTTCCTATCGACCCCCCCCCCCCCCTCCAACAATTTCTACATCATAACTACCTACTGTCAACTATTTTCCACATTTTTTAACATAAATTTTTGTTTTATTTGACTTTGACTATATTGATTCAAATCTGTTTGGATGATGTTTCGGAAAATAGCTTTGTGGTGAAACTAGAGCTTGTTTTGGGACCCCCGGGAGGTAGCTAATTTGGCACACGCACCATCGACCGCGGGATCGGATGCCTGTCGAGAGATGGCGTGCCGACTCCCGACAACGACAGCTAACATTCAGCCCAGCTAGTTTCGTTCCCTTTATCTCTTTATTGCCCCTCTCTTCCCTTCTAATATCTCACTCGAGGCGATTAGTTTAGGAACTTGTTGTTATCTCCCCTGATGTTCCTCTTATCTTGGGTTTTAGTACTTGTGCTGTCCCGGTGAAATATTAATACATATTTTTTCACCTAAAAAAAATGTAAAGGGAGATATTTCAGATAATAAAACGATAATGACGACTAATGATAGTAGCAATGATGTAAATTATTTATAGATTCTTACTTTTTTATCTTTCTATTACATTATATTTTACATATTTATCATATTACATCTTGTTTTTGTTTAGGACAGTGTTAAGCAACATAAATTAGTACATTCCCATCATATTTTCACACAAAGCTCATCTAATAAAGGATCTTATTTTAAAATATTTTAAATATTGCTCGTTTTTGGAAGAAGACTGCTACAATACTAATAATATATGTAGTGATCATTATTGCTATCTACCGACTCTATGGAGAATCCCTTTGACTGCTGTCTAACGTAAAATATTTTATGTAAAAATCTGCAATTTTCTTAGCAATGATTACCTTTGGGATTTGAAATCTTTTAAATAAGAGAAAAAGAAAAAAACAAGAAAATTTCGTTCATCTTCCAATCGAATTTATAGAGATAACAGTAATCATGGAGTGGAAATAGAAGTTTTTACATATAAAATATAATCATTATATCAACAAATTCGACTTTTTAAGTTTCAAATTACCAAGATTTGACTGAAATCTAAGGAATTTATAGAACGCATGTGTAGTCTTTTCTTATAAAAAAATGTTTGAAATGTTTTTCTTTTATATCGTTTGGAATTATTTTATGTAAAACTAACTAATCCCGATAAAATTAGAAGAGGACATTCACTTTAAAAATTGATTAATTTTTGCGTGCCAAATTTAAGGACATTAATATAATTATAATTCTATTTGATTAAAACCTAATCTCTGACATCTAAATAGATGTCAGCTGTAAAATGTGGTGATAAAAGAGGTTATGAATAAATTATTAATTTTTTGTTGATTTATTTAATAGTTCTGTAACAATATTTTGGGTTTAAATAATTTTTATTATACGAAAATAATAATTCGCAAAATGTCAGAAAAACAATAAAAACTCAAATTATTAACAATGTTACAACTTGTAACATAAAAGTAACCATACGATTCGATCTTCACAACAAGATTATAGTCAATTGTTCCTTGTATTTAGTCTGAAATCGAACATTCTGGAAGCTTCTCGAACAATCAAGACGGAAACTAGAATAGTTGTTAATTGTTTGAACGAAAAGTCTAGAACTATTTTCAATGTAACGAACCAAAATTATACGGTTTTGTTCGACGTTACAGTATTATATATATTCTCTTTCACAGGGGGTTGTGAACAAGACCATTTTCATTTTTTAAATAAAATTTAATTTGAACACTATCGATTTAAATACTATGATGATAACATTTCCAATTATTTTTTCGTTACGTATAAAATGAGCATATTGAACATTTTTCGCATTGTTGTTGACAATGCGAATGTTGTTGACAAGTAATTAGAAGTATTCAATTTGTTATTCAATGCCATAGTGGGAAATTTAATTCGATAAAAAAACGTGCATGGTATTGGTATTGTTTAACTCCGGGTTACAGATATAATACAATGCAATGGTATAAAAAAATAAATCAAACTTCCAGATAATGATTAGGCTTTCTTTTTAATCCTATGGATTATTGAATTTTTTTTAAAAATGGTTTGGAGGATGTTAAGATTTTGTTTGTTTATTTGTTGGAGTTTAGTGGCGTCAAACCGAACTGGTCATCAACGCCAGTGACTCTTCTTTTTCTATTTTATTATTTATTATTATTATTTTATTATTTCTGTTTTATTTCTTTATTTTTATTATTTTCTAATGACTATTACCTTTCTAATTGCTACTATTTTTTCCTAAGGTGATCTGATCTGTCAAATTTCTGATTGTATGCTGATGGATTTTAAAAATTTGAAAACTAATTCTATTTTATTATTATCATCCTTAAGAACCGTTGCTATTTCAGGTTTCAATCCATATCTATTTAGTTTTGACGTGTAGTATGGGCATTCCTGGAAGATATGTTGTATTGAGATGATACTATTGCAATGTTTACATATCGGAGGTGTTTGTTTAGTGATGAGGTGCGAGTGTGTGAGTCTTGCATGACCGATCCTAAGCCGGGTCAGCACGACCTCCTCTCTACGGCATTTTCTAACGGATGTACTCCACGGCTTAACATCTCTCTTGATAATTTTTAATTTACTCGGTGGGCTCTCATCCCACCACGACTGCCACGCATCTTTAATCTCTTTTTCGAGGGGCTTCCTAAGATCCGACGGAGTTAAAATAGTTTTGCCAGGTCCGGGAAGTGTAAGCGCCTCTTTTGCAGCACGGTCGGCTAGTTCGTTGCCTACGATGCCTGCGTGGCTCGGGATCCGTATAAACGTTACGGTCTTACCCGAGTCTTTTAGGT
Organism: Aelia acuminata; assembly: GCA_911387785.2. Taxonomy (NCBI): domain Eukaryota; kingdom Metazoa; phylum Arthropoda; class Insecta; order Hemiptera; family Pentatomidae; genus Aelia; species Aelia acuminata. The sequence goes on along the minus strand of OU426979.1, from coordinate 149,787,882 downwards.
CGTTTAGTCGTATGTATTTGGGAGAGTTGAGGATGGTCTGGATACATGTTACCAAGGCCTTTTAATGAGCTTAAAGAGTCTGTAATAATAGAAATATTTTGTTGATTTATGGTCATACAAAAGCGTAGAGCTGCTGTTATTGCGGTTAGTTCGGCGGTAAATATACTGCATAATTTATGTAATTTGATTTTGAAAGTGTAATTATTTGTGACGAAGGATGATGCTGTTGATTGCATTGAATTCGAGCCGTCTGTATAAACAATAAAGTTTTCCGGTATATTTTGAAGAATATGTGTGAAATGAGCTTGGTATTCAGCTGGATCTGTACTATTTTTGGAGTATTTAGTGAGGTCTAACAATATTTTGGGATATTGGTTGGTCCAAGGTGGTCTGGTATTTTCGGATCGACAGAGTTTTACTGTTTTGAGAAAAGAGATAGCCGAGGAGATTCTTTCTGATAACGGAAGAGTTGAATTTCGTTTTTGTTGAAATGCGGAAGAGAATTTTGTTGCAAAAATATATTTGTGAGTAGGATTCCCTGTCTGCTGATACAATTTTGAGGCATATTTAACCGCTAATTTCGATCTTCTAAACGAAAGGGGTGGCAGACCGGATTTCGAACACAGACTAAGGATGGGGCTTGTTCGAAACGCTCTTGTCGCTATTCGGATCCCAGCGTGGTGCACCGCATCAAGCTTTCTCAGTATTTGAGGTCTGGCGGAGCCGTAGACAAGGGAACCATAGTCTAGTTTTGAGCGTATCAGTGCTTGGTAGATTTTAAATAAGCTGACTCTATCCGCGCCCCAGGAGGTATGACTTAAAAAACGGATCATGTTTAGCTTTGTGGTAGTGGCTATTCTCAAACTAGAAATATGTTGATTCCAGGATAGTTTGTTGTCAAGGGTTAAGCCCAGAAACCTGTGGTTGTTTTTATATGGAATTGGGGAGTTTCATAAGAAATGATCTGGTGAGTGAGATGCATTTCTTTTCCGAATAAAGTGCAGGCATGTACTTTTTTCCGTTGAAAACTGAATATCGGTAGTATCAGACCAGCATTTTAATTTGTTAATTGCGTCTTGTAATTTTTGCTTAATTTCCTGTATGTTTCCTGACCTGCAGAAGATCGCGAGATCATCGGCATAGAGAAGTGACTTAACTCCCCGAGGTAAATTCAGTCCTAAATCACTAATCGCCAAGGAAAATAGAGTGGGACTTAGTACACCTGGGGAACCCCATTGATCTGCCTATTTTCCCGTGAATATTCGCATCCGACTTGTACTCTAAAGTGTCGATTTGAGAGAAATTGCTTTATGAATGTATACATTGGTCCCCGAACCCCAATGGTTATCAGTTTATTCAATATAATCGCGTGATTAATCTTATCAAATGCTTTTAGCATGTCGAAGAAAACAGCGATCATTTGTTGTCCGTTTACAAACGCATATTGAGCCTCTGTCTCCAATGCTACTAAGTGGTCCATAGTGGAACGGCCTTTTCGGAAACCCGATTGGAACGGTTGTACAAGATTATTGTTTTCTACTATCCACTTCAATTGTTTGTTTACCATTAGTTCCATTACTTTGCAGACACAACTTGTGAGAAAGATTGGACGGTAACTAGACGGCGAGCGTTTATCTTTTTCTGTTTTTAGAATTGGAATTACTATGGAATCGCGCCAACTATTAGGTAATTCACCGGTCTGCCATACGTGGTTATAATAATCAAGGAGCCATTATTTTGTAGAATATGGAAGGTTATTAATCATGTCATAATGTACCTGATCCGGGCCGGGAGAGGATCCTTTTAAACTATTTAATACACTATTCAGCTCCCACATTGTGAAATCTATATTGTAATGAGGGTTTGGAATTTCGGTACTATTTGGAATTTCTATTTCACTTGAAGAACAATTTCTATTAGTGTTATATACTTCTGAAAAGTAATTTGCAAAGGAGTTTGATACTGCTATTGGGTCATCAGAAAGCTGTCCGTTGACTAATATGGTAAGACAGGGGTGAGCGGTTTTGGAAGTAATTTTTCGGATTTTATTCCAGATAATGGTGGAGCTTATTGAAATGTTTATATCGCTTATGTATTTTTTCCAGGATTCTGCTTTAGAGAGGTTGAAAATTTTTCTGCATATAGCTCTATGTTTTTTGTAGTCAATCAGGTTTTCGGTAGTCATGTATTTCTTAAATTTTTTGTAGGCCTTCCGACGGCCTTTAAAGCCTCTTGCATTTTTCATTGAACCACGGTACGGATAAACGTTTGGGATTGACGGATGTCGTCGGTATCGACATTTTGGCCGCTTGGATTATTGTATCAATAATTGCTTCGCACCCTTCCTCGATATTCAGATCGAATGGTGATTTGAGCGTTGGGGTGGCTAATGATTTAAACTGAGTCCAATCGGCTTTATCAAGTAACCGTAAGTAAGTTTGTTTCGGAAGGTGGTATTTGTATTTAGAAATTTTATTAGAATCGGAAAGTGATCGCTGCCGTGGATATCAGGAAGGACCGTCCAATCTAAATTGTTGTACATCGTAGGGCTGCAAAAGGCAAGATCTAGAGCGGAAAACGAACCGTGAGTTGAGCTGAGGTAGGTTTGTAGGTTAGTATTTAATAAGATTAGGTCTGATTGTTCCATAAAGTTTTCTATTTTTTTACCTCGCGTATTTAAGTCTTTGGAGCCCCATAAAGGATTGTGGCCGTTTAGGTCACCATTCAAAAGTACAGGCCTGGGTAATTGATTGTATATGTCAAGAAGATGTTCAGTTTCTATTGTAGTGTCTTGTGGCAAATATAAATTGCACATAGAAAAGTTATAATTTAAATGTATTTTTACAGCAACTGCCTGGAGGTGTGTGTTTAATGAAATAGCTTCTGAATATAATGGTTCGTGTATGGCAAGTAGAACGCCGTGAGAGCCACGATTTGGGTTCGGGCCATCTTTTCTGTAAATTTTAAAAAATTTTAATGTCTGTTTTTCGTGATTTAATAAATATGTTTCTTGTAGGGCCACACAGTATGGGTTTAACTCGCTAACAAGAATTTTTAGATCATTGAAATGAGTTTTTAAACCATTGCAATTCCATTTTAGGATTGACATATAGAGTAATAAAAAGAAATTTAGATAAATATGATGGAAATATAAGCGAGAATAAGTTTGGAGGGGGTGCGATTTATCCTAGTACGTTGAATGTAAAAAAATAAAATATATAAAAACATTAATATAAGTTATAACGAAGTTTATTTGGTTGGTTTTATGATTTCTTCTTCGTATATTTTTTGTTTGATTTTACTTTAGTATATCCCTCCGCGTCTTCGACAGACATGCCTTCAGTCTCCGTGCCTACAGAGGAGGCTCGCGGCCTATGGACAGAGGAGATGGGGCATCAGTAAAAGGAACGCCAGCTTGAACAGCCGGTAATGGAGCGGCGGGGAGAGGAGTGGTGGGGAGGAGAGCGCTCGGAGCAGCTCGGGGGTTTCCGGAACGAGCCGGCAGAGGTTGGTTTGGTGTATTTGTTGTTAAGTTGTTAGTAGAAGAATTAATACATGATGAAGTTAGTTTATTTTTATTTTCGCTATTTTCATTTTTCTTGTTATTATCGTTATTCATATTAATTTCTCCAAAAATAAAAGGCATACTAAAAGGCAGACTTGTATATCTATTTCTTTTTTTTCAGTTTTATTCGTTCTTTCTTTTACTATATTAGCAAAGGATTTATTTTGAAGAGAGGGGTACCTCTCTTTATAAATGTTCTTTGCCTCGAATAAAGATATTTTGTTTGTGATTTGTATCGATTTAATTTCTTTTTGTATCTGCAAAAGAGGGCAGGACTTATCTAGGGCGTGGTGAGGCCCGTTAAAATTTACACAGTTTGGAGGGTTTTCGCATTTCGAGTTCTCCCCATGTCTGGCTTTTCCGCATTGAATACAAGTTGATTGTTTTTTGCATATGGCAGTTGGATGGTAGAAACCTAAACAATTAAAACATCTTTGTGGATTTGGCACGTAAGACTGTACTTCCACCGTTTGATACCCTACCTTAATGGATTTGGGAGCAATGGGGTGGGGAAGGTAACAATATAGCTGTGCTTCGCTATTTCGTTTCCTTTTTTTTTAATTTTTATTCTAACTTTATCTTTGAATATATTTGACATTTCCTTTTTTATTTCATCGATATCTAAATATTGAAAGTCAAAGACTTTTGTAATACCTTTACTGTAGTTTAATGAATTATGGGGAGTTATTTCGATCGGAAATTGCCCACCGGAATCTTTTATTTTTTAATGTTTCGGATTGAATACCTCTGCAAGTCTCAACGAGTAGGGATCCATCTCTTAGTTTTTTAATATTTTTCACGTCGCCCATTGCACCAGATATAAATTTATTTATAAAGAAAGGTGACACCTTTCTGAAGTCCTCCTCATCTGTTCTTTTTACGATAAGAAAAGTCGGTCTGATATCATTGTTTTCTAAATAATCTATTTTATCGGGGGGACTTCTCATTCGACCCCGAGGTCTTCTTTTGGCTATAGGACTACTAGGATCATTTTTAATAACTGATTAATATTCTAGCAACCTACGAAAATTATTATAAGTTATTTATATATAAATTATTATAATTTAAGGGGGAAGATACCTAACCTGAATACGTGTAATAAAATACTAAAAAAATAAAAACAATACTAATTTCTAAATAAAGAAATGAAGGTAAATTAATGAATTGTGACTTACCCTAATAATAAAAAAGGAGAGAAAAAGAAAAAAATATAAAAGAGAAAGATAATGGAGAATAGTATAGTCTTAGCTGTTAGCTGTATCTCTCAGGAGCATCGGGATCCTTCCCCTCCAGAGTCCAAATAAACACTGGTAAGCATTTAACACTATAAACACTGAATTTCAACTAAATTACTTGATTTCTGTTAATATAACACCAAAAAACTTAGGAAGAAAAAGTTAACATTTTGAATATTATTTATAATATATGTTATTCATGAATAATATTTGAATATTACTCTTCTTGGATTTTCCAATCCAGTCGGAGACTTCAATACAAGACTTTTTATTTACCATTTCTATTAAAAATATTATTCGCCCACATTTATATTTTAAGCAGCGATATTATTCTCTATTTTTTTGTCCCCCTTGATTAAAACCCCATTTGGAAGGCTGTTTTTATACTGCCATCTGTGTGGTCTTAAATTTGCAACGTTTTAGCGATTACATTTTCCTTCCCTGACTGTCCATTGTCAAAAATCTTTAATAAATATTAAGGTATTGTAACCAAGAAGAATTTGCAACTGTGGATCAATGAAGGCAGTTAAATTACTCTAGTATCGAAATATTGTAATTTCTATTTTAATAATAAAATAAAAAAGTATATATACATGCCATAAAAATATCCAATTGCTCTGCTTGGTAAAAATACTGTTAATATTAGAATTAGTTATATCTGGAAAATCATTTGAGACTTTCTCAAAAACTGTAGTAGGTAGTAGTTTAAGTTTTCAGGCCCTAGATAATTGCGGATTATTTTATGGTTGTTGCACAATGCAACTTTTATTTATTTATTTTGTCTATTTATTATTATAAAAATGTAACTATTCATAAATACAACCATACTTTGACCGTTTTAGAATAGTAAGTAAAACTGTTAAGACTACGTTTTATGTTCGTCAAGTGTCACGCTTAACTCGTGAGAGTCACGAAAACCATTGTTCACGATAGATATAAGATCTTTTTAATGCCAGAAAACATGCTCGCTTCCAGAACACTTATTTGAAACACTTTTATAATTTGAGCGTGATCAATAGGGAGTTGATATTTTGATTCAATAACTTTTCATTCCATAAGATTTTTTAATATAGTCCACCTCGCTCATTAACCAACTTATGTCGATGATAAGAATGTACTTCCTTACAATATTAGCCCATTGGTAGAATTTCAAATTCTTCCATCCCAAATCTATCTATATAAATGGTGTTGAGTGTAGAGAGATGTTTTCTGAGAAACAAGCATGTTCAAGGATTGAATCACATTTTCACTCTTACCCAGCTTTTTAAAAAGGATGAAACATACAATGGAAAGGTCGTATTGGTATTCGCTTATCTACTAAAAGCCGATATGGTTCACGCCAGAACATTATGGAGTACCTTGGAAAAATTTTGATTCAGCAGGAGTTTGAAAAGGGCTATTAAAGGAATGTATCAGGGTGGCAAAACCAGAGTGGAACTAAAACATTACTAGTAAAAAGAGATGAGAGAGACCTCCTCCCGCCCACACTTTTAATATAAACGTTGATGGAGTCCTGAAGTGTCTGTGTAACCTGCCAAGTAGTTCTTTTAATAATGATGAAGAGGATGCTTCCTTTATGGTGTGAACATTATTAGAAGCCTAATTATCGAGAAATCTGGAAATCAACACAGCAAAAATAAAATCTTTGACAATCCCTAGATTCGCCTCACTCTAGAGAATCTGAATAACTCCCAAAGTGAAAAGTTTAGATGTTTAGGTAGGATCAACAAGATATGGGTGTAATCTTGACATAGAAGGCACACTGAATTCATTGCTATGCAGCAATGAGGCGCAACATTCCATTAAAAAAAGGCTTTTTCGCTCCTTAGTCGATAGCGTTGCAACATATGGTTCTGGAACTGATTACACAGAAAATGAACTCTTGGCGATGGAGATGGACTTTTGGCGGTGAAGTTGCGGTATTTCCGAACCCCAACATAACACTAATTAAGTAAAGTAAAGAAAGACATGAACATCTTTTACACCACTGACTGGTCCTGTAATGAGAATTAATAAACGATGGCGAAAAGAAAAACCAGTCATAATAAAAAATAATACTCGGATAAGAGGGGATGGCTGTAGGAGGAAAAGAAGGGTTACCAAGATCGGGGATAATGGAGGAAAGGCTTGCGATCAGGATACGGTAAGGTGTATGCTGCCATATTAAAGTCGTGACAACGATGATTTTATATATTTTTTTTTTTCGAGAAATATATTCCATGAAAAGAAGTAATTAATAAAATATTTTATTTGTCGGCTTCTAGATCTCATTGGCAGGAATCCTGAAAAATAGGTAGAATATGTTTCGACCTAGTATCACCGAAATATTTTCAGCGTAATTAATCGGCGTACGCACGCTCGAAGGTTCCCCTTGTAATTTGCAGCCTTGGCATAATTCACGCAGAATAGCCCCTTCTTTTGAATCAGAACACTTTAGATTGACTAATACTTTAGGTCTACATAAGTAATGCAGACTAGAAGTTCTGGTTAATTCTTCTGCAACAGATATTAGATGTTACCAGTCTTTCTCGTTTGTTTTTATATACTCGTATTTCTATATTTTTTACCTACATAGTATTCATGTGAATCGAATCCGCAATAAATACTTAAAATTAGCGTGGAATTGGCAAGGCTACTCTAATATGAGAGCACACATCAGGATCGTACCATCAGTCAACAACTAGCTCATGGTAATTGCAGAGGCAATGGGCACGACATCCGCTTATCGCCAGGCATGCGCTGGCGACACGCGAGCTTCTGCGCCAGTCTCAACTGTGCCTCCGGTTTCAGCTCCAAAATTATATTGTAATATGGAGAAAGCAGGCATAGCCCCAGAAAATTTTTAGGAATGAGATTGGTCTGCATAGAAAAAAAAATCACTAAGCAAACTTATTTATTCACAAAAATACTCTATTATTCTATATACAGTCGTTATAAAACCATAGTGAAATAAGCGCCAACCAAATTTAATAAATTTTTACTTTTTATTTTTTAAATTCTCTGTTGTTATTTTTTGTCCATGCTTCTTTATATTTGAATAATATAAAATACAAAGTAAATATATTGTACTTGAAAAGCGATAAAATTAAACACAACTCCGTTTCACGAAAATCATCATTAATTTCAGTTTTCTCAAAATGCGGTGTTTGGCGCCTTGTATAGTTAGTTACGATTTTACTTAACAGAGTACGTATGTAACTTTGTGTAGTGCGTTGCGTGACCAGTCAGTCAGAATTTAGTTTTAGCGGTCCTTAATCTAGCTCTCTGCGTTTAGCTTCTCTAAGCTATCAAGAGATTTTACATACCATCGTGCAATGAAGCTGCATTTTTTTCAAATCGGACGTCATTCATATTTATTTGAATCTTGCCGAAATTTGAAGTATTGATGAGGTGCCTTTTTTTTTTTTTTTTTTTTTTTTTTTTTTTTTTTTTTTTTTTTTTTACGCATGGTAACAAGGTCACGTTCGCACGTCATATAAAATATTTCATGACATAATTCTATAACGTACTAATAAATTTGGCTTCGATATGCCGGAAAATACATAAAAAGGGATTTCATTCCATCAAATATTCACCTATGACTGACTATTCATGTCTTGGACGGTATTTTATCTAAGAAGAGATTGAACTTTTAAAGTGAAGCAAAAAAAAAAAAAAAAAGTTTAATATTTAGAATATAAAGATAAGTGCACATAAGCCGACCTAATAAAATTTTTATCATTTTAATTCATTTGGGAAGGAGGGGAATTCACATCTCTAAAAGTAAGGTCATAAAATTTGTTATAGACTTTCTTTTAAAATTTTATTATTACTACAAACGAACATTATCAATTTACTATGGTACTAAAATATCTATCTAAGATTCAAATTTAATTCGAATCCCCTTTCTTAATAGCTGAGATAGTTTTATTGTACATCTTGAAATAGTATTATAAAACCTTTATTCTTTCTGTATATCTGGAAATGAATTAAATTTTCATTTCCTCAGCACTTTTTAGCTGAATCGAGAGCTAATTCGATTTTGTATACACTCAACTTTATGTCGAGCAGTTTAAAATGCTACCGTGAAAAAAAGGAAAAAGTCTGGGTGGTATAATTCTTATAGACCTAGGAATATAGGATCTTACCACTCCTGTGAAATATTAAACAGAAGATATTACACTGAAGGCTAAAGAAAAAAAAAAAAAAGAAAGAGAAAGGAAGTATGGTTGCATGTTTTCTAGATTTAACTTAGTTGTTAAGATTTTTCAAGCCTGCGTTGGGCCTACCTCTGGAAGGGATATTTTCGGGTGCAGCCAGGTTCTCAGGACTACCAACTATTTTCCTCTCTCTACCTAATTGTTTTCGTAGGATTTAACCACTTTACTGGGATCGAAAGGAATTAACCGTAACAAATTAACGAAAAATAAAGAATTTATTAAAAATATAGGTATTTATTTATATAAATAAAATTTCTGATTTTCTATAAATTCTATAGTTTCAACGAAGTGACGCAACCAATTTTCTCGAATAACTAATTTATTAGATCCGTAATTTTATGCTCTTTGATGTAATTTCCTATGCGATGCATTGATTTTGAGTTTTAAGCAAAGAAAACAAATTCATATTCCCAAGGCCGCCATTTCGTATTCCATCGGCTTTGAAATAACATATGTTCATGATTGATGACATTTAATTTCAAGCTAGTGGACATATTAGTTTTACAGGCAAAAATCAGTCACCTTTTTATCCTATGTTCTCCGGAACATTGAATGACCACGGTCGAAATACGATCTATTTCTAAAGATATCGCGTGATTTCCACACAGAAGAGTCTGGTTTGAGTAAAATAATCTCGTCCTATAAAAATATTAGCAAGAAACTCACATTCGAAATTATAATGCAAACGGACGCAGTTGTGAAATATGTTAGGTAGGTACTCTTAATCAAAATCGGAAAAATATTATTTTTATTTTAAGGAAGTAGTACAATTTGCCACTTCACAAAATCGGGAAATTCATTTAATTATTTTTTTTTTTTTTTTTTTTATGACAGCGGTGAGATCATGATATCATTTAATTATTATTTAATTTATTCAATTCAGGAAAATATATCAAGAGGGGCTTTCTTCGGATACTGGTGATAAATGTGTTGCTGGCCGGCTGCCCCCAACAGAGCTCAGAGCTATCAAATGGAGTAATGGGCCAAGTATCACCTTAATGTAAATTTTATAAGCTAATTTAAATTATTTCTGCAAGTATTTTTTTAAAGAGTTTGCCAATGAGTAAAATTATAAAACAAAAAATTCACTTGTAGGCTGTAACCTACATAATATTGGCCCGATACCCAAGATTTTTCTTCATTTTGTAATAAATAAAGAAATGTTACCACCTTATACAAAATATATTAAAAATGGATATTTTATGAGTTATAAGTTATAGACATTATATATGATTGATATAATCTTTGTTCTCAAGATTCTATTGTCATGCCATCATTATTTTCAACGCTTTAAATTTCTTAAATAAAATTTTTGATAATTAAAAACATCTTTTGGAAAATTTCAAAAGAAAATACATTTAAAGACAACTAGTAGCTAATAATTTTTGTATTTGGAATTAGGTCCACCTAAGGGATCTTATAAATGGTCATACTAGATTTTTTTATATTAACTTTGATCCTATGTAATTAGTTTTCAAAATTTTTAAGTAGTTCAAAATTTAGGACTCCCACTGTAGCATCGTCCGACTAGCGGAATAAAGTCAAAATTTTTAAGTAGTTCAAAATTTAGGACTCCCACTGTAGCATCGTCCGACTCGCGGAATAAAGTCACGTTAAACAAACAAACAAACAAATGTTAATGGTCTTCCTTAAATACTGCGATATGAAATTAAACTTATTCACCAACAGTAGAACTTTTAATTCTTTAAATTATGTTTCAAGGCGAAGATGACCCAAGTGTCAAAAATCCCAATTTTTTCTAAATAGAAATATTTAACGAAACCAAAAATAAACGAATTTTTATTTTTATTAAAAAAAAAATATGAAAGTAAGTGATGAAGGTGAGGTGAAGGATCGTAATCATGATGAGGCCTTTTTCGAAACTAGAGGGGGAAGGACAAAACATTATTTTATCAAGAGGAGAGTCGACAAAGGGCTGATAAGAGCCACAGGAACGGATATTTCCGACACCGATTGTATCATTTCCTCTGCTAAGTGGTTTAGGTCCACCAGGACATTATCTACTATGTTCTAGGCCACCTCTTCTTCGGCCAATTACCCAGGAATCTTTCTTAAAAATATATTGCTGGCTATAAATAATCATCGATTTTATTTTTAATGATTTTTAAGTCAATTCAATGTCTGAAGGAAAAGGCTTGTGTTTAACCATTGGATCTTCTGTTATTCTCATACCTTGTTTAAATAACAACAAACAGACCGTGGTTTCTTTGAAGCGGAAGGATTTAAGTAACTCTTCCTTTGGAAGTAGAGTTGCTACAGACCCAAAATTCGGATACTGGAGAATGGTTGATATTTAAGTCAGCACTTATAATATTTTCAAAATATACTCTAGTGCTACTTCGGAAATTGAACTTCGAAAACGCCACTCATTTTGGTACATGGAAAGGACCGACAATATATCAGCCATTGACCAAATTTTCGGATCATTTTGAAGAGTGAGCGAAGTTGCCCTGAAAGATTCGCTGGAATGGCAGAGGAAACATTAAGTCAACTAACATAACATTAAGTCATTAAGTAAAATGTCCTATAATACTTAAAGAGATTTAACCTACAAGCACTAAAGGTCAATTACCTTAGGAGGAAGCTTCTGAGAATGATTATCAAACCAAATGAATATAATGAAAATTGGAGTTTACCTCGAAATGTGGCAGTGTATGATGTATACCAATATTTAAGTACCTCCAACATGGATTCGGAAGAGACAAATACGCCGGTTGGCCCTAAGTCAAGACAATCTTCTGATGCACGTCAAGTGCTGCAGACCGCAGGAGGAAAAATGATTAAGCTGGCCAAGGACCGCCTCATGCGCCTATGATGTCACTAGAGCAAAAGAAAGATTTAATTTAAAACAAAATATATCGTATATTGGTTGATTAATGCTGAGCTATTAGAGCCCCCCCCCCTCGCCGACATTTGGGACATTTTTTGAGGACTTGAACTCACAAACGTCATGTTATCCAGATCTTTTTAAGGCAAAGTTTAATCCAACGCGTTAGCCGACTCCACGACGACTAAATGACGAAAGCTAAAAAAAAACGTAAATCAGCTTCCGTGCTTATTAAATCATGCTTGTTCACTTAACATGAGAAAAGAACGTTATCGTTACGACCTCCTGATATATATTAAATAATTAGAAAAACATGAATATAAATATCTAAAAAACCAAAAGTTAGACCTAGGGAAAAAATGTACGGTCAATAATAAACGTATTAATATTACGATGATTATCGATTGTTGTATCGGTGCTCTCCTATTTAGAGTTGTAGCACTCAAGATTTCCAGTTCAATTCACCTCGCGTCTTAAAAAGTGGCTAACATAGTTAGTCTAGGATTGTATAACTTTTAATAGGATCTCTCTTAAAACTTCGGCTTAAAATGAAGAAACAGCGCTCAAACTCGAACCTTAAGAAGAAGAAACCCTCTGGAAACCGCAGTTATTTGCAGCCTATTGAACTTCAAGCAGAGCAATTGCTTCTAGGGCGAACCAACCCTAAAATTACCGGGAGCCATTTCATTACAGAAAAGTTCTAATTGTGCTAAATTATTAGCAAGACCACTCATCCGAGAAATAGGGGTCACCGGTGCGTGTCCTTAGAAGGTCCTTTACTTACCGGAGGATACCTGATCCATTACTTATCCTGGGAGCTAGTCTTTGCCTATGGTCCGTCACACTCGGGGTTTTTCCAGCTGCAGCCCTTAAACTTCAAAGGAATTCTCTCTGGGAAAATCCCTATTGATCTTGTCTAACGTTTTTTCTATACTTTTTATCGAAAGGTTTCAGTTGAATTACTTCAGAAGGAATTGGCTTTTCATTGGGAAGCGGTTTGCTTGAATAGACAAAGTTGAATAATACGTCAAATGATTATGTGAGGGATAGATTATTATTAAAGGTATTATTAAGTAATAATAGATAACATTATAGAATTCATTAATATTAGACAGTGATATGTGAATGACTTATGAACCTATAAAGTTATATTTTGGCTAAAATATCGCCGATACCATACTTAATAAATGTGAAACATTCATTTGCTTCCATAAATTTAGCAGAATCGAGATTAAGATTCGTCAAAAATTCATTTATCAGAGTCAATATGAAGATGCTTATTCATTGAAAAAAAAAAAAGTGAAGTAGACTAAGAGAGACATGTGCTTGACAATATTTAACTATTGATGAGATTATTAAAAAAAATGATGTATTGTTTTTAACTAAAATATTGTTAATTAAAATTCGTGAGGAGTAGATCGCAAGATGGGGCCATAGGCCCCGAAACGTTGTGGATTCGTAATGAAATGACACACACACACACACACACACACACAAATCTGTATATATATATATATATATATATATATATATATATATATATATATATCAAAGGAAGATGTGTATTTCACTATTTTACAAAAAAATTGGAATAATGTAGATCAAGTCTTCGAGAAGGTTAAAAATTATCAAAAAAAAAAAAAAAAAAATGTTTGTAATCTGCGTGGAAACACCCTTTCAGGGTCGTTGTTTCGAATGTTTAGATCATTCTTACGATATGTTTGGTAGTGCGGTAGGTACTCTTGGTTTCTCTGCTCGCAAGAATATTACACAATTCTTTGTGGTCATTATTCAGTAACTAATTTTGATTAGGTTTTTTACTATTTATTAATTTAAAGTATTTGTAACATGAGATACTAAATGATTTGTTAAAGGTTGGGTGAAATTATTGGTTAAACATTTTTATTCATATTACGTTAGCAAGCTTCCTTAAGAGTTTAAAATTTTATTGGACCTAGATTGAACTATTTGAAAATATTTTGGATTCTAATCAATAAAACTAGCAGACGTACAAACCCTCATTTTTTATTCAGTAATATATACTACCCCCCAATACTTTACTTTATTATTTTAAATTTCCTTTTAAAGAAAATTTCTAATAAAAGAATCGAAATCATTTACTCTTCTGGAAGAAAAATAAATCATGCGGTGAAATTCGATGAAGTTAATTATCGGTAGCTAAATGAGTCCATGTAAATGAAAGGGCGATGCAGGATCAAAGAAGATATGTGGAAATGTTGAGGCCATTACGGAAATTGCTGGCTACATTACAAGCCATTAGAGTTCATTTTAGGGTCCTTGTTGCCAAATACCTTTCCTTGGTTTCGGCTCCAGAATTGTGCCGCATCATTTTAGTATCTGCATAATTTCTGTAAATTTATTATACTTGAGCCTCTCAAATATCAGACAGCATTTCCTCAATGCATGAATAAAGTACAGAAAAAAACATAAAATAACATAAATAACAATAGCAATAATACAATAATATCATATTATATCTTTAGGTTACTATATTCTAACGGCTCACTTGACTTTATAGGGAAGACCCAGACAATTAGAAGTGATTACTTTTAAATAAATAATTACGGTGATAAAAATAGAAGAAACCGAAACCGCTGAGCTAGATACATTACTTCCTTACTTGACCCATAAACCTAATGGGATAATATTACAAAATGTGGGATTTTTAAAAAGATTTCTAAAGCAAAGAGCAAGAATAGATTGAGTCATGAAGTGCATACATTTGAATCAGGTAGAATTTGAAGTACGTAGATAATTAAAAATTATATCGACTACACAGAATCGATAGCGGTATATTCCTTCTAGATAAGAAATAATTAGGTTTCCTGGAATATTTTTGATATTCATGACATTATTTAACATATTGCTCATCCATTGCAATACTGGTATAACTCAAAATTGCATTTTTGTTTTAACAATTCTCGAATCATCTTTCACATTTCCTAAACTGTCAATGTACACAACCGCTTTATGATGATTATTCTTTAACCGTTTATAGAATAGGGTAAAGGAAGAGAATGATATCCAAGGAAGGGTAAAGAAGAAATTTTTAATGATTCTCCCAATTTTTTTTTAGTTAGATCCCTCTCTCTCTCTCTCTCTCTTTTTTTATTTTTACTTTTTTACTTTTAAATTCTTATATATTATTTTTTCCTCAGAAGTGTATTTTTACTTAACTCCCATATATATAAGGAGAGACATAGGTAAGGAGAAGTAGGAGAAATGAAGAAGGGCAGTGAAAATGATACGTGTCTTTATTTTTATGTTTATGATTTATTTATAAGCTCTTATCTTGATGTTACATCTTACTTTATCTTATTAAATGAATTATGTTTCATTCATTGCTGTAGCCATATGCATATATTTGTCTGTAAGAAAGGGCCTAAGGCTCTAAGACAATAAAGAATCAATCAATCAATCAATCTCTCTCTTTTACAGAATGCATTTTTCACATTGTAAAATAATTTTGAAATAAAGCATTAAAGAACTATCGAACTTCAAGCTTAGAGAAATTTCAACTCCAAATCCATTCGCTACTACCCACGACATTAGATTCTGTATATATTGATGATAAAGAACAGAATTTCTAATGAAGAAATAAGAGAAATTGAATATTCATTTTCGAACTGCAAACTAAACATACTGACGTTTCCATAACTCCCACTTCCCCTATTGATAGTATAATATACTCATAAATAATTATTATTTTAATAGAAATATAAAAGCATTATTTGCGCCCAATTAGAAGAGGTAAGAAAGGAAGAAAATTACATTTACAACCGAGGGTGAAGGGCTTTAGTAAAAATATAAAGGAATTGACTCATGTTATATCACCTAATTTAAAATATAATAAAAATGTGGATTAGGGTGACCAATTAAGTCTCAACTGTATATTTTCTCGTTAGAACTTTATTTATGCATACGTTTCGGCCAGTTCAGCCATCATCAATGCTAAATGTGATTAATGGTAAATCCTCCTTGAACTTTGAACAATGAAAATCTTAAACAGGTAGTTGGACCAGGGTAGCGGATACCTATATATTTTAATTATTCAAGAAAAACCAAAGATGGTGGATTTTTAGAAAACAGTTTTTACCATCAATCACATTTAGCACTGATGATGGCCGAACTGGCCGAAACGTATGCATAAATAAAGTTCTAACGAGAAAATATAGTGTTGAGACTTAATTGGTCGCCCTAATCCACATTTTTATCAATTGGATAGTCTCAAGAAGATGGGAGAAAAATTAATAACTAATCATTAAAATATATTGTTAGATAATCCATTTAAATTGTTAAAAGTAGAAATAAATTAAAAAGAAAATTAAGGTTTTTTTTTTTTTAAATATTTGCTTGTACTTTTTATCCGGGAAGTTTAAGATATAATTACCAAACAAATTGTTTACCAAACAATTTAATTCAAAACATGGCCACTTACATTTGGTGATAACCAACGATAACTGAAAATGCCATAAAATATTGATTAAAATGGTTGAGTATAAACCCCGAAAACAGTGCAGGGGGTGTCGACCACAAAAGGCAAGCGATATCTTGAGGAAATATATTAATATCCAATATTCGCCCACGTCTGGAATATTGGTCTAAATATTGCTAATAACTAACATTGTGGGGTTTCGTAATTCCTCAAATAAGAGGATTTGGGGAATGATGGCGCTATGAACTGCATGTTTTTGGGAAGAATATAAATTCCCTTTGCTCAACATCTTGTTTCTTATTCTTCAACTCCTTCTTCTTCTATCTCCCCATCACCATCTGCCCAGGACGGACTTCCGGTAGCATTGCCGGTGCCTGTCCTCGTCTTCTTTCTCGCGCTCCGATGTTAAAGTGTGCAGGCCCCACAATTGTTTTCCACAGTGAAAATAACCCTCAGTAACTAACTGAGGAAATTTATTCTCAGTGGGGCTGTACATCACTAAGGATCGCATCAGTTTGGCACTTATCGCCTCAAACGCCGTGAGGCTTTGAGCTCCAGTTCAAGGACTCAAAATCTTATTAAGCTTTAAAACCTAGTTAATCAGAAATATATTCAACAAATTACGAGTAAACTACAATAAATGTTCAAATTCTTATTGAAATTGACTTACCCTAATGTTAAAACTGATACACTAAGAAGTGAGGGTGAAAAGAAATACTCGAAAGCTGTCACAACATTTTCATTCACTAGTTTTCAAAAGAACCTAAATGAAAGATTTCGAGCTGCGAAAATCCAGGTGGGAGGCGTATAGAAGCAATGTATTTTGAATTCAGAGCAGAAAAAGGTTTCCCTTACCCTCCGGGTTGACGGAACTTTTTAAAAATTCAAGGAAGTGGAGCATAAACAAACACGCCACTGAAATTCATAAAATGAATTGGTCGGGTGATATGCATTAATGTTTTTTAAGCTGAGTAGAATAGAACAGAATAGAAAAGAAACATACTGTATTTATGTACAAAAACATTTTACTGGGGTATGGTGAAACTAAAATTTCTCACATTATTGTCATAAGAACATCATTGTCATAACAAAAATATAATAATAATAATGATCTAAATTACATTAGTATATTATGTAATATTTGCTATTATAATTGCATCACAACTAAATTAATATTTAACTTCTCTGGAAACAAAGATAGTATGTTAATTAAAATATAAGAAAAAAAACACAACACAATTATTCATTTCAGCTGAGTATCGATCATTAGGCATATCCTTAATCAGTAGCCTTTATTTAGAGGTCCCTCCCATCAATAGAGCTTACCATGTACACCTTACTATGGTTTAATTAATGCTTTTAATTTAATTTAAGTGTAAAGTAATGATAAATCAGCATATCAATTTTTTACTTTCACTTACCTATATATGAAATATATAGTAAGTGGAAGTATTGCGATCGTGAAAAAATTCGACTTCCGGTTTTCAACGGAAATACACGTTTTGGGGTCCCCTGAGTCGAAATGACCAAGTCCCGCGAAATGGTCTGTGTTTGTGTGTGTCTGTGTGTGTGTGTGTGTGTGTCTGTGTGTGTGTGTGTGTGTGTGTGTATGTGAACAGACTAGCTCAAAAACTATAAACCGTGCGATCCTGAAATTGGGTATTTTGTGTAGGTATATGCCCGCGATGTGACAGCATAAATTTCATCAAAATTACTTAAAGGGAGGGGATACTTTACTTAATAACTTTTTAGGTTTTTTTCGATTTTCTCAAAAACGGCTGTAACGATTTTGATTAAACTGAGTATTTGATCTATTTATATACCCGAGATATGACTGTAAAAATTTCATCAAAATTGATTAACCGGAGGGGGGACTTTACTTAATAAATTTTGTAACATTTTCACGTGTTTTTTTTATTTACTCTAAATCGGCTTTAACGATTTTGATCAAACTGGGTATTTGATGTATTTATATGCCCGAGATATGACTGTAAAAATTTCATCAAAATTGATTAACCGGAGTGGGGACTTTACTTAATAAATTTTGTAACATTTTCACGTGTTTTTTTGATTTTCTCAAAAACGGCTCTAACGATTTTGATTAAACTTAGTATTTGATCTATTTATATGCCCGAGATATGTCTGTAAAAATTTCATCAAAATTGATCAACCGCAGGTGGCACTTTACTTATTAAATTTTGTATCATTTTTACGTGCTTTTTTTATTTACTCAAAAACGGCTTTCACGATTGTGACCAAACTGGGTATTTGATGTATGTATATGCCAAATATGTGATAGCCAACATTTCATAAAAATTGATCAACCGAAGGGGGGACTTTACTTAATAATTTTTTTATCATTTTCACGGGGTTTTTTATTTACTAAAAAACGGCTTTAACGATTAATAAAAATAAGATATGAATGTAGAAAAATGTGTGACTTTGGGAAATGATATTTAACAAAACACGTCAATTTCTTATCTAAGTAAGTTGGTAAGTGAAAGTTGTGTGTTGCCCGCACGCACCAAATTTTTTTTATATAATTTACTTTTTTACTAAATAGTTAATAATAAAAAGGCTTATAAAAGGGTAGAACCTGAGAAAAAATTTATTTAATAGCTTTCAGTTGTGATTTGACATGTCGTCATTTGACATGAATGTGACAGAACTTTGGAAAAGATAAAAATTCTTATATAATAAAATAAATGATGTATATAATCAATAATTCCTTACAAAGAACATTTAAACTAAAGTATGCGTATGCTATGAGTTGAAAGAGATCCCCTTCTACGGCTGAGGAACTAGCCAAGAAGGGACGGTCGGCTAATCTCGAATGTCCCGGCGGTCATTAAAGGGGCGGGGGCTGTCCTCAGGACCAATTAGCCCAAGATTAAAGGGGCCCTTCGTCTTTGAATTGGACCCCTCCAAGCCTCAACCTCTCGTCTACCACAAACAGCATCCCCTCCATAGCGTAGGGGTAGGGGAAGGAATCTGAAGGAGATTCCGTTGAAGAGTTGTCGAAAAGGAAACGACCTGTTGAGCGTTTTATTGTCCAGGTCACCTGTTATTGTTATGCTCCAAGAATTCATATTACAACAAAATATGAAGTATAAGAAAACCAACAAAGATACAATAAACTGGTAGGTGTTAGGTACTGGAACGTGCGCTCAATTCATATTTCCTTCTAAATGATGAAACATTTTCAATATACGATTTCAACGTGATAAAGCCGATTTTATCTACAAGAATTTTGCTTTAACTACAAGAGTGTGCGATGAATAGTTTTCTGGTTATGAGTAAAAGATTGAAAAGAAATCTTCCCGTCTTCTTCCCGTCCCCTCTTCCCTACAACGAAACATAACACGAGATTTCTTGAGACTTTTTACCATTGATTACAGGAAGGGTACCTAAAACTTCTGGATAGTTTAAACGTTTTTTTGGCGATTCGGGCTAGAGATATTTTTTACTTTACTGTAAGACGGTTTGTATGTAATATCTAATAATAATAAGATATTGAGGTAAATAGAGTAATAAGATATATAATAAGATACTACAATACTAAAAATCGCGGATTTACATCCCCCCTGGGAGTATTTTTGGAAGGGAGTAGGAAATTCTTGGCTATGCCGCCCTTCAGGTAGGACGTAAAATGGATTATGGAATAAAATGGATGGACGTAATTCCTGTACGAGTAGAGGCGAAATTTAGGTCTCCCACTGTAGCATCGTCCGATTAGCCTTACTGGCACAAAGTGACGTTAAAGAAAAGAAAATATATCTAATTATGGCCTAACTAACAACCTTAAATAAATTATATAGTAGCATTTTTCAGGTAACACATTTTTTTTTAAATTCCGGTAGGTGGTGGAGCGTGCCAACCATTCTCTTTATTTTGAAACAAAGTATTTTATTAAAGTTTGGAGTTTGAGGAAATACAATTTTTCATAATCTTTGTTAAAAGAAAATGGACTTGGGAAGCCTCAAGGTTTATCATCTGACCAAAACGGGGACCGAAAGAGGAATTATTTCGGTATAAACGAAGAATACAATATATTCATTGGAAGGGTATGGAGTGTCCCAACGAGTTGGGAATAGCAATGAGGCTCCCATGTGGGGCCTGGATATGACTGTTCTGGGGGTTCCTCAGTCCGTGCACGTACCCTCGGCCTACCCTGTCTCTCTGGATCATTAGGCCTCTCGCTTCCATCTTCTCTGTCTTCGGCGGGGTATTGCGGAACCGGAAAGATCGAGTATCCTACCCCAAGGTAATCAGGACTGTAAGAGAAGAAAATTACGTGAAAGATATAATATTTGATGGAGGGGACTTTGAAAAATACAAAAACAGGAGAAAAACTGTACATAAGTTTGTTATGAAAAACCCAAAATATATCATTTTGTGCTAAAAAGTAGTGCTATGCTAACACTCTCAGACCATGAAATAATTTCTCATTAGGCTTGTTATGATGTAGCCTTGTTTTATCATATAAATGTAAATAAGATATATCTCAACCACGGCCTCTCATAGCGATAGGAAGTAACTCAATAAGCCTAATGAGTTGATTTCAGAGCAACCTACGATTCCGTGGAAATTGTCCTTTGAAGATTATAACTTAGCTATGATTCATAGGAACATTAGTGAAATTGCGATTACTAAAACAATAATAATTTAAGGTCTTTGAAGTTTGAACGGGTGTGGGGCAAGATCCTATCGCCGATGTTGTTCAATATGCATGGGAAAACCTGATAGGAACATAATGATTGACACACAGTGGGGTACATTAAATAAAAGAGCCTAGGGTATGAAAAGAATTAGTCGACTGTCTATAGAAACACTCTGTAGGATATTGAGAGTCTCGATAACATTCTGATAATTAAATCAGAAAAAACCGGCCTACAGGTAAAATATGATAAAATTCTCCTCACGATATCCGGATCTATCTGAAATCAGAGTAATCGTAAATGGTGGAGATGAACCAACTAGGAACTGCTAACGGAAACTGGCTGAGATAGGCAGGGCAAATAAATACAACCAATCGAATGCCTAAGGCGATAAAAAGTTCAGGCATTTTTTTCCGTTTGCGAGTACTGTACTATTGAAGGTATTGAATTGTTAAATTTAACTTTTTTTCATACCTCTTTTTTCTTTTGAGTTACCTTTTTATCCTTGTTTGATTTTCATAAAAATATATGTTACATTTTAATGGCTTTTTGTATATTTTTATTAGTATCGGGCTTTTATTAGATCGTAAATAATAAATGTGATAGGATTCACTATATATTTGATCACACTCTTTAAAAATAATTATTAGCTTATTTAAATATTTATTTATTTTAATCCATGTTAATGTATTTTTTCTTATTATTTTCAACACAGCGTGAATAATAAACATTGTTAGATAAATTATTATACATTTTTATTATTATTTTATGGAATGAAGATAAATAAATACTAATAATAATTTTCAGAATGCTTCTTGAAATTTATTTTGGAATACAAGGAGGAAGAAAAAGGCCATAATAACCTTTCAAATAAAAAGAAGCAGTGGATTAAGCCAGCTTAGCTTGGGGCTAAGGAAGCTTAGAAGAAGGGTTCTGTTTTTAAATTAATTTTACATTACTTTTTGTAGCATATACAAGTTGAATTTTGTAAATATGCCAAGTCCATACTAATACAAGGTCTCATAGAACAGTATGCATCACTCTGAACGTTGTAAGCAGTATGCGATAATGGTGTTCTAAGACACGTATCGCTCAGAATATTAGAAAAGTAATAGAAAAAAGAAGATTATTAATTTTATATTTAAGTATTTATTAAATATTAATTTTATTATACTAGCTGTGTAAAATTCATGCGATTCAAGAATTTTTATGCATCTAAATCTTTCGGATATCTCGTCCTTTTTAGTTCGATTATTCAACGAAACATTTTATTTAAAAAACCCTACGGTAAGATATTTTATATTTTTGCGACTTTTACATAATGAACTGTTTTTACAAGAATGGTAAAATACCATTTTGTTAATTCTTCAGGAGTCTATTGGAGCTTCAAATGCTCTAAAGTTAACAGACCTTCATTGCGGACTAATAGTTCGTAAACTTTACTGCTGTCATCCTTACTGGAACGTTCCCCCAGAGGTACTATATCTTGAGTCGTCATCAACTTTGATGGGGTACGTTTATGACGGAGTGGCAGTCTCACTGAATATAGAAGTTGAAGGATTCTGCTGAGACACATGACATAAAAGAATGAGACACACATTAAACATTGTTTGGGTTTAATGTAAAACTTCGGATGGCCTACCTCGGAAACAGGATGACCCAAAATGTAACGGCCTGAATCGCTTAGCAAGTGCTTCCGATACCCAGCAACCATGTCCATATACTGCGGGATATTATTTGGTATTCTGAGGTATGCCTCCCCTTCGTGGTTTCAAAAACTCATACAATGGCAGAGACACAGGTTGGCTACGTTTTAACGGACGGCTCTGTTGTGAATCACGAGGTCATAGTGGAGTGTGTCTCATGTGGCGGTGCTAGCGGGAGGGATTCCTTATCCTCTCCTCCTGCGAGAAGACTTATTGAAGTGTATATACAAAACGCTCAGCTAGTCTCCCGGAAGGTGCCCGTGTACGGGTTGCATAGGAACTTGGAAAATGTAAAAAAGTCACTTGGGAAGATACTATTGAAGAGTGGAAATAGTGGGTTGCAACCGCGAAAGCTTCTACATCAAAAAAGTATTTCCCTGCCATAAATCCACGTTTGGAAGCAAGTGGACAAGCAAAGTGGGTCCTCCCTACTATTGGGTATCACAATTCCTTACCAGGCACGACTACCTTCAATCTCGGAAGGTCACTTAACGGAGGCCTGTGAGAGGGGAAGATTACAAGTAGAAAAGTAACTATGAAAAATGGGACATAAAGTTTTGAGACTACATTAGAACACTGGCTTGGGGTCTCACGTAGTCAACTCCCGTGTTACCGATAGGGTAGATATAAAAAATAAAATATATCAAAATCAGTTTTCTAGTTACTGTGTTTTTGCACTCTATTGAAATGAGATAATGGGATGAAATGAGTTTTCGTTATATTTTAGGAGAAAATAGCATACTTTAGGCTTTAATAAATAGATTAAGACCCCTATTTGATAATTAACAAAAACTATTTTAGTATTATTGTGTCTTGCCATAAATTCTAAAATGAAATTTTTTTATATCAAAAGATACGGTTAATATGTTCAATGTAAAATATTGACGTATAAGAGTGTCTTTAAATTTTAAAATGGATTAAGACAATCTTATTACGAGCAAGCTTGCCCGCCACGTCAAGGCGGTTAAAGTCACTCATATGCGTCAATATTTCACATTGACCATATTAACAGTGTCTGATAATATGAAAAAAAAATTCTTTTTAGAGATACACCTAATTTGCTCTTATGTGACATGGATTCTTTCTCCCCTGATTAATTAGTGAAATATCAATTTATTTACCAGCAATTTAGTGATTATATGCTATTTAGTGATTATATAAATTTAGTGATGAGTGATTATGTAATTGATGATTGATGATTATGAGTGATTATATAAATTTAGTGACCAGCAATTTAGTGATTATAAATGATTATAATTTAGTGATATTATGCTGTATATTTTGTTTTTATTTTATAACCATAGCCAACTATATTTTTTTATGAATAGGGTCGAAATTTAGTAGAAAAGAATTAGGTCATTCTCTCTCTACTTCGAGGTGAAAACTTAAATCATGCACTTAACAAAAAAAAAAAAAAAAATAAATGAATAAAATAAAATAATAAACAAATATAAAACTAATAATTTGAACTATATCTGAAGAGTGTGTTAGAATGTTGCTTTTACTCACATGACTACCAATTAATTAGTAAAAGTTAAAGTGAAAATAATGCACGAAGAAATATTACTTGAACATTTTTATATCCACAATAAATATATCAGGTACACAAAAAGTTAAATCATAAGCAGTTTAAACTGACTTCATTTTCTTCATCAGTTTTTACCCAAGGCATGAAGAAAAACTTATTTAGGCTGTTTCTTTTTTAATAAATTAGTAAGTTCGACGAATCCATGAGAGAGTGCGTGTTCGCTCAATGTCGTGTGCAGTTCGATAAGACAAAGAGCTAATGTTTATAATGCAATAAAAAATTAATAATAATAAACCGAAGAGCATGTATTATTTTAATAGGGTTGGTTTCGTGGTTATCCTATGTGATAATATAAAGCAATAAGCGTTGTCTTGCACCTTGATTGATAACTTAAAGATTAAAAGTTCGAGTCCCTTTGCCGGGGATATTTAACTTGACAAAAGCATCTACCTAATATCCTTTACTTGATGTGATTCAGAAAAAAAAAAAAAAAAAAAAAAAAAAAAAAAAAAAAAAAAAAAAAAAAAAAAAAAAAAAAACTCTAAAGACATTTTTTTACCTTTCACATAATTTACATTTTTGGATGTATTATTTTATACAGTTGTAAATATCAATAAATGCTTTAAAGAGTCAAACAACTTGATGTTCATTTCTTTCGAACAACAAAAATTAGAATCGCATTGTATATGTATGCGATCGTCTTTTATGCCGCATATATTTTTAATTTTATCGTTTTTTTTACTTTCAATTACCTATAGATGAAATATATAGTAAGGGGAACTATTGCGAACGTGAAAAATTTCGACTTTCAGTTTTCAACGGAAATACACGTTTTGGGATCCCCTGAACCCAAATAACCAAGTCCCGCAAAATGGTGTGAGTGTATGTGTGTGTGTGAACAGACTAGCTCAAAAACTATAAACCGTACTAACCTGAAATTGGGTGTTTAGTATATGCATATGCCCGCGATATGACAGCAAAAATTTCATTAAAATTGATCAAACGGTGGGGCACTTTATTTCATAACTGTTTTTTCATTTATACATTTTTTTCGATATTTTCAAAAATAGCTTCAACGATTTTGATTAAACTCGTAATGTTTAATGAAAATCAAGTAATCTTTAAGATAAGCTTTACCATTATTAAAAAACGTCTGAGGGGTATAAATGGGGAAGGGTTCTTTTTATTTTCTTATAATGTACATTTGTTTTTGTTTATATGGAGAAATCTGTCTCTCACCTAAAAATAAGAAGTAGATAAATATTAAAAAAATCAAGTAAACATATACAGGAGAAAAAAAGAAAAATATTCCGTCAACTCATAAAACGTTGAGCTCACGAATGCGCAGTACGCCATTAATGACAGACCAATGCTTTATAATTAAAGATGTTCTGTTCATTTCATGGAAATTATTTGTTTCATGGAAACTATCTGAAGTTTCCAGGAAACAAATATAGTTGTATAATTATATCAACAACTACATAGAGAATTATAAAATCAGATGACTTGGAGTGTTATGCTCCGAATTATCACCAGTAAAAACTTTTATTTAACACTAAAAAAATGTATTGTACTTGTATCACATTCGGCACACACCGAACTCTTCCGAGTTTCTGATCGTGTGCCGATGATATTATATTAGGTTACTGCACGCAATATAAAAATTAAAAAAAAGATGAATTAGATAAAAAATTCAAAGGTTTGAAGGGGTTTTGAAGAATCCTTAATTGCCGGGACTAATTAATTATTTTATACAAATTGACACAGTTTAGTTATTTTATACATTATCCGCTTTGATTTTTAAAGTTTAACTCTCCTATCGAAAAAAAATATTTTTTTTTATAATAATCACTCAAAAATTAAAAAGTCTAATCCCTCAATGTTAGTTTGCCTGCTTTAGACCCGCTTCCCCTATTTAAACATAATAAGGAAGGCTCTCAGAGGACTAAAAGGCTGAATGATTTCGTTTTAGATTCCTTTGTCAAATTGAATAAACTCGGCGATCCGAACTATTTTTCTAATTCAGATGTGAAGTTTTTCTCTCATTCACATCTAAGGGATAATTTTTTTATTATTAAGGTATTTCTTATTGAATTGACTTACCTTAGGAAATTAATGTTGTTTCAAATCCACGACCACCAGAGCATCGGGAGTAGTTTACTCTTCTCGGCCTAGAGAAAGAAAAGTATAGTATTAGCTTAAACATTAGATACGAGTACTCCCCCAACTATGCAATACAGTTAGAGCAGAAGGAGGGTGGCGGGGTGGCCGAGTGGCTAAACGCGTTAGAAAATACGCGTTGCCACTGACAACCGGACAGATGATTTGAGAACCAGAAGGTAGCAATTTCAAAACCCGGAGCCAGGGGAAATTTAATAATACTCGGCTTTAATCCCCCACCCTCTCCCCTGGCCCGGGAAACCCCGTATAGCCTAAACGGCGAGGAAGGGGTGGACACAAAAAAAAAAAAAAAAAGTTAGAGCAGTTATCTACGTAAACTACATTAGAGACCCTAAAATTAGAGTTGGGCAAATTTTAATCTGAATAATGATTAATGAATATGAATAATTGGTAATCATAAAACAAATGAATAATGAATAACCAATATCCATAATCGTACGGAGTATTTTGAATGATTATTGAGTTTTATGGTATTCATTTGAAATGAATAATGAATAACTGGTATTTAAATATTTAAATTTATAAGACGAGGATGCATTTCTAGATAAAAATTTGTCCTAATGAGCAAGGACAAGTCCTAAGTAGTGGGTGTAGTCAACTGAACAGCATTTCAAATCATAAGAATAGATTTAGACCCTAATTCCAATGGGTATTAGTAACGGTCTATTGACAAGAATGGAAAGAGCAAACAAATGTCAAATCATTATTCATGATTAGTAAGACTCAGAATCGTGATTTTTTTTTGTAATCATATTTAATGAATTTATATTACTCATGATTAATGAATGATCTGTACTCATGAGTAGTGAATTCCCATTAGTCATGATTAATGAGTAATGAGTAATCATGAATAATGAATTCTTCTTAATCATGATTACTGACTAACATTTAATAATGATTAATGGTCATTCATGATTGTTGAATAGATTATATTCATGAATACTCCACGACCAGCAATACAATTTATGATTAATGATTTCGCGCTAAAGAATGATTTGTGAATGATGATTACAATCATTATTCACATTTTTTATTATTATTCATAATCATGATTACATTTTTATTTAAATATACCCATCTCTGCCTAAAATGTAACATACACATCATATGCAATTGATAATTTAAGCAATGTAACTACATTTTTCGTTTATCTGCTTGTAGTGATCAATGGCAGAGTAAGAATACAGCTAAGTTTATATTTTTACTTTGACTTACCTATATATGAAATATATAGTAAGTGGAAGTATTGCGATCGTGAAAATTTTCGACTTCCGGAAATACACGTTTTGGGGTACCCTGAGTCAAAATAACCAAGTCCCGCGAAATGGTCTGTGTGTGTGTGTGTGAACAGACTAGCTCAAAAACTATAAACCGTGCGAACCTGAAATTAGGTATTTAGAGTATGTATAAGCCCGCGATGTGACAGCAAAAATTTCATCAAATTTGCTCAAAGGGAGGGGGTACTTTATTGAATAACTTTTTAAGTTTTTTTCGATTTTCTCAAAAACGGCTCTAACGATTTTGATTGAACTGAGTATTTGATCTATTTATATGCCTGAAATATGACTGTAAAAATTTCATCAAAATTGATCAACCGGAGGGGGGACTTTACTCAATAAATTTTGGATCAATTTCACATGTTTTTTTTATTTACTCAAAAACGGTTTTAACGATTTTGATCAAACTTGGTATTTGATGTATTTATATGCCAAAGATGTGATAACCAACATTTCATCACAATTGATCAACCGGAGGGGGGACTTTACTTAATAAATTTTGTATCATTTTCACGTGTTTTTTTTTATTTACTCAAAAACGGTTTTAACGATTTTGATCAAACTTGGTATTTAATGTATTTATATGCCCGAGATATGACTGTAAAAATTTCATCAAAATTGATCAACCGGAGGGAGGACTTTACTTATTAAATTTTGTATCATTTTCACGTGTTTTTTTTATTTACTCAAAAACGGTTTTAACGATTTTGATCAAACTTGGTATTTGATGTATTTATATGCCCGAGATATGACTGTAAAAGTTTCATCAAAATTGATCAACCGGAGGGGGGACTTTACTTAATAAATTTTGTATCATTTTCACGTGTTTTTTTTATTACTCAAAAACGGTTTTAACGATTTTGATCAAACTTGGTATTTAATGTATTTATATGCCCGAGATACGACTGTAAAAATTTCATCAAAATTGATCTACGGGAGGGGGGACTTTACTTAATAAATTTTGTATCATTTTCACGGGTTTTTTTAATTTACTCAAAAACGGCTTTAACGATTAACAAAAATAAGATATGAATGTAGAAAAATGTGTGACTTTGGGAAATGATATTTTGCAAAACACGTCAATTTCTAATCTAAGTAAGTTGGTAAGTAAAAGTTGTGTGTTGCGCGCACGCACCAGATTTTTTCTATTATTCTAAGTTTCTATGATTCATTTTACTGAATAACACTTTCGAAAATAGTAAATTAAGTAATTAATGAAAGCTGAGATATAATTTTTTTTTAATTATACTTTTAAGATCAATATTGTAACGTGAAACACAAAACATGCGATTGAAAACAGTTGTTAAAACCTGTACATGTCCTTGTCTGTTCGAGTACATCTACGATGGTCTTGAATCCTCTAGACTGTACTAAATTTGACGAAAAATAAGGAATGATGGACTGGAGGGTTAAGTAGTCTAGCTCAGTTGATTTAATAATACGGTTACTTTTGTGTTACTTTGGCGTTACAAGTTACTTTTTGTAACCTCGTTGATTATTTGAGCTGTTGTTTTACAAGTTTATAAAAAATATTTTAATTATCATAAGTGTTAAAATATATCATGAAACCAATTGTACAATGTGAGTGCAGCTAATACTAAAAAACGAGCCCTGTTATGATAAAGGGAATTATAGAGTGTGTTACCTGATCCGAGTGGTTCAGTAAAACCTTTACTGTCGTCAAGGTATAATGTGACTTACATGTTAATTGCCATTATTTATTTGGTAAATTATTAAATAAAAAAAAATCTCTGATTCATAAATGTAATTATAATTAAAATTAAAATTTATTCTTGGAATAAGCAAAAGAAAATAAATTACATGCAAGAAAAAATGACATGAAGAAATAAAGAATAATTAATTGAAGTTATAGACAGAAATATATATAAATAAAAAGAGTTTGCTGATGGCTTAATGTTATAAAAAATTTAACATGAAAGATAAAATAAAAATATTGAAATGGTATAATAATTTGTTTGAATGAAATAGAATAAAATAATTATTAATTAAAACAAAATAAAAAGAACCATCTGTAATGATGTAGAGAAGAATAATAAAATAAAGAAAATATTTTAGTTCAAAGGAAAATCTTCGTTATTACAGGAATAAAAGTACTTATTTAAACTCAAAAGAAAAAGTTCTTATCTTAAGGAATGTCCTTAAATGGCCCTTGGGAGGAAAATAAAGTCAGATGTCACTAATGGTGAAGAGATGACGTTTTAGCAAAAGTTCTGGACTTCGCTAAAAAATGCACGCTCCTGGAGCGTGTAGACACTGATTTGAGGCTAAGCAGATATTAGTCAAGTTTTGTTATGATCCTTTTATTAATCTCAACTTTTACAATATTTTTTTCAACGTTTCAGCAATTCACGCCATTATCAAGATGAACTTCTGTGACCACAATATATTTTAATAAAATAGGCTGAAAGCCCTTGTCATAAATTTAAGAATTGTTATTAGTTAAAAAACTACAGTCCTTTTCTTTTTAAGCTATAAATTCAAATCAAATAAAATCAATGAAGTCAAATCATATTTGACTTTATAGCTTGAAAAGAAAAGGAATTTAGTTTTTTAACCCTTTAACCGGGGAGTTCCGGGGAGTTTTAAATTACGCATCCTACAACGGGCGTGAGCTCTTTCACTAGGACGTGTATATACGTCCCGCCCGGTGCAATGTAAACTCATATTATTATTTTTTTCATTTATGCTTAAAATAAATGGGAAGGCTTTGAAATATATTCGTTTTCGTTTATTTATATATAAACCACAAAGGAAAACACAAAATGACAAACAAATAGAAAAGAATATCAACAAAAATATAAAAGTATCGAATTAAGAAATTATAAATTTACAGCCTTAACCTATTATAAAGAGTACAAAAAATATATATATAAATATAAATTAAATATATTATTATTATAAATATTATAAATTATAGATATATATATATATATATATATATATATATGTGTGTGTGTGTGTGTGTGTGTATAATATATATGTATAAATTCACGTCGTTACATTTATCGATGAATAATCTCTCTGTTGTACGAAAATATAAGTCCCACCCATTCCAGGGCACTACATATATTTCAAGGACGTATACATACGTCCTGCCCGTTCACGGTAGTGTTTAGGTTGGACGCCTATATACGTCCCGCCCGGTTAAAGGGTTAAGTAATAACAATTCTTAAATTTATGACAAGGGCATTCAGCGTATTTTATTAAAATATTTTCTGGTCACAGAAGTTCATCTTGATAATGGCGTGAGTTGCCAAAACTGAAACGAAAACACAATATTGTAAAAGTTGAGGTTTTTTTTTTTTTTTTTAATATTTTCCTTCTAACAGTAACCCTGCCAGAAGGGAGTTTATTTTGTATACTGTACATACCATACATTTCTGTATACAATGTACATGTTAGTTGTGTCGCCGGTGGTACTCCAGGGGCCCACCTCCAGCGACACTGGTGCATAGACCTATGCAGCATCAACAACGACACATGTTACATGAGACGTACTTATATTATAGTTTTATAAAAATAATAAGATCTTTTAAAAAATAATAAACAAACTTCAATAAAACAAAACAAAGCCTAAAGAAACATGACAATAAGAATCAAATGATTAAGTGAAGAAAAAAAAGATTAGAAAAATAGTAGCGTTCAGCAACTACACAATAAATACCTTTTACATTCATATTGACGAACTTACGTACATACATTCATACTTACATATACTGAAACATATAAACACATATAAACAACATATAAACACATATGTACATATTAAAACATAAAAACATAGATAAGCACTTAAATTCATAACTACATTTAAACATATAACATAAACAGAACATTTAACCAGAACTTATAATCAGATACTAAACTTACAGTAGCCTCAAACTGGAAATAATAAATGAATGAAACTTGAAAAATGAAACTTGAAAACATAAAATAGAGAAATTATTATAAGCGTTCAGCAGCAAAATAGTTTTCATTAACTTCTTTAATTTTAATTAGTGCGTTCTTAAGAAATAGTTTCACGTCTACAAATATTTTTCAAATAATAAATGATTTTCTACAGGCCATCGTCCCAGTTTCTGTATAGTTTTTGTTATTAGCGAATTTCTGTAGTCAGTAAGTAGTCTACATTCATGTATTAGGTGGTGAATGGTTTGTTCATGTGTGAAGTCACTGAGACACAATGGCGAGTCCCTGATTTTAAACCTATGAAGGTAACTGTTCACAGCTGCGTGTCCTGTGACTCCTTGTGTTGTATAGAAATCTGTCCATGTGTCAGTTTTATTGAGATAAGTCTGTAAGTGTGGGATGAATGAGTACAAAGGTCGTGCTTTGTGTGAAGAGTTCCATCGTACTTGCCATCGTTGTACTGCTTGTTGGTGTAGCATGTGTATTAAGTGTTGTTTCGATATCTGTGTGTATGATACAGGCAGGGAAGTATCTTTGGAAGCAGCTTTTGCAGCCTTGTCTGCCAAATCATTCTCAGGTATATCCGAGTGCCCTTTTATCCAAGTAAATGAAATCCAATTATTTCCATCAGTTTGTAGTTTTCTTAATAGCTTGTGGATTTTCTCGATAGTCGGTGTGTGACAGTGCGTGTTAGCGATCATGTGTAACGAACATTGGCTGTCGGTCAGCACATTAATAGTTTTGTTAGTGTTTTTTAAGTTGTTAATGTATTCGAGGGCTTTGAGGATGGCGAACTGTTCGACTTGGTTATTAGTGCAATCCGGACCTAGTCTAAACTTTATAATTTTCATCAAAATCCCATTTTCAAATATTAGGCTAGCACGTAGCACGTAAAAGTTGAGGTTAATAAAAGGATCATAACAAAACTTGACTACTATTTTTTTTTTTTTATAAATATATAGGTTGAATTCAATTTAAATATAAATAATCAAAAGAAAGAAATTTACTTAAATAAAAAAATAACTTTTCTATGGAGGTAAATGGAAATAATAAACTAATTTTATTTATCAATTATGTAAATTATCATCATCCTTTTTCAGAAAACTTTGTATAATATTTAATAACATTAATGGACACTATACTAAATGCTGCCTGGGCCCTGTACTCATGTACTCCATCATTGCCAATAAGTAATGCAGGTATATGAAATTTGATCTATGTATGTGCAAATTTATTGGGCCCTCTGAGTATCAATCTCAGTCTTAGGTCTACCAGATTTCCTTCGGCTTGGCCATCTCTAGAGTCCCTTCACTTACTCTCTCCAAGAACTGATCATCTTCTCTCCGGCACTCTCTGGACTTCATAATATATTCTTCAGCACTTTATTTATTTTGATCTACAACAATGCCTTCTCAGGGACCTTTACCCACGTTATGGCCACAGTAACTTCTAACGCGATTCGTGAATTCATTCACACATGAAAGGCCGCATTTAAAAAAATGAGCCATATCTAGTACTTTATTTAAGTAATATTATTTAACTTGATAAGATTATAAAATATTCTCTTGTCTAGCAACATAATGCCAACGAAACCGGACTAGTCAAATAATGAAGGTTTTATGTGACCGTCCTTTTAATAAACGCAACACGAGTTCGAAACAAAACGGGCATTAATTCTTTAAAACGATATCAGCGGTATGTTCCAAGAAGCTCATAAAATCATGACCTCCCCCCACTCTTTTAATTCTATATTTAATGATTGTTTTTCGCATTCGATTAATCGAGGATCAAGGGAGTATTAAACATTGTACTTTTGGCTTGAATCTTATAAAAACTTGTTTTCTATTATATCGCAATAAATTCAAATTCGTCATTTAAAATCATTTTGTTCTAAATTTTCGATTAGGTATCCGGTTCACCTATACCTCAAGTCATTCCGGATAATGGAAGCTATAATGCAGTGCTAATTGAATAAGATAATACATTGACTGTGAAACTAGCTGATATATTTTTACAAATCTTTGGGATATTATTTTTTTAAAAAAATAAGCAATGTTTAAATTACATAATTTAAGTTATAAAGAAAAATTAAATCAAGTACTTAATAAATTCAGCTTAATAAATTCAAGAGTTCTCCAAGTCTCTGATGAATAAATAAGGGGTTTTCTAGATTCGAAATGTCTTTTTTTCGGGAAGGGAATCACACAGTTGCATTTAGTATTCCCGATACTGTTTTATAATGTAAATTGTTTTATGGGTGAGTTGATATTTAATTTTCTTGGTGTTTACTAAACTCTTCGGATGGGAGGGAGGGCCGGGTAAGTAAAGTTTTGATTTTTCCTTCGAGGGGCTCCCGCGGTTGAAAAACTTTGCTAATCTCAAAACTGCAAAGTGGCCATCTCCCCCGGAAGTTGCCCCAGTGAGTGCCCTATCAACATTTACTCCGCCTCCTCGATAATTTCTTCCGCCAACTGGAACACCCTTCTGTATCGTTATCAATCCATGTAATGTGGTTGGTAACTCTGGATTATTCCATTCTTTTGGGGGACTTGAATTTTCAGTTGAATATATGTTCTATACCATAACACAGCTTCTAAACATTTTCGGCCTTGTCCTCGAAAAGTGATAGTTGCCCCTGTTTCATATCTCCCTTTAGGGACACTCTTATTATTTTAATAAGTCGAATTAATGCATTCCGAAATTCTTCTTTTCTGTTGTGGAGTGTATGTTTGAAACAGCCCCGTGAAAAGATTTCAGTTATAGGCAAAAATTCTGAAAGAACGGTTTCTTGATTTTTCGTGGTGGTAAAATGTCATTATCACTCACAGTGCCAACTAATAGTACGGGACTAGTACTACCAAAAATATGTTTGATTTGATCAAAAAAGTTTTTTTTTTCATTCCTTATCGCCTAAACGTTGACTACAAACCACAAATACGTCTTACAAATACGTCTGCCAAATCAGATAGGTGGTTATTCTCAAAATTCGATATTCCACAACTTTAAAACCTATAAAATTTGTCATTTTAAGTATCTTTCAAGTTATTATTTCCAAAAAAATGGTGAAAATTACATTTTTTAGATGTACTCGATTTGCTAAAATCTTAACCGATTTGAGCTTCAAAGATGTCATTTTATTTGAAATAGTATACCCTTTTAATGTAAGTCAAAATAAAAATTGTGAAATATGTGGTTTGCAAGTTATATAAAGAAAAAAAAAAGTAGTCCGGAAAAATCCGTAGATTCTGGAACACTAAGTGCTAAAAATAGTTTCTGGTTTTAATCATTTTTAAATTAAACACACAAATGAGGTAATTTTAAAATCAATGACCTCGTTTTAAAAGAAATGGATATATTACAATTTTTACGCTTTACATTTTTCTTTTGAGAAGCTGTTTTCGAGTTCCAAGGCGTTGGAACATGAGTATGATTCCCTTTTCCTCTGCAATGGTAAAAATAGCGTACATTTTTTAATCGATTTTAGCAAAACTACTTAACCAATTTTTAGGTTAATTAACTCTTTGACGCGTTTTTTTTTTTATTTTATTTTTACTTTCACTTACCTATATATGAAATATATAGTAAGTGGAAGTATTGCGATCGTGAAAATTTTCGACTTCCGGTTTTCAACGGAAATACACGTTTTGGGGTCCCCTGAGTCAAAATAACCAAGTCCCGCGAAATGGTCTGTGTGTGTGTGTGTGTGTGTCTGTGTGTGTGTGTGTGTGTGTGAACAGACTAGCTCAAAAACTATAAACCGTGCGAACCTGAAATTAGGTATTTAGAGTATGTATAAGCCCGCGATGTGACAGCAAAAATTTCATCAAATTTGCTCAAAGGGAGGGGGTACTTTATTGAATAACTTTTTACGTTTTTTTCGATTTTCTCAAAAACGGCTCTAACGATTTTGATTGAACTGAGTATTTGATCTATTTATATGCCTGAAATATGACTGTAAAAATTTCATCAAAATTGATCAACCGGAGGGGGGACTTTACTTAATAAATTTTGTATCATTTTCACATGTTTTTTTTATTTACTCAAAAACGGTTTTAACGATTTTGATCAAACTTGGTATTTGATGTATTTATATGCCAAAGATGTGATAACCAACATTTCATCACAATTGATCAACCGGAAGGGGGACTTTATTTAATCAATTTTGTATCATTTTCACGTGTTTTTTTTATTTACTCAAAAGCGGTTTTAACGATTTTGATCAAACTTGGTATTTGATGTATATATATGCCCGAGATATTACTGTAAAAATTTCATCAAAATTGATCTACGGGAGGGGGGACTTTACTTAATAAATTTTGTATCATTTTCACGGTTTTTTTTTTTTATTTACTCAAAAACGGCTTTAACGATTAACAAAAATAAGATATGAATGTAGAAAAATGTGTGACTTTGGGAAATGATATTTAGCAAAACACGTCAATTTCTAATCTAAGTAAGTTGGTAAGTGAAAGTTGTGTGTTGCGCGCACGCACCAGATTTTTTTAATAAAAATGGGAGTTAAGATGTCTGTGGGATAGGTCTTTTTTGAGCAAAAATCTGAAAAAGTACTGAAATTTCGATTGCTTCGATCCTATTAAAATTTATGGCAATCTATTTGAGGTGGCAGACATTCATATTCGTCTATGAAATGAGTACTTACAACCGATAACATATAATACTTGTATCTCATTGTTTTGCTATTGAGACACCATTTTGGATCTCAGCTCCCGTACTATAGATTATTGCTAATGGGATTCGTTCAAAGATGAAGCAAATGATTGAGTGCAGTACTACGACATAATTACAATGATGCGTGCATCATGAAAGAAAGATATAAAAAAATTAAGAGGGCAACTATTAACCATGAAGAATAAGCCTAAAATGAAGAAGTAAATAAGTAAATACTTCCGATTTTCTATGAGTGAGACATGTATGAGCAAATAGAAAACTTGTTTGTACGATTACATTTAAACAATTTAGATTACAACTTTAGATTTTTTATAAATTATATTCCCACATGAAATTCACCATTGTACAATAGTTTGGCCTGTCTCCGAATTGGATTAAATGGATGGTTGGAGCTGTATTTATCCAGACATCCCCATAAGGCTACGAAACCAATACGATTTTAAAACTTATGAATAAAATATAAAAAAATTAACAATAAAAACTCACGTGCTTATGTATGTATATATATATATATATATATATATATATATATATATATATATATATATATATATATATATATATAAACCTGTATCACTACAACCCATAAAGGGTCTTGGGTTCAGTACTATGTAAGGAAGAGTACTGTTTCTTGGTCAGCGGTCGTGCAAGGAGGTGATTTGACCGTGATCACGCTCCACCGCCAGGTTCTTTCCCCTCAATTTTTCAATTAAGGGTACCCACTTTATAGAGGCTGGGTTTGCCCCAGGAGGGTCTCTCGGCCCACGAGGCGAACTGTGGCGAATAATAAAGATATCATAAGCCATGTCAGATTCGAACTCGGGACCTTAAGCACAGCAGTCCACTGCCTTACCAGTGGACTACCCCGCTCCCTATATATATATATATATATATATATATATATATATATATATATATATATAAATGTTAATGTAATAATAGAGTAGAATAATAACGGTCAGATCCGTTTAGATAAAATTTAAAAGGATCGTGTGATATATAAAAAGTAACTTTTTGTTGCAGAAACATATATATAAACTTACTTCCTGAATGATAATCTCCCGTTTTTAGGGATAAACATGTTTTATCTCCATTCATTTTATTTACTTAATGTCTATTAAGGAGGGAGATAGCTTACTTAGGGATCTTAAAACTTCATTACTCGGGTAATATGGATTATTTCTAATAATTTTAACTATAAACCCTACTCTTTGTGTATTACAAAAAAGATAATCGTTTAAAATTAGATGACGGAAAATCAATAAGTGAATTTTCCAATGATCAGGCGTTATTCGGAAACTTATAAATAAATATCCGATGAACGACATCAAGAGGACAATCAATCAAAAACTTCAAGAGGACATCGACACTATTAACCGCTGGGCGATAGAAAAAAAAACTACTTCTAAATCCAAAGAAAACAAAACCAATCCTTATCGGCTCAAAACCCGTTCTTGAATTCCCTTCCTTACTATCCACTATTACATATCAATAGGGCTTCTATTCAGTTCCAAGACTCCATAAAAAACCTTGGTCTCACCTTTGATAATCATCTCACCTGGAACCATCAAGTATCCCAAATTACCCGAAAATCCATTGCAGTCCAAAAACAGCTCCTTAGGTTCCCCAGATGTTTCCCCAGATGTTTCCCCAGAAGCACACGCCATCTCCTAGTTTCCTCTCTCATCCTTCCTCACTTTGATTATGGATGCCTGGTATACGGAGGGTTGTCTGGGGAACTAGAGAGAGATTAACCCGGCATTGGTCGCTAGCCCTACTTTAACATGGATGTTCGCGCGCGAGAATTTCTCTCACAACAATAACTAATTTTTTTTTTCATTTTAATCATAAGTTAGTTTAAATTTTAACAATAAAGCTGTACTTACAAAAGGGTCAATTATTAGTAAGAATTATGAAATCTTGAAAAATCTTTTTTATTAAGAGGATAAAACAACAATAATCATTCAAAACTAATGTTTCACTTATTTTAAAAAGAGTAACAAAATTAAATACATAAAGAAAAAGTATAATCTTAAAGCCAAATTAATACTACAAGCATTTAGTTTAATTAACAATAGTGATTACAATGTTCAATTAGAAATACAATGTATATTGGAACTTCCTAGTTCGAATATAAAGTAGACAGAAAATTCTACTAGAAAACTATTCTTTAGTGTAGTCATTCAGTCATTTTTCCCTCTTAAAGAAAACATTTTGGAAGATGACGCACACTCAGTTGTACGTAACACTGACAGTCGCGCGTGAGAAAAACTTTCAATTAACAAGAACTAAATATCTGAGAGAACTTCTCACGCAGCGACCAATGACGGGTTAAAAAGATTAATGAACCGCCTTATCAGATTTATTCTCGATCTACCGAGACACTCTCATGTCTTCCAATTGTATACTGAGCAAGGTTTTCGTTTTCCCGAATCCAGACAACAATATCTCCTGGGTTCCTTTCTATTTCAATCCTTTAGAACAAAAACCCACCTATATCCTCGACCTCCTGACACCTCGTTCGTCCACCTATTAAACAGAAGATCTCATCCCACCGACCTCTATGTTCCCATTATTCCTTGGCCTCATTTAAATACTATTCATTCATCCATCTCCTAGATAATCAATTTTCCGAACAAATGTAAAAATGATCAATATTTAGAACTATGAGTAAACAATTATTTCTATTTTTACTATCCTATATATTTCATCCCACTGATCTAATTTTAGTCAGACAAATCCACAAGTTTCCTTTTTGTTATTCTTAGTGGACTAAAAGTCCCAGAATAAAGTTATATATTCATTCATTCATTAAATAAATTCTTAACTTATTTCAAGTGTTTCGGCGGAATCCGTCCCCATCTTATGATCAAATAAATTATTTAAGATATGTGGCTTCTTTGTGTATTTTTGATACAAGTACTTAAAAATTAAAACTTATTTCAGTAGTTCTTGAGAGCTGCCTAATTGCTCCACAAACAGCCTTTGTGCCTTTATTATATTTCCATCCCTAGAAGTTATATCCCCTCCTCCCTTCATCCAAAGACAGCACTTCACCTGATGAAGAGGAACCAGGTGAGAGGAACTCTGTGCCGAGAGTGACATAAATCAGATTTGTATTTAATTACTCGAGGCTTTCCCCCCCCCCCTTCAACAGAGATTTGCATATATATTAACACGTCCTATGGAATTACCGCACTCACATCTCAGGCGGCGGATAATCTTAAGTCCCAGGTGTTTCAAAAGCCCCAAGTATTGTCGGGATTGTATATGGAATCATTTAAATATTAAAACTATATAAATTTTATATAATTGTTAGTACTTGAATATATAAAGTAAAGTTATATAATATAACGGAATATTCGACATTGTAGCTAGAAGTTATACATCTCAAAGAGACTTTTATAGATAAGGTTAAGTTCATCTTATTCAACAATTTACATTTTTATAATAAATTGTCTATTATTTGACTTACTGTCTAAATAAAAATATAATCATCCCGTATTCATAAAATAGGAATAATTTAAATTATTCTGTCATTTCTTTCCATTTTTTATTAGAATAAGAGTTTTTATCAGTTTTATTTTTTACTTTCACTTACCTATATATAAAATATATAGTAAGGGAAAGTTTTGCGATAGTGATCAATTTCGACTTCCGGTTTTCAACGGAAATACACGTTTTGGGGTCCCCTGAGTCCAAATAACCAAGTCCTGTGAAATGGTCTGTGTGTGTGTGAACAGATTAGCTAAAAAACTATAAATCATACAAACCTCAAATTGGGTATTTCGTGTATGAATATGCCCGCGATATGACAGCAAGAGATACATTATAATTGATCAAACGGTCGGGGCACTTTATTTATCAACTTTTTACGTTTTTTCGATTTTCTCATGAACGGCTCTAACGATTTTGATTAAACTGAGTATTTGAATTATTAATACACCCGAGATACGACTGCAAAAATTTCATCAAAATTGATCAACCGGAGGGGGCACTTCACTCAATAAATTTTGTATCATTTTCACGTAGTTTTTTATTTACTAAAAACGGCTTTAACGATTTTGATCAAACTGCGTATCTGATGTTACATACATGCCAAAGATGTGAGCCAAAATTTCATCAAAATTGGTCAACCGGAAGGGGCACTTTATTTCATAACATTTTTTCCAATTTTTACCTTTTTTTTCGATTATCTAAAAAACGGCTTTAATGATTTTGATCAAATTCGTCAAGTTTAATGAAAATTAGGTGTTCTTTAATATAAGGTAAGCTTTATCATTATTAAAAAGTTCTGAGGGGGCTTAAATGGGTAAGGGATTTTTTTTTATCTTATAAAGTACCTTTGTTTTTGTTTATATGGAGAAATTAACTGTCTCTCGTTACGCATAAAAATAAGAAATGTGTAAATATGAAATAAGAAAAAATCAAGTAAACATATAGAGGGGAAAAAAAGAAAAATATTCCGTCAACTCATAAAACTTTTTGAGCCCACGCATGCGGAGTACGCCTTTAATATTTTCCCATTGTTCACAATTAAAGCCGTTCTGTTCAT
Organism: Aelia acuminata; assembly: GCA_911387785.2. Lineage (NCBI taxonomy): Eukaryota > Metazoa > Arthropoda > Insecta > Hemiptera > Pentatomidae > Aelia > Aelia acuminata. The sequence goes on along the minus strand of OU426979.1, from coordinate 149,747,055 downwards.
TTAATAGAAATTATTTGTTTCAGGGTAACTAAATGAAGTTTTCAACAACTATGTAGAGAATTATAAAATCAGACGACTTGGATTATTAAGCTTGCATTGCCGAATCATCACAAGTAATAACTTTTATTTAATAATTAAAAAAATAGTGTTTTATATAGAGAAAATAAAAACAAAATTATGAAATGAATGTGGAAAAATGTGTGACTTTGAGGAGTGGCAATTAACAAAACACATCAATTTCTAATCTAAGTAAGTTGGCAAGTGAAAGCTGTGTATTGCGGGCACGCACCAGATTTTTTTAAAATTGCATGTTCCTTCTAAACGCCAACAAGACAATTTGCGTTTGTCAGGGTGGCGGGATGGCCGAGTATTTTCTGACGCGTTGCCCATGGCAACGTATGATTAAGAACTGAAACATAGCAAGTTCAAAACCCGGAGCCAAAGGAAATTTAATGATACTCGGCATCAATTCCCCACCCTCTCCCCTGGCCCGGGAATCCCCGTATAGCCTAACAGACGAGGAAGGAGAGGACCAAGAAAAAATAAGAAGAAATTTGGGTTTGTCCACCTTACGTCCAGTATGCGGCATGTATTACCGTTTAGTGTGACCTATAATATAAAAGAGTTTACTTTGAGAACTGACATTCAGCCTGAATGAATAAGTAATGCAATGCGAGCTGACATGTTTCTAACATTTAATAAACAAACACGGCAAATGTATAGCAAAATTCGGGAACATGCCAAACTTAAGGGGTGAATGTGCTCATAGGAATATAATTTTGAATACCGATAATAATTAAATTTCTATTCGATTATAAGTGTCTCACCCATAGCAGTTCAAAATACCAAAATTCGCTACTCCACTTCTCGATTACTCTTTTGTTTTTTCTTTAAGTTAAAATTTTTACCCCTTATTGTTGTATGTCATCCTTTCATGACGCGCCTAACATTAAGTAACTACGTTGAATACTATCATCAGCTGCATATATTGTATAATTCATCCTTAATACAGCAAAATAAACAATAATCTATAGTCTGGGAGCTATGGGTTCGTGACTAAAAAGTGTCTGGTTTGAAGAATGTTTTTTAACTTATAAGTTGAAAGCCCTCATTTTATAGAACACTAAAATGAACACCCGTCACCTCACAACGATTGCTATAAAATTACCTACGTGGTCATAAAGGAAAATGGATTCTTTTCTCATTACTAAAAAATTACTCATGACACAGAAATAAGTATTTATATATTTTTAAGCGGTCATAATATTTCGCGTTGAATGAGTTATTTTATATTGTTTTTTTTTTTTACCATTTTAGTGGAAAAATTAATTTAGCTCATGTTCCATCGCTTACCAACTCATGTGATTTTATGGATTAAGTGATTTAAAAACAAAGTAATTCATTCGAACGTATGCTATTTTATAAACAGAGGGTCTTTTTTACTTTACCCACATCAGTTAGATATTTCTAAAATAGTGATTTATTTTATTAATAAATTAATACTAATGAAGAATTGATGATTTAACAAGTAATGTATCTAACAACAATGTATTTAACAACCTTCTTACAAACAAAAATTATAGTTTAATTTACAACCACGATTTCCTCTATTCAACTTCTCAAACTGCATCTAAATGCTGGAGATATTTTTGGTGAAAAGCAATCTTCATAAAATGTCCTCTTCTACATTTTCGTGTTTTATGCAATATTCCGAACCTTTGAAATGTCTTAAATGCCTCTTCTTCTGATTTAAGAACATGACTTAGTTGTCAGATCAGATTCATTATTAACAAAAACAACTTCAATGTTTCTTAAAATCTAAGAGGTAACCTCCTTCATGAACATATTTTTTCTTCTAAAATAGAAATATGTTGTTAAATAACTAGTGTTTTTTTTTTTTTTTTTTAATTTTATTTTCACTGCAAACTTTTAATTTAACCTGTCGCAAATAATAAGCGACAATCAGCAAATGTGCTGAAAATTGCTGTATGTTGGCATTTTAAGGCATGAGGGAAGATAGTGCCCAGCAGCACATCATACCGGTCTTGTTTAAGGAGAGGAGGTCTCTCATCCAACTCCTTTTTAGTCGCCTCATAAAAGGCATATCAGCTGTGGCCATGTCATTAATAAGTCTATTGTTATGTCCGTGCAATTTGATATGGAAGCCGGAATAGATAGTCCTTATTTCTTCGTCAATAGTTGGTAGCTGTAAGTCTGTATGTAGTGTTTTGTTAATAACGTACAAAGGTGCATTCGTAAAATTTTGGTTTGGAAGGTTTGTAGTTTTTGTAAGTGTGTCTTTTTTGCTGATCCATAAATTTGTGAGGCGTATGTCCAAATGGGTTTCAGTAAGTATGTATTGAGCTCCTGTCTGATTTTCAATTTTGATGATTTGGAAAATAGTGAGTACAGTATTTTCAGGCGTTTGTTTAAAGTCTGTCTTTTCATCTTGACATGAGGGCCCCAAGTCATCCTTCTGTCAAATATTAGTCCAAGGTACCGTACGTTGTCTGTTTGAGGAATTTGGTGGTCGCCGATATAATAAACTGGAGGGCATGTATCTCGTCGGAGTGTGAATGTTATGTGTTGTGATTTTTCATGGTTTAATTTCATTTTCCAAAGTGAGAAATATTTTTTTAAATGTATTAGGTGGTTTTGTAAGTTTAATGAAGCCAGTCTAGGGTCATGGTGTTTTGTTAAAATTATTGTATCGTCTGCGTACGTTGCAGTTAATGTTTCGGGGTGTGTAGGAATGTCATGTGTATATAAAATGTATAGTAAGGGAGCGAGTATTGACCCCTCCGGAACTCCTACTAAGATTGGTCGGACTGAAGAAATCTCTGAGCCCTGCCGGATAGAGAAAAATCGGTCGGAGAGGTAAGATTGGAGTATGAGATAGTATGAGTGGGGTAGTACTTTTTTGAGTTTGAAGAGAAGCCCCTGGTGCCAGACTTTATCAAATGCTTGGGTGACATCCAAAAATACACCAGTAGCGTATTTTTTCTCCTCTAGTGCTCCAGAAATGTAGTCTGTAACTCGGTGTAATTGTTGTGTTGTTGAGTGTGAAGTCGAAAACCGAATTGATGATCAGGAATTATGTTTTGGTCAGTCAGTATATCTATAAGCCTTTTGTAAATTATTTTTTCGAAAAGTTTTGAGCTAATTGGAAGGAGGCTGATAGGTCTGTAAGACGAAGAATTGTATGCACTTTTGTCTTGTTTGTGTATCATTTTGATGTACGAATATTTCCATTGAATAGGGAATTTAGTTGTCCTAAGTATACAGTTATATATTGTCGTAAGAAACACTAAAGCTTTTCTAGGCATTTGCTGGAGCGCCTCGGCTGTTATCAAGTCATAACCCGGGGCTTTTCTTTTAGGTAATTGTTTGATGTGTTGTGCGACTTGTGTATGAGTAAATGAAAGAGGGGTGGAGTCAATTTTAATGGTATGTCCAGAGTATTAAGTACTAAGGATTCGTGTTCTGTGTCTGTTAAGTCTGTGAGTGGTGTAAATACTGAAGAAAGGTGGTCAGCAAATAGTTCAGATTTTTCTTTATTCGACACGACCCATGTACCATCTTCTTTTTGCAGGGGTACGGACACCTCTCGATGTTTTAACAACTTCTTAGTATGCTTCCACAAGCTTCCATCGTCAGTCGATAGAGTGGTAAGGTAAGCATCATAGTTTGATCTATTGAATTTTTGGATCATTCGTTTAAGTTCATTGTTAAGTCTGTTGAATGTTCGTCTGTCGGATGGTAGTCTGTTACTCTTCTCTTTGCTGTGATCAGGTCCCTAATATACTGAGGATAGTTTGGCAAGTTTTCCATTCTTGAAGGTTTTGGAATGGAAGAACTCCATGCAGCTTTCTGCACACTTTTAGTAAATTTTTCGACTGCTTCTTCTAGTTCCATCTCAGTTTCCAGTGAACCTGGGATGCATAGTAGTGTATCCAGATATTCTCTGTAAGCGTCCCAGTCCATTTTGCCATTAATCAGCTTTGGTGTTCGCTGAACGTTGCTGGGCTCGTCGAAGATAATTAAGTGTATTAGGGAATAATCAGAGCAAAGATCAGAGCTTGATTCTATGGTATAAGGTATGATTCGCAGTCCTTTAGTAATAAAAAAGTCTAACAGGTCAGGAGTTTTACGAGGTGAGGTAGGTCAATATGTCGGTGAGTCAGGTGATATAGTGTCTAATGAAAGCTTTTGGATAGCAGCCTTCAAATTCCTTCCTCTTGGTGTGCATAGCCGTGACCCCCAACTATGATGCTTTGCGTTGAAGTCACCTCCTGCAATAAAACATCGACCTAGGCTTTCGAAATAGTTGCGAAACATCGAGGGTGTTAGTAAATATCTAGGAGGACTACACCGAAGCTATTGTTATTGTGTGGTGTTTAGTATTAAGCCTGTGGTTTGGATGTCAGGTGTAGAGGGTAGATATAAAGGGTTGTGGGACAGTGACGTCTTTATTAGTATAGCGGTTCCGCCGTGAGCTCTGTTGTCTGGGTGATCTGTTCTGTATATGATGTAACCAGAAATGTGAAGTTTAGAACGTGGTGTAAGGTGTGTTTCTGTAATCAATGCGATGTCTATACGTTTTTCGTGTAAGTATAAGTCCAATTCAGTCCTATGTTGCTGAAGTCCGTTTGCGTTCCAAAGAAGGATGGACAAAGAGCCAACAGTCAGCTGCTTATGGGCCATTTTGAGGACACATTACTTGGGTAACCTGTGCGAGTTGTTGGAGGAGACTAAAAAGGGGCTGAATGAGAGAATTTAGACCGGTTATTAACTGGAAAAATTCTGATGGTACATTGTTATCAGCTGAAGACGCCTGCCGGGCACTATCCCTCCTCATACCAGCTGGAGACTGAGCCGGTATATGCGATCCTGTTTGTTGTACTGGCTATTGAGGTAGCTGCTGACTGCGCAACTGCGGCTAAATAGGTTTCTGATGGTGAGGTTTCCAACCCTCTGTTGAAGGGAGTTGTTGCTAAATTCGCACTTCATTTTGCGCAGGAAGTTGCTGTCGAGTTGGCTTCTGCTGCTGCCCTGAATGGTTTCTTCGAGGTAGATGCGGAAAATTTTCAAGATTATCAGAAGGAGGTAGAAGCCTCTGATTCTGATGAAATTTTTTTTTAATGGCTTTTTGTTTTCTTAGAAGCCATAGAGTTTGGCACCCTCGATAGTTAGCCGGGTGCTCTCCTTGGCAGTTAGCGCAATTTGCGGGTGTATCCCTTGTTTCGAAGCATGTGGAGCCTTGTCCACATCTCACACAACGTGGTGCGTGATTGCAATACGACTTCGCATGCCCGTATTGCTGGCACCGAACGCACTGCGGGATACTCCTTTTTTTTCTCGGTTCTTCTACAGTCACCTTTGTATAAAAGATCCTTTTAATATTGAAATTTTTTTCATTAAACGTTTCTTTTTTAATATCAACAAAGAACATAGGTAACGGACGCTTAAATCGAGAGATAACATTAGTAATACCTGCAATTTGGTATCCGTATTTCTCAAGTTCTCTTTTTATTTCATCTACTGGAGTATTGTGATGAATTTCTTTAATTACAATTCGAGGATTACGGTCTTCTGGAAGCTGATACGTGTGAAATTCAGCTCCAGTGTTTCTTAGACTTCTTACAACACTACGATAGTCATTTGGTAACTCAGCCATGCTTTCCACACCAAACCTAAGAATAGCGCTTGGATCAATAGAACTATTATTTGGATCATTAGAACTCAGTAAAACCACTGAAATTCTTTCAACAATTTCTGAGAGAAAAAAATTTAAACTTTATAATCTCCAAATTATAATAATTTATGATGTTTTGGTGTTATTTAATAAAAATAGAAAGATTGGTAAGATCAGAAAAGAAGAAAAAAGTAAAGAAGAAAAGTATAAAGATCAGATTGGTTGCCTTAAATATTTATTGGTTTTTTTCAGTTTTTAAAAAAAAAAAAGCATATCGCACGCAGAAATATGAATTCTGTTTAGGGTCTTTTTTACTTTACGCTCACCAGTTACTTTTCGATAACTAGTTTTATATTTTTTTGGTGTTATTTAATAAAAATATAAAAACTAGTTTTATATTTTATATTATATCACATTTATATTTGTGATCAATGAAACGAGTAGAATGAAAAAAAAAATTATCTTAGATATATTTTTTTTCCAACCTTTATCGGTTCTGTTCAACGCCGAATTATATATTATTAGCATGATGTTTGTGTTGTTTTGCTTTTTTTGTTTTTTTTTTCACTAGTTTGTCCATTTCAATAAATATTTGATATACACAAAATGGACAAGAAACCGATTTCAGTTTATTACGAAATGTTGCAGACCGTTGATCTTCCATAATGGTTTTAATGCTTGATATTACTCCGACGTGCAAAATATGTGCTAATCGAAAGATTATATCATTTTCACAGTAATGATGAACTAAATTTATAATATATTACTGATACCATATTGAATATTATTAACGCAATACCTCGTTTCGTTGTATGCCTTCCCTGCCAATAGAGTGTGCTGGAAGCGACAGATGTATAGATATGAAACAATAAGCAGCCTTCAGGCTCTGCCTCGATTAGAAATCGATTTGTGCATCTGCTCTTGTTGGCTTTCTCTGAGCACTGACACCTAAATATTCTGTCCTTTTATATAAGTATTTCCCCGACGCCACCAGGAACCACCACCGTCGCCCACTAGTTGTCCCCGCACTCCAGTTAGCTCTCGCACTCGTTAATTTTCATTAACTAATTACTATGGGTTTTATTTTTTCCTAGCTAATTACATCTCGCAAAGGTAAATATTCAAAAAGTCCTTATTATGTGGTGAAGCGGCGGGGGAGGGCGGGTGGGGTTTTACCCCCCCCCCTCCTGGCTACCGCGACCAACGTTTTCAATGCGATCTGTTGTTAGTTCTCGCGAACTAAAATTTTAAAAACCGTAATTAATACGGCTTTTTTTTCGCGACTAGTTACCTCTCGCATAGGTAATTAGTCCAAAAATCTTTATTAGGTGAGACTACAGATAAGGGCGGGGGGGAGGGTTTTCCCCGACGCCACCAGGAACCACCACCGTCGCCAACTATTTCTAAGATTAGAGTGTTTATCAACACGGATCTTAGTCAATCAACCATAATCTGCGCAATAAATTGAATATAACTAAATGTCACAACATCATATAAATTACAACAGGTTTTAAGCATATGCTGTTAACAGGCTATGGTGTCACGCATAGCAGGAGGATCTTATTTAGATTGCATAGATAGATAGCATTAGTAATCTACTTTCAATAGTAATCAAAGAGTATGAGAGACATCACATATGACTATAAAGACGAATAAAAAGGGTAGAATTAGAGAGGTCCTCAATTTTTTAGGTTTGCTTCATGGATAAACTGACTTAAGGGGTGTTCTTTGATTATTGCATGATATGTACCTGATGATTAACTGCAGTATGTGCCTCCTGGTCTATTCTCCTCCTCTCCATCTTCCCCTATGTGACCGGTGGTTCCTTTTCTAGCTCACTTCACTATGGAGAATAAACTATCCATTTATATAAATGGGTCTCAGGCTAGGCTTAGCACTTATCTCCTTCTGGATTAAGTACCCTGAACTTTTTCCTGACTTAATCCCTTCAAGCCTGCTCAAGGGTTTTTCTACTGACCAAAAGATTGCAGCACTGGAGATACTAACCGTCTTAAATTACTGTTTCTGTGTTCAGGAGGCTCCTGAACTGAACAATGGGACAAATTAAATCAGAACTGGCCAACTCTTGTTCAGAATCTTAAGTTACAGGGACGAGGTCCTGGGTCTAGTGATATGAAGGTTATACGACCAGTATTGACCTAGGTTATGGAAACGTGCTTAATAAAAAAATCGAACATATTTTGTAACGTAATGCTTGTCTAAATCTGAAAGGTGGAGGTGGAGGAAAAATGAAGAAACTCATGACATGTTCCAACGTATACAACTAGACAAAGAAGTGTCAATGAAGAGTCTTTGCCGTCACAGACTAGGCGCTTCAGCCATCCCTTTTCATGGCTAGTTGCTTCAGAAGGCGAGTTGTCATACACTTTTTATCTTGCTCCGGCTCATTAGCCACCTTCCTTCGGTCTTAAGCAACCAACACCTTCCATGGTTTCACACGAGCTTGGAATAAGGTGACAAAATTCTGCGTTTGGTGCATTCCACAGCGCCAGTTTTGCTAACCAAATTTGGCCCACTCGGCATCTTTCTTCTGAATCGCTGACTGCGTCACATTTAAGCAAGCTTGGTTTCTTATCTACTGAGAGTTTGAGGATGGGATGAAGTAATTTCGACCCCATCACTATACTAAGCTACCAATTTACATTAATTCTACCATAAGTTCATCTCTTCACCCGAGCCAGCTATCCTGAGGGTATCTTCAGATAGGAAAAGAAAGTGGATGGTTTCAACGGTTTTTTAATCCCTAGAAACAACCAAGACGATCTTAGCTGTTAATCCTCGGTAACGGTAATGTTTAAAATTAATTTACGGTTTAAAAGTTAATTTTGTCAGGGTTTTCATTATTTATTTCTTTCTTAATAATTGTGTAATTAAGGATGTTGGATCACATTAACGCATATGTGATCCTACTCCATTACTAATAATAATTTAATGTTTTCATTTTGGTTAGGAATGAATGCTCTCATTCAAAATTTCCTATTACTTAAAGAAGAACAATTTATAAATTTAATAATGAAATTGTTCTTCTTTAAGTAATATTTCGAATGCTACTGTTTCCAGCAAAAATATTATCACTTAGTTTTTTACTTTCACTTACCTATATATGAAAAAATCTGGTGCGTGCGCGCAACACACAACTTTCACTTACCAACTTATTTAGATTAGAAATTGACGTGTTTTGTTAATTGCCACTTCACAAAGTCACAAATCTTTCCACATTCATTTCTTATTTTTCCTTTTATGAGTAATTGAAAACACATGTGAAAATGATACAAAATTTATTAAGTAAAGTACCCCCTCCATTTGATTTATGTTGAGAAAATTTTTACAGCCATATCTCAGGCATATTAATACATCAAATACTCAGTTTGATCAAAATCGTGAAAACCGTTTTTGAGTAAATAAAAAAACACTAGTGAAAATGAGACAACATGTATTCAGTAAAGTGCCCCCTCTAATTGATCAATTTTGATGAAATTTTTACTGTCACATCGCGAGCACATACATATACTAAATACCAAGTTTGATCGAAATCATTAAAGCCGTTTTTGGGTAAATGAAAAAAAAAACATATAAGTGGGACACAATTTATTAAGTAAAGTACCCCCTCCGGTTAATCAATTTTAATGACATTTTTACAGTCGTATCTCGGGCATATAAATGGATCAAATACTCAGTTTAATCAAAATCGTTAGAGCCGTTTTTGAGAAAATCGAAAAATACTTAAAAAGTTATTAAATAAAGTACTCCCTCCCTTTGAGCAATTTTGATGAAATTTTTGCTGTCACATCGCGGGCATATACGTACACTAAATACCCAATTTCAGGTTCGCACGGTATATAGTTTTTGAGCTAGTCTGTTCACACACACACACACACACACACACAGACACACACACACACACACAGACCATTTCGCGGGACTTGGTTAATTGGACTCAGGGGACCCCAAAACGTGTATTTCCGTTGAAAACCGGAAGTCGAAATTTTTCACGATCGCAATACTTCCACTTACTATATATTTCATATTGTGAGTCCAATTAACCAAGTCCCGCGAAATGGTCTGTGTGTGTGTGTGTGTGTCTGTGTGTGTCTGTGTGTGTGTGTGTGTGTGTGTGTGTGTGTGTGTGTGTGTGTGTGTGTGTGTGAACAGACCAGCTCAAAAACTATAAACCGTGGGAACCTGAGATTGGGTATTTAGTGTCTGTATATGCCCGCGATGTGACAGCAAAAATTTCATCAAAATTGCTCAAAGGGAGGGGGTACTTTGTTTAATAACTTTTTAAGTTTTTTTCGATTTTCTCAAAAACGGCTCTAACGATTTTGATTAAACTGAGTATTTGATCTATTTATATGCCCGGGATGTGACTGTAAAAATTTCATCAAAATTGATCAACCGGAGGGGGGACTTTACTTAATAAATTTTGTATCATTTTCAAGTGTTTTTTTTTTATTTACTCAAAAACAGCTTTCACGATTTTGATCAAACTGGGTATTTGATGTATGTATATGCCAAAGATGTGATAGCCAACATTTCATCAAAATTGATCAACCGGAGGGGGGACTTTACTTAATAAATTTTGTATCAATTTCACGTGTTTTTTTAATTTACTCAAAAACGGCTTTCACGATTTTGATCAAACTGGGTATTAATGTATGTATATGCCAAAGTTGTGATAGCCAACATTTCATCAAGATTGATCAACCGAAGGGGACACTTTATTTCATAACTTTTTTTCTAATTTTTAGATAATCTCAAAAACGGCTTTAACGATTTTCTTCATATTCGTCATGTTTAATGAAAATTGAGTGTTATTTAATATCAGGTAAGCGTTATCATTACTAAAATGTTCTGAGGGGTTTATAGAGCAAATGAAAACAAAAATAAGAAATGTAAGTATCATTTTCACGTGTTCTTTTTATTTACTCAAAATCGGCTTTAATGATTTTGATCAAACTGCGTATTTAATGTATGTATATGCCCGAGATATGACTGTAAAAATTTCATCAAAATTGAATAACCGGAGGGGGGACTTTACTTGTTAAATTTCGTATCATTTTCACGTGTTTTTTTTATTTACTCAAAAAAGGCTTTAACGATATTGATTAAACTGGGTATTTGATGTATGTATATGCCAAAGATGTGATAGCCAACATTTCATCAAAATTGGCCAAAGGGAGGGGGCACTTTATTTCATAATTTGTTTCCAATTTTTACCTTTTTTTCGATGATCTCAAAAAAAAGCTTTATCATTATTAAAGTGTTCTGAGGGGGCCTTAATGGGGAAGAGGCATTTTTGGTTTTCTTATAAGGTACCTTTGTTTTTGTTTTTATGAAGAAATTATCTGTCTCCCGTTTTACCTGAATATATGAAATGGCTAAATATGAGATATGATAATAATAAAGAAAACATATAGGGGAGAAAAAAATAAAAATATTCAGTCAACTCATAAAACTCGTTGAGCCCACGCATGCGGAGTACGCCTTTAATGATAGACCATTGTTCATAATTAAAACCGTTCTGTTCATTTGAGAAGTGAAATTAACAAAACGCATTAATTTCTAATCTAAGTTAGTTGGTAAGTGAAAGTTGTGTGTTGCGAGCACGCACCAGATTTTTTTATTATATATTTTCTTGTTCTTGTGTTCAGAATTGTATTAGAGCATTTTTAATTTATTATTTATTTGCGGCTGATTTCCACTTTAATGTTGGAACAGTATTTCTTCCTTCTCTCTGAAAACTTTATACTGTTCTTCTGAAAGTTTACCTCCGATGTTCTTAAGCTTTAGTGTTTCTTGGACCCTTTTATTTTCACCTTTCAATATCTTCTTCTCTCTCTCTTTTTTTTTTTTGTTTAATACTCTCCCTCTTTTATAATATTACTCCGGATACCTTACCCTTAGACTTTTTATGCCTACTTTGACTTTTATTCATTTATGCTTTGTACGAAACATTTTCTATATTAAATTATACAGTTTTATATTAAAATAAGAATAATCCTAAGAAGAAAAGTCCATGGATGCAATATTTTAATAAAATGAATGTATAGAAAATATTGAAATCCAATTGAATATAACTCAGCTTTTATATCTGTGTTGTAAATATTTCTGAATATCTTCTGCGCCAATTCCATTTCTAAATTAAGTAGGACTGGTTAAGCGCAGTCATGCTGTTTTAAATCGGAATTTCATTTCAACTACTTTTCAAGAAAAATTACCAATTCTACTTTTATGGAAGGTTTCTAACAAGCTTTAGATGGCTTACTGTTATATTGGGAATTTTCATAAAACATCGGAATACTTCATAGCTTAACTCACAATACTGAGCAGACTCGATAAATGATGTTTTTTATTTATTTATTTCCTCCCTACCTTGCCTTTCAGCAACACGGGTGTTGGCAAGATAAGAACACTACTAGTGTTTTGGGAACTTGTTATATCGTGTACAAGACTAAACACCAGGGCAAACATCTGAGGCACCAATCGGCAATGTGACCTGAGAGATGCGGCGAGGCTAGCGTGACGTCAATCCAACTGTCTCCCATTCCCCCAGAGAACGTATGAACAGCAGAAATATCGTTAACTACGACTGGTGGTTGGTGGTGCCTCGCACTAAACTCATCGAGTTTAGCACCTCTTCCATTTGTTCGATTGGATCCCCAGACCGTGTTCCAGGAATTGGTATCTGAGAATATTATCACATTCCTATTACGTGCAGTGATCATCTCCATGGCAGATATATCATCTTCGATGTTACTACCACTAGGTAGATATGCCGAAATTAGAGTAAAGGAAATACTACCCCATTTGACATGGCATGCGACACTATCTGCTATAGAATACTGTCTCAGATCCATCACGTCGAGGTTCGGGTTGTTAACCAGGATGGCAGCTCTAGGCCTCCTCTCTCCACTGCCTAAAGCTATTACTCTCGACGTGAGTCCAAATCTGTGACCATGTTCCTACGCCAGGTTGGTTCCAGGACCGCCATGATGTCATAACGTTGACACAGAGCGCGAAGCTCGTCTGCAACAACTCTTCGACGGCCCATGTTTAACTGGATAATTATTCATGAAAGGTCCTCTTTGCCATCTCTTTGCACCATGTCAAGTGTATAAGGCACTCTCGGTTCCCCGCCTTGTGTTTCGTCAGTTGTAGATGGACATTTGCCCTAACACAATTAACACAAGTTGGGTCAGCCTTACCCTGTTTCTTGGGGTAGTCTTTCATCATATGGCCACTAGCAGCACACCAGATGCAGACTACAGCATCGGCTGTACATGTGGCCTTGGTGTGTTCATAGCCCTGACACTTGGTGCAACGAGGGGCATCAAGGTAATCCTTAAATGTCAAGGACCACCATCCTCCATTTAAACTACCAATTTCCAGCGACTGGAACCGAACCATTGGGTGCACTTCTAGCACCCAATTTTTTGTAAATCCGTTTCTAGCCACTGAGGAAAAAACAGGGCGGAGGTCGTCACTAACTAATGGGGTAGGGACCGACTTCTCGGGTATTCTTTCCCGTAGAAATCTGGCAAGTTCCCCATGAATGGGGCACTCCCCTCACCTCCATCTTTGGTTTCCTCCTGAGTGTTAATCTTGCGTGCAGCCAGTTGTCACGTAATCCCTGCCACCCGATGACTTTTGTGACGTGGGAGCTATTCTCCAACCGGACTAGGACCGATCCTGCTTTGGTTTTCCGAACGATGGAGGCATTTACGCCTATTTGAGCCGGAGATGGAAGTTTATCAATTATTTCCACGGCACTCTTTCCTGCCCCACTGATCGTGAGGTAAGTCGCCTTCGACTTGAGAGTCGGTTTTATTGGCAGGAATTTGACGATATCAGCCATCGTCTTTGGCTTTTCTTTCAACGTTGGTTCATGTTGTTGAGAAGTCTCCCTTACCTCTTCTATTTTATCCTCGCTGGCGGCTGCAGTCCTCCTCTGTCTGGCCTCCCTTCGGCTTCGCTTTCCCTGAACGAGCTCAAATGTGTTGTTTTCGGGGACTTCTGAGAGCACAGAGGCCAAAACCGGCTCTTTCGAGGGCCCAGCTTTGGCCTGTATGTGTTGCTGCGGAACTATCCGAGGGATACTGTTATGCTTCACGTTTTCCCGGATTTCATTAGCTTTGATGCATTCATGGGAATCGAAAGTTTCCTTCACTATTGTTTTAACAAGGGCTTTGATTGAATTTTCATTTAAATAGACATGGTTTCTATTATTTATAATATCTAAAATTTTTATAAGTCGATCAGTCCTTTCATTAATGTAATTCCTTGTGGCATTGTTCATTTTTTTGTCGAAATTTTTCAAAAAGACTCTTAGGTTTGTTTGAATTTTTCTAGCCTCCCTTATCATGCCATCTGTATTGAGATCTTCGCACTCTTCTTCTACGTCCGAACCCCTATTCCTCGGTCTTTTGGCCGAGGGCCATTGGTCCTTAAGGATCTTTCCCTCAACATCCTCGTCATCCATTTGATCAGTATTTTTATCAATTATTGTACAATGTAACCTAAACTTTCAATACAGTATTTATAACCCTATAGGCGTTATAATACTATTAGTATTCTATGACTTACCAATAGGCGGTGCTCTATCCACCAAAACTGTCTCTTACCACAGGATGTAATAGGCTTTTGCACAACCACTAAGTCCAGCCTAACCTTTAATATTTTGGTCCAAACTTAAAAAAAAAATAACGTAACACAACAAATTTATTCTTTTAACAACAAATCGGAAATAACGAAACAAATATAACTAATCAAAACGAAACTGGAACAAAGAATAAACCAAATAACTAAATTAAACGATATTCAATATAGAAAGTATGCCTTATCACTTTATCACCTAAAACCTTCTCCCAAACAAAACAGACATGCGTAAACGATAAATGATGTTGAGTTATTAAATATATAATAGAGGTAGAAACTTGGAATGTTTTTTCTTTCCACTTTGCGATGGCCGATATGCCCTTCCCTTTTCCCCTTCACATTTTTATGCCCTGCCATGAAACCCTAGACCGCCGTCAACCCCCATCTAGACTTTTTACGATAAAAGAAAATTCATATTTTTCTTTCATATTTTCTTTATACTCCAACGATTTATCCTGAGTTTGAGCTTTTGTGTGTTCATGGTAATTTAAAAAATATATTTTATTTTTGAAGAGTAAAGATTGGGCTCAGCCGGGATTCAAACCCGGGCCTGCCGCGTGACATGCGCGGTACGTTAACTACTCACCACCGAGCTTGCTTCAAGGCGGAGCAAATCTCTCCTATTCACTGATCCCCCAATCTTTTCTCTTCAAAAATAAAATATTTAAAAGTAATATAAAATTCATAAATTTGACGATGTCAAGAAATACCGCAAATTGATCAAACATTTTCCACCCCCCTTCCCACTTAACAACTCAAAAAACGTACGAGATCGGGGGAGAGGATCAGTGAAGAGGAGAGATTGGCTCTGCTTGGAAGTGAGCTCGGTGGAGCAGTGGTTAGCGTACCACGCATGTCACGCGGGAGGACCACGCGGTTTTGACTCCAGGATGAGCCCTATCTTTCCTCTTAAAAAATAAATTATTTACAATTAAAATAAGGTGATTAACCACTAAAAATGATTAAATTAATATAAAATACATAAATTTGAAGATGTCAAGAAATACCGAAAATTGATCAAAAATTGTCCACCCCCCTCCCCACTTACCAACTCACAAAACGTACGAGATCGGGGGAGAGGATCAGTGAAGAGGAGAGATTGGCTCTGCTTGGAAGTGAGCTCGGTGGAGCAGTGGTTAGCGTACCACGCTGGTCACGCGGGAGAACCACGCGGTTTCGACTCCAGGATGAGCCCTATCTTTTCTCTTAAAAATAAAATATTTACAATTAAAATAAGGTGATTACCCACGAAAAATGATTAAATTAATATAAAATATAATAATAAGGAAAATAATAATAAGGAACTCGACACTCAATCCTAATAGGCACAATAAATTTATATTAACATCAAAATAACCAGGAACACATTTCTATTATATTCTATTATTATTATATTCTATTATATTCAGGAACACATTTGAATTTCTAAGAGGAATCGACATCCTTAAGTAGATCCTGATTAAAAAAACAAAACAAAAAAAATTAAGCAAGAAACGAATATTTTTTAATGATTATTGATAGCATTTTATTTTGTAACAAAGATGCTTCTATATGTTAGTCACATCTGGACGATTATGAATGGGAATTTTTTTTTTTTTTTTTTTTTAATCATATTTTGTGGAGTTGAGAGAATGGCCAAGAAAGACCTAATCTTGATTTAAGATTTAATGAGATATCATATGTAAAAGAAGCAATGATTGCATGAATAATAATGGTTTGATAAAAGATTATATTCGCATTACTGTTACTGATAAAATATTTTAACTAAAATAAAAGTTTAGATCCTGACATTAGGCATGAAGAAAAATAGTGTCCCGAAGAATCATTTTAAGCTATTGATTATGGATGATACAAATAAAGATTTGTATTCTGAATTATAAAAAGATTATGGAGAGAACGTTATACATCTAGCTCATATTCAGTCGATTCCTAAAATGTATAATTTATAATTAATATAATTTTCTTGGAGCGAGGCAGCTCGGTGGTAAGGCCCTGAAGTTGGCAATGATATCCTGGTTCGAATATGACTGTAGCGCGATATTTTACCTCCTTCCACGAATTGACAAAAATAAACACTACTACCTTAAAGAGTATTGAAACCAATACTATTCAAGGGTTGAAAAGGTACGCTATTTTTTTGTTAATGTAATGCAGTCTATTAAATATGAGTAGATAAATTATTGATCTTATTCCACATGAAGATTTTTTTTTTTTTTGTTTAATATGTATCAATGTCAATCGTTGAAAAATTAAGGAGTAATAAGTTGTAATTTTTGCTAAGCTCTAATTATGAGAGGTGTTATTCCATATAGGTGTAAGCAGTAACATGTGAAGGAATTTATTAAAAAGATGAGTACCATATTTTGAGTACTACAATTAGAGGATATCTTTAAATTTTGGCATAAGGGTCCAATCAATTCTGATATATGTTAATGAGGGGTTTGTTGAGGCTCCTTGAAGTTGGGGGATATGTACCTTCGAAACGTGATAGCTGCTAGTGATCCGATTTGTCATGATTGAATTTCATTTTACAAAGAAAATCTTTAATAGTAAAAATTATAAGTAATTATACAAAAGTATGAACATTAATTTTTGGTAATTAAAAAAGTCCTGAGAAAATCCAGTTACAAAGGATCCAACTACATAAATTTCTCAAGGAAAAATGTATTTAGGGTCTAAGTAATTTAGATGTTTTTTTCCCCTTTTTTTTTTTTAATTATGTGATTTAAGATGAGGAGGACTAGTCGGCCATGCTTCAGCCCAAATTGGATTCCCTTTATCCAATTTCAGGAAAAATGTTAGACAACCACTACAGCTTTTCTTTCTTTTTTTAATTCATTCTTTGCAATTTTTTTTTTAATCTGAGCCCTGATTAAGCGAGACCCTTCTACTACCGTTTCCTTAACAACTCCAAAAGTAAGTGTTCACGTTTAAGTGACAATTTTGTTTTTGTTTTTAATTATAATTAAAGAACCCTGCATATTCAGTAGATTCCGGTATTCATAATGGAACTAAATTTTACTTATGAACAGTATGTTTATTATGATGGCAATAAATTTTATTGAAAAATGAGATAAGTGATGTTCATTAAATTTTTAACATGTTTATAGAATACTTATATTTTGAATAACTTTACAGTTTTTCTTCTGAGTCCGATAATTTTAATTTAGAAAAAAAAATACCTTTATAATATTTTTTATAGAATAATTAATGTTATTTATTATTTATTATTAGACATCCTCCCTTGCCTGTGAGGCAATACGGATTTAACTGCAATGAGATGTTTCGCATACGCACATCAACTCACTGCTGTATGTAAGCAATTATTTACAAATTTGACTGTTTTCTGTGCCATGTAGTTTTCAATTCCGTTCAGCTTCGACTTTTTCTTCTCACTTTTCCTTCTACTCGTTTTACTTAGTCCGGTGGTCTTCCTGGCACTGCTTCAGTTCTTCTTCACAAGGCAAAGTGGGAGCTACCAATGATATCCCGTTGATATCCTGTCTCCCTCAGCAATTTTGCTCTCAGTGCCTCATAAGCGGTGCAAGCCAGTAAAATGTGTTCTGCTGTCTCCGGTACCCTTCAACGTGGGCATAGGGGATCGATGTTCTTACCAAATTCTACAAGTTTCGCACGGAAACCCCCATGCCCCGTGAGGAATTGAGAGACCCATAGTTAATAATTAATTTATTCTAAATACACCGGCCCACTGAACTTTATCTTTTGATAGATCTTTCATTATCCGGTCCCCCTCCCTATGGAATTCTATTCCCCCTTTCATCCAATACCCTCTCCACCTTTAAATTCCGCCTGTATCATCACTTCATAGGCATCCAGTATACTTTTTAAACCGATGAAAGTGGAGGAAGATATTCACTTGATTGAATATCTAATGTGTATTCTTTTTTCTCTTTTTTAAACGAGAGGTTCCCTAATTATTTGTAATCATTTTTTGTATCCTCTCAATTTGTTTATATAAACTTTAAGGCCCTAAAGTCCAACCCATCCCAGAACAAATAAATAAAGAATTTATTAAAAAAAAAAACATATGATATTCACATTTACTTGTAATAAGAAAATGCGTAAGTGTTTCGGCGGCCAGGTACGGGGATATGAGGAAATAGACCAAGTGGAACAAGTACAAAGATATTTTATCAAGAACTATTGGACTTCCAAAAGAACACCCCCATTTCATGCTGTATTTAGAAACTCGGCGACACTCATTATTCGTATTCACCCTAAAACTCAGCATAAATTATCTAACAAAAATATTTTTTTTTTTTTTTTTTTTTTTTATATATATACAAATATATTATTATGTCATTTTGTGTGATTTGCAATCTGCAAATTAGCAATAAGCAAATTTGTTCAATTCCTATTGGATGAATTGCTAACATGCTATATACTAAGTTAGCATATCTCTCGGCCACCGCCTCAAAAGTCGTCGGGGTGGAATGTAAGGGTTTATGTTTGATGTTAGTGTCTGTGCTAAGGGGTTCATGTTAAATGTTAGTCTTTGGTGAAAGTTTTTGTAGTATTGTGTGGCTGTATCGATGATTGTTGGGATATTCAGGTCCTTGTGTAGTTAGTCATTTGTCACATAGTATGGTGCGTCTGTTATTTTCCTCAATACCTTGGACAACTATTATATATATATATATATATATATATATATATATATATATATATATATATATATATATATATATATATATATATATATATAACTAACAACAAAAATATTAAAAATCGAAAATGAAAGATTTAAAAAAATATTAATCCAAAAAATAATAGACAACAATACAAACTGGTCAAAATCATTGAAGAGGGTAGGAGCGAAACACGCAATAGATATAAATTTTTTTAGAATTTTAGGGAATACATTAAAAAAATTAATAATTCTAACAACACCATTGAATATACAGAACTAGAGCAGCCGAATTTCATCTACTCTACGCAATTCTGAATTATGACAGTATGTATTTTGATGACTCTAAAGGTATTGTATATAGGAATAAGGAGGAGAACTACTGAAAATCAAATATTTACCTGTAATGGACAAATGAAATAAGTTTACCATGTGCAACCTTAATAAAATATAAAACACATTCGACTTCATTTCAATATGCCCCATTATAATATTAACTGCTTTGAAAAATGGAAAGTATGGAAGAAACCGTATAGATCCTAAACTGCGGATGCAACCAAAAACTATTTCTCTATCTCAAAGTCACTGCAAAATACTAATTAAAAAACAAAAAAAATAAAAACATCTAATCTATCTTCTCTCTCTCTCTCTCTCTCTCTCTCTCTCTCTCTCTCTCTCTCTCTCTCTCTCTCTCTCTCTCTCTATCGTTTTACTATCTCTTCACTCTTATTCAAGTTATTCTGTACAACTCTTCATCCTTACTATTCTATTCATCGAGCGATGAACCTACCCATTACTATTATTTTATATCTTCTAGTTAAACCTTCAATATTAATGAATTAAAAACAAAAAATAAGGAAAAAATAATTAAATAAACCTTTAACCGGTTCACCGGCTGGTTTCGTACGCCTTCATACGAGCAACAACTACCAACCATTATACTAAAGTTGGAAATACAGTTAATTTTCGATTGGTCTGTTTTGAAAAAAAAAAAAATACCTTCATAGTCTACTTTAAAAAATACTTTCGAAAATCATTTATTCATCGTAATAAATTAAAAAGAAACTGAATTAAAAAACAGAATAAAAAGGGGTTTCAAAAAGGAAAATAAACGAAACTAAATCCTTTTATTTAATAGAAAAAGAAAGGGAGAGATAAAACGGCATTTTATGGCGGGAATCAATTTTACGTTTAGAGGCGGCTTTTAGATGGAGCGAATCGTTTCCTACTTCCATTGTAGCCTCCTCTTTCATCAAACCAAGGGGAGGGGGGAGGAAAAAAAGATGGAAGCCGGTCTGTTGATACTGTTGCCACAACTGTCCAAACACCCTCACTCACCCATAGCTCCTGTATTCTCTGATTGCTTATATACTCCTTCTGTTTGTCTTGTATGCTTTCAGTTTATTATTTCTATCAATCTGTTGGTTTTATATAACGCTAGTGTTTGCATGCTTACCGATACATTCCAGAAAAACGATAGTTCGCGGATGATAAAATAAGAATGTTTTTATTCCTTGTTTACTATATATGATATGTTACCCAATTTCGGGAACGTAAATATATGCCCTACTCAGTGGAGAAGGGGTGGGTAGAAAAAGAAGCAACCAAAAAAAAAAAAAAAAAGAAAAAAAAAATTAAATAATTAAATATTAATCAAGAAGTAAATAAAAATAATTCAATGAATAAATGCTGATTAACAGGGAGGGAAATAAAAATATAAAAAAAAAATTGTAGACGCCACGCCGTTTTTTTTTTTCTTAAAACCTAAGATCCGGAAAAACGTCGAAAACCTAATCCATACACTCTACCAAGGGCAAAATAAATCTATTTGATAGTAAGCAAAAATATTTAAAAAGCAAATAAAGGAGAAAAAAAATAATTTAGAGGGGCCCAGTACCGAACCTCAAAACTTCACTATGTCAACAGTCAGGTTAAGACCCCTCAATTTGGAAATTTGTAGCTTTCCCAATTGGTTTAATGATACTATTCCCTTATACATAAACAAAAAAAAAAAAAAAATAGGAGGTTCAAGAAGACAAATGATTAATTGAAGTACTAATGAAAAGAATTAGAAAAAATAAAAATTGAATCCTTATCTCTACAATGAAATTCGATATGGATATCAGGGAACCAACATTTCTTATGTTAAATATTTTTTTTTTTCTTTTTGGATCAAACTTACCTTGTGGAATAAATGATAATTTCCTAGGAAAAAAAAATCAAAGTACTTTGAATTTAATAGCAATTTCTTTCTCTTTGAGGGAATATGAAATTCATTTACAAAAAAAAACAAATTGAACAGCAAAAGAAATTATTATTGGTTTATTTACATTTTTTTTTAAATTACAATAATAAAAGAAACAACTTTTGATCAACCCTATAAATGTTTACAATAAGAGGAAAAATGCTCAAAACAAAAAAAACATTCCCTCATCTCACAAACTAAATAATAATAATTAAAAACAAATTACTTTGCTATTCTTATTCTTATTACTACTATCATTCTCTCAGATTATTACAAAAAAAATCATTTCTCTCCAACATGATTAAAATATTAATTCAGATCTCTGAAAATAAAAAAAAACTGAAACTTAGCTGGTTGGTGGGTGCACCCGTCGGTCGCTCGCCCCCAGTCCTCTTCCATTTTCAATTTTTGGCTCTTTGCTCGCCAAATCAGCTTCAGATTTTCCTGGTCCCCTCCTCGGATAATGTTCGGCTACAACACTCACTTTGGAACTTAAAAAAAAGACTCAGAAAAAAAAATTTAAATCCGGCAGAGCCGTCACCACTCAAGCCTCCTCGACTGTCTCTCTCCGCTCGTCTTTTTTTTTCTCTGCCACCACGTAGCGCTAGTTGTTAGAAGTTAATATTTCTTCACTCTCACTTCTTTAAACAATATGCCTTTGAATTCCACTAATATTGCAACTTTTATTTTATTTTATACTAATTTAATTTATATATAATCTTACATTTTATATAGCGTACTTCTAAAAAAAAAAATTCTATTGAAATTGCTATTAAATTTCGAGTTACTAAGCTCACTCGATTTGGTTCCCTTTTGCTTATTGCCTTATAACACTAGGTTAATTAATTGAAATCACAATATAAAACTATGGCCAATATTTACAAAATTTTTTTCAAACCTGTTTAAGCAAAAATATTTTCTGCCGAATGCAAAAAAAAAATCATGGCCAAAACTAACAATAAAAATTGTTCGGACCAAGCTGTAATGAAAAGCAAAGGCCTTGGTCTCCCGAACCTTTACCATTTTTTTTTTTTTCCAAAAAAAATATACCAAAAACCTTGTTACACCGTAACAGATATACAAACTGAAGTATATGGAATTGAAAAAGAGACAATTTATTCAATTTCTTTGTTAGGCTCTTAAAATGTACGCCTAGTTCATATAGACATATATGTCTACAATTACTATTTTTAAAATTTAATTATTAATATGTCAGACATTACATGTACATAAAACACTATTTATTAATTTAATTATTAATATGACAGACAATACATGTACATAAAACACCTAAATGCAATCACTATTTTTCGTAGAATTAAAAAATTTCTACAGTTCGATTTTATTAGACACATAAGGGATCCCTCTGAAATTAATAAATACTTATAATTTTTTGTTATTCATTTAAATGTGTTTAACGTGGTTCTAAGTGTTTAACGACAGTTCATCTCAACCTACTGGATTTATAGCTTTAAACTGGTATGGTAAAAAAAATTAAATACAAAAAATATTGTAACGGTAAATCTTTAAATAAAAACATATGGTTCAAAATCCCAGACCATTTGTTGGAACGAACTAGCGGTTGGAGCGAACCTTCAGAGCATGTGTTTGGGACTGGATTGTTCGAGCTCGGTTCACGCATGCCTGGAAGGTTCCAGAAGGATCCTTTTACGACTATATATAAGGAGCGGGTGACTGAACCAGTTAGTCATACTCCTAGTATTTGTCCTGACTGTGAAGCTCTAGCCATATGATATGTGTTACAAAGTGATAATTTTTGTAACCTGCTTTAATATTTGTTTTTTTATAATTCTTGTGGCATTGACTATTGTTATATTTTCGTTTAATAAATATTGTTAACCCACAGAAGTGTTACAACTGGTGTCAGGTGTGTGGTTTAAAGGAGATAAAAAATGCCAGACAAACGAATCGGACTTAAAGTAGTGGAGCTGAGTAGGGAACTAGAAGAGCTTGATTTAGACACTACAGATACAAAAGCGATCTTATTGGCCCGGTTACGTGAGTATTACCTGAGTCACGGCGTAGATCCTGTATCAGTAGAATTTGAATTTTGTTCTTTGAAGGCAATAAGTGAAAAATTAGCAGGCCAGTCGGCCAAAAGAAACGAAAATTAGTAGGCCAGTCGGCCTAAATAAATGACAAATTAGCAAGACAGTCCGCTGACCTTAATGATAAGATAGCTGGCCTGAATTCCAATTTGTCTGGGATTAACGACAAATCGGCCAGCCAACCAGGTGAAATAAATGACAAGCTGACCAATTTGACTGGCGAAATAAATGACAAATTGTCTGCCGAAACGAATGATAAATTGGCCAGCCAATCGGCTCAGCTTCACGAGAGGATAGCTAGCTTTAAGTCAAGCTTGTCGGGTCAGATGGATGGCGTGAATGAAAGGTTAGCTCAATAGGAAGCAAGGGCTGTGATGTTGGAAGAGGAGTTCGAAAAATTAGAAAGGAAGAAAAAGTTCAGGCAGCCGTAAGAAAGCAGATCGCCCAACAGCCATTGATATAAGAGGAAGGACATGAACCTGCACTAATGGAGAGCCGAGCCAGGATAAAGCCACCATTTTTTTTTTTTTCTGAATGTTTTTCTATTTATTTATTTTTTTTTTTTTATTTTACATAATCCCAACAACAGGCATATGCCCAATTACAGGTGATAATGTGAACAACTTAGTGTTTACATAATAAATCATAAAGAAAAAAGAAAAAACAAAAAGACAAAAGAAAACAAGTCAAAGCTCTGAACCTAATTTTCGAATTCCTACTAGAAAATATCGCTCATTCATGAAAATATCAACCATACTTACACATTAAAAAATATAATAAACTTTTGATGGTAAGTCGTCCTGGTCGAATTACCTGAAGCGATCAACGCTGTGGCCAGCGATAATTTTTGTAACCTGCTTTAATATTTGTGTTTTTATAATTCGTGTGGAAAACTATAGTTGTATTTTCGTTTAATAAATATTGTTAACCCCTAGAAGTGTTACAACATATATTTAAAAAGTCGAGTATTTTTAGCTTGTAAAACTGACAGAGAGTTTTTATCTGTGATACGGGTCTATAGATACATTCAACAAAATGAGATTCCAACAGGTGTCCTAATACGTGTTTCTGAATATCGAGTACCATGTAGCTTATGAATGATACATAAAGTCGATATTAATCATCAGTCATTCGATATGTTAGCGAACTGATCAAGCCATATCTTGCAAATATCATTTTTCTCGTGTTAGGTATGTTTAGTCGTCTGTTAAGAGTTGTTATTTTCATTTAAACGTGCAGGACACTTGTCATCCTTCTTCGAAGGTTAGTCCGAGATATTGTACTGTGTGTGTTTGAGGAATATATGCTGTTCGTATTATTTATTCACTTTATTTTAATTTATTCAAACCTTATCATATACATATGTAAGAAACTGTTCCACAGACATGATAATTCAACATGTTATTGTATAATACCGTAACGATATATAGAATCAATACCTCACTACTACTTCTACGACAGTGTGGCGATGGGGGGGGGGGGGGGGGGGGGATAGGGTGGAAGGAAACGGTAGGCCGATAATTATATAAATTGGTTCTAGGGTGGCTGGCTGCTTTCCAGGAGAGCCGGGATTGGAAAACTTGCCCCTTCCTAGTTCTTTATTGCCGGAGGATTAACTTATAGCGATTCTATTTCAGGGGTTTGGTAGCCCTAGCCCCACCTACTTTCTTATAACTTGCCAAGATAATTTAACTTGGTAATTACAGATGTTGGTTCCCTACCGCGAGGCTTTTATTATATTCCCGGGGGTAATTTCGCTCGATTTATGGAACAGTTTCCGGTTTATCGGAAAGCCGTTGTTCGGAAACTGACACCTTACCCCAAAATCGATTTCGACCATAAAAAATATATGGCTGAGTTGATACAGTTGACTGTAAAGTGAATTCTAGGTTTCATAGTAATACTGCTGGAATTTATTTTATGTCGTGACAAAATATTAATATTTGATATAGACAACGGATTTCGCTTTACAGCCATTATTCATCTGACATACAAATCGCGACTCTATTTATAAAGTGTTTTCTTATAAAAACAGATTATTTCCTTGAAGTAGATTGGATTTAGTAATAAATACTAATATTGATGATAATTATTGTAAATTACGTGGGTAAATTTGATTCAAGTGAATCAGATTATATACCTATATCAAATAGGTTATCTTTGTACCTTAGAGATACAACACAACACTTCTGTCAGTATTTGATATCTTTTATAATTTTTGATAAAGAAGATAGACAAAGTACATGAACTATTGTTTGAAAATACTTTGTGTCTTTTTCTCTAATCAATTATTTTTTTCATGAAGGTAAAAAAATTATGTTAAGAACCTTAACTAAAACCATATATCTCAGAGATACAACGCGATATGTAGATTTGTTTCCCCTTTAAACAACTGGGATCAGTCATTTAAGCAAGATTGGCTTTATTAAATCTCTGAAATTTACGGAGCAACAATATCCTACAGCAGCATACCTCAAACTTTTATCGACCCCCCCCCCCCCCACCCACATAAGGTTTAACTCTTCTAAAACACAAAAGGTAAAACCTCTTCCAAAGTAAGAGTTTTTTACTTTTACGGGGAATACTTAAATTACATTCCATCCATTTTGTTTTTGAGGTTGCCTCACTTTGGAAGTCAGTATGTCTTTTCTAGATAATCGTGTTTAGGGAACAATACAATAATAAATAAACTTAGCGTCCCTTCCTTTTCACACACCCTTTATGGATTTTGGACCCCACTTTGAGAACCACTGCTCTGCAGTATATAGCTCGAATTCACTAGGATACTGTGAGTTCAAATTAAAACTCGATAGTTAGAAGAGCTCTAAAATGTATAAGAGAGATTAAACAGGGCTCTAGAAGTGATGGAAAGTCTGCCTTTATGTTGCATTTTGAAGCAGGTTCTGTAAAACCACAGCATCACTGGAAAATAGATTTTAATTCACATTAGGGAAGTCCGAAGTTATATTTCCTAGATCGAATATAAAGTGGGCATTGGAAGATAGGAAGATATTTCCATTTACTTAGGTGAAGTGACATCACAGTAGCCTTTGAGCGGCAAAAATTCCTTGGATAAAAGAATTCAAAACTGAGGTTATGATTTTGCGCTTGGAGTGGCTACTACGGTGGCCAGACGCGAACACAATCGAACGTGCCTGAGACCACCAAGAGATGTGCTCGAATAATAGAAAGTCGGGTCCCGTGTCCAAGAACCCTTAGGAAACTGGAAATAGCAGTTATCGAAAAATGAAACAGCATTGTTCAGGACTCAATTTAAAATTTGTCAAAACCCTGGAAATACAATGAGAACTATTATTGTTGTCCGACACCCTGGAAATCAAATTAGAAATACATCAAAATCAACATACCACGTTCGACTTCATGGTGTAACGTGCAAAGAAAACATGTGATTTTGAAAAGAGTTCTAGACTTAATAGAACCTACATATATACTTTTACGGGATGTATTCGCGCCATGGCTGGAACTACCCGCCATATCCTTTATAATAATATTATATTTAAACTCTTTATATATTTAAACTCGAATAATGTTAATATCTTTGAAGAATTGTAGGTTCAGTATTATTCTGGGCATCGGTCTTGAAGTTTCTGAAAATTCAAAATTTTGATGGATTATATCAAAATTTTCTATATTTGATTTCTTTATGGAAAGCAAAGCAGGACCAGGAAATCTCCAATCGAATAAAAAAGGCAAATAGTATCTACTATCAACTCTGTAACACCGTAATAGGTAAAAGAGAAGTGGAGAAAAAGGTTTAAATACACATTTTTAAAGCCGTCTATCTGCCTACCCTATTATACGGAAATGAAAGTTGGATACTATTAGAGAAAGATCTTTGTCGATTGACAGCTACTGAAATGAAGTATCTCCGAAGAGTGGCTGGTCGAACAACGAGAGATCGTATCAGAAATGAGCGTATAAGAGAAGATCTCGGAGTTGCTCCCCTGAAAGATACTCTAGAAAAAAGACAACTTCGATGGTTTGGACACCCCTGACGGATGGACGAGAACCGTGATCCCCGAAAATTCTTCGAAGCTGTGCCCATAGGGAAACGACTGAGGTCGACCAATATGGCAGTGGATTGACCACATTTCCAGAAATAGCCAAAAGCAAAACAAGCCACTAAATGCGATGAAGGCTTTGGCACGAGATCGAGAGGCATGGACCGAGGCACCTCCACGCTGATACCTACGGAGGAAGAAGAGTAAGATTTATTTATTTTTATTGCTACATTTATGGATTTCCCATGAAATATTACGATACGTTTCTCGTTGAATACAATGCTTCAGTAGAAACTAAATCATGATGATTGAGCTAGAGAATTTTACAATAACACTCTTAATCAGCTTTTGCTTATTTTTTTGGGTTACGATTGCCAAAATTCAAAATTAAACTTATACTTCATTAAAAACACCGTAGGTACAGAAGTATGAGTTCTACCAATTAATTCAGAAGTTCGTGTATGTTCAGAATCAATTAAGAGCTTAAGTCAGTAAACAGTTATTGTTCTCCGACACCCTAGAATTCAAGTTAGAAATAGAATTAAATCAACATTCCACGTACGACTTCGTGATATAACGTGCAGCAAAACCATGTGATTTTGAAAAGAGTTTTTAGCCATCGATCAGTTGTCTATGAGTAGATGTTCAAATTAGGTAGGCTTCAACCGGTGATTTCATTATTATTATTTCAATTGTCCAACAATAGTAAAGTATTTTATTTTTATTTTTTCATTTTTAAATATAACATTGGTAATGTGCCCTGACACAAAACGATTTTCAGAGAACACTGAACGGAAATTAGCCACCATAAAATTTTAGAGGGTCTTGGTGGGAGCAGTTGGCTGTTATTGACTAGCGACCTCTTCCAGCAAAATCTTTAATAACCTGAAGAACATTTTTGTAAAAGTCTTTGAGTAAAGCTTTCCTTGATTGCTTGTAACATTTTTTTTTTTTATCTCAATAAAAAGTAAAATACTAATCCTGGAATAATTAAGGTAACTTAATAACTGGTTCCAAAGACCTTCGTTGAATTGGCCCATATTTAATTATAAAATTATATTTAAAAAGCAATACGAAATATTTATATTCTTTGGGATTTCACTAGTTCTTCCTAAACTGCCGAAAAAAGAGAAAAAGAAAAGAAGTTTATATTAATATTATTCTGGAAGATGTATGAAATTACCTTACCAGACAACATAAATTTATCTTTCAAGATTTCAAGATAAATTTAAAATAAAATAACAGAAAAACATTATAAATGTTGATCTTTTTATATTTTAAATTATTGAAAAGATTTTAACAAACATTGTGTGAAAACTGCTTCTTAACTTGGCATAAAGAATAATATTG
This sequence comes from Aelia acuminata, assembly GCA_911387785.2. Classification (NCBI taxonomy): domain Eukaryota; kingdom Metazoa; phylum Arthropoda; class Insecta; order Hemiptera; family Pentatomidae; genus Aelia; species Aelia acuminata. Next base: position 149,718,350 of record OU426979.1, on the reverse strand, counting down.
AGCTAATTAGGTTGATGATCATCGAATCCACATGAATGTGAAATTTTGTTTTTGTCAATATAAATTACACAAGCAATATTTAATAAAATTATGATTAAATATGTAATTGAAAATAATTTCATCTGAAAAGGATAGCCTGATGAACGTATGGGGCGTGAGATGGGTAGTCCTAGGTTATAATATCGGCAAATGGTAATATTTTCTCTTTACATAAAATTATGTGAGGAAGTTCTGCTATGCTTGATGTATGCAATTATTGATATCGTATAAATGTATATACAGGGAATCCCAATGTAGATTCATTCCATAGTGGTGAAAATCGGAGGAAAATCGGATCATTCTCATTCGTATTTTCCTAATATTACTGTTTCCGGTAGGAAATACTCTCAAATGCATCTAAAATTTGTATTTTTATTTTTATACCTTAAAGCAAGAATTGAAAAAAAAAAATTCCAGAACAAAGTCAAATATAAGATGATTATTGAAAATACTTTGAGAGAACAGTTGGATGAGATTAAAGATTTGAATATGATGTGTGGTTTCATTATGAAATTGTCACTCAAATCAAATAAATTTAATGGTGGTGGCAAAACAACAAAATAAAAAAAATGGTTTATTAATAGGTGTTCGATTGCTAGAACTAATTATTATAGGGCTTCGAAGCTATTTAGGGATTATGATGCGGAACAAGACAAACTAATATATCTACAATTGAATAAGTCTTACAAATTATTGTGTAAAAAAAATAATATTTTTCAAAGAAACAAGATGAATTCAAAATACGTATGGATCCGAAGGAATTTCGGATGGCTGTTAGAACTCTTCGGTATGACAGTAGAGGTGCTGCAGGCGGAGGAATAAAAATAATCAAATGGCTAGATCTCTTAACAGCACTCTATAATCCACCATTAAATGCTACCAGAATACAGTACGCAGAACATTTTATATCGGATAGTGTTTTTTACGCACCTTTCTTTTTAGTTGAACTAAACATAGTTTTAAGTAGAGTAAAAAATAATGAAGCGGTAGGTGTAGATCGTATACCTTTTGAATTTTATAAATATGCGCCAGAATGTTTTCTTAAAGAGTCATTGATTCATTATAATAGGATTTTTCATATAGGTATAGTCCGGGAGTCAATAAATCAATTATATTCCCACATCATATGGTTTACAAAAATTATCGACAAACAAAGTAAGTTTGCGTCGAAGTTCTTCTGGTCTAACATATTTTAATTTAAAAAAAAATATAATATAAAAATAAAGTATTGCAGTTAATTAGTAACTTTTCCTTCAATTAGGTGTTCAAAATATAACAGTATCAGTTCAGCTATCGAAGATATCAGATGTAACCTCTTCATCTAAAATGCTTTTCACAAAATCATGAAACTTTAGATCATCTGTATAATAAATCTGTCTATCCTTTCGAAGATTCAAGAGCAGGGTAAATCCGTCTATTTCATTTGGACCAAGCCACATTGGTATCGTCGATGTAGGTAATGAGCTCGCCGACCAGGTTGCCAGAGACCACTACCACTACAATGGATGTGTTGGACAGATGGCATCTCGTGTGGATCGAAAGTCTCTCAAGCAAATTGAAAAATATCAAAAAGACGGTCAAAGCATGGTCTACATCCTGCTGCAGGAGGAGGTCGTCCTCACCCGCTTGAGAATAGACCATACTGCGCTACACACATTCTTACCTAATTAGAAAACTGCCTCCTCCACTATGCCAGCACTGCGGATCTGCTGGCGGGAGTAATGTCCCAACTACATTTTAAGTAAGAATAAAATAGTATTGATTCTAGATTTAACTAAAGACATCAGCTTATGTCTAAATTTTAGTAATTTTGCCAGTAATTCCCTTAGTTCCCAGTCCCTTAAATGTTCAGTAATATTTACCTTATTATTATTTATCTATTATATCAATTTATTATTATGGACCATATTTTCTATTCTTTCATTTTTTTTTAATTTCTTTAACATATTTATATATTTATTTATAATATATTTATAAGATAAAAATAATATTTTTTTATTATACTATATTAAAATAATATAGTATATTTATAAGATAAAAATAATTGAAATCGTTATTCATGAAAAATAAATTGATAGGCGTTGATGACTTCAAACGTTTTACACCTCTAAACAACAACTTATGGCCGGGATAGCCGAGCGTGTAGGAGCGCGACCCGTTGTTGCACGCTCGAGCCGAACGGCGGCGGTTCGAATCCGCCCTGGGAGGGTTGACTTTTATTTCGTGGAGGCCCCACGGAATAAATCTCGACCCTCCCACCATGGTTAGAATAGGTTGGTTACACCTGTAGAGTAACCCCCCGTATGCCACACATGGCCAGGTAGGGGTACCGAACAAAAAAAAAAAAAAAAAAAAAAAAAAAAACTACAAGTCAGTCTGTATATTAAATTATTGGTCCATTTAAAAAAAAAAAAAAATATGCCGGAAAAAAAATATAATTATGCCGGTTAAGAAAAAAAGGTAACTAAAAAGGGTAAAATGAATGATTATTCCAGGATGCGGAATAACGGGTAAACTACACGCATGAGAGATAGGATAATACTGGTTCCGAAAGGAAGGATGCTACTATAGTAATGGAATCACTAGATAAAAAATGCTAAAATAAAAAAGCTTATTTTTAAATATATATGGGATGACGCACTAAAAAAAATACTTGTTCCTAGTACCATACCTGGGCATTATTTTAAATAAAAGTATTTTAAACACAAATGAAAATACTTTTTTTTATTTTAGTATTTTAGAATTAAAATAAAAAATAAATCACATGTTTATTTTCATTTTAATTCTAAAATACTCAAATAAAAAAAGTATTTTTATTTTAATTCTAAAATACTAAAATAAAAAAAAGTATTTTCATTTGTATTTTAAATAATAAAATAAAATAAATCTTAAGTAGGTTGTTTGAAGTTAAACAATTTTCGTAATAGTATAGTGTAGACCTTTGCACTAGAGCTCTCACTCCTAAATACTGAGCAAGTACACATATTTCAATTTGATGTTGCTGTTTTTTTTTTTTGGTTTTTTTTTGGGGGGGGTCGCAATAATTAACTTTGTACCGCTTCATCCGATTTCAAAATTTTCTCACAGTGGTGGTTTTTGATTATCTAAATAGACGTCTAATGAATTCATTTCACATAAATGGTTTTATTCATAAGTTTTGAGGTGGAGGGTTAAATATTAACTTTTGACCGCCATATCCGATTGTCACGAAATATGAAACAAAGATTGTTCATAAGTCAAATAACAAGGCCAATTCCTCATAATGTTTATAATAAATAGGTATTTTATGGGGGGAGGGGTTAATTTTATACATTACATTGAGTGATGAGCAAGTGAGGTGATAGCAGAAAGATGAATAAAATTACAGTGTGAAATTGCAAAACAGTGGTGAACGAATTCCATAGAAATTAATAAGCGCGGTGACGAATGGAAAACGTCTGAGGGAAGTAAGGGCTGAGAAGTAGGTGGGAGGACTGCGTTACGGCAGATTTGCCGAAATTCCTATTGGACGGAGGTAGTAGGATGGTGTATGGCTAGCGAATAGTCTAATGGGTAGCCCAATTAGTTTAAATAGGTTCCGAATCAGATTGGATCTGTAGAAAAATAAATTTAATTTAATAATTTCAACAAAATGAAAGCGAAGATGATCTGAGAATCAGATACATAACACCAAGCAAAGACAACTGAAAAAAAATTAAATAAAAACTGTCGATTTATTAATCAATTGCAATATTAAAAAAAATATTTATTTATTAATCAATTGCAATGCACTTAGTTTTAACGCAAATAGGTTTTAAAGGTATTTTTTATTTTCATTTTAATTTTTTTTATTTAAAATACAAAATACTTTTTTTATTTTGCATTTAAAATAATTTTATCGAAAAGTATTAAATGATTTAAGGTTCAAATGCATTTTATTCAAATTTATTTTAAATAATTGCTATTTAAAATAAAGTATTTTAAAATAAAAATTAAAATACTTTTTGCCCAGGTGTGCCTAGTACTATGTAGTTATAATAAGGCTTTGGGAACATTGGCCGTGTCAGACGAGTACGGCGTCAAGTATAGACTTTACCCGCTAGTCTGTAACGTTATACGCATAAGCATATCAGCGCCTTCTATGAAATATAAAGTTGGAATTATTTTATTTTTGTAATGCTAGGAAATAGTTGAGTATAGGTATAAATAAATTCGATAAGGTTGAATAATCAAATAAATTATTTGATTAACAATAAAATAAAGGAAATTGTGTCCGACTTTTCTCCGGGTTTGAGGACAGCATCGGTGCTAATAAGTTCCCAGATTCGATTCAGAATGACTGTCATGAATTATAGTAACAATATTTAAATATTATATTCAAATAATTTATTGGTGAGATATTGAAATGTATTTGTATCATTTTTGTTTTATTTTAATATTTAATAATTTATTACTTATAGAATATTTATTGCTTACATAATGCAAAAGCACCGTACCAGTGATAAGGAAATCCGGGTTCAAATCCCGTCCAAGGCCAATCTTTTCTCTTCTTATAAAAATATTTATAAATTATTATCAGAATTTTCATTTTACCATGACTAGAAAAATAATTTTATTAATATTGTAACAATAATTTTATTCTGGTCACTTTAATTTCGAATTATCTGTTCACCTGCTGCATATTCCCATGCTTCATAGTTTGCCATTGCAAACTTGCAAAGGTTTGAGTTGCCAAACATTTTTTTCCTATTATTTTGCATGATTTGAAGCAGAGCACATTCTAATTAAAAAATTTTGTCGATTTTTTTTTTTTTTTTTTTTTTTTGAGCAGTTGTAGTTTAAATAAAATCCAAGAAAACACTAAACATTAACATTTGCAAAAAAAAAATACCGCATAATTAAAGAAAAAAAAACATTTTCTTAATATTTTTCCTTAAACTCTTCATTTTGAAACTAGCCCAATAAATAATAATATTTAATCTTAGAGTATTACAAGGATAACATAATGTTTGAGTTAAAACCATACAGAATAAAAAATAGAGTCAAGGACAATAAATATGTACTACTTACAACGCAGCGACCTAAAGAAGTTCGTAAAAAAAAAAAAAAAAAAAATCTGATACTGTCGCGGGTATACAGACAAACTATTTCTTCTTTCTTTTCCAGCAGCCGAGTAACCATGCAGGTATAGCATATATAGGAGGCATGATAGCAGGACCGCCTTTTAGCTGAAAAATAAATGATTTCTAAAGGATGTAGGCCAAGGAGTTGTCTGAATGGCAACGCAGGGTTAAGAGTGAAATACTTTTTATTTTTTTTCTTCAAAATGTGAACTTTAAAACATAGAGAACCTCTCTGGATTAATATAAAAGTTAATTATTTTAAAATCATACCTTGAAGTTTATGTTTATTACTAGTTGATAACAGTTCATGTTATACAATAATGAAGATTATGTTTTTTTTTGTTCCTATTAAACAACCTTATATGATTCATTCTTTTTTTTTATTAATTTGTCAAATTCGATGAACCAAACGATCTGATTCTCATGATTAAAAAAACTGACCCTTTTTTTTTGTTTCTTTGAAAAATAGAATTATAATTTTGTAGGAGCTTGATAGATGGGCCTTGCACCATGATACCTGCGTTCTTCGGAGATAGCTAACCTAAACCTGGACAGAGGGTTAAAGACTCGACTGCGATTAGCCAACTGGTGAGAGAGAACAGTCAGAATTAAGGAGAAATCAACTCTGACTTTTAGTACTTGGGAGGATACTCCCTTAGAGGTCGAGCATGGAGAATGGGCCTAAGATATAGGACGGTCATTTCTCTTTTGAGGGGTTCCCAGCTCTACTCAACTCAGGACTGCGGAAGTAATAATAGAACGAATTGCCGAATAAATTTCTGATGCGATACGTAATCCTTAACATTGGCAGATATAAATTAGGACGAATTAAGTACATTAATACATTTACTGTACTCAATAACAAGTAAAAAAACACATGTGCCAAAGATAGGTACACAAAAAAGAAAAAAAATGTTTTAAAGTTCACATTTTGAAAAAAAAATTAAAAGTATTTCACTCCGAATCCTGCGTTGCCATTCAGACAACTCCTTGGCCTAAATCCTTTAGAAATCTTTTATTTTTCAGCTAAAAGGCGGTCCTGCTATCATGCCTCCTATATTCGCTATACCTGCATGGTTACTCAGCTGCTGGAAAAGAAAGAAGAAATAGTTTGTCTGTAAACCCGCGACAGTATCAGATTTTTTTTTTTTTTTTTTTTTTTTTTTTTTACGAATGTCTATACGTCGCTGCGTTGTAAGTAATTATAATATAATTAATCGATTAATTGTACTTTTTTGCTCTATCAAGAAACATTTTCAATAACACAAATGAGCAACTAAAAACTTCTAGATTATTTTGTTTGTAAATGTTAAATCGTAATATTAATTAGGATATCTGAAAATTTCCATTTTCAATAGTACATTTCCATTTACCGTTTAAGATGTAATTTGGTTGAGTTCGCAGTGGAGGATTTTCTTTGCAAACATTCAATTATAAATTAATCTTCGACATAGATATAATTACTTTTTTTATTTAAATTATTTTCCAATATGAACCATTCTACCGAACACTTCTACCAACCTAGTTATTATTTTACTTATTTATTGATTAAATAGCATTGAAGGTTAATAAAAATAAAAAAAAATATTATGATCCATACACCCATTGTCTCGACAAACAATTTTGGAGATCATTTGGCAATTAACAGAATAATATAAGAGAGTCAGTCTTATGAACTACAATCTGTATTTAAATGTGTTTCTATAATTGAAAACATTAAACGAGTTTCCAAAATAGGAGTAGTCGATGTATCATAAAGGAAATATGAAACATAATATAAAGGTGACTAAAAATGTTTAAATTATTTCAACTGCAGAAAAAATTCCGATTAAAAGCAACCAATTGAACTAAACAGGATTTATTATATGTACATATAATAACATATAGTAAATGTAATAAACATTTACTTAATCATCAATAATATAGCGATTCCTTGCTGATGTATAATGCTATTTATAAGGACAGATTGAGGCGGAGCGGTTCCTGAGTAAGTGCTCCCAGCGTAGCCTCTTGGCTGAGGTCCAGGTCTCAGCTCTGCTATAGGGCACAGTATAAAGGCTCTACTCCTCTCCAACAGCTCTTGTTAGACAATATATCTTCTTCTTTCTTCACTTCTTTTCTGATGTAACAAACTGTCAGGTAGATAGTTTGTTTATCTAAAAATCTGAAAATGCTCTAGTGGTTAATGCATCTAAATTAATAAGCTTTTAGGGCCCCTCAAACTATTTACTTCCAGTATTAATATATACAGTGATATATAGATACAGAATATATAGGATGTCATTCACGCCTTCCGAGTAAACTTTCTTCATTTTGTATTGAAATTAAATCAGAAATGTTTTCGATAAAGTATACATATAAGGACTATCTATACATAAAATTTACGTACTCAAAACCACCATAACCACTAACTACAGGTGAGTTTTATGTACCATCTTTAAGTAAAAACGTGATTAAAAGAGCACATTCAGGCACTTGAACAGTGAAAACAGTAAAGATCACTAACCCGCTTAGCAAAATAGAAAGGGTGGGCAGATTTGATAACTATGTTTATTCTTCCCATCCTTTTTTTTTTTTTTTTTTTTTTTTTTTTTTTTAACGTTCACTTTATGTCACGAGGGCTAATCGGGACGGGTTATCTACGGGTAACCAACCTCTTCTAATCCATGGCAAGCCGCTGAGTCTGTTATGTGAGGCCGTCACCGAACAGAATCGAGCGGGCTTGGGCGGGATTCGAACCCGCACCGCCAGCGTGGGAGTCGGAGACGCTATCCTTCAGCAACGCCGCGGCCCTACTTCCCATCCTTATGCCATGAATGATTCCGGTGCATTCACACTTTACGGACCTTAGTATTCTAGAGTTAAGGATTCATACAAAAATATTGTAAGACTTATGTGAGTTTAAATGAATTTTAAACGAAAAAATAATATGCAATGCACGCAAAAAACATACAACTCAAATAATCATGAAGGTTATAAAAATTATTTAATTGTAAAGACAATTTTAACACAAACGAAACCATATGATCGATCTTCTGGCCAAGAATAACACTTTTATCCACATCTCCATATATTAAGTCTGAAATAGAACTATGTGGAATAATCTCGACAAGCGTAGAAGGTAATGGAACAGTCACAACCATGTGACATATGTTCAAACAAGAAGTCTAGAACTATTTTTAAATCATATGTGTTGTGCTTTTGTGCTTTTTATTGTGCTTCGTTTCACGTTACAATATAGTACTTGTGATTCATTTTGTTACGTCCTTTTTTTTATTATCGTTTGGTTACCTTTATAACTCTATAACTAAATTTGTGGATATTCAATACAATTTCCAGGATATCATAAATATACAAATCGGCTATTTTTAGCAATGACTGTTTTCTGAATGCGCTGAAATGGGTAGTACATTCTTGGAAGATCGTCAAATTGTTAACATAACCCAAACAGCAAAGAATAATTTTTTACAAGGCTTTCATAATTAAAAATGTGCTATATCAATTCTTAAACAAATACATTTTGTTCTACTTCTCAAACAGAGAAAAACAGTCCACTATAAGCTAAAACGTTTTCATGCGTATTTAGAAGTTCAATGGGAGGATGAATATCTATACTGAACAAATTTAGTTTTATTTTAAATGATTTATTTTTGAAGAGAAAAGATTTGGCTCCGCCGGGAATCGAACCCGGGTAACATGCGCGGTATGCTAACCATTACACCACGTAGACGCTTCCAAACGGTGCCAAATCCTTCCTCATCACTGACACCTCTCCCACGATCTCGCAAGTTATGCGAGTATTTACGGTAGATGGACAATTTTTGTCCAATTTTGGGCATCTCTTGACGTTCGTCATCTTTTCAAATTATTTTATATTAATTTTAAATAATTTATTTTTGAAGAGAAAAGATTTGGCTCCGCCTAAATTGGACAAAAATTGTCCATCTCCCGTAAATACTCGCAAAACTTGCGAGATCGTGGGAGAGGTGTCAGTAAAGAGGAAGGATTTGGCACTGTTTGGAAGCGACTCCGTGGTGTAATGGTTAGCATACCGCGCATGTCACGCGGAAGACCCGGGTTCGATTCACAGCGGAGCCAAAACTTTTCTCTTCAAAAATAAATTATTTAAAATAATTTAAAAAATAGGTAATATTCATAGCTTGCAGATATTAAAATATATAGCACGTCCCCATAATTTCTAGCACGACATTATATAATTTATGTCTCCTCTATCTTGTTAAAATAATACTACTTGCAAAACATGATCCCTTGAAACTGCCAGATTCAAAGTATGGTTTTCTAATATTTTATTTGAATACAACCGTGATGATGTCTTTTTTTATTAAACACAATATCTACAATTATTTATACTATTATGTTCGCCGGTGTATCTTACCTGTGATTCTCCCATGCATAAATTTCGTATTTTATTGTACGTTCAATTCTTTTGTTATGGAAACTACTATCTAATGAGTTGAAAAATAAAGTTGACGAATCGGAGCCGGACGATGACACTGACGAGAATCCTGACTACTGACCGAATTCAGTTAAGACGGAAATCAAAAACATTGAATCTGAAAATGGTATTGAGCTAGTAAAAATAGAGTTTTAGTATTTTTCTAAACGATGAAATAACCGATACGACTGTTCTCCATATGAACTGTTATACACGTAATTGTGGCAACCAAAATAATTTTAAAATGATGAAAAGGAAACTAGAAGAAATGCATGCAATGATCGATCTCCCTATTTTATCTGCGTTTTCTGAATACAAACATATGTCAGCTTACGTATTTTTAGATGATTCTTATGATTTTGAGAGCCCATAGCCCATATAAACGATATCCAAAATTAGGTTCAGCTCTTTGTTTGAATATGTTCGATTCCATGACAGATGATAGAGACCAAAGAAAAACACTTAAAAACCCACACCTATCTTTTAATATTTGAAAATCCTATATTTAGGATATAAAAAAAAAAAAAAAAAAAAAAAAAAAAAATCATGTTCTATTAATAAATAAATGTTATTAGAAACAAAGTGATGAAGGAAAGTGCTGTGTTTGGAAGTAATTTGTCATCCTTCATCGATCGGGTCTCCAAGTCCCGCTGGGCCGATGAAGCTGTAAGGCTTCGTCTTGGATCGTGCAACTTGTGCTCCATAAGTGTGTATGTATGGGTGATGGGATTGGTGCTGGTTTTCGTGTATAATTTCGTACCAATATCGATTATTTGACATGCAAGCTTTCAGATCTAACCAATTTCAGATTTAACCATTATAATTTTTAAATTTTATTTGACAATGGCATTTAGCCTGTTTAATTGTAACAGTTTTATGCTCACAGGGAGTCTAACCTTAAAATTGTCTTGAATGCCTAACACATCATCTATATGATAAAAATGGAATTATGTTCGTTGGTAACCACATCACACCCCATCACTTAAGAACGGATGGACGGATTTGTCTGATTTTTTATTTTAAATGTTCCTAATAGCCATTTTTAAATGTGCCTAACAGCCGTAGGGATAATACGGAAAGGAAAATTTTAAAACTTTACCGGAAGGTGTTTACATTGTGTTATTTGAGGCATAAATGGAAAACTATCAATTTTACGCCAATTTTGTAAATCTAAAGTTTAAGTATACTGCGATTCCCTAAAAAAATAAAAAAAAAATTTACGGATATCGAACCATTGTTAACCAAGTTAATGGTTAGTGGTAGTGATAGTTGATGGTGGTGGTTGACGGAGTGGGAAGAAGATTTTGTTACAAAATTTAATGTAAATAATTATTGGCTCTGCAAACAATAAATTTATCCTCATTTTAACATGGCTCGCAAGTTTACAGCATTACTACCAAAACAACTTGCAAGCTCTTAGACGCAGTCCACAACACAGCTCTCAGAATTTGTACGGGAGCACACCGGACGTCTCCAATAGAAAGCTTATACATTGAATCAGGAGAGCCTTTCTTAGACATACGAGGGACATATCTGTCACTGAAATATGTCTCCAAATTGAAGGCATGCTTGGACCATCCATTGAACTCAGTTCTGTTCGGCGAAGATCCAGACGGGCATGGACTTAAGGATGTGAAAACAAAAGCCTTCAACCAAAGGATTCATAAATCGCTAACAGAACTCTGTTTGAATTTAAACTCAATTCGCCCAAACATTAGCATTACAGTTCCTGAGTGGTTAAATAGGCATCCAAAAATAAACAAGTCAATGGCAAATGTCTACAAAGAATGTATATACCCATCCCAAATCAAAGGCTACTTCATGGAACTGATCCAAAAGTAGGCAAATCATGTGTTAATATACACTGATGCATCGAAGATAGCGGATACAGTTGGATGTTCTTTGGTAACTGATTCAGGAAGGCATCTGTACAAGTTTCCAGGAGAATATTCAATATTCTCAGCCGAAGCAACTGCCGTTAGAGATGCCCTGAACCTGTGTGAAAACATTACCAATTTTGACACAGTCATAATAGCAGATTCGATGTCCGTAATTAATGCAATAGAAAGCCAGCAGCCAAAACATGGTATTATTCGAGAGATTAGAAACACGGGATGGAGGCTATGTCAAGAAAGCAGGAGCATTGTTTTCGTCTGGGTCCCTTCGCACTGCGGAATACCAGATAATGAAAGTGCCGATCATGCTGCACACATGCCTCGTACTAACAGTGCACCAATTTTCCAAAGGTTCATCAATATGACAAACGAATATTGGTGCAAATCCATGAAGTGCAAAATACGATGCAAATGGCAAGGTAGTTGGAGAGTAACACTTTTAAAATTAACAGAGATCAAAGACGGACCAGTCAATTGAAAAACAAGCTCCCGGATTTCCAAAAGAGAGGAAACGATTTTGTGCCGACTCCGCATTGGGCACTGTGAATTTTCGCACGGTTACCTGCTGAGAGGACTTGAGGCCCCAACCTGTGAACACTGCCATCCCACAATCCTGATTTGACATGAATTGTAAATGGGAAATAATCTCAAGGAGTTGTTGGGAGACATGGAGAACTCGGTGAAGGTAGTGATGACTTTTTTAAAGAAGATAAAACTGTACAATCAAGTTTGAATTGAAAGAGTTTTTGCCAATGACCCTACCAGGTAAAGGCAATAAAAAATAAAATAAAATAAAATAAAATATTTGCATTGTCTCCGTAGCGGAGCCATCGAGTTTGAAGACAAATTTTAAATGGCTCCGCTCCGGAGACCTCGAGTGCAAAGGGTTAATATATGTTATGATTACTTAGATGATCATACCATGAACTGAATTTCTCTAAACTATCACGAGAAAGTATGTAGTATATAGATAGAACAACGACTATCAGGTCAGCTAGCTCATAAATAAAAAAAATGAGGTATAAATAAATAACAATTTTTAAATAACAATTTTGATTGATTTGATTCGCGATGCATCGCTCCTTATATTTATTGGTGAAAAGAACTGCTTGGAAGGTTCTAGGCCAGCGTAGATGGCATTCGAACATATAGTCACAAACATGTAGTAGAACAGACTGTTCCAACAAGTCTAGAATTATTTAAAATCCAATGTTTGGTTTTGTTTCACGTTAAAATACAATCATAGAAATATTTTCATAACAATATTTATTTTTTCAAATGCACCTATCACCCAGGGGCGTGAAAACTATTCCGGAAAGGTTCACCATTTAAAAAAGAAAAAGAAATTTCGCACTTAGCCCTAAAAATTCTCACACAATTTATGATAAATTTAATTTTTTTTATGATTGAATTTAATTATGAAAAAAAGCTAAAAAATAAAATTAAACGGTATTTAAATGTAATTTTTAATATATAAATGTATTGTCTTTCATATGCCTATATAATTAATTGTGTACGTGGGAGGTTTTCATTTAACCAGAGTGGCTTGGAAAGCTTTTGTTTTATTAAGGGGCGTGGCAAAAAATGTTTTGGGAATCCCTGTTCTATCGCACTAGAAAACGCTAAATATTTTTTTTCCTTAGAGTTGGCTGTTTCCCCTTTTTCAATAAAATAAGCATTAAATTTTTTTCTGTTATAAATTTTCGTGCTTCTTTGTATATAATAAATATTTTCCGCTGAATTTTCTTTTCGTAAAAATGTTGAAGAGAGGGGTATTATTTTCATGTACTCTCGACGGCAAGGAATAAGATGGTCCTTTCTATTTATATATCAGGGACAGAAGAGTATGAACATTCCAAGATCCTGTTATCCCAGTCTTCCACTTCACAACACCCCAATTATATATTATATATGCATTCATGCTAGTTATACTGAATCTTTAAACATAGCAATGCTCATTTAAATTGTTAAAATGTGATTAGGAGTTAAATATTATGTCAATTTAAATTTTCTCCATCTTTTTTTTAATATTTTTTAACAACTTAGTAGCTTAGAGTTTCGCAAACTAGTTTTGTAGAATATCAGTTAAATCTCCTAAATATATTACTTTTGAAGATTCAGACATCTTAGTAATACTTTTTAGGTAACACTACTTCTGTGTCACTTCTGAGCGAGGCATACTTAGACAGGTCGTGTGTCTGAAATATTAGTGAACTCCAATCGCGAACCTTTCAGGTAAAGTGGCCCTGAATTAGCTATAGTATATAGCAAAATTCGATTCCGGGCTATTAACTTGCACAGAATAGACAAATGAAAAGAATACACAAGAATCCTGTTTTGTGACCCACGGTTTTTAAGACAATGAACGCTGGTCACAAGAGAAAATTTCAGAGTTGGTGGTATTTGGAATATGGTGGTATTTTGTTAATTTACATGCTAATCTTGGTTTAGGCCTAAATCTTATTACAATCAGATTAGTGGAGTTATTCATAATTTTGATTCTATGGTTTTACATGGTGGTGGTTCGTCAATTATTATATTGGGTAGCTGATGATTTAACTGTTGTATGTGGCTTAACAACAGGCTGAAGCATTTCTTGCCCTCGAGAAAGCTGCAAGAAAATTCGGTTTAAAAGTGAACCAGCGGAAAACAAAGTATATGCAGGTTGGAGAGCTAGGAAACAACACCGAAGAGTACTTTGAGGTAGGTCAATACAGATTCCAGGTGGTCAACAACTCCGTCTACTTGGGAAGTGAAATAAACTCCCAAAACGATATCTCCCAAAAAATTGTAAAATTGTAAAAAAAGATTGTAGGAACGAGAAGAGTGGGACGGCGAACGTACTCGTAAGGTGGATGGATGGTGTGGCTGAAGATGCTAGGACTCTTCTCGGCGTGCTGGATTGGAGGGCTGCTGCACGGGATAGAGCCAACTGGCGGAGACTACTTGAGGTAGCCCGGACTCGGTGACGAGTTGTTGCGCCGGACATTTATATATGTATGTGGCTTAACAAAATAAAATAAAATAATTGCACAACAAAATAAAATAATTGCTTTTAACACTTCCCTTTGTAAAAACGGGGTAGAATGGCGCAGAAACGAGTTTCCTATCTCAATCTATTGAGGAGAAAAATTTTTCTTTGTTTTTATTTTTAAAATCTTACTTTTTTCTAAAAAATGGCAGTTTTCTCTACTTCGGTTTAGCGTAGAAACAAAAACAATGATAATTTCTTAATCAGCATTAAATTTACTAAAAGTGAGTTAGGTTTGGTTATTTTAAATCTTGCCATCTTCACAATCCTTTACCCCTCATGCATATCGTAATGACATAAAATAACTACTACTTTTATTCAATCAAGTAGTTTTTCTATTAGGTACGTGAAGCAATCAAATATTTACTCTCTAATGTGTTTTTCATCAGAAAAACTTCCTTTACACTCAAAAGGTGGAGTGCAATTGTATCATTGGTTACACCGTTAAAAAGCTAACTAAATTTCGCAGTTTTTAGGAAATTTGACAGCGTCTAGGCTGCTCCAGCGAGGAGTGAAGAATTTTTAAAAACTATTAAAAATTTAAGTTTTAATTAATGTTTTGTGTTTTGCGCGTTAAAAGGCCCCCTTTTAAGTGGTGGAAAATGGAAAGTGGATTTTAAATAACCAAACCTAACTCACTTTTAGAAAATTTAATGCTGATTAAGACAATATCATTGTTTTTGTTTCTATGCTAAACCGAAGTAGAGAAAACTGCCATTTTTTAGAAAAAAGTAATATTTAAAAAAAAAAAATTCTATCTCCTCAACAGATTGAGATAAGAAACTCGTTTCTGCGCTATTCTACCCCGTTTAGCATGCAGTATTACCCATTTTTTTTACACTAGATCTGGGACACCCTGTACATCCATATAAAATATAAAACGCACATATGTAAAAAATTTAATCATTTTCGTGTGGGAGCCACATTTTATAGCTCTTCATTAGATTTAAATATTTTATTTTTGAAGATAAAAGATTGGTCTGTTCTTTTCAAAAATAAAATATTTATAATTATAGAAAAATTATAAAATGTGGTTATCCGCACGAATAAAATGAAATTAATGTATAAATATGTCAATAGATTCTGCTAATTTGTACAAAATTTGAAGAATATGTGCGAGATGGGGGGAAGGAAATCAGTTAAGAGGATTGATTCGGTTCGGATGCGATATCTGAGGCGCAGTGGAAGCGTAGCCAGAATGTTACGCAGGTTCCATTTCCAGCCATGTCCAATCTTTTCTCTTAAAAAATAAAATATTGAAAAAATAATATAAATATTTATATGTGTGTTAAAGCCCCAGTCAATTTTGTTTTTATTTTTCCTTTACTGTATTTTTTATAATTTACAATCTCGGGCTTTTCGACCACCTGGGTCATTTTCGCCCTGCAATACAGAATTTATAATATTATAATAAAAATAAAATTACAAATACAATAAAAATACCACACGAACACAATACAAATACAATACGAACACGATACAAATACAATACAAATGCAATTAAAATTTAGAAAAGTCAGTTATATTCTATTAATATATACTTAATATTATTTATATTTGTTATTTATTATTTGTTATTAAGTAATTATATTTTTTATATTTCTTTTATTTCATTGGTTAATAAATTTTAATGATGAGTATTTTAAATAGTATATTTTCATTTTAAATATGGTTATAAAACCAAGAGGGTGGATGGGGGGTAGGGGTATGATATTGGTATGGGGAATATCATTCAAGATTATAGGTCAATCTATTTTACCAAATGTAATTTGGTGTCTTAAATTCATTTACTGTCTTAAATTTACTTTTTTTTTTTTTTTTTTTTTTTTTTTTTCCCCTGGCTCTACAGCCCTTGTATGGCCTTGGCCTCCTCTACAATGCCTCTCCAGTCCTCCCTGTCAGCAGCTCGGTTTCTCCAACGACATACTCCCATGCTCTGCAGATCATCCTCGATGTCATCTAACCATCGCAGTCTGGGCCTTCCTCTTCCTCTCTTGCCTCCTGGTTTGCCATATAACAGTTTTTTCGGGAATCTGTCTTCTTCCATCCTTTCTACATGCCCTAGCCATCTTATACGGCTAGATTTCAATATACTGACAATGTCTGTTTCATTGTAGAGTTCCCGTAGCTCTCTGTTATTTCGCGCTCTCCATTGGCCATTTATACATACTGGTCCAAACATTTGTCTCAGTATCTTCCTTTCCCAGATCCGCAACATATTCTCGCTTTCTTGCGTCAGGACCCACGTTTCACCTGCATGTGTCACGATTGGCCTCAAGATCATTTGAAGATGACTAACTTTGCCTTTCGCGATAGATTTCGAAATCTTAGCGTTTTTCGTAGTGAAAAAAGACATCTGTTGCCTGCTGCGATTCTTGCTTTTATTTCCACTGCGATGTCGTTTCTCTGTGTCACTAAAGTACCGAGGTATTTGAACGTTTCCACTTTTTCATATTTGTCATTGAGTAGTTGTACATGACGACTTTCTCTATCTTGCGTGTCGCTTTTTGTGGAAATCATGAATTGGGTTTTTTCCTTGTTTATTTCCAGACCCAGTTGTTTACTTGCCTGTTCAAATTCCTTCACCGTTCCAGAGAGTGCCGCTTTTGTTCTTGCTTAAATTTACTTAATTCATGAATAACGGATAGGGTGTCAGAATTAATCTAAAACCTCCTAGTTTGGTTTACAATATCTTCCTTAATTTCTAATAATAAAGGTAGTGGGTAAATTTGCAAGCATTGCTCCATTGTAATCATACATGGTATATGATTTTCGGGTCTAGAGGCATTAAGGACCACAAACATGGCCGAAAATGCTGGGGCTGTGGCGATCTGCATGGGGCACAACACTGTTCCTATTTCTCACCAACCGTGCCTTCACCCGCTTCATCTTAAGTGATCCAGCCTATAATAGATCTATGATTTTTATAAGAGGATGATTTGTACAGAAGCGGGAGGTGTTTGAGACAACTTCGGTATGAGGTAGGATCAACCTTTTTATTTCTGAACATACAAACAGATCGAAGAACATTTTTCTTCTCTCTCTAATGGACAGTTACTTTATTTTTATTTATTTTTTTGTGCACTTAGCGTTAGATTTATTTTATTATCTTTTTTTTTGCTAAGAAGTTAATTTATTTTTTAATTCATAGAAATTTAATTTAACTTTTTTTTCCTCTTTACTTTTCTTTATAAATTTACATGTTGATCTGGGGGTTAAATGTCATATAAGTTTAAATGTTATCAGTTTTTTTTTTGTTTTTTTTTTTTTATTCTTTTATCAATTTACCTTTTGTAAACATTTTGAAGAGCCTTTGATTCATTATAAAACTAAACCTATTAACTTCATTGATTTTTTTCTTTTCCCTTTTGCATGCTGTATATTTATTAATTTATATTATTAACGGTATTTTTTTCTCAAACCAGCACCCACCTTACGCATTTGCTATACAGTCCATTTATTTCTTCTTTGCCCGCTTTGTGTTTCAAACTCGATATGCCCTTTGTCCCAACAATGTAACTTACGTAAGAATTATATTTAAGCATATTAAAGACTGTATACATTTGCGAACGATTCGCTAGACGCGCTATAGTTGAAGAAGTAATTTTATCAATAGTTTTAATGTAAGAAGACTGTTTAACAATACTTATTCTCAAAATTAAAAAAAAACTGAATGGATCTTTGAATTTAATGAAATACTTAAGATGATACGGCGTTCCTAAAAAATAAATAGAAACTCCAAAAAAAAATATACCTAAAGAAAAATATTTTTCTACTTAAAATAAAAATAAAATATTTTTCAGTTAAAATAAAACTATAAAAAATAGGAGGAATATACTCTGAGAATAAGGGATAATCGGTAAAGAGGTTATAAATGGTTTGCCCGATACCGTTTAGGCGATATGTCCTTATGGAACGATACGATATAGCGATATGGCTGTAGTGGAACATACACATTTGGGCTGGTTGGTCCTTATCAAGGAAATGCCTTCTGTAAACGATACTGTAATATGTTTTCAATTTTTCATCGCCTGTAGTGAACTAAGAAAGGTTTACTACACACCTTTGTTACAACATCTGTAATGTAGTAAGAAAGGCTCCATTTCCTAAATATGGGTAGACAATTTATATTGGGCTATTTTGAGGATTGATTTCATATGTTCAATCTCAAGTTATAGGCAAATATCTTAAGGGAAACCCTGGGATACACCCCTGCAAAACAATATGCTGACAAAGCACCTCTACCAGCAACTTTGTCTGACAACCGATCTGATTTTTTTTTAGAAATTAGTTTGGTTGGTTCACCTACCTTTATTTTGCGTCCGAAAAATCGCTAATTCATTAATAAAAAAATTAATGATTTTGTCATCCATTTTATATCAATATAAATAATTTTCAAAAATAAACACTTTACCAAATGAAACGATTTATCCTGGGAAGAAATTTGGTAACTTTTTTAAATTTTATTTAGCTGAAAATGATACTAGATGCCTCGTCGTAAAAAATCGTTTTTCATTAATTTTTTCTCTTTTACAAGATGTATTAAAGGGGGAAGAAAATAGGATATATTTTTTCAATATTAGAGAGGTCCATTTTTTTTAAACGAAATTTTTTTTTATTTTTTGTAAAGTTTAGCTTGAATACTGTGTTAATGATTAGTTGATGATGTTACATATAATTTTAATGATTCATCACAACATGGTAACCCGATATACGGACGATATACGGTGCTTTTAAATTATTTGCATCTTATATTTTGGACGACATTGTTTTTTCCTTGGACCAACTATTTCTAAATAGTTTTAATTCTATCTGTTTACAAGTGGTGATTTCTACGTATATCAAAATCATCAATCACTTTGAAACCGCTACATTCATGTATTAGTTACTACGTGACCAGATGTTTAGCAATGATAATTTTTTTCTCGGTTGTTCCTTCCATTCCGGACTAAAAATAAGAATGTTTCTTATTCGATATTTTTGGATTTAGCCCTAACGAAGACCGTAAACTCAGGTCGAAAAGTCAGGACGCTAATACAATATATTTATAATAAAATTATTCTGGTGCAATAATCTCATAAGCCAAAAATAGAGAAGAAGCTCATTGCTGATTTTCTAGTTTGTGCTAATTCATTTGTTTTTATTAGCCTTTCGTTATGTAATTTACAAAAAGAAAGATTTTTAACTATTTTTCATTCATAAATTTAATTTAACCTTCATTAGTAATAGTTTTGAATTCTAAAACTATAAATTATAAATAACAAAATTATTCTGCTGTAATAGCGTCCTAAGAAAAAAATCAGGAGGAGTCTAAAAGCAGAGTATTAAACGGATTATATCCCCAGCTAACTTGGTTAGGGACACTGGTCGTTCGGGTTAATGACCAATTAAAAACTCATAACTCCGTCTCTCTCGCCAATTAGCGTTGTCCTATCCGAATCTAGTGTTCGATTTAATTAATAATATACCGATATGCACGTGTCCGCGTGTCATTAATTTGGCGATAATTACCAATAATAAATTGGGGGCGAAACATTGTAACTGGATAAAACTTTAATTTTTATAATCCTTTTATCTCGATGTGAATATGATATGATCGGTGTTTCATTCAGTTCTTAAATGAAGTATTAGATACGAAGCAAAAATATGGGGAAATATGGATTATCATGAAATTGAAATACTGCTATGCTTTTTTTGAGATACTTATTTAACATACCGGAGTACCCAGCAAGATTCATAATTCGTATGTAAATAGGATCGAAACCATTATCTCCCAGTACTTTAAAAATGCCAACATATTTAAAAAATTAGAAGTAAGATGTTTTTGTATAAATGATTGAAACAGCTAGCCAAAATCAACGATATGGAAAAATAATTTGATTTTGAGGATGTAGAAAATCTAAAAAACAATTTCCAGAGGCTTAGAAATAAAGTATAAAGAGGTCACCTGTGCACAATACTGGAGGTCTAAGACGCGGATTCGCGCCTAGCGGTGGTCCTAGGATTTTTTAATGGGAGTTAAAAATCCTTGGCTATGCCGTTCCTCGTATATGACGTAAAATGGAGGCCCAGAGCCTGTTAGATGTCAGGTAATCGTTAAAAATCCCTATCCTAATTATACCTGGCAAAATTTAGGACTCCCACTATAGCATCGTCCGATTAGCCTTAGTAGCATAAACAAACAAACAATAAAGTATAACATATGGCTATAGAAATAGGTAACAGGTCAAACAAATTTAACTTATATAAACACTTATCTCATAGTATACGGGAAACAATTATATATATACAAAAAAAATTAATATTAATGATTATTTAGGCAAGAGATGAGCTTTCAAACTAAAATATATAACGAAGGAAATGCTAGGTATTGTGGATGCTACCAGGCAAGTAAAATTGTATTAATAATTTTAAATGATATTATGCAAATTACTGTATATGCTTAAACCCGGTGGACAGTTTTACCTTTAGGCGGCAAGGTCCTGGGAATAACGCCTTGGAAGTTATACATAAACGTATTGTTAGAAATTTAAAATAAGTAAAGCCGAAGGCTGCTTATGATACCGACAAACACCAAGAGAAATATCTCGATAAATCATTATCTGTTGGAGAAATTTGGGGCCATAAGCCCCGGTTTCGCCCCGGCAAAGGTATAATGGTATAAAGGTGTATATCATGGAATAGGAATTTTAGGATTGCCAACCAATTAGAGTAAGTCTGAAGGGATTAGGGAAATGAAGATTTATATGGAGGAAGAAAAGAGATAGAAGTTAAGTTAAAAGAGATAGAAGAAAAGAGGCGGAGGTGCAGGAAGCGGCAGTAGTCCAGAGTTCCAGAGAGAACTGAGAGAAGATGCAGTGGTTAGTCTAGGAGATGGCAGAGGCTGATCCACACCAGAGATTTGTGAGAATAATCCACAGAAGGCCCACCAGATAAGTTGTAGTTAATTATACATTAGTAATTGTAATATTGAGTGGTATGCATTCAATAAATTATGTTAAGTTGCCAGACAGCATTCGTTAACTAATTTGTGTTGGTGTAATATCTTTTTACGATTTAGTATGACTGGAGAGCAGCCGCGCAGAATGAGAAAACTGGTTATCGAAGCTGCAGGCGGCTCTGTTCCCTCAAGGAATGTAATGCCATAAAAGATGAAGAAGGTATTATGATTTACATTCTTAGGCAATAAAATTAAGTATATAAAACAATCAATTTAGATTTGTTTCTTTCTATCCATTCACCCCATGCCGAAGATTTTAAAATAAATAAAATTGGTAAACACTTCACCTCTGGAAAGAATCCAATATTCATTTATACCTATTCAATATATAATAATATAGTTGGGTTCCCTTCTGGAACCGATGTAAGGAATCTTTTTCATATAGTAATTTGATTTATGCCATTTTTGGTAACCCCTTAGAAAAGCGGCCACCAGAAACGTAGCAGAATGCGAAAAAGAAGTAGAATAAGCACAAAACTTTCTTGCCATATGCCCGATTATGTCGGAGGTTTGTTAAATATGCTTCCATTCAAATAAATTGCATCCAAAAGACGTTATTGAAGAATTAGACAGTAAAAAATAGGATATCTTTGATAAAAATATATATAAGGATATTCCTATGAATAAACTCTCAATAGTTGCTCTGTAAAAAAAGTTTTTATTTTTAATAGTTACAAATAAAATTTATCACACATTAAACTTAATATTCCTAAAACATTTTTGTAAACACTTACCTATAAAAAAAGAAGCGTCATTAAAAGTTTATTCTTAGGTATGCATTTCTTAATAACATTTCAAATCGACTGCTCACAATATTTTAAATCAAATGTTTTATCATTAACTTTAACCATATGTTTTAATTCATAAATACAAATAACCTATCAGTCACACACCTGCTTCCACTTCTCTCACTCATGTCTATAGCAAAAATTAAATTAATTAAGAAATATATTTTCTTTACATATATAATAGATGACAGATAAAAAATGTAAAACAAAGTACCTTGGCAGACAAGACATTATAAAATAATGTAATTATTAATTGTTGTTAGTATATGAGTATTAGATGCTTTAATTTCATAAGGGTAAAAGATCAATAATGAAAAAACATAAAATAAAATCTGATCATATTTTTAAATGATCATAATTTTCAAAATCGTTCTACGATTTTCAGCTATTAGTTATTTTTATTTTTATTATTATTATATTATAGTTATTTTTAGTTATTTTATCAGTTATTTTTATTTTTGATCATAAGTCTTCTAATATTTTGTTAGCAAAGTGATTCCTCTAGGCAGCAGTAGTCCTCTAGGCAGGGCTATTCCTTGAGATAAATAAAAATAAAATCTTATTCTGATCATTATTTGTGAGTAAAAAATAATAATAAATATTAAATTCACAAATACAAATTTTTTGGGCTTTCAAAAGTTGGTTAAGAATATTTTATCAACTTGTAGCCATAGAAAATCTTGATTTTCGAAAATCATTAGTTGGGCTTTCAGCTATTAATTTTGTTAAATTATAAACATTTATAAATAATTAAGGCAACCAACACCGAGCTAACGTTCGTAGTACGAAGCCTTAATAATGTTTTTATAGTACCCTTGTAGCATAAATATCTCTTTAATAAGACATAATTATATTTTATTTTATATTTATATAGGTACTACTCAGATAGACAAGATAAATAAAAGTTTATAAATAAATTTATTATTTATAAAAGCGAGTTATGTATGAATATTGAAAGAGGTAGACACGAGAGAAGATAGAGGTAATAATCTGAGAGGGAAGTCGGTCCAGATAGTGCCCTCTGGGAGCTCCCAACATATTTACGATATTGTACTTTGGCTATGGCCCACTCTCTCCTACCTGCAGTGATTACACCTCAGAAGTAGAGAGCTTTAGTAAATCTCAAGAAAGAATATTATATTCAGCTTTAATTACTATATTTAGAAGTAAATATAATAATTAGTTGTATTTAATTCAATATTGAGTTGTAATTTAGAATGTATAGATGGTTCTCTTTTCTTAATACTTATTTTTGCTATCATATGTATTAGAGACGCGACATTGCTTGATGTAGAAAAAGCATTTGACAGAACCTGGCAAGAAGTACGATTAAATTGCAAAATCTTTCACTTTAATCTTTAGGCAGGTTATCCTGTATTTCTGTTTATAAGTTGATTTGTCAACAACTTATAAACAGTTTCTTCAGATTTCCCAAGCCCAAGAGTTGAGAAACCCAAAGGCCTATCACAATTTAGGTGATAATTTTTTTAATTTCTATTTTCAAGGAAAGTCTTATTCCTTAATTTCAAGATCTATTATTTTTCCTTTTCCTAAATTTGTAATCCATTGTCATGCTACGTAAGGTATCATGCCGTGTATTCATTAAATACTAGCTGACGCAATAGACGTTATTCTACCCATATTATGAAAAAATTGTTTGTAATCGTTTTGAATGACTCGGTACAACAATGCAATAATTGTGGCACCTGATTTTCCAAAGTTTGTGGAAAAGCAAATTCTTTAACTGAAAGGTTCTCAAATACATTACTTCTAGCCCCGTCCCGATATTGTCTTAAAGGTAATCCATGTCCCGTCTTATATGTATAGATGTGCATTTTTTTTTTTTTTTTTTTTAACACTTTTACTTTATAGGGTGATTGAATTTATGATTATTAGTAAATTTGGCTACAGGTTAAAAAATTCTCTATATTAGGGATATATTAGGGATATATCTTAGGGAACATGCCACCACTTATATAACCTCAGATATGTGTCGTTTTAAAATTAAGAACAATATCCAATAAACTTTCCAATAATGAAATGCTTCAATTTTATTGGTCCGCTGAAACATTCTAATTCGGAAAATGCTTGCATATTTGGACTATTACGAACATTTAAGAAAAAAAAAGTAGCCAAATCGGTCCAGCCATTCATACTTGACGTGGTTACCAACGGACAAGAATGAATTGAAGCGAATCATTGAGGTTATACGGAAATCCGGGTTCAAATCCCGGCAAAAGCCAATCTTTTCACTTCTTATAAAAAATATTTAACAATAAAATATTGTTATTCAATATGTAAGACCGCTATATATTGTTAATAATTTTTATTTTTCTATTCATTTATTCTTTAAATACTTTTTTTTTTTTAAAATGTCATCACATTACACATAAAAAAAAAATTGATTAATGAAGTTGGCGCTATATTATTGGGAGAAACAAGAATTTCAATGAATTAATTTTAGGCTTAATAATTATTAAGGTCCCAATTGAATTAGTGCTTGTCTTAAAACTATTGTCAGTTATGAATTAATTTGTTATAATATACAAAATATTATAACATTAAATCATCAAATAAAACATATGGTTTAATATTCCTAACCTTTTGTTGGAACTAACTATCGGTCGGAACAAACCGTTAGAGCACATGGATGGGCCTAGATCTTTTTGTTGGAGACCAACAACCTTCCACGAAGACCTCAAACCTTCTAGAATGTTCCTTCTACGACTCTATATACGGAGGGAGTGACTCAGCCAGTTAGTCTGAGTCTTAGGCTGTGTCTTGACTGTGAAGGTCAAGCCATATGATTTGTGTAACCTGCTCGGATATTTGAGTTGTATTAATTCGTAGGGATTGATAATTGTATATTTTTGTTGAATAAATATTTTTTATTCAAAAAACAAATTATACTGCCTTCAACTAATTAAAAGTTGGAAGAAAAAAAAAATTCGTTACTTACTCTATTATTAAATCAGAAGGTAAGTAGAACACACACCTGAAAAAAAAATAGTTTGAATAAAATGAATGTTGATTTACTGTTTATAAGTACTTACATTATATTATAAACAATAGGAATAAAAACTGTAACAAGTTCAAAAAAAAAAAAATAAAAAATGCTATAGTTTTAAACTAATCAAATATTCTTACCTTTGAAATTATTTATCTAAAAGCTATCTAATCTCAGAAATGTGTTTTATTTATTTATTTTTTATGGTTGAAACCAAATTGAATATTTTATTATATCAAAAAATAAAGTGAGGTATATTTAACAGAAGAAAGGGTTATACTAAAACCTTACTTTTATACATTCTTAGATGGTTAAGGATTTTCGAAATGATTTGGATTAATTTTTAAAATTAATAATAAAAAATAAAAGTTGTTTCTTACTGGTTTATATAACACTGAATGATCGTTTCAGATGACTATTATATAATTAAACTTCCACTCTGATATTAATTTTCTGTTTTTAAAAGATTTCATAAAACAAATAATATGTTTATAACTTTTGAAAGATATATCTAAAGCTGAAGAAAATATTTTTCCATATTGAGATGCTGTATTGAAACTTATATAAATTGAGTTTCGCTATGATCAATATTTTTTTGCAGGTTTGCCTGATGGCTCATGACATGCGACACTCCCATCTACATTTTACTTTCTCTACTTCTTTCTATTCCTCGATCCTTTATTTTTTTTTCTTGCCCTCATTCGATGGATTTTCTTAGTAAAAATGATTTAACTGATGGCGTATTGCATGTGAATAGTCCCTTTCGAGTTATGGTGCTCATATTCAAAATAAAAGAACATGGATAAAACAAACAAAGTATAATATTTATTTTGAAGGGTGTCAATTCTGGTATCTACATTGATGTATTTTTTCAAACTAAAAAATAATGATAATACAGAATGATTTTAATGCTTCCTTAATATAAATAAAATAATTCATTTAGAGTTGGAAAATGGTAGACTATTTTTTTAAAGATTTTCAGGATGATCGATAAACAGAAATTTTAGTCTAGAATCCTAACCCTAATTCCACTGTATACCGTTCAATAGCCTTTGTAATATTCGAGAGCTTCTTTTGTAAGTAACGATGATTTTAATCAGAATCGCTAGTTATCATTATACTTACAAAAGGGTATCGGGACGGCAGAGTGGTATCTAACAGAGTATTATCTAACAAACGCGTTAGATAATACGCGTTGCCCATGGCAACATATGATTAAGAACCCAAAGATAAGAAGTTCAAATCCCGTAGCCAGGGGAAAATTTAATTATAATCGGCATCAATCCACCACTCGCCCTTGGCCCGCTAAACCCCGTATAGCCTAAAAGAGGAGGACCATGTAAAAAAAAAAAAAATGTTTACTTACAAAAGAAGCTCTCAAATATCACACAGGCTATTGAACGTAATATAGTTAAATTAGTGGAATCTGGTCAGGTGGTTGGAGGATTGTGTCTTCTAATGCAATTACCTCTACACCATCTCTAACTGCAATTATACCCCCTCTCCTATTAAAGCTAAACCCCTAGCAGCAACAGACTATAATTGGTATTTCATTATACTAATAACAATTGCCAAATAGCCCCCTATCAGTAATATCCGATACATCCCCGACTATTATGGTAATATTAAATATCTCTCAATTTCGAGTGGATTGGGTTTATTGGTGTTCTTAATCAGGCTACACTAATTTATTATTAATCAACGTTTGACGATTTACAATAATTTACTGACATGAGCATATAGGCACACGAAAAGAAAAAATCTGAGCTATATTATGGTGGATTCTCAGTAATATACTACAATACTTTTTAGTAGCAGCATTATCGACGACGAGGAGCTTATTTTATTGATATTGTTTATATCAACCTTCTATAATTATGAAAGGCAAATTATGAAAGCAGTGCATACTATTAGTATAATAATCAGTTATATAATGAAAATTCATTGAAATCTCACGATGCAATTCATCAAGTCGGATTTCTTTCATCACCGACAATGCATCATCTTATTTCTTTTGCCAGTGATTTTTTTCTAAATAATTAAAATTTAAAAAAATTATATATATTTACCAGTTTTTAACAAAATAAAAGAAATAAATTTAACATGTAGCTAACGCAAACTTCAAATCATGTTCTTTGCCTTTTATCAGCGGTTTTCTTATAGCCAGCCTTAGAACAGCTCAATTGAATACTCATTTACCTACTGCAGAATTCAGAAAGGAACGGACGTATTTTTCCTCACTATCGAATTCCGTCATTAGCCTAGAAAAATTCATAGCCACGGAGACATATTTAAGACACATATATTAATGTATATTCCACCTAACGAATCATTAAGACGATTCAATAAGTTGTAAGCAATGTCATGAAAATTAGTAAATCGCTGAATGGATGGCAGTTCCAGAAACGTTCTGATGAGGTCGCATTTCTTTTTTTCTTCAATTTTCTTACTTTTGAAAGATCTAATTCACATTATGAGAACATATTCACGTTTTAAATCACAATCAAGCATTTTAATGCAATCCATTTTTGATTTAAAGATATAAAAAAAAAAAATCCTTTACAGAGAAATATCAACAATTACTTGTGTCTTCGCCTGGACCCGCTGTGATCATATGAAGGGGTCGGGTCAAAATAGTGCCAAGCAACATTTTTAACAAAAATAAACTGTAGCTACAGTCTCTTGTATAATATGCAGTAGGTACTATATGTCTATGACGGAAAGGCCACCTAAATAAAAATGTTGCTTAGCACTATTTTGCCCCGAACCCTCCATATGTTAAAATAGGTTTTTGCTTCTTTAAACAGTTTTCTTTCCCGTACCTCATGTTTATAATTGAATATATATATATTTTTTTAATTTAATTATTAATTTGAATAAAATTTCAAATATTTACTATTCTGAAAAACTGAAATTAATCAATCTTTACGAAATAAAAAGGAAATTTCTAAATTGAAAATGATAATAACCTTCTCTAGCGATCAGGTACATTTCACAATAATAAATTGCAGTTTAATTTTGTATTTTTGTTCTTTTGAGGGAGCGTAAAATATCCAGGTTATCAACGTCCGTGGTCTCAAAATAATAATGAAAATATTTTGTATATTATTTTATGGCATATTAAAAAGCTGATATCAACAAAATACATTTAGATGCTTTCAGACATTAAATAAAATTCTTTCAATCATTAATTAATTTCTATTGACTGCAAAAAAAACTCAAATTATTATATTAGCTTTAATTTAATATAATTAATTTAATTACAGATTTAATTAGGAACTAACAGAGGGTCCAATCCTCTGATGTGGCTGCCACAGAATCTGCATAGAGCAATAATTTGCACATATCTGCATAAATGGCCTAAGGGTAAACAGGTGGGATTGGTTAATGAATTCGATATTAGGGATTGATATCGATATTAGAAGAACAACTGGATAAACCTGTAAATTAGATACTTAAGCACACATTTTATTCCATTATAATGAAAGAGGTATAAGTAAAAAGAGAAGTGCGTTTATTAGTTATTTAACGCCACATTACTTTGTACTAAATGAATTTCACATTGTGCTGAAAGTAAAACCATTAGTTAATAGTCCGCTTAAAAGAATATTTAGTTTAAATTAATTTGCTTTGAAATAGCAATATAACTCACTTTTCATTGTAAATTTTACATAATACACTTTTGTACTCATAGGAATCATATGTGCAATTATGGGGTCATATGTATAATTTTATGGGATCGAATATCGTCAGAAGACGGAAATAGACACCAATTAAAAAGCACAACTTTAAATCGATGACTGATGCGCTGAACTAATATGCTATACCTTCTAAAAGTATTGAATAGGTATCATTTACTTAAAAATAGAATATAGCATAGCGCCACCTGTGCTTTTTGGTTTATATTTATATAAAAATACACACCTTTTAATTTTTTTTTAACAGTGGCCATTAAATAAAAAACTTAATTATTCCACAAAATCTAAACCAAAAAATAGTATGTATATTGTATTTTTTTGGTTTAAAGTGTGTGTAATGATTAAGTTTTTTATTTAATGACCATTGTTAAAGACAAATTAAAAGATGTGTATTTGTTTTACCTTTGGCTGTTCTCATTTGGTATTATTTAATAGTATAAAATATAAACCAGAAAGCACAGGTGGAGCTATGCTATTTTCTATTTTTTAGTAAATGAATATTTTACCACCGGTGAATCCTCGGATAGTATTTACTGTAATATATCAACACTAGCCGCTACCCCTACCATGGCTGTTTAGAAATATTCTATTCGCCTCTCCGTAGCTAATCTGTTGACTGTAGGTTATTAAATTTACACAGAGAGGTCTGCGAGGCACGATGCTATGAATCTCAAAATAAAACAGTTTATAGAGGGGAGTAATTAACGTTCCGAGGTGGTAAGTTTGTTCAAGGTAAATTAGCAGCAATCCAAACATTGGCGAACCTTCAAGCTCATGTATCATTTTTTTTTTACGACTAAATAGAAAATTATTTATTTATTCAGTCAAGACAAAAGTTAGTTGTACAAAGAACGCCTACTTTATCCTTTAAGATTAAATAAGCACATCGTAAAGTATAAAATATATTTAGACGAGTTTAGAAATTATTTTTCAGTTCCTATTAGACGTTAAGATAATGATGGTCTGGTTTGAATTTATTCTTGCTAGTGAAGTTCTGGTACATAGTTCGTACATTCGTTAGTCATTAGGATATTTTTTTTTTTAAATAAGCTTACGCCTTAACATTTAAAACAAACCGCTCCGAGGGATAAAGGAGACTACCATAATTCAACAACTTGAAATTTTAATCATAATAATATTAATAACCAGCAAAAAAAAATATTGTGATGATTAATTCAATTTTTTACCTCTATGGAAGACTGACTTAATTGCAGTCTTCGAGAGAGATGTTTGCTTGAAGCGTTAAATATTAAATTTAAAAATCTGACATTTTCCTTAAAGAAAGATAATGTGATTTGAAATTTAAAAAAAAAACCAAAGTTTTCGTATTGTGGCATTCTTCTCTCAAAACAGTGATATCTGCTAATATAATAATGACTTACCTTATAAGTAGGTCAACATTTTATATTTAGTTTCTCCACTTCGAAATTTGGCACACATTTCGTCTCTATTTGTTTAAGTAATATGCAATATAAATTTTCAACTTTCTTTTTTTTTTCAATATTAAAAATAGAAGTTTATTTCTTAAAAGTCCAAATATGGCATTATTCTTTTCATTCATGCATGTAAAGTGAAGAAAATAAATAAAAAATAATCCATTTCCATAAAATTACCAAATTTTTAATACCTGTGGATTCAACATTGTTTTTAACAAAACATTGGTGTCAACCATATTTTTAAACTGGTTGATTTTGCATGCAATGACACTATTTCAAAATCACAGTTCATTACGATACTACTATTACTATTATTAAAATATCGAATATCGAGTCAAGATTTCAAGTCCGATATTTTGATCGGTACATCTGTTAATGAAGATATGGATATTTGGTTCGATTTCTTATCCCTAGGAGGGCCTCTTAATATTTAGGTAAATAAATTTCATACCAGCCGTAACAAACTGACTGATTATAAGATAAAAATGTATATCTCTGACAAAAAAAAGAAAAAAAAAACCTATTCGTAAATCGTAATAACTTTTACTGAAATTAGAAGGCATATGCCAATTTGATTGCTAATCAAAAATGCTAAATCTATAAATATATTTATATTTTTCCTTTTGTGATAAAAATTGTTTCTATGATAACAATATATTAAGTTCTCAGGAATAATGTGGAATCTCTACTGAAGCTGTTTTATAGTCACAGTTGGTGTTTTTCTCTAAGCAAAAAAAAAAAAAAAAAAAAAAATGGGAAGGGCCTATAAGAAGAAACTGCTTGTCATTGATGGATGATATGTAGGTCCCTTAGGATAGCGTAAGGGGCGATATGCATCTCTACTCCACGGCGCTCATGTATCATGGCGTTGCTTCAAAATGTCATCCCAAAAATGTTACATTTAAGAAATCTATCACAATATTTAAAACTATTACTGAATTTTTGTTTCTTCTTAAGCTCACCAGAGATAAACAAAAATCCAATGCAATTGGAATTTTTCCTTATGTCGCTCATTTGGCTTAATCTAATTACCAGTCCATTCGTAATTAACAGCTGAACCATCCGAACCTACTTGTTTCCTACCTCATTTTCTTTTCTTTTCCTGGTAATCCTCAAAGGGGTCTGAAAAAAAGATGGCCTCATGACCTTTCTCTACAACCTTTTTCAAGACATTATTTTTTGCTTGTTGCTCAAACATTTCCAATAAGCATAAGTAGAATAAGCATTTCCCTAAATTACTATTTTTTAGAAATTGTTAATTTAAGATTGATTAATGAAAAAAGCTAAATAGAAAAATAATTAGAGACACACGAAAAAAAAATATAACATTATGAAGTTTTTTTTTTTCAACATACGGCATGTAGATCTTTGGCCTCGCAATATGTTATCTGAAAGATGTACATTGCTTCCATTTAAGCCAAAATGGAACGATATTTCTAACCGATAGTGAAAGAAGGCCGATATCTGTAATTTCTCCCTTACAAAAATAAATAAATTCGGGGTCACCTTTGGTGTAGTGGCTAGCATAGAAACTTAAAAACTAAAGGTCGCGGGTTTCCGTCCCGAGGTGGCCCTAGGATTTTTTAATGGGAGCAAAAAATCCTTGTCTATACCATCCCTCGGATAGGACGTAAAATGGAGGTCCCGAGCCTGTTCAAAGTATTCGTTAAAGATCCTTATCCTGGATCGTTAAAATTATACCTGGATAGGCAAAATTTAGGACTCCCACTGTAGCATTAGCCTTAGTGGCGTTAAAACAACAAAAATAAATTCCCTAATGAAAGGGTGGATATACTGCTTGATAATGACTGTATTAACTAGCTATGAGAGGTAGTCATAGAGGTTCGAGAAAAAAATCATTCTTT
This sequence comes from Aelia acuminata, assembly GCA_911387785.2. Lineage (NCBI taxonomy): Eukaryota > Metazoa > Arthropoda > Insecta > Hemiptera > Pentatomidae > Aelia > Aelia acuminata. The sequence goes on along the minus strand of OU426979.1, from coordinate 149,686,033 downwards.
GAGATTTGGTACTTCTCATAGAGTTTTTTTATCTCATCGAAAATTATATTAAAAATAAATACATCTAGGAAATTTTCCACTTTCACACTCTCTTTTTTATTTAATAAAATTTCCCGCATCTTAAGAATTCACGTATTTTCGCAATACTGAGATTTTTCTACAAAAAAATATGTTAATTTAAAAACAACACGTTTTATTTCAATTTCGTATATTTTCTCAAATCTAACCAGATCTTCCTCACCCAAGCCTTTGGATTTCTTGGCCCCATGCATTCAGTAATCAAGGAATACACTCTCCGGTGTATTTCTATCTTATCTTCTTCACCATATTCAGCATACTAAAACACAAACTACCTTGAACAAGTTTTCTGGGTGCTCATTATCTACCTGCGATTCGAGCATTGTCATGCCATCATAATCTGAGAACTGTAGCCATGCCAAAGGTTAATTCCAGCTCCGGAAGCGGATCCAGAACTATGACTTCCAGGATTAAATGCAAATCAGCTCCGTTGTCTAATGGCTCCCCGTTAGCGAGCGTAGATTTGAGCCCATTGTCACTTTCAAGGAATGCCTTCTTGTGTAGTTCAATTTGAACATCAAATTTAAATATACATTTCCTTTTCGGGAAAATCTCTTAAATACTTTTATATTTTTGTTCTTAAATTGTATGTTTAGATATTTACTAATGTATTTAAATAAATGCAACAAGTAAATGAGAATAGAAAAAAAAGAAATTAAATTGTAGAGAAACTACCCATGTTATCTGGAATAAAGGAGGTACTGGAGATAGGAAACCTAATGGCTAGTATGATTTGGGAATATGTTGTACTCATCACTTTGTACTTAATGAGATTGAGTATGTTGGCGGTCTACACCTGGTCAAATTGGCTTCTTATCAAATATTTTGTTTATTTATTATAATTTCTAGCTTCAGATTTTCAGGGACAGTTACCCATATAGCAAACTACTCTCTTTATGGTTTTTGGCCTAGAGTTTCTTGTCAATTAAAAAAAAAAATTGATTTCCTATTGTTGAAGGAGGTCTCAAAGACTGTGTCTTTTATGTTTACGGGGGAACGGGGAGAAAGAAAGAGAAAGGATAAAGGCAAAATGGACAAGGCTGATGAATTGTGATTGAGGAGTGATATGATTGGTATTTTTATTGTATTTAAGATTTCACTGTTGATATTTTCATATCGTTGAGTAGGGTGATTTAAAATAAGCATTTCTGATTTATTAGAATTTCAGATTGTTTTCGTTGATGTGTTTTGCAAAATCCCAAAGTTCTGCTCCATATCACATCCACCATATCATATTCGCGTACAAGCGATACTACTATTCATTTTTATAATGCGGATCCGTAAGTTCTGCCCAGTCAATTAGGAAACACCTAGAAATAGATCTTAGAATAGTAGTGTAGTCTTGTTTCTTACTTTGGGTGAAGATCTTTAGTCCAAGAGATGATAGTTGTTTTTAATGTCTGGTGACTTCTTGTTTTTCCAATTACGTGTTTAATGTATCTTCCAAGAATATCCATTTTTTTAGTATTGGCCGAGTTGTCTAACACAATTTCAAGTATTTTTTCAAGTACTGTGTTGTAACTGATTATCACAAGTGGACTATTAAACTTCTAACGTTCTTAATGAAAACGAACGTGATTAGAATGGTAATGCTTTGATGGGATATCTGATGTGTAGATTGAATAGAAAAGAGGGCTTGATACACATCAACACCATCTTGATGTACATCCCTTAGTTTGAGGAAAGAGGGGAGTCGACAAAAACACTAAAAAATCTGTCAAGAAAAAAATAATTGGCTATTAGGAAGTAAATAGAATTGAAGTGCGATTTTATTTTCTACCTAAAATGTATTATATAAATAGGCATTCAGATGACTAATGCAAAAAAAAAAAAAAAAAAAATTAAAAAAGGTTATACAGGAACTTTTTCATCTAAAGAATCACCCAACTCACTTTTTGAAATTAAAAATTACAATTCACTTAACTGCTGCCTACGTAGAAGGATAAACAATCACTTAAGGTTTCACGAAAAAAATGTCTTATGGAATAAGTTTAGGCTTAAGAAGGATTAGGAACGTCTGCGCGAAAATATACTCTCCCCCACATTTATTTTAATGTATTTGTAACACTCTCAACCATTTCCTCTACAAACCTCTTAAAAAAAAAAAAAAAAAAAAAATGATTTATTGCATTGCATGAAAATATCTAAAATGTTTTGAGTTGATATTTGATAAGTAGATGCTAACCGGATTTATATTTAATTCAATACTCTCGAAGCACTTTGTAATTTGCCAAATAATGCTCATTAGAAATTATAATAATATACAGTATATTATTTTGAGATCACAGGCCCCCGTGATAACTCTGGATATTTTCCGATCCTACAAAACAAATCATTACGAAATGTAATTTATAAATATAAATTATTAAAATATTCATAAAATTAATACTTCGTATTATCGTATTATCGTAGATTTCGTAAGGAATGATTAGTTTCAGTTTTTAAAATATTTGCAATTTGTAATCATATCCTTAAATAGAAAAAAAAAATTGTATTTAAACGCTTAAAAACATTTATAGATTTAAAACGTCAGTATTTACTTCACTTTAACTATTCAGAATAAATGTTATAACATGTTTCGAATACTTATTTATGTATATATACAATTTTAAAAAAATATCATTTAGTATAGCGATATCGAATGGTTTTCTTTCTATTTCTTTTTAACTATTACATAGTAATTAGTTGTATATATTGAATAACTAAAACTGTGTCGAAATTATGATTTAATAACTGACTTTTTTTTTTTTTTTGTCGCGAAAGGAGACTTATCCTTTGGAGAAGGTCCTTGAGGTTGCGGCCTTAATTAAACGACGCAAAGGACGTTATTAGGGAAGACATCGGCTGGGTAGTTCCATCCTTTCAGGAGGACCAAAAAGAAGAAGAGCACTCTACAGGGGAGTGGAAAGGAAAAAAAGGCCTCGTGGAGAGAGAGCGCCTTGTTTAATTAGGGGACAAAGCGAATAATCGGGATGCAATTAAAAGGATTTAATTCGGGACGAGGCAAGATGGCGGTGGTCCCAACAGCTGTTTTAATTAGATCAGAATCTGCTCTGCTAATCCTCCTGTTTACTGCTCGGCCCTATCTGATCTCACTTCCGCTTCCTCCTAAATGGCCAGAAGGGAGGTCCAGGTGTGTTTGCTAGCCTCTCTGAAATAGCATTGCCTGCTCCATAATCGGGATTCATGGAAGTATTTTAAGCAAATCTGTCCAAATTTCGCTGTAAAGTTACATTAACAATCGAATCAGTGAACAATCGCTTGGAAAAGCAGATTGATCACACAACATGTATTTTGTTTGTTCTATACAGTTAATATTGTGCAGAGTTAATATAGCTTTTCACTATCGGTCAAAAAAAAAAAAAAAATAAATAAATGTATCACTACAACCTATGGAGGGTCGTAGGTACAGTACTGAGTAAGGGGCGTTTTTTTTTCATGTTTCTTGGTTTTGCAGTCATGCCAGGAGGTGATCAGGCAGTGCCACATCACGATGTTCTTTCGGCCTCCCGGTAACGATCTTTGGCAAAATAGATATGATATCTTCATGATATTAACCTTAACAGAGCAGAATTTATCCGTACATATTCGTTATATTTACCGATATAAGTATATCGTTATATTTCGTTGAAATTTCGTATAAATCCGATTAAGGCTCGTCATCAGTCAGGTTTTTTTTTTTTGTGCTTACCTTTTTTAGTTCGACATTTAGTGTAAAAAACCTCCATAGTTCGCACCTTTCAATAAATTATTGTAAATGAAACAATGCGATTAAGGTATTTATGTGCTTATGTGGAAAACAAAAACAATACGATAGGGCCCTGCATCGCCTGCTTCCAACAAATCATTTTAATGTAGGAGAGCAGGTCTCACATCCAGCTCTTTTTCCAGTTTCTAATTGGCATGACAGCCTTAGCCATATTGTTTGTACGTTATTATGGAAGTGTAAATAAACAGTACGAACATGCTTGTTTGATAAAAGAAGGTTGGTGGAAAGTGATTTTTAACTGAACAAGAAGCCGTCTCTTATAAATAGATTGATCAAAACAGTTCTTTATTTTTGTTCCTATTAAAAAGAAACTACGCATTGTATTTTTATCTAAGCAATAACTGAAGTTAAACAATAACTTCAGTTAAAAAACATAAGAACTAGACCCTTCAAAACTACCACACTGCCTAATTTATTATAATTCGTATATTATCAAAAGAAAATTACTCACTGCAACAATTTTTTTTTTTCCATATCCCCTTTAATACATTTATTGTGTATTAACAATTAATTATTTAAACAATAATTAATTAAACATTAAATGTTTCTTAGAACCTTTTACTGTAACAATGTTACATTTTAAGGCTGTGTTGTTTTGTTGTCAAGTTGTTACATGTTTTCTTGTAATGTTGGTCACCTTGGAGTGATGGGGCTCACCCATTTTTTGGGCTGAATAACTAATATTATACTTAATCTAATTTCTTACTAACTAAAAATAACTTACTAACTAACTTATGACCTAATGCTCAACAAAGCTACTTTGCCAGCGAACTGGAGCCGGTGCCGGTGTCAGGTTATTGAAGGGAGGGTTTGAAATAACATGCAAAGAGTCCAGAAATTTGATATGTCTTTTCTTAATGAAATCAGCAGTCTTTTCTACCTGAAGGATATCATGCAATTGTTCAGCTTTGAGTTTCTTCATTGAAGTCGATCGCGTGATTTTCTTCAACATGCTATCCTGGAATCGCTGTATGTGTTTCAGTGTGCCCTCGGAGAGATGCGTGAAGAGAGGAGCTCCATACATTAGGGCGTAGGATGCTTTTGTATACCATCAGCTTCAGTCTGAGCGATAGAATCGGGAATGTTGTAGTCGGTATGATTTAGTTCTGACTGACGAACTTTATTATAAATACGGGCCGACAGTTTCATGTGTCGATCCATCTTTATACGGAGGTAGACGATAGAGTGGGATATTGGCTGGGATTTTTGTGCAACTCGGAACATTTTGGGTAGGCTTGCTTTCTTCCCTTTTTGGAGTGCGAACACCACACAGTCTGTTTTGGATGCATTTACTTTTACGCTCAACAGCGCTAATTTCTCTATGACTGTTTGGCTAACCAATTCAGCATGTTTTAATGCGCGTGTTGGATTCAAGCTTGAGCTATAAATAGCTATGTCATCCGCGAAAGCTGCGACAGTAGCCATTTTGTAGTTGTGTCCAATAATGTCAGCTGCGTAGATAGAGAACAGAAGAGGAGATAGGACAGTCCCCTGTGGCACCCCGCAGGTGAGTGGTACAGTTCGGGAATGCTTATCTTGGACTTGAACATCAAGACTCCATCAAAACTAACAATTTCAAACATAGAATAGCACATATTATGAATAGCAGAAATGAAATGGGCGGGAAGAGGGAAACAACTGTACACTTCGTGCTTCATCTAGTTAGTTAAAAAATAACAGCCCCCAGGAACATAATGCTAACTCAGCCTCTAAATATAAAAAAAAAAAAAAAAAACACCTTGTATTTCTTTCCTTTTTTACTATTGACATGAATAGGCCTGCAGAGAAACTACCCATTGGTTGCACTGAAGTAGTGCTTCTAATTTATCAGGACTTGAGGCCATCTTCTTTTCAGGCGGCACAGAATTGTCCGGGATTGAGGTAGAAGCAATGTTGGAAGCAATTGGTTTAGGATTATATCTTGTATATGGATCGGGCCAAATCAGTGACATAAGGGATATTAAGGTGTCCATGGATAATTTTATTTTCGACGAAATAAGGAGAATTAAGGACTTTGGATTGTAAACATTTGATGAGAGGGGAACTCGATGGTTTGGTGGAACCCAAAGTTCGACTCCGCAAAACCAGAGGGGTCTTATTATTTTCAGGTAAATTAATCTTTTGTAGTGAATTGGTTGTTTGGAACGTTTGTCTAGTAAGTTTTGCAGTAGTTGGAATCTGTGGGCGGTTTCTTGTCTTTTTAGTCTTGTGTGCGGATTCCACGTGAGACGTTTGTCAATATGGAGTCTTAGGTACCTGATCTGTTCGAAGTGGATAAGTTGAATATTAAGGATACTGGAGGACAAGATGTTGTCGGTGTACGACGAAGGGTAAATGTTATTTAATGGGATTTTTAGGGATCTTTTGGGATTCATCTTTATTTTAAAGAGAAGTAAGGTGTGATTGTAAAGCTTGGGGTGCAGCTGTTTGATCAGCATAAGGGGTGAGGATGGTGCTAGGATATGTTGGGATATCAGTTTTGTATACCGTGTAAAGAATGGGGCCTAAGAAATTGCTTTGAGGGACGCCGGCTGACAAAAAGGGTCAAATTGGCTAAATTGTGGTTCATATTTCTTCTAATTCATATATTTAAGAATGAAATTAATGCTACTATATATATCCTCAAAAATGTAAGAGAGATGCACCAGTAGTTGTGGTAAGAAATCTCTCTTAGGTAACTTACTTCGTTACATTTTTAACTTAGTATTTCTGTAAATTAATCATCCCGGTTTTTGAGCTCATGCAGCAACATACAGACAAATTCAAACTGATTAGATGTTCCAATTCCTTTTTTCCTTAAATGCAATAGGTTTCTTGTGTGTCTACTATTGGAGCAATGACTGTTTCTGGTTTTTTATATTGTACTTAGGATCTTTCTAATATTTAAACTGAAATATGCTTTGTGAAAATTGTTTACTTCTAGTTTGGATGAAACGTAAAACAACTTTCGGAAAATTCAGTTTGGGAGTAAGAATATATAATTTAAAAATATTCAATTGGTTGCATAAACACAGTACTTCCATTATTCAAAAAATGTATGGCGTTTGTTTGGAAATTCTAAAGAAAAGGGAATACTGAGACTATAAGGAAGGAAGGATTGGAATCGTTTGGGATGTAATGAGATTAGTGAGGGGAAAGGGCGGGCGGGGGTAGAGGAAGAGTTGCTAAGTCAATAGTAGCTTCTCAGGTCGCCTGTGTCTTCTGTCTTCTCCTTATAAGGTATCTGTCAGTGTCACCGACTCCAAAGGAAAAACTATAATATTCAACAACTCTAATGGCATAGCTTATGTCTAGAAAGAACCTAATTTGCAGGCTAATAATTTTTGTTTCCTTAACCGTTTTTTATAGCTTGATTTATAACTAATAAAAAGGATTGCTTGTGACCTTAAGATATTTGGTTATAAATAATTTTTATTAGAAGAATATAACACGTCACACTCTCGTCAGATAAACAATAAAAACTCAAATAATAAACAAGGTCACAAAAAGTATCAACTTGTACCGATTAAGTAATAAAAAAATAACCAACTGAATCGAGCTTCAGAACAAGACTAACTCTCCAGTTCATCGCTCCTTATATTTAGTCTGAATCAGAACAGTCTCGAACGTTCCAGACAATAGTAGATTATTCTCGAACAGTCAGGATCATGTACTAGAAGAATTTGCTCCAAAACAAGTCAAGTACTCTTTTCAATCATGTTTTTTTTTTTTTTTTTTTTTTTTTTCACATTATAATATATTAAAAGTAAAATAAATTTTGGTGATTATTGGCCTCCATATCCGGTCACTTTGGGCGATTTTCGGCATTCTTTAGCCAAACTTGTCAATGTTTTAACTAGTGTAACATCGCTCTCCTTTAAGACAGCGATTAACTTTTTTAACAAATTTTAAAAGATTTCATTAAATCTAATAGAATAGAAAAAAAAAAAATTCAAAGGTCGTTTTCAGCTCGGAAATCTTTCCCGAAGTATTTCTTTATTTTGTTTTTCTGTTGGATCTACAGAACTTCCATGTCTTTAGCCTCCAGAACCAGCAATCTTCACTTCTCACCTTTGCCTATCTTAAGTCACTGCTTTCTAGGAAATAGATTTAGCTCTGTAGTTTTTTTTTGCTGATTATATACCTATCTCTTTTCTGCTATGGAACATTCATTACTGTTTACAGTACTGAAGCTTCCAGATGATCTGCTTCCAACATGTTTCGCCCGTCATGACCTCCTCGACTTCATAACACTTGAAAAAGATTGACCAGTTTCTAATCGAATTTCTTAATTTGGCCTTTTCCTGCATTAGTGATTTGGTCCGTTAACGTTTTCGTTGGACAACGTTTTGTACGTCAAGTGGGGTCCCTGCAACCTTTGGTGATAAAATTTGCCCACAAACTAAAATAGATTGCCAACGCTTAAACAAATGAAGGAAAGTAATTATCATTTACTTACTGAATAATATAATAAACAATTGATAATCGCTATCCTCTTTCTAATACAGCTTAGACAATTGTTTTAGTTTGTTGAATCAAAATTAATTAAACAATTATTAGTACTGCTTTGTAGGGATCTGATTAGTTATAGATCTCACAGCAGTTTTTGGGGAGTGAAGACAACTTTTTTCAAAACGAAGTTCTTGTTCTTGGCATGGATTTCCATAATATATTTTGTTTAACCTCCATTCACATACCGGTTTATTTTACATAACTGCTTCTCTTAACAGAGGTTTTGTGAATCTATCAATGACCCCTTTACTGCTTCCAATCAGGAAAGCAGTATCACCAGCATTCTAGAATTTCATGATTTATTCACGTCCCCCCCCCACAATATTCGAGGGCTTCGACATGTTTAAACAATATTCATAAATCAATAATCGTTCTTTCAACCTTCAACATTGTTAAGTTAAGAAATATAAGCGAGAGTCCATCTCTCTGCCTCGGTATCAGAGCACGATGTTTTGCTTCATTGTTTTATGCTTTCGTCAATGTCGCTACTTTACGAGGGTCTTCAATATTTATCTTCATATTAACATATTATAATATAGGTTTTCATATATTTTGTTTTTATATTCGACTATTATTTATTAATACATATGATCGAATGCCGAAGATTATCTATTCTCTGGAAATCGAAGGTACACAAAGTAATAAAACATTGACTTGTAATGAGAATTTTATTTGGTTTACGTGTTATTTAGGATGTTTTCGTTATTAATAATAACTGTGAACAAGTCCTGATGAAATAAAAATGAAATATTTACATATAAAAATAAATCCAGATCATTAGAGATTAAGTTTGGGAAATTAAAATTCATGAGTGTGACTTTATATAGAGTGAGTATGTAGAGCTGAGAACCGATATAACAATGGGGACCTAAACAAAAGTTGTGGTCATTAATCTGCTCGGCCCAAAATAGATGACCCCCTTCCTAATTAATTAGCCAAACAGATTAGTTTTTGTTTCTCTTCTCTACCCTAATTTCCTTTTTGTTTTTCTTTTCCTTTTCCACTTCAAATATTTCCTCATTCAATAATTCCCTCCCCATATGGCTAATTCCCTTTATCTCCACTTATATGCACATTAAAATAATTACAGTTCACCTACAATTAACTTTTACTCACCGTCTATTTACATTTTTTTTTCTGCTTTCGCACCTGATACCAGTAGGGCTATTAGTGCTTTAGGAGTAATTCTTTATAAAAAAAAATTGTATGTAATTTTGTTTTCTCGGCATTTCGTATAGAATGCTGATTCTTTCTATTCGTTTGAGTATTTTATAATTTCTTTAACCTGTAGAACTTTTCCTAGTACCCTAATGGACCTATATCGCATAAAATAGACACACAATTCAGGGACAAGTCATTACGAATAAATTTAGTAGTAGACATATCAATAGTAATTAAAATTAACAAATAAAAATTATGAAACAAAGAGCAATACTTCCATTGAAAATTGTAATCCATTAACATTAAGTGGATGTCACTAATAGCGTACAAATTATACACCTAAACTTACCTTTACGCGTGCTGTGAAAGGGTGAAGTAACGTACTCTGGGCGTGGCATTAATACCTAATTATTAAAAGCTCCTGAACACTCGAAAACCGAATTCATTATCTTAAGGATATAAGAGGCAAACAGGTAGACCACTCGGACATCGGAGTTCAAATTTAGGAAAAAAGCAGTAACATACGATTTGCCCTAAATAAATCTGTTACTTTTGCTTAAACGCCCACAAACATCAAACATCACTTGTCCTTCCTTTCTTTTTTTCTATTAGTCTACTTCAGCACACTAGCCATTTTACATTAATTTAATGAAGACCTTCAAATATTACATACTATGTACTATTTATGATGATTATAAACATTTTATACAAATTATAATATTATCATGGCAAAACAAGCTTCATACCCATGATCATCAACTTTTCTTATCCGAAACTGTACAGAAACCGTAATTTTGTATTTCATTTTCAATATAATACTTTCAAGAAATCATTTCAGATCAAAGGAGTGATCATTAAATCATGCGGAACAAAATTATCTTCTTACAGCTTTTCTCGTAATAATTTACCTTAGATTATTATATTTTAATAAATTTTCTACAATGTAAAGTGTTTTATTAATGGTCAAACAGCGTTGAGGTATTCCATCATGGGAGGAAGAGTGGTCAAGCCTTCAGATTCAACGAAGTAATTAATCGTTCGAAAGCCCAACACATATTTCCTTTTAGCTCTAAGCGAGTTCCCTGTTTCGGCCGAATTAAGTATTACAAAAGGATAAATTGGATTAAAAATTAAATTGAATTAATATTAGCTTTTAATTCGTTATTCAATTACAAAACTTGGTGCATAAAATTCTTATTAATTAATTATTAATTCTTATCTCATAAATTCCTCGTTTTAAAATGGAAATAGGTTTATTATTCACATTTAAATATTTCTCCATCTTATTTTTACATTATAGGTAATTAGCTGAATTTTTAACCTTCCGTAGAAACGACTAATATGCAATAAATGATATCAGAGGAGTCAGTTATTTTTTGTTACTATTCACTATGTTTTAGGGGTTAGGTATTTTTTAATTTTAATTTTTATGTTTTTTAATATTTCCATTTTTTTTTAAATAATATTAGGTAAATTATTATATACTCTACCACTTATGTGGTATTAAATAATTTTTAATAAACGAAAATAATAATTCAAAGTGTCTGGCAAATAATAAAAACTCATATGCTAACAAGTTTACAAAAAGTTTAACGCAGTAACACAATTATAACCATATGATTCGAACTTCAGAGCAAGCCTAACTCTGTCGCTCCTTATATTTCTTCTGAATCAGAACATTCTAGAACGTGCCAGACAAGCTTAGAAGGTACTCAACAGTCCGTTGACTTGAACAGTTTGTTCCAACAACAACTCTATAACTCTTTTCATTCATATGTTTTACGTTACAACAGGTTTTCTTCTTTGTTTAATTATCAAATTATCTAGCAGTGTACATATGTTTCTAATTTCTGTGGTGTTTATGAATTTCTCATTACTACTAAAAATTACTGTTTATTTAAATTTATTAACTTATATATAATACTAGCTAGAATAGTAGGATAGTTTTAATAAAAGAAAAAATTTAAAATGAAAGGAAATAAAGAATAAAAATATAAAACCTTCTTGAAACTTTGAATAAGATTTGGTTTTAAACGCCCCAATGGTAGAATATTTGTGATCAAAGACTATTTTCCCTAGTCGCTGTTTGTAGGTACATAGTACCATTGAGAGAGCGGCTGAAAGTTCATAAGTTATCCAAAAAAAAAAGAAGAAGTTTTTAGTGTTTTAACCATCTTCTTGCCGACGAGCGATATGTGCGTAATAATCATTGTGTTAGCAAGGTATCGTTATTCAACTATAATCTGTTACAACTTCCTACCTGTTGAATGTAGCATCATAGAAATAGTCCTATTAGATCCAGAAGTATCGAAACTACCGAAGATTCATAGAAACTTTTTTTTAAGACCTTTCATCTATTTCAACCTTCCTTAAAATAACCCCCCTTAATTTGGGTGGACTCTGCAGTTCTCGAATCTTACTGCTATTACTAAGCCAAAAGAAAAATTTCATGAAGGCACAATCATTTCATCATATTTCTTCTTATCCTGAACTATGAGGGGTGATAAAATCTTGAAAAAATTCTGAAATTGGAGTTAGTCATTTTTTCAACTAGAAGGCTCATCATACGTATTAATCAAACCAACTTCTTTTTCATAATAACAATAAGAACACGTCAAACTTTTTATTTTCGATTTATATTCAGTCAAAATATCTCTTTTTTTATGTCTGTTTTTATTCGCTCACTGCACTACTAAGAAATGTTCACTCATATATCATTAAATTTACTTATATATTATGTATTGATTAAATGTAGTGTGTTGATCAATTAGCCTTCTTATGTGAAAATTAATTTGTTAAGGAATCCAGATGGTTTTTAATTGATTGCAGAGATATAAAATCATTATTGTATTTTTTTAACGCAAAGGAGAAACTAATTATTTTCGCTAATGTTTTTAGTAATTGAAAAAGAACAGCTGAAAAAAAATATAAACATTAAAACTGAATGAATGAACAATAAACATGGAGTGAAACGCACCCTAGCGCTTCCTGGTAGTTTGGAGCTCGAACTAAATTTTTCATTCACTAACCCGTATAGACAGGCTAATTACACAGTCCTAGAGGCTTAAAATTCCGGTCCTTTTCTCTTCAATTTTACACCCTAAAGATAAAAACTGAAACTCTCATGTTTAGGGGTTATAGCGCTACACCATGACATAACTTTCTTGATCGTACGTGGAGTCGTTTTAGAGCCAATTCGGACCGCACATTGTACACTTTGCTTTATCATATTTATTGATTACATATAACAAAATATTATATAAATATTTTACTTATTACCTGTATTACCTGATTGGTATTTGGATAACTATTCTAATTTTTCCATTTTAATTTCTAATTTTCTAGAATTTTTTTTTGACCGAAAACGCCCAAAGCTATCCCCCCTGAGAGGTGAGGACGCCAATCAACTATTAAAATATCTATATAAAAAGGATTATATTTAATAATTTTTTAAACTTCTTGAATGAAAAATTGATTGTATTTAAACATTTAATAGAAATTTACTACTTAAATGTGCACTAATATTTTAAATTAGGTCCTTTATGACGCAAATAATGAAATAAAAAAGTGCGCCCCCTCCTCAGAAAATTTCTGGATCCCCTACTGCCCTACTAAAACCCATGAAGGGTACTCGGCGGAGTACTGTGTAATGAAGTATTGCTTCTTTAAGAACAGTCGTTCAACGAGGTGATTTGACCGCGATCACACTTATTCGCCAAATATTCCCATTGATTAATTTTTCTTTTAAGAGTAGTCACTTTATATTGGCGGAGAGTGCAAGGACCCCACCTAGAAGGGTCTCTCCTTCCCACGGACGATGGTTGGTAGAATAGAAACGATA